>CM039312.1:86682603-87282603 GCA_022316695.1 Camellia oleifera
TGCACCTTCTAACATCTCGAGTTGAGAATTCTCGTCACGCTTTTTCATTCACTATTTTATGTTATAGATTCCTCGTCGATTCTTCCCCTCCTTCCTTTTCTCTTGGGCATCTCACTTGGAATGCAAAGCTTTCGATCTTGTACTAATAAATTCGGTAGACTGAACACCACTCGATGAAAAAAAAGAAAACTACAACAAACAACCTCCGTGAACGGACGCTTTCTCTTAGTTATAGTTCTATAACTATATAAATAAATATAACGAGAAAGCTTTTGTATTTTTTGTTTACCCCTCTCGTGTTCTGGGCTACGCCCCCGAACTGGGACTACGAATTGATTGACTATTGAGTGCAACCCCGTAACTAGATAGACTATGGGTAGTTCAGGTGCGCTTAAAGTCTTATATAACGCATGCCGATGTTGCCACCGACAAACGTTTTACTTGGACTGTTTTATCTTACCCAGTAAGATCTTAACCAAAGATATATATATATATTATACCACATCTACATTCCGACTTCGAAATTCTGGAAGCGGAAGTGGCGCAGACCGCTGCCTTATGAGATCATAACACCGAAATATGAGACCATACTTATTAAACTTCATTAACTGGTCTTTTCTTTCGGGATGAAAACAAGCGGCAGGAGGGGCGAAGAACACCTCGATCGGTCGAGTATAATCAACACTCGCCTCGTCATTTGCAATACTTAACTAAAGAGTGAACCCACCAACGGAGCTCAAGCTGTTCAGTCAGCAGCAAAGCGTCGTCGTCGAGTCTACGTGAAAGATCATCCATTAATCTTTCAACGTAACCCCAATTAGGGCGACAACTCTCAACGAGCATCCAACGCACCATCCCTATTGATAGCAATTCACCAGCAAGCCCTCTGGGAATCCCAACCAAACAGAAAAGGGCATCGGACAGATACCACTTGGGGAGTAGGCAACAAGTATGTGCCTAAACCAATGCCGATTATAATTCGGGTTAACATCTGAAGGCTTCATAGAATACCTTCGATATCCGGCCCCCCGCAAACGCAGAGAACACTCTGAATATCCGTTACCCCTATTTGCTTAAGCACTGGCATAAGCGCAACCAGAGATAGGTGATAGATCCTTTCCAGGTCCGCGGAATTTATTCGCAAACTCGAAATAACCCGTATCAGACACTAAGGATACAGATTCAGAGAGAGTCAGGTGAACCTTGACGATCCTGGTTAGCAGGCCAGTAGCGGAAAGGTAGGGGGGAAGCGAAGCTTCTAGTCTGTAGGCAGCGCGGAAGCTACTGCTTCTAGAATGAAGGAGGCAGGCCGACTCGACTACGGAGACTACAATACAAGTCATGAGCGATAGCGAAGCCAAGCCGCCACCTATAATATAAGCGAAGGAAGGAAACCAAGCCAAGCCGATACGATAGGCGGGCGAGGGTGAGCTTGTGCTCATCCAAAGCGCTAGCGAAGGCTCTCCCATTCCAACACCCGATACTCCCCCAACCTTCACTCTGTCACCCAAGACCCTCCATCCCTCAGTCCGTCACCATCTCTTCTTCTCACCCTAACTTCCCTATCCTCCTTTCTTACTGTTATCTCCTCTTCTTCGATCAACTTCATCTCTTCGAGCTCTTATCCTCTTTTCTGCCCAAAGGACTTGCAGATTTCAGATCTGCATCTAATTCTTGTCTGTCATCATCTCTCTTCGGTCTCTGATTTTATAATTCTGCTCTGCAGATCTACACAACTACAGGGCAGCTTTCTCAAATCTATGTTTCTGCTCCTTCTTTTCTCTCTACTGCTATGGCTGCACTCTCTTAGCAAGCCAAGTAACATGGCGGCCGAACTGAACCAGCCCTGGGACTCAGCATCAGATCAGGAGTGTCCGTTCTGTATGTAAGACACACCTATCCTGCTGGATCACTCACAATCAAACGCAAACCCCCCTTGTTTGTAAGGCAAATCAAATGAGGAAGATGTGGTTGAGTAAAAAGCAACGACATCGACATATAGAAATAAATGAAGAATTCACTACTTTAGAGAAAGTAAATAGAATTTCAGTAGGGCTGGGCTGTTCGCCGTTTCAGTAGCGGAGAAGCAGGGGAAATATCTCACCGCTCACAAGCGAGCTTTAACCTAAAGAGTTCCTTCTTTCCAAGAAGGGTCATTTCATAGGTCTTCCTAGCCCCACCCACTGTACAGTAGAACAACCGTTCAACAAGTCACTTGATTCGTGCTCGAGGACAACCATGTAGCCGTAGCTATTCGGGAGCAGCAAGGGCGTCAAGCGTTTCCAGTTCCTGTACCAGTGCGAGTCTTAAGGGAGCTCGTCTAGAGCTCCCGATCCACCCCCCGAGGGTGTAGGAGTTCGTACTGGGAAACTCGTACTCTTTCAAGGCTCGTACAAAGAAGCTCCTCTCGGGAAACTCGTACTCCTTCGAAGCTCGTACTCCAAAGGTTCATGTACAGCCGTACTTCTTTGCGTCGATTATTTCTGCCCGACGGGGAAATCTCCGGCTAATATCCGCTAATATCCGTATAAACAAGAAGCCCCCTCGCAGATTGCACGCCAGTTGGTACAACAAGTGCGATCCGCGAAACAGAGTGATAGCGACTTGGCGAAGTCCAATATCTTTCAACAAAGAAATCGCCATTGTAAACAATGGAGTTCTCTTTAGAGTACAAGGTTTGTGAAGGGTACGGAACGGCGTCCGCGTACGGACCTCAGCAATCATGTATGTGAGGAACTGAAAGGTCACATCATCAAAGTGTTCCTCGGTAGCCCCCAGTATAAGGAAATTATTGGCAGAAGGAGAACTAAAATCCCCATAACCTCCGTCATCAGTATCTAGAATATTCAGCTCAAGGACCCGCAGGCCTTTTTCAGGACATCACCGAATCTGTAAACATGCTCGAGCTCGAGATCGTGCGCGAGGGCAAGATGTTGCTCAGGTTGGGAATTTCAATACTACTACAGAGATACCAATCAAACCCACTCTGATGCAGATGGTCAGTGCTCAACGAGCAGTGATGCTGGAAATCTTGTATAAAGGGTGGTCATCTCCCAGCATATGGTGGTTGGCCTGCTTGGATGAGGTCAGTAAGGATCCTTATTTCACAATGCATTGGGAGCGCGTGGGCATCTCAAATGCCATTAGAGCAACCAGAATCGCTTTTCAACCCGATCCAACATTGTTGAAAGAGGTGATATCATATTGGCATAAACATACAGATATTTTTATCTCCCAAATTGGCGAAATAGGGTGAACGTTGGAGGATGCACGTGTTAAGGAACTTGCCCATCCAAGGAGTTTCTCCAACAAATCTCCAAGTTCCGGCAAATAGTCCTTTGCTGCAGGCGCTTGAAAATCATCTTCTCAGAAAGGCAGAAGAGATTTGTTCGACCTTCAGTCTGGATACAACATTTTCATCGTCATCCATTGAGAGAGATCAAACACTTTGGGATCCTTCTATATTTATATTGGTTGTACAATTTTTTTTCTATGATGCCTCTGGAGAATAAGATCCCTAGGGCATTATTACCAATGGCTGTGGCTCTTCAGCTAGGTACGTCAGTCTCACTTGCCAGCTTGGTAACGGCAAACTTGTACAGTGACCTCAACTACATAGTTCAAATGGCCTTGCAAAGCAAATCAAAAGAATATCTGAGAGTTTACAGCCGCGAGGATGCAAGCACTGATATAGTAACGAATGCCTGGATTAGCTGCCCCTTCTGTTCTTTATGGCAAGCCATACCCAAGGATAATATCACGATGGGAGAAATTTGAATCACGGTCATTGACGGATCGGACGCAGACCGGATACGATTAAGGCCATAACGGACATACCTCATCCTGCCACCGTCAAACAGTTGAAAAGTTTCTTGGGAAAGCTTGAATATATCTACCGGTTTATACCAAATTTATCAGAGAAGATAAAGCCACTCATGAAGCTACTTAAGAAAGATGTTCAATACGTATGGGACGAAGATTGTGAAAGGGTCTTTCTTGCAATGAAGAAGGAGCTACTAGCTCCCTCAACTCTTATGGCACCCAAAAAAGGCAAACCAACCGTTCATTCTCTATCTTTCTTCTACCGAATCCTCATTGGGAGTACTATTAGCGCAATTAGATGAGTCGGGGAAGGAAAGACCTACATACTATCTGAGCAGGGTGATGCAGCCAGCAAAGACTCGTGATTCGAAAGTCGAATTATATTTCTTGCTGCTTCGGGCACAGAAGCTGAGGCAAACTATGCTCTCCCATAAAGTACATTTGGTGACGAAATCTGACCTTATTCGTTATCTTCTATCACAACCAGTCCTATCAGGAAGGTCAGCCAGATGGCTCTTCAAATTCTCACAATTCGAGATCACTTCTGTCCCTAAGAGGGCTATCAAGGGCCAGGCTATCGCCGATCTCTTAGCGGAGAATCCCGTTCTCGACCGATCAGACATATCCACAAATTTACCAGATTCAGAGGTGTTGGTCGTTGAGACAGACTGCTGATAAAGCTGGGTTCTGTATTTTGATGGGTCTGTCACAAGTAAGACTGCTGGGATTGGACTTGTGTTCGTATCGCCCAAAAAAAGTCTAATTCCGCAGTCTCTTTCAAACTTCTATTCTCGTGCACGAATAATGTAGCGGAATATGAGGCCTTCGTTCTAGGGAACAATTCCTATGCTAAACAACTGAACCATTGAGTAACTACTCTGTAAGACTACTAAACAACTAGTCCGTGGGGCTAGACCATTTTTCCACGGGGGATTCTTACTCTATTGCAGATACTGACCGTCTTTCTTCAAGAAGCACAATCAACAGCACTTCCAACGCCTTCATCGGAGACACCGCGGTTGCGAACGTTTATAAGGATTTCATCAATCGCTTGGAGGTGATCAAAACCGAAGTCTTTTCTTTCTGATAGAGGTGGTCTTGAGTTCGCAAAGAAATTCCGAATTCACGGTCGTGAGCTATCCCCGATTTGTGTAAAAATGATACGATTGGCGAGGCATGCGATTGCATGGTGGTTTTTCGAAATCTAAGACTGCCCCTTGTCGAACCCTCTACGGCCTACCCTCTTTCTCGATATCGCAATTCTAGCGTTCGTTAGCAGAAGTAGAGAGGGGGAGATAGGATTTATTACAACATTTATATGAAAATGACAGAAGCCGCTATAGAGGGAAGAAGCACATCCTGCACCTTCACCTGCGAAGCGCTACACTCCTGCTTACGAAAGACTACTTTCCAAGCGAACTACTGAAGACAGACTACTAGCAGTGGGAATAAAGCTCCAGCCCTTAGCCCTGAACTCCTTCAATATTGATGATAGAAGCACTCTCTCTCCTTTTTCTATTTAACCATGGCATACACCTTTATGTATGCCATTTTGAGACACCAAAAAGGAATTATTATCGCTTAGTGCTTGTGCTAAGGTGTGAAATAGCTTGACCATAGGGAAAGGAGGGCTAGGAGAAAAGCACGATTTCTGGATATCCGCTCCCTCTAGCCCTGAAGCGAATATGACATCCCTTCCTGTAGCAGGAGGAAAAAGTCTTGACTTTATTGGGATATGCGCTGTACAGGTCTAGTTTTGGCCCCGATACTGCTAAAATGAATTCCGCTGCCTCTGATCCATAAGCGAATAATGGAACCATCTGCTGCAGTAGGAGCGGGAAATATGCCATCAGCAAATTATGTGAACACCCATTAGGATAAACCCTTGAGAAAGATTCGCAGCCAAATGGGATGGATGCCCCACAACGATAAGGGCTACTGGAGAGAAGAATTTCTTGTCTAGCCCGCCAGCGTGAGATCATCTGCCACTTCTGCTTCTCCAAAGAATCTTTTCAAGAACTCTCGATGAGGTGTTGACCTTTGGATCCATTCCATATCAAAGGATGTCATGGAAGTGAGAGATAACATTTTTTAGTTTCCTCTCTTTCTCCTTCATGATTCTTAATACTTTTTCTTTTTTAAATCTAATAGTTCAACTTGTAACTTAGGTGGCATGTGATAAAGCTGAAAATTGAAGATTAAAAATTAAATATTGAAAACAAAATGCTGAATTTTTTAAGCTGAAAAACTGTTTGATAAAATTTAAGTACTGAACTAAAAATAAATTATTTGATATGTATGAATAAGATTAAATTTGAAATTTATTATTTCAAAATTTTATATTTCAATATATATGATGTTATGGCAGCGGTAGTGGTGGTGGTGGTGGTGGTGGTGGTGGTGATGGTAGTAGTAATAAAATGGTGGTGGTGGTTATGGTGATAATGACAATGGTGATGAAGATGGCAGTAGTAGGTGGCGGTGGCGGTGATGGTAGTGGTGGCGGTGGCATGATAGTGATGGTTATGGTGGTGGTGGTTGTAGTGGTAGCGGTGGTGATGGTGATAGTGAGTTTATAGTAGTGTAAATCGATGATTATGTTTAGTTTATAAAGTCGGTCAAAATTAAGTAAGTTTCGTATGACTTAAAACTTTCTTAAGTTTTAACTTACATTTTAAGAAACATTTAAATTTTTAAGTGATATCAATTGTGGTTATCAAACGGACTTAATTGATTAACGCTTAATATATTCAATTTTAAGTGTTGAATTCAGTTTTTTTTAAATGCATGTTGAAAGTGTCCTCAGCGTGTTCTTAAAATGTCCATCAACGTGCCTAAAATGCATCCCTAGGCCCGCACCAAAATAATACTTTACCCCTAGATGTGCAGTCAACAGTTGTGACTCAACACATTTTTGGCAGAAGCAACTAGTTGTGGGTTCAAGTGGCATTTCACCCCTAACCACAACTCATCCACTGATTCTTTAACATGATTCGATCCAAACCTCCACAAAGTTTTACCCAAGCTTCATCCTAGTCGTGGATAGATTACTCGCGTTCAGGTCCATAAGCAATGACTATTGTACTTTGAAGACTTGCTTTCGCTATGGCTTCGTTGGGTTACCTTAACGAAGTGTGTTTTCAATGAGTCTTTAGTGTGTCCTCACGTATCTCAGTGTTATTAAAGGCGCGCACTGAATCGCCAAGGTTTCCTGGGCCTAGGTGCAAGGCTTATGTTGATGACAAAAACTAGATAATTTAATATAAGCAAATAATTCCATGGTTCAACAGAAGTAAAATGAAATATTAAATATTTTAAAACATAAATACCAACAAACAACAATATTTTATTATAGACAAATAATTTAAGGTTCACATAAACATAAACATCTAGGTCATAAATCACAAACATTTGACAATAGCAACGAAATTGAAGTGTCTAACAAGATAAGCATAGAGAAGGAGAAGGAAATCGAGGAGATGAAGAAGAATAATGACAATTGTTAGTTTGGTCGAATAGAAAGCTTTATCCAACCAATGCCTCTGTATAATTAGGGCTCAAAAAGTGTTGGGTTGCAATGTATGTTTAGGGGTTTAAATCCTTGTATCCGCATGTAAACAAAATAAATAAATAAATAAAAATGAGATTAAGTGACATCAAGGGTTGTAATTGTAATAAACAAATATTTTAAAAGAAGCACACAAGTCATGCGTCTTGAGCCTAAGCCTAAAGTGCATGCTTCATGCGCCTTCATGGGGCCTGTTTCACATCGCCTGGCTTGAGATATTCCGAAGCGCATTAATTGTGCCTTGACAAGCCTTAGGCCTACGCATACACCTAGGCTCACCTTTAATAACACTGGGATACAATGAGTTGTCTGATTAGAGAAGGTGGTTTGGGTATCCAGAGGCTTGCTCTCTTTAATCAAGCCTTGCTTAAGAGGTGGTTGTGGAGATATGCTTGTAAAAAGGAGAGATTGGAGGAAGGTGGTGTCTTGCAAATTTGGAGATTTGTGGGGGTGAGGAAGGGGGTTGGACTATTGAGGAGGCATCTGTCTTATGTAGTGTGGGTCTATTGAAAGGCATCATAAAGGGGTGGGATATTTTCTCATGTCATATTCAATATTCAGTTTGGGGTTGGCATTAGGGATCCAGTGAAGTTGTGGCGCCACTATTGGTGTAGTGCGGAGAAGTTGGAAATGGCCTATCCTAATGTTGCCCGGGTTGCTATTGATAGGGAGGCTTTTGTGAGTGTGACTACTTGGAATTGGATAGTGATCGTGCCTTTTGGGATGTGGCCCTTTGAAGAGATCTCAACGTCTAGGAGATGGATGAGTTGCTGGACCTCTTGTTCCAATTGTATGCTACTCACTTGTTGAAAACTGACAAACGATTGAAAAATGGGTATTAAATTTAACCATTTGAAATTGGGTTTTGACGAATTTTTTATCGTTGGAAAAGCTCTTTGAAAATGCTATAGACTAGCATGGGCCATTTTTAAAAATTTTAAAGCTTTTAACATAAAATGATAAGCAAAATACAGTATCCTTTTTCAGACTTGTGCAAGGTCAAGGGAGAATAGAAGGAATTGAACCCTAAAGGTCCGATGTCATGGCCTGATATTTTAAGGATCCGAACTCACATGGAATAATAGTTTTGAGATTGATTATAGAGAATGTAATTGATTTAATTTAGAGAATACCAAGCTTAGGGAATGATTAGGATATCATCCCCTATTTATATTAATGAAGATCAATAATTACAAAGGAGCCCTAAAGCATAGAATAATTACAAAATAATAACTCAAAATAATAATAATGATTCTAACACTCCCCCTCAAGCTGGTGCGAAGATATCTGTCATGCCCAGCTTGTCTAAGATGCCATGAAAGGGCTTATGCCCAACTCCCTTGGTGAGGATGTCAACAAGTTGTTCACCAAACTGCACAAAAAGAGTACATATTGTGCTACTAGTAAGTTTTTCCTTAATGAAGTGGCGATCAATCTCAACATACTTTGTCCTGTCATGTTGAACCGGATTATGAGCAATGTTGATGGTGGCCTTATTATCACAATATAACCGCATGGAGTCTGTTTGATCAATACCTAGATCACTTAACAATAACTTGATCCATAAGAGCTCACACACCCCTTATGCCATAGCTCTAAACTCAGCTTCTGCACTTGACCTGGCAATCACATTTTGTTTCTTACTCCTCCAAGTAACTAGGTTGCCTCTAACAAAGGTGCAATACCTTGAAGTCGATCTCCTATCAGTTACTGATCCAGCCCAGTCAGTGTCTGTATAGGCTTCCACACGAAGATGATCATATTTTGAAAAATAGAGACCCTTACCAGGAGCAGACTTCAAGTACCTCAAAATTCTCATGACAGTCTCGAAGTGAATCTGATGAGGAGCATGCATAAACTGGCTAACCACACTGACAGCAACAGCAATATCAGAACAAGAGTGAGATAGGTAAATAAGCTTACCCACTAATAGCTGATAGCTCCCCCTATCAATAGCTTCTCCTCCATCATCTCCCAATTTCTGATTGGGTTCTAGTGGAGTGTCACAGGCCTTGTAGCCAAGCATCCCAATTTCCTTCAACAGGTCAAGCACATACTTCTTCTGTGAGATAAATATCCCATCCTTGGAGCGAGCAACTTTAATGCCCAAAAAATACTTCAAGCTCCCCAAGTCTTTGATTTCAAACTCCCTGGCTAAATATTTCTTCAACAGAGGTATTTCCTCACTATCATCGCCTGTAAGAATTATGCCATCTACATAAACAATGAGTGCTGTAGTCTTATCACGTGAGGAATGTTTCACAAATAAGGTGTGATCTGTCTGACTCTGTTTGAAGCCATATTTAAGCATAGCCTGAGTGAATCTCTCAAACCAAGCCCTTGGAGACTGTTTGAGACCATATAATGACTTTCGAAGCCTGCTTACTTTGCCTTCTGTTTGATGATCCTCAAAACCAGGAGGAATGTCTATATATACCTCTTCTTCGAGGTCACAATGGAGAAAGGCATTCTGTGCATCAAATTGATGAAGTGGCTAGTCTAGATTACCTGCTAGAGAGAGAAGTACTCTGAAGAAATTCATCTTAGCCACTGGTGCAAAGGTCTCTTGATAGTCAACGCCATATGTCTGAGTGAACCATTTTGCCACAAGTCTAGCCTTATAACGCTCAATAGATCTATCCGTTTCGTTTTTCACAGTATACACCCATTTGCATCCCATAAGTGATTTGCCCTTAGGTAACTCAGTTAATTCCCAAGTGCCATTCTTCCTAAGTGCTTTCATTTCTCAATCATGGCAAGTTTCCACTCAGAGGTAGCAAGAGCATCCTGAAAATGGTTAGAAATTCTAACAGAGGAAATGTTTGACACAAACGCTCTATAGGAGGACGATAAATGGGAGTAGGACACAAAATTTAAGATGGGATGTTGAGTACAAGATCTCACACCCTTTCTCTTGGCAATAGGAACATCAAGATCAATGGACTCAAGAGATTCAAAGTTACCTGGACTCTCATCAGAAACAGGAGATGGTAGTGGAGGAGCAGAAGTGGTCTCTTGTATCCAGTTAACTTTCTGTCTGTCTTTGTTCCAGATATAAACTTGCCCTTTCTTATCCTTGGTGACATTGGGTTCTGTAGTCGCACTAGGAGGTGGTGGTGCAAGAACAATTGGTTCCACCATAGGAATCACGTCACACCAGAGCTCTCCCTGAAGGGATGACTATGACAATGGAGAGGATAAGAAATAGGGTTGGGACTCAACGAATGTGACATTCATGGACATAAACCACTTACAAGGAAGGTAATAACACTTATACCCTTTTTGGGTAGGAGATTACCCAAGAAAAACACATTTGAGGGAGCGAGGGTCCAACTTACCATGAGTAGGAGAGTGATTGTAGACAAAACAGACACAACCAAATATTTTTGGAGGAATAGAAAACAAGACCTAGGTAGGAAGATGATTAATAAGATGGGCAGCGGTGAGAACAACGTCGCCCCAATAGGACCGAGGCACACTCATAGAAAAACACATGCACCGAGCCATATCAAGAAGATGACGATTCTTGCGTTCCGCCACCCTATTTTGTTAAGGGATATTAGTGCAAGAGGTCTGATGGATAATGCCATGAGCAGAAAAATATTTCCCTAACCCAGAATCTATGTATTTCCCCCCATTATCAGAACGGAAGATTTTGACAGTGGCCCCAAACTGTGTACAAATCATCTTATAAAAATTGCAGAACACAGATAAAACCTTGCTCTTGTCTTTCATGAGATACACCCAAGTAGTACGAGAAAAATCATCAATAAATGTAACAAACCATCGATGACCTTTCGCAGACATAACACGAGATGGACCCTAGACATCAAAATGTATGAATAAAAAAGGAACTAAACTTTTATTAAAACTGAGAGCAAAAGAAGCTTTGTGTTGTTTTCCAAGTTGACAAAACTCACAAAGAAACTCAGGCACATTATTGTTTGCAAAGCCAGATGGAAATAAATGCTTAAGTAAATAAAAAGAATGATGCCCAAGACACCGATGCCACAGCCATAAATCATCTTGGGTAGTAGGACTCGTGGTGGAAGAATGAGCAAACTTGTCCAGTTGATCTAAGAAGTAGATACCATTTTTTGCACTACCACAGCCAATCGTCCTTCTCGTGACAAGGTCCTGAAAAAGACAATGATCAGAAAAAAAACTTCACATTACAATTCAAATCTTGTGTAATACGACTCAAGAATAACAAGTTAACAGAAAAATTAAGAACATGGAGAATAGAAGATAGAGGTATGGTAGGAGTGACATGGTCTAAACCTTTTCCAGAAATGGAAGAAATAGTACTATCTGCAATCCTAACTTTGTCCTGACCTGAAGAGGGCTTATAGGCAGAGAAAAGGTTAGAGGATCCAGACATATAATCTGAGGTACCATAATCAATAATCCATGGCAAAAACGTACGAGACAGGAAAACACAAGGAGAAGAGGCTAAGTTACCTGAGCGGGAAAACGATGAGGAAGATGTACTGAGAGCAGTAAAAGACCGGCAATCCAGCAAGTGACACAGAACATCCTTAAGCTCAAGAGTAGTTATGCCAAAGAGACCATCAGAAGGCTGGCCAACGGAAGCGGAAGTAGAATCAAGTATATCAATGGTACTAGACTGATAAGCCTGTGGATGAGAACCCCGTCCTCTAGACTGGCCTGACTAACCTTCTTTGAAACCAGAACGATCACCTCGACTCCCAAATGGAGTCCCACGAGTATGCCACGGTTTTTTATAGTAATCACAGAATACAAATTCCTTGGCAGCAGAAGGAGGAATGGGAGTCAGGCTAAGGCTATCTCTAGGAGCAGACAGTAATGCGGAGCGGTCAGTAGAGACAGGGGACATCATAGCAAACCAGCGACTCCTTATTCTAGACATAGGCAAATGCCTCCTGAAGTGAAGGAATAGTGTCCATACTCAGAACCCGACTTCAAACCGGATCATACTCCACATTGAGCCCTGCCAGAAACTTGAAGACCCTTTCCTGTGCAATGAACTTCCTGTACCCGACTGAATCAGCAGTGTAAACAGGCTTATAGTCCTGCAAGTGATCAAGGCATTTCCAGCCGTTGGTGAGGAAGGTAAAGTACTGAAGAATCGTCTGCTCCCCCTGAATAGAGCTCTCAATAGAGCGGCGTAACTCAAATGCCTGGGAGAAATTCCCTTTGCGGGAATAGATAGCTTCCATAGGGAAGATTTGTCTGTTTGGGAGGTACATTATGAATAAGAATAAGCCAACCCATAGACAAGTAACCCTCGCCAATGTCTGGTATCATCGAATGAATAAGCCAACCCATAATCAAAGAGTTGGTAATCTCTCATTGGTCACAACCCGGGTCAGTAGTGCTGGCGGCCTGTATCCTGCCATTAACATATCCTATCTTCCCTCTGCTCTTCAAAAACATAGTCAAACTCTACGACCACGCTAGATAGTTCTGACCATTGAATGGAGAGGTGGTGATTTTAATACTATGGTTTGGGTTATTAGTCATAGTAGTAAATATAATGGAACTTTCACTCTTAGGTGTCGACACACTGGAGGAATCTGCCATAGATATTGTACTACCGAACCCTCAACAAAACTAGTGTCAATCACAAACCCGGAAGATGGTGGTGGAAGGAAAAAAAACACAAGGATACAGATTTAAGAACTCATAATTTTTATTTTATTTTTTTAAATACTTTTTTTTGGTTCTGTTTGTCTGTTTGATATTCTGGTACTACTACATTAGTAAAACGACAAAGGAATGATGTTTGATATCTTGGTACTACTACATCAGCAAAACGACAAAGGAATGAAGAAGACTACACACCAAGAAAGACTGTCGCGACTGTAGGTTACATCTAGGGCTGTCGAATGGCTCGATGAGGCTGGGACAGCCAACAGAGGAAGCAACGAAGGTCAGGAGGCCTGTCGGAGGAGACCACCGAGTACGGTGGGCTAGGTTATCGGCTAGGGCTGTCGAATGGCTCGACAAGGCTAGGATAGTCAACAGGGAGAGCGACGAGGCCAAGAGGCCTGTCGGAGGAGACCGCCGAGGCTAGGGCTGCCTCCGGCAGGCGGCAGTAACAAGCAACAACGTAGTAGCAAGCTACGAGGCCAAGAGACCCTTTGGCAGCAGCTGATTGGGCCAGGAAAAATGAGGGAACACCTATCAAAATCGGATGGATAATGTGGTGGTGGCTGAGGGATGGGGAGAGGTGGATGTCGGGTGGCTGTGTGGTGGGTAGGTTTAGGTTTGTGGCTCTGATACCATGATTCAATTTAGAGAATACCAAGCTTAGGGAATGATTAGGATATCATCCCCTATTTATATTAATGAAAATCAATAATTACAAAGGAGCCCTAAAGCATAGAATAATTACAAAATAATAACTCAAAATAATAATAATGATTCTAACGGTAATTGGTATTTAGGAAATTAAAGGAAACTAGATAGGATCGAGACAAGTAATGAACAAGTCTCAAAATAGAGCTTTCCATCAATGCATTCATTCAACTCATGAGATTACAAAAGTCAGATGCATCCTATATTCTGTATGTGAATCACTACATTTGGATATTAACATTTGAGTTCAAGAAAGCATGCCCTAGAGAAGGGGTTTCAACCCAAATAAATAACAAGCTCTCGGCTTTACAAGAAATAAACAAAAAGTGAGCTTCTCGCTCTAAAAATCCTCTAGCCATGATCTCGGCGGTGGCACTCCATCAATATTTGAAAATGGTTTTCCACATACAAATGAGCACTAAGCCCAATAAAGATAATCTTAACTAAATATATTACCATTGAGTACACATATGACCATGGATGCCTATGCACATGTCGTTTCATGATAAAACGATTTCAGAAGCATAAGATTTTCCAAACAATTTTCAATCCTTCAACTTTTATAATTCAAAAGAATACTTATCAATTCGAACACATGGTGAATCCTTAGGTAAGTATATGCCAGTAGTCTGTCTAAGAACTATCAAAAACCACCTCCATTTTACTGGTTATTAGCTGGAAGGAAATTGATACCTACTCCGCACTGGTTTTCGGTCTTTCATCGAGGGCCTCGAGCCAACTTAAATAATCAACATTTCAAAATCATTTTATACAATACCTGGATTCACCCACCATTATTCAATAATTTTTACTAATCACACATTTCTATAAACATGGCAAAATCATGAATTGTTCAATGCATAATGCCAATGGTAAAATGAGATGCTCAATGCATGATTTTCCAAATGGTTTCAATCCTCCTAAATCATCAATGAATTCTACAACACAGCAATGCAATTCTCCACTGATTGTCACGAACAGTTATCTCTAAATGTATCCCAATTCAATATAATCTCAAGAATATCTTCAATTCGTCAAGGTAGCACTAATTCTGCATTTCTCAATTTTCAGATTTCTAGGGTTTTGTAAAGTTTAGGCCTTTTTCCATTTTGAAAGACATTTGACAAATTCATGCACAATATTTATTGAAATGGAATTTTTAAGAAAATAACATTATACATAAAAGTCCTAATTTTTTATACAATAATTATAAAAAAATCTCTACATTTTCAGTAATCTCAACTATCGAACTACCACATATAATACTCAAAATATAGTTTATAGAGATAAGAGGATTCCTACCTCAAGTTTGAAGAGAAGGAGAAAGAATCTTGAAAACCCAAAGTGCTCCAAATGAAAATCAAGCTTGGTGAAGTCAAAGCCCTCAACGCGAATACTTGAGTTTTTCTCAAACTCTGGTTCCAAGTAGGGTGGATCTAAGGTTTTGTGTGTTAGGTATAAGAAATCTAGAGAGAGAAGAGAGTTCTTGAGGAGAGAGAGAGAGAGAGAGAGAGAGAGAGAGAGAGTAAAGAGAAAGTAGAGGGGAGAAGTGTGTTGAGAGAAATATGTAAGGCCTATATATAGTACAAGCATAAAATTAGCTTTGGCCCCACAAATCTGACTGAAATTGCAGCTTTTTACACACTGCAGTCGAACTGGTTGCTTGAGTGATGAAAGCTTTGCTCAGCAAATTATGAATCCTTGCAGCATCTCAATTTCTGGAGAACAGGCCACTTAAGCGACGAAAGCTTCACTCGAGCGGAGAATTGATGCTTGCAGGATCTCAATTTTTGAAAATCAGAGCTGCACAGGTGGACTGGTTGCTCGTGCGAGCTATGCTCACAGCTTTGGTGCCCTTCAAACAGACATAACTCTTTCGTTCAGACTCCTTTTTGGGCAGTTCTTGTGTCTAAATCGAAGTCCCGGAAATAAGCTTTCTAATGGTTCTGACCTCACATCAAGAATCAAAGTGTGGAGAGAGAAAATGGTAAAAGAGTGAAGACTACTCAATAACAATTATCCAAATCGGGGGGTTTTGGTCCAATCTTGCCCAACCATCAACATAACACATCAATTAAGGCTCTAAACATTTGCAAGAAGTTCCCAATTATAATAATAAAAAGGTCAAATACAAACCTATCATCTCAAAGAGCCCGAAACGTTACGTCCAATATGATCCAAATTGGTTAAGCGTTGTTAGGGATGTGAGGATGGGCTAAGGTCAGTCTCAGTCTATTCACTTCCGGATTAGAGCTGTCAAATCGGAAGTTCATGATCACTCTCGAGTTCATCATAGGGCAGCGCTTCCCAAGCAGGGCCAAGGATTATAGGTAGTCAAAATGGGACATCTACAATGTGTAGGGTGGATCTGATGGCCCACATCATTAATGCTAAAACCATTAGTATCACGGGTCTATATAATAGTGTCGTCTCTCTATCAATGTGGGGAGGGATAGCAGCTGGCATTTCGTGCTTCAAGTTCTACAGCTCCACAGAGTTTGAACAAGGTCATTTCCAGCAGCCCTAGGGAACAATGCCAGATAATTTTGCATCTCATCCAAGGCCTGAGTCATAAATAACACTTTCACCTATACTTTCAGCAATAGGGCCGCTAGGTGTCCACAATGCAGTTCTTAATATACAATCTCACATATGTGCGAAGTTTCATCAGTTTCTACCAGGCCCATGAGCAATCACCTGGTATATTTACATACCGCAGAACATCCCTTCAGTAATTATAATCTCAGCCATTTCACTCCTAGGGTACATTTTTGGTGATGTTGATGGAATTTTATTCTATAGCAGCAACTTTTTGTTTTGAAAGATGTATATATAGCTCAGTAGCTAAATTAATTTTCGTGGGTTGTCTCCAACTGACATGATGCATGGGATTGGTTTCTTGGAATAACAACTTCTTGTATGTCCATCCATTATTATGGTGCCTTCCATTGTATGTATTTTCTACCAATTTTACTTGTGCATATATCTTGTTTGTTGTAATAATTTAGTTGGGTAACAAATTGTTAGATTGCCAAATATTGCAAATGCTTGAGCTGTTAACAAAACGGCCCAACAATGTATATCAATCTCATTGGAGAACTGAACCAAGAATTCTCTTTCTTCATCATCAATAGTTGAGCTTTTTCATTTTCCCAATTATCGCGAGAGCCATTTTTTTAATGTGGATGAAGAATTGCATGACTGGTTTGTGGTAAGTGTACAAGAACGAGAACTTATACTCAACAAGAATACCAGGCATAATAGAACTTCCTCTTTAGATAGAAAGGAAGACTCTGGAGATGGACCATTTATTGAATAACTTTTGATAGGAACCAGTGTTGCTTAAACAGAGAAAAGGGTGAGATCCATGTCTACGTCTCTATATGCAAGAATGATTATGTATTGTTTTCATGCATATTTTCAGATTCATCTTGGGTAGATCTGTCTGTTCGGGAGGTACATTATGAATAGGAAAATTATGAAGCATGTACTTGAACTAAAACTCAAATGCGGTTCTTGCTGTAAAACTTCAATGAAATAATGATATTGAAGTAGGAAACTTAATTATAAATTAAACATTTTTAATGATTCCTTGTGAAATCAGCTTATTGTTGCATTATATGTCTGGCATGTGAATTATTTTTTTGAGCACTTTGTTCAGCAGGTTCCTATATGACTACTATTTCATTTCTGCGGAGTTGCACATAAACTAACATGAATTTTACTTTGGCCAAAAGTGTAAATTTTTTTTTTGTTTTATTTTTTATTTTATTTATTTATTTATTTATTTATTTATTTTTATGTCCTGAATTGCAGATCTATGCTGTTGGATCAGCATATAATAATGGAATTCATCTCTTAGACTTCTATCCAAACCCCAGCTCTGCCTGCCATGTCGACTATGAGTAAGAAACTCTGAATAGCTGTCTGTTTTTTCCAGGACTCAGTTGTGAATTATGATATTTTGCTGATTGGTTACAAGACATACTTGATGCAAATCTAGTTCCCCATTTATCCATGTGATTTCACCAGTTTTTTTGGAATTAGTTTCTCTTTCAATGACTAACATACTTGTTGGGTCTGTTTGGCAAGGTTCATATGAAATTCATCCTAATTTTCATTTCTGCTTGTGGTTAATGCTTACTCATTTTTATTAATTCAGCGAGGATATACAGCGTGATCCTGGGGAAAACAGTCAGCATAAGCAAAATAGGTTTGTTCCGTTGTCTGAAGGTGTTACAGCATGTGCGACTCATCCACTCAACGGTACCATTGTAGCTGGAACTAAGGTTTGTTTATTTTGAAAATTAACTTTAATAAATATACATGCGCGCATACGCATATCATATGCACATGCGCAGATATGTATCGTACAATACGTGATATGTATCGTACCATATGAAAAATAAATAAATAAATATCATGGACTCGTATCGTTGGTGACTTGAATGAAGAGATACGTTTCTCTATTGTTTGATTTCATCTCGTATCACACTATTAATTTTTACATTCTTCTTCACCTTTGGCTCCATTAGCTACTTTCTCACCATCAATTACCATAGTTGACACTTATTCAATAGCTATGAAGAATGGGTATTTCGACAAACATGTTGTACCTGTACTGAGTACTTAGCAGCTTAAGGTATTTTTGCATACATACCGGGTATACGGAACACATATTCAAATTTTTTCTTTTTAATTTTTGGTGTACCCAGATGTACCTAGTACATACTCAAGTCGTACTGTACTTTAGTAGAAACAATATTTTCTTCTACTAAAAAGGTAAAATTTCTTTTAGCGGATTCTTCAAAATAAATCAAACACCTATGTCAGACACCCGACACTCGGATAAGGGTATGAGATATGTGTTGGATACTTTTCAACGGACACTTCTTATATAATTGTATATAACTCTATTATTATAAGTACATATTATTGTATAATTGCTATAAATGTCTTTTTGACACTATGAGTTACATATATAACTATTTTATCTCATCTACTTGATTAAAAATATAAAAATATGACATTTTTTTTGCCGAGTCTGCATACTCTTAAATTTATGATTTTATGAATCCGACCTCTAGATGCATACCAGCACCCGATATTCATATCCGAGTCCATGTAACATAGTGCTTAGCACTTAAGCTATGATTTGTAAGTTATTTAATATAATGACATTTAATTTTTGTTTATATCTTTACTTTTGGCATTAAATGTTAATTGTAAGTTGGATCTTAACAAATTATACTCTTTAATCAATTTTTGCATTACTTCAAATTAAAAATAAATATTTTTTGCAAACGTACGAAACTATACCCCATACCCTTTTTTTTTTAATTGGATTTAACCGTATTGACGTACTCGTATCGTATGAGTACCAATACCACCACCCATACACGTACCCGTGCTTCATAGTTCAACAATCATGAACAATATTATCAAAAAAATCTCATACAAAAGAGATCTAAATTCAAATAAGCTTACAAGAAAAAATAACTCCCACACTTTTGCTAAAAAAATTTAAACTACAATCATGAATTTAATTTGATTGAATTTATGTATGTCTTATTATCATTTTTTTTTTTTTTTTTTTTTTGGGGGGGGGGGGGGGCCTGCATTATCTTATTATCAATTTGGTTATTAGTTATTTGATTTGGTGGTTTATTTTTTTGTAATATATTTATATATTTTATGAAAATATTTTTTATTATTATCTATATTTATATATTATGTATCGTACTATATACGATACATGATACATAAAAATGTTTCACGATTCGACAACATTGCTAATGGCTTAGTGACTTAGTATATGAGTGATTGAATTTCAAGCGAGAGATATGATATGAATCTTTATTTGGTAAAAGTCCGAGAGAGAGAGAGAGACGAGGCAAGAATCTTGTTACCAAAGGGGGCTTTGATAGTATTCAAGCTGAAATTCTTGTGTTAGGTATTAATAATTTTTTATTACAAAAAATAAAAGTATGCATTAAATGAATATGATGGAAATACTACTTTTACTTTTGAGTGGTATCACACTTATTTACACAAGATGGTTGTTCTATTTTTTTGGACCCGTATTTCTACTAAACGCTTTGTTTGTTTGGGCAAAAATATTTTTTGAAAAATGTTTTTTATATTTTTTGGTAGTACAATGAAAAACGAAAGTGTTTTCTGTATTTTCTATAGAATGGTTATTAGACTAGCGATATTGTATGGAACGAAGCGTTGGGCAACTAAGAAACATGTAGATAAGATGAGTGTGGCTGATATGAGGATGTTAAGGTAGATGTGTGGCAAGACTAGACAAGAGAGAATTAGGAATAAGTGTATTTGGGAATAGGTAGGAGTAGCGCCGATAGAGGATAAGTTGAGAGGAACCGATTGAGATGGTTTAGTGATATTCAACGGAGACCAACAGAGGTAGTAGTGAAGAGATGCGCTGCAGTGACGATAGATTGAAGTGTTTGGGGACCGGATAGGCCTAGATTAACGTTGGCTAGCGTTATAAATAGATATATGGATCTACTAAGTTTGATCAACAAAATGGTCTTTGATAGAGTCGCGTGGAGAAAGATTTATGTAGCCGACTCCATTTGATGAGACTTAAGACTTGATTTGGTTTGGTTTACAATGAAAAACGAAAGTCAACAGAAAATATTTTTCATGGTCAACAAATAAAAATAAATAAATAAACTTATATGGGCAAAAAATGTTTTCCGTTTTACCAATGTCACCACACTACCACTGCCACTCTTACTTCCACCACCACACCACCATCACCACGGCCACTGCCACCATCACCGTTGCCACCAACCCACCACCATGTCACCACCTCCGCCTCCACCGTCATTTTACCATCACCAAACATAGAAAAATGATTAATCTAGAAAGCATTTTCTGGAAAAAAAAAAAAGTTCTGTAGAAAATGCTGCCATTTGAAAATGTTTATTTATTTATTTATTTTGTTTAAACAAACGGAATGTAAAAAATAAACTTTTTAAGAGCATGCACGTGCATAAAGTATCCATGGCATTTTGTTTAGAACTTTTAATCAGAGAGAAAAGAGCAAACAATGCTTTCAAAACAAAAACAATATCAGAAACACTATCTCATCTAAGTTAATTCATTTTGTCGCATAATGCTTGTCTACTATCAGTAGCTCTAATGGTTGATTTCTTTCAGCAATCATCGTTGTTGGTGGTTTCTCAAAAACACTGGTCAGTGGAGGCAGAGACAACCGTGTGAGGAATGATGAAGACACTATTGGAAGCTCTGGACACAAATTCATTGCATCAGTTGAGGAAACATGCCCAATGATATCCGAGAATCAAGAACTACTAGAGGATTTTCGATCGGCACTTTCATGGAAATACAAGTGCGCACTGCGGGGTGCATAGGCTCTAAATCAATTGGTGCAATTGGAGTTGAGCGTTCATGCCTAGAATAAAGGTTTAAATTCTTTTTGGCAGAATCGGGAAATTCTGAGGGATTTAATGAGCTAATATTCTTATGTTGTACAAGGGCTGGTGGCAAGATACTGCTTTGTAATATGTGGTTTAAGTTACCTGTGTATTTAAATGAATGTAACTCATAGGTCTTCAATGAAATCAAATATATATAGTTATTTTTATATGAAATTGCCATAACTCGAGTGTTGGAATTGTGATTTTCATAGGTTTATTTTGGGTTACCTTTGAATACAAATTTGAGTGAGGCTCACACATCTTTTGGGATGGATCAAAAGAGGTGACGTGTTTCTTGTCGCGTCGTGAGTCACACGATGAAGACGGTTCGTCAAAACTATTTATGAGTGAATGGGAAGTTCATGTCATTTTCGGGTTCTTGAAATGAGAAATTGAAAAGTCAAATGTGGATTTCTTTAAATTGGTTGTCCCACATTGAAACTTTAAGAGAGCTAGTGTGAGACAAAATTTGAAATCAAAATTTGTTTGAATTTTTTTTTTCTTTCCCTCAAATTCTTGTGGGAAAATTTGAAATCATAACGGAAAAATTCAAACGTTTGCGCTAACTTCAAAAATTCAAATCCAAACAGTGACATCTTTTTCTTTTCCAATCACCTCTCTTTACTCCGGCAATTTTCAGGTTCGCACCTGTTCGGAGGGCTTTCAAATCCATCTGAACCGTCACCATCTTACCTATAAATTCAAACCTTCTCCAACCAATTCTCATTTTTTTTTCTCCATTCTCTTTGTATTACTCTTTTACATATTGTTCTTTTATTTCTATAAAAGAGAGATGCAACTCAGTCTGTTCACCAGGCCTAAATTGTAGTACTGTAATTCTGGAATATAGTCGTTACATCCTAGAAGGTCAACGTCATCTATTTTCGAACACTAGCAAAGACATAACAATCTTAAAAAAAATGTGTCCAACACGCACCTTGGTTGTCTTTCATTTCTGCATTTTTATACAACAATAATCTGTAAAAAAAAATATTTAAATTAATTCATTGTGTTCTTGTTTTAGTTTTATGCTTAAAACAGGAAATTTCTTTCGGTCTTTCATTTTTCAGAAACAATTCGTTTCTAGGTT
Source organism: Camellia oleifera (assembly GCA_022316695.1). Taxonomy (NCBI): domain Eukaryota; kingdom Viridiplantae; phylum Streptophyta; class Magnoliopsida; order Ericales; family Theaceae; genus Camellia; species Camellia oleifera. Next base: position 86,704,895 of record CM039312.1, read on the forward strand.
TTGAAAAATCAAGTCCACATTCTGAAAGTGATTTTAAAATTTCATTTCTAGTCTTATTTTAATTTTAAATACACACGGTTTGCAATATTTAATATATAATTTTCCTACACTGAGTTGGTGGGACTCCTGGTCACTACCATCCCCACTCGGTTCCCTTTCCCATTAAATCATACAGATAGAGATTATATGATTGTTGAGAAACCAGAGATGGATTTCACTGCTTTCTACAAATATTTTTTAGCTTTTATCTAAAGCTAGCCAATTTTCCACCTCAGGTAGTGTGGTCTTCACAAGTCTAAATGGGTTCTGGTACACAGTTTTTCTAATTTAGCTTGAGAATCATGCCTCTGCTCTTTTTCTGGTTCAAAACTGTTGGTAAGAGAATTTGCTCATATGGACTTGACAGGTGACTCACTTGCCACGTGTAAGGCCCTGGTCCCAAATTGTCAGTATGTTTAATGTTTAACTTGTCAACACATTAATATAATAAGGGTAAGTTTGGAAACACCTCTAAAAAATTAAAAAATTACTTAAAAAAGTAAAAAATTATTAATATTCATTAAAAATTAACAATTACAACTATACAATTTTTAATTTTAATTTTTTCTTACAAATCAATTTTTATAATTTTTTATTACACATTTTTTTTATAAAAAATTAATAAATTAATTCAAACATTCATATTTTCAATCTAAACTTTTTAATCTAAAAAAATAAAAAATATACTTATTTAAAACACCCCAAACAATTCCTAAATTTAATCACAAATACTTTCAATATAATGCCAACAATTAAACTAGGATATCAAATAATAAAATAATAATAATAAATAAATAGTAAGCCCATTGCACCAATGTTTGGCTAAAGTCATATAATCAATGCAACCATGTAATGTCAACATCTTTCAAAAAAATAATACCATATTTCCGAAGACCAATGTATAGTATAAACCACATTCAAAAAAAAAGAAAAAAAATCAATGTTAAAGCAACTAAAATAACTGCCAAATTGGAGAAAATGTTCATTAGATTTCGTCAGGTTGACATAACATGACTGACCAAGCATGAAAGATAAATCAATTACAAAAACAGATACACAGAGAAGGATCTCTACTACAATTGCACTAAATAAAAAGATATTTCTAAGCCCTCTCGCCACGAATTCTGCGAGCAAGCTGCATGTCCTTGGGCATGATAGTAACACGCTTGGCATGAATAGCGCAAAGGTTAGTATCCTCAAAGAGGCCAACGAGGTAAGCTTCAGCGGCTTCCTGGAGGGCGGCGACGGCGGAGCTCTGGAAGCGAAGGTCGGTCTTGAAGTCCTGAGCGATCTCCCTCACCAGCCTCTGGAATGGAAGCTTCCGGATCAGAAGCTCCGTGCTCTTCTGGTACTTTCGGATCTCCCTCAGCGCCACCGTCCCAGGCCTGAATCTGTGGGGCTTTTTCACTCCTCCGGTCGCCGGCGCCGACTTCCGTGCCGCCTTCGTCGCCAGCTGCTTCCTCGGCGCCTTCCCACCGGTCGATTTCCTCGCCGTCTGCTTCGTTCTTGCCATCACCTCAAAGCGTATGATTGATTTACAGAGAGAGAGAGAGAGAGAGAGAAAACTTAGTGCGGTTGCTGCGGTAGTAAGTGTGATGTCTGAGATTGGGTGATTTCGAAGATATTTATAGCTGCAGAGCTGAGAGGTGTTCAGGGCGGCAAGTTTGAAATTTTGGGGGAAAGTGAAATTAAAATACTGGAGTACTACTTTTGCGGTTGATTGGGGTGTGACAGTGAACGGTGGAGATTCGTTTGGAGTTTGGGTGTCACGGACTGGGATCCGTGTGCTATGCTTAAGCAACCAATAGGGTTCAAGGTAAAATGTTTTCCTTTGGGAACAAGTTCTGGCCGTTGGATTACTTAGACGTCAACGATCAAGATACTTGGGAAGTTGAAGTGCCAGTGCCACGGATTACGATCCCTGAATGGAGGGAGCGGTCCAATGGGATTTTAGTTTGTTAAGGGATTGTTTGAGATGTAATTAGGTTAGTATATTTTTTTATTTTTTGAGATAATGTAGTAGAGGAGTAATGTGATTTAAATAAAATAATTGTGACTTAAATAAAATAATTGTGACTTAAATAGAATAATGTGTTAAAATAACATGTGCTATTTTAGTACATATCAAACAAACACTAAGGGCATGTTTGTTTGAACAAATTGGATTAAGTTTGATTAACATTCTTATGACTAATAGTTTTAAAACTATGAATCCCTTTAAATTGTGTATCATATCCTATATTTGGATTAAGTTAGGATTATAAGAAATGATTAACAAAATATTATCCAATCTAATATTTGTTAAGGGTATTAGAATGGATGAGACATGATAGGACAGGACATGAGACATCCAATATATTGATCATAATACCCCTATTATAATTATTGTAAAATTTTGCACTAGCATGTGTTATAATTTTTAAAAAGCAAATTTCCCTCTTTGTGCTCCACATCCATTTCGATTCTTTTAAACAAAATTTAACCTATTTTTTTTTAATAGAAAAAATCAAAAATTATTCAATTATAAAATTTATATATACATAAAAGTAACCATTAAAGAAAATACACTACTATTTTAATCATCTAATCATTCATTGCACAAATTCAAAAAAGTATTTATTTGAACAAAATTTAACCCTCATTTTTTTTTAATAGAAAAAATCAAAGATCATTCAATTATAAAATTTATATATACACAAGCAACCATTAAAAAATATGCACAGCTATTTTAATCATTCATTATCCAAATTCAAAAAAGTATTCATTTGAACAAAATTTAACCCCCTTTTTTTTAACAGAAAATATCAAAAATCATTTCACTATAAAATTTATATACACAAGCAACTATTAAAAAATATACACTACAATTTTAATCATCCAACCATTGACTACCCAAATTCAAAAGGACATTCATTTGAACAAAATTTAAACTTTTTTTGTTTTGAACAAAAATATACCAAAAATCATTAAACTATGAAATATAGCTATTTAGAAAAATAATGATATCAGAAAATATAGAAAACGGAGCAAATATATTTATGAAAAGATGCATACAAAATACCAATTGTAGACATGTTGAATTACAAGTCTAGGGTGGTAATTAATGATTATTAACATTTATAATTGTTAGACTTATTTATTTTGATAATTTATTTAATTATGTTTTAATTTATTTGAAAGAGAAAAATAGAATCAAATTCTATTTTGATGATTCATTTGAAAGAGAAAAATAGAATCAAAATTTATTTTGTCCCATTATTTTTCACCTAAACCTTTATCCTAAATGTTGTTAGAATATATTTAATATTTGATTAAATCAAAAGTTTAAACAGCCCAAAACAAAGGTTCAAACAGCCTAACGCAGCAGACCAAAAGGTTCAAGTGAAAGATATTCAAATTTATAATAATGGAGTGGAAGATATTCAAATTGGTAATGATGGAAGTACAATGACTATAAACGACTATAAATTCAAATGAATACAACGGTTATAAACAGTTATAATTTTTATTATATATACCAAAACCTCTAATATAAATAAGTTACAAAAAAACCTGAAGATATTCTTTGATCTATAATCACTCACATCTTTTCTCAGAAATTATACACTGAGTCTTATAGCTTTAAGCCCATCTTTCTTGTGTGAGATTTACAGAAAAATTAAAGTTTCATTTTATATATCTATCTTTGAGAGATATTTATTGTAAGTTTTCTTTGAAAGCAAAAATACTATTTCATCTTGTAAAAGTGTTACAAACACTGTGTTCTTGAAATCTTGAGAGTGATTGTGAATCACCTAAGATTTGCAAGGATTTGGGCTTGTGAAGTCTATGTAAAATCCGTGGAGGATTGCTCCATTTGTAAAGAGATTGCTAGCACCCCTATGAAGTTAGAAGATAGTGGAACACCTCAAGTGATGCTTAAGGAGTGGACGTAGGCCAAGTTGAAGCCGAACTACTATAAATTTGTTTATCTCTCTTCCTTATCTCTTTATTTTATTTAAATTGCTGTAACTATGTTTCACATTTTCACTGTGCTAAAATCATTAACTGACATAGTTGTTAGAACACTTGTTTTAATTATTTTTATTTCATTAACTATATTTATCTATTGTGGTAGTCATAATTTTTATTAGGGTATTATTAATTTTTAATTGTAAAAACCTAATTCACCTCCCCTCTTAGATTGTCTTTGGGATAACAATTGGTATCAGAGCCTAGACTCTTGTTTTAGATTTAATCATCTAGGAGTTTCGATCCATGGCGATCTTAGCTGAAGGGCAAGCTACAAATAGGTCACCATTATTTGACGAAAACAACTATAGTCATTGGAAAGATAAGATAACTCTATACCTACAAACTACTGATTATGCTATGTGGATTATTGTCAACAAATATCCAAAAACTCCTACCAAATTAGTAGACAATATTAGTGTATCTAAAACTAAAGATGAATGTGATGAGAGGGATCATAAATTATTGCAAGCCAATGCTAAAGTCAAACTCACCCTTGTTTGTGGTTTAGACTCTAAGGAGTATAATAGAATTTCAAGTAGTGATTCGGCAAAAGAAATTCAAGACAAATTTGAGGTAACGTATGAAGGTACAAACCAAGTGAAGGAATCTCGTATTGATATGCTTGTTCATAGTTATGAATTGTTTAAAATGAACTATGATGAATCTATTTCAAGTATGTTTACTAGATTTATTGAAATTGTAAATTCTTTGAAATCTCTTGGCAAAACTTTTACTAACAGTAAGTTGGTGAGAAAAATTCTTAAGTGTTTACCAAAGAATTGAGAAGTAAAGGTCACAGCCATTATAGAAGTCAAAAATCTCTCCACACTTGGATTGGATGAACTTATGGGTTCCCTTATGACTAATGAGATCATAATGAAAGGACATGAGGATGTTGAAAACAAAAAGAAAAGTGGAATTGCATTCAAAGCCTCATCAAATGAAGTAGCCAACTTATGTCTTATGGCTCTTGAAGATGAAGACTCTATTCAAGATGAGGTAACTACTCTTTATGAAGAACTTGAAAGTGCATTCCATGAACTATCAAATGAATTTAGAAAAGTTTGTGCAAAAAATGATGTGTTGAAGAAATCTGTTGCATCTTTATCTATTAATGTAGAAGAATTAAAGAAATAAAAAATTATTTTGAAAAATGATTTTGATACTATCTCTAATGAGAAAACTACTTTGAAAAACAATGTTGATGATTTAACAAAAACACTTGAAAATTTTGTAAAAAGTAGAGATAATCTCAACATGCTTATTGAAAATCAAAGATGTGTTTTTGATAAAGCGGGTATTGGATATGACCCTATTAAGAAACAAAAGAATCTCAATACAATTTTTGAAAAGGCACATCTTATGGCACACCCTTATATTACTTGTCATTATTGTAGAAAGAAAGATCATTATATATCTTATTGTCTATTAAAAAAGAATATGAACATAAGAATTAAAAAGATTTGAATTATTAAGGGATCTAATAAGACTAATTAAGGACCTAAGAAATTATGGGTACCAAAAACTAACATTTGATTGTCATCTTATAGGTTTGCTTTAAGTCCAAAGCTAAAGAAGGGAAGTGGTACCTTGATAGTGGATGTTCCAAACACATGACTGGAGATAAATCTTTTTTTACTGAACTATCATCGAAAGATGGAGGATTTGTTACTTTTGGAGACAACAAGAAAATAAAAATCGTCGGTATTGGTAGCCTCGGTATTTCTCCGAACCCTTCTATTGAAAATGTTTTACTTGTTGATGGACTTAAGCATAACCTACTTAGTATTAGTTAATTATGTGATAAAGGTAATCGAGTTATTTTTGATAAATCACATTGCACAATTAAAAGCACAAATGATCATAAACCTTGATTCGTTGGTAATCAACATGATAATGTTTATGTTTTTCATCTTAATGATCTCTATGCTAGTGATGTTAAATGTTTATATGTTAATAATGAAAATAGTTGGTTATGGCATAGAAAACTTGGTCATGCTCATATGGATTTAATTGCTAAACTTTTTAGAATGGATTTGGTCATTGGACTTCCAAAAATTAAATTTGAAAAAGATCATCTTTGTAGTGCTTGTCAATAAGGAAAACAAACTAAAATATCATTTAAATCAAAATCTCATATTTCCACAATTAGACCTTTACAACTATTGCATATGGATTTATTTGGTCCCTCAAGGACATCTAGTCTAGATGGTAACGTTATTGTCTTGTTATTGTTGATGATTATTCAAGATTTACATTAATTATGTTTTTAGCACACAAAGATGAAACTTTTTCTTCTTTCACAAAACTCTGTCGTAAAATTCAAAATAAAAAAGGCTTTCTTATTACTAATATTCGAATTGACTATGGTAGAGAACTTAAAAATAAGAAATTTGAATTGTTTTGTGATGAGCATGGTATTGGACATAATTTTTTAGCAACTAGAACCCCTCAACAAAATGGTGTAGTAGAAAGGAAGAATAGAATTTTAGAAGAGATTAGTAGAACAATACTTTGCGAAAATAATCTTCTTAAATATTTTTGGGTCGAAGCCGTTCATATTGCATGCTATATTTTAAATCGTGCATTAATTAGACCTATTCTCGAAAAGACTCCTTATAAACTTTGGCATGATAGAAAGCCCAACATTAGTCACCTGCATGTTTTTTGTTGTAAATGTTTTGTGCATAATAATGGTAAGGATAACTTAGGTAAATTTGATTCAAAATTTGATGAATCAATTTTTCGTGGCTATTCCTTAACTAGCAAAGCTTATCGTGTTTTTAATAAAAGAACTCTTGTTATGGAAGAATCTATACATGTGGCATTTGATGAAACTAACATCTCTGTTCAAAAGCAAATTGTTAGTAATAATATAGATTTTGAACCAAATGTGAAAAATTCAAGTATCTACAAACAAGAGAACCAACCATGTAAGTTGAACAAAGAGATTGAACAACCTATTCTTCCACCTCAAGAAGAAGGAGGAAACAATAATGATTTGCCAAGAGAATGGAAGTTTGTTCATAATCACCCTAAGGATTTAATCTTAGGTGACCCTACAAAAGGTATTGAAAGTCGCTCTTTACTTAGAAATATTTGTAGTAACTTGGCTTTTCTCTCACAGATTGAGCCTAAAAACTTTCAAGAAGGCGAATTCGATGAACATTTGATAATAGCTGTGCATGAAGAGCTTAACCAATTTGGGAGAAACAAAGTGTGGGAACTTGTGCCAAAACCTAAAGATCATACCATTATCGGTACTAAATGGATCTTTCGAAAAAAGCTTGATGAATCTGGCACAATTATAAGAAACAAGGCTAGACTTGTTGTACAAGGATATAATCAAGAATAAGGTATTGATTTCGATGAAACCTTTGCTCCGATTGCTAGATTAGAAGCTATTTGTATGTTACTTGCATTTGCATGTTTTAGAGATTTCAAACTTTATCAAATGGATGTAAAAAGTACATTTCTTAATGGTTTTATAAATGAGGAAATTTATGTTAAACAACCCCCATGTTTTGAAGATCATGTTTTTCTAAATCATGTTTTTAAACTATCAAAAGCTTTATATGGTTTGAAACAAGCACCTCGTGCATGATATGAACGATTAAGTAAATTTTTGATTGAAAATAATTTTTCTAGAGAAACGATTGACATAACACTTTTTGTTAAAATTAAAAATGATGATTTACTTATTGTGCAAATATATGTGGATAATATTATATTTGGTGCTACTAATGAAACCTTGTGTAAGGAATTTGCTAAGTGTATGCAAGGTGAGTTTGAGATGAGCATGATGGGGGAGCTAAATTATTTCTTTGGGTTTCAAATCAAACAATATAAGGAAGGAATTTTTATCAACCAAGCTAAATACACAAAAGAACTACTCAAAAAGTTTGGTATGTATGACTCAAAAATAGCTGGAACACCTATGAGCACATCCATTAAGCTAGACAATGATGAAAAAGGTAAGTCCATTGATCAAACAAAATATCGAGGTATAATCGGCTCACTTCTTTATTTAACTGCAAGTAGACCCGATATTATGTTTAGTGTTTGTATGTGTGCTAGATATTAATCAAATCTTAAGTAATCACATCTCAGTGCTGTTAAAAGAATTTTTAGATATCTTGTTGGCACTCAAAATTTGGGACTGTTTTATCCTAAAGATGTTGTATTTGATTTAATTAATTACTCGAATGCCGACTTTGCCGGATGCAAACTTGATAGAAAAAGCACTAATGGCACTTGTCACTTTCTTGGTAACTCATTGGTATCTTGATTTAGCAAAAAGTAAAATTCTGTTGCTTTATCAACAGCCGAAGTTGAATATATAGCTTCCAGAAGTTGTTGTGCCCAAATGCTTTGGATGAAACAACAATTAGAAGATTTTGATTTTCATTATGATCATATCCCTATTAAATGTGATAATACTAGTGCCATCAATTTAAGCAAAAATCCGGTTCAATACTTACGAACAACACATATTGAAATTCGACATCATTTTTTAAGAGATCATGTTCAAAAAAGGGATATTGCACTTGAATTTGTAAATACCGACAAGCAATTGGCGGATATTTTCACAAAACCCCTAAGCGAAGATCGCTTCAATTTTATTCGTGGCGAGCTTGGAATGTCGATTTCTACTTAAAAAGTTTTGTTATGACTGTGAAACTTGAATTTTGTTAAAATGATATATGTGTATTGCTACATTGATATGGAAATATTTATATCAGTTGAATGCTCTCAAGTCCTTCATACATTTATTCTCCTTAACAGTTTGCTATTCTCAATTGAGTAATTTTTTTTGACTTCTGTATCTTGAGGTAAAATTAACTTTGTATACATTGATTTTTTTTAAACCCTCATGTTTTTTTTTTACATTACTATTCCAGCAACACCAACATCCCATTAAGTTTAATTTCTGCTGGTATTATTTTATTTTAATTTTTTTTATTTTTTTATTTTGCTATTAGGCTTAATTTCTTTGATTTTTATTTTTTTTCTCATTCTTATTTTTTGTTTGGACTTAATTGTCTTATTTTTTTTTCTTTTTAATTTCATTTTTCAGTACTTAAACATAAAAACGAAAACAAATCAAAATACAAATATTTACATAAAAAAAAAACAAAACACCCTTCATCTTTTTACGGCCACACGTCGATCAAAATAAACATAAAAAAAAACACCCTTCATTTTTTTTACGGCCACACGCCGATCAAAATAAACATAAAAAAAAAAAAAAATTTCATTTTTTTTCGGCCATACGCCGATTTACTTACTCGCCTCTTCCATCGTTTTCTTCTTCTTTTTATCCCCTTAGGCGACCCTTGACATCCCTACTCCCGTGCTTTCGTGGAGAGTGACGACTTCCCGCTGACTATCAAAGGCCAAGAACGACGTTGCTCCAAATCGGGCCATGGAAGTGGTTTTTCGTTTAAGCTCCTTATTTTCGGCCTTCAGTGCGCAAATCTCTGTTTACGCATCCTTGTACATGCGCTGGAGTAGAGAGAGTTGGGCGTTGACCTGGTAGAGCTCACTCGTTTTGTTTTGCAGTCGATGCACCAATTTTGTGATTATAGTCACCGTCTCCATACAGGACGTCAATGTGAAATGATTGGCTTCTATGTCAGATTGGGCTGCCATGATTTGCTCAATCGACATCATAGGAAGGTTAGGAAGAGGAATGACAGGAAGAGTAGGAGTAGAGGCACTCGGTCCAGCCGAGCTTATGGGATCGTTCAGGTTTGGAAATAGAGTGAGGGAATGGGATGAGGAAGCCATGGTTTAGCAGTGAGAGGTGTAAAAAAAATGAGTTGCAGAGAAATAGAAGAGAGTGGTGAAGAAAAGATAGAAGAGAGTGGGGTGAAGAAGAAGACGCAGACAAGTGTACTTAAGAAGAAGACTGAAGAGAAGAAGACAAGGAGGGAGCGATAGCCAAGGTGAGCGGCAATCGAGGAGAGCTGCTTTTGTCGGTCGGCTGACGCAAAAGCGAGGCCGCGTGTTCGACGCGATTTTCAACGAAAAAGAGAGGCGCGGGCAATTCATACATATATATATATATATGTTTTGATTCTCTATTTTTTGATGTCATTTATCACTATCATTTTCCTCCTTCTCCTCCAGATTCTAACCCATGATTTCCTTTTGATAATGTTACAAGTGGAGAAATTATATGATGTTATGTATTATGATATTATTTTCAAATTATGGTATTATTTGAAAACTAATATGATGATTATGTATTTATAGTTTGATATCTTATAGTCTCATATCATGTCTCTAATTAAAGCTTATTTATTACACATGTGCTAACCTATATATTTAGAAATGAATTCCTGGAGCATGACTTGAGGGAGAGCTTTTCTTACTCCCAAATCAAATCAAAACATCATTGTGTGCCATCATCAAAAAGGAGGAGATTGTTAGACTTATTTATTTTGATGATTTATTTAATTATGTTTTAATTTATTTGAAAGAGAAAAATAGAATCAAAATTTATTTTGATGATTTATTTGAAAGAAAAAAATAGAATCAAAATTTATTTTGTTTTATTATTTCTCACATAAACTTTTATCCTAAATGTTGTTAAAATGTATTTAATATTTGATTAAATCAAGAGTTCAAACTGCTCAAAACAAAGGTTCAAACAGCCTAACACAGTAGCAGGCCAAAAGGTTCAAAAGTTTCAAGTGGAAATGATGGAGTGGAAGATATTCAAATTGGTAATGATGGAAGTACAACGGCTATAAATGGCTATAAATTCAAATGACTACAACGGCTATAAATAGTTATAAATTCAAATGAATACAATGGCTATAAATGACTATAATTTTTATTATATATACCAAAGCCTCTAATGTAAACAAGTTACAAAAAAACTTGAAAATATTTTTTGATCTATAATCACTCAAATCTTTTCTCAAAAATTATACACTGAACCTTATAGCTTTAAGCCCATCTTTCCTGTGTGAGATTTACAGAAAAATCAAAGTTTCATTTTTTATATCTATCTTTGAGAGATATTTATTATAAGTTTTCTTTGAAAGCAAAATACCATTTCATCTTGTAAAAATGTTACAAACACTGTGTTCTTGAAATCTTGAGAGTGATTGTGAATCACCTAAGATTTGCAAGAGTTTGGGCTTGTGAAATATGTGTAAAATCCATGCATGATTGCTCCATTTGTAAAAAGGTTGCTAGCACTCCTATGAAGTTAGAAGGTAGTGGAAAATCTCAAGTAATGATTGAGGAGTGGACGTAAGCCGAGTTGAAGCCGAACCACTATAAATTTGTTTGCCTCTCTCTCCATTATCTCTTTATTTTATTTAAATTGCTGTAGCCATATTTCACATTTTCACTGTGCTAAAATCATTAACTGACATAGTTGTTAGAACACTTGTTTTAATTATTTTTATTTCATAAACTATATTTATCTATTGTGCTAGTCATAATTTTTGTTAGGGTCTTATTAATTTTTAATTGTAAAACCTAATTCACCCCCCTCTTAAGTTGTTTCTTGGGTAACAATAATAATATTATTGTTCTTAGATCATCTTCAACAAAGAATGTGTCAATATCATGCTCTTAGTTGTATTTTGAAATTGTTTTGGGTTTTTTTTAATATTTAAAAATTTTCTTAATTTTTGAAAATATTTGCAAATTAAAAAAATATTTTATAGAATTTTTTTTTAAATATTTCAATTTTTTTAAAAATATTTAAATGAGGGTTAATATATATATATATAATATAGTCAGGGTTAATTTGGTTATTTGATGAGTTGGTCTAGACCGGAAATAATTAAAAAAGGCTTGTTAGGCATTTTAGCCAATGTAACTCTAATTTTGAGCTCCAATGGGCTAGCTACTTTACCATCCCACTTTTTTCGTGGCTACAATTGAAAAACTCTAGAAGCTCTTCAAACAAATATGTATGTATATATTTTGAATTTTTGTATATTTATGTCTTGGATTTGAGATTTTATATATGTATATGTGTATGTAGCAATTTTATATGTTCTTTCAATTCTGTTTGATGAATTATAGAATAACTTATTTTGTATTTTGTATTTTTTCTCCTCATTCTACAAGTTTTTTATGTTTGTACTGGCAAATTTATGATTGCAAATTTATATTAGTAAAATATCAGCAATTAGTATTTTTTTGTTTTAAAACTTAATTAAGCTAGTTTAAATGATTAGTTAAAATAAAGAGTGTGGCTGGATAACAAAATAGTTAAAGTAACTTAATAAAATAAAGAGTGTATTTTTTTCGTACTTTAGCTAGTAAAAGGTAGAGAGTGTGGTTGGAGTTGCTTATATCTTACCCTCTTGTCCGGATGGATTATTAGTCTATATTTTAATTTTTTAATCAAATATCAAATTAATAATTTTATTAGACTATTAATCCAATTCTAAACGCATGTCTACCTAAACAAATATAGCCTAAATGGGCTAACTGCAATTGGGCTACTCTAGCATAAAATAATTGTAATATTACAATTAATTGATTCTTTTGGTTTGCTGTATCAATTCAAAAGCCTACTACTCTTGGCAAAAGGCCAGCCCAACCGATTTTTGACCCTAAAATACTCAGTTTTTATTTTTTATTTTTTATTTTTTTGATGTCGGGACATGTCCTACACCCGTATGATTGATGTGGGCCAGTGCAAACTGAGAAAAGTTAACGGATCTGCCTTAAATTTCGACTTCCACTTGAAGGTAACGGGATTCGAACCTTGGCGGTAAAGAGAGGAGCGGCCCACGTTGGTGGTAAATTCTCCGTTATTATTTCAATAATATTATAAATTCATCCTTATCAACTTAGAAATTATCTAGAATCTTTATCTTTTAATTTAAATTTATTCTATACATAGATCTCATATAAATCTCACAGTATACAAATTAATCTCCAACACATAATCCATTACTCAAAAAATTCTAAATGAATTATTTTGACACCACGGCCTTTTTCTTATTATTTATTTATTCTTTCCAACAAGAAACCAATCCGAATCACCCATCATTAGTTGCGTAAAGAAAAATTATTTGATAAGTCCGGTCTATATAAAGTTGCAAATCAATTGAGTCATTCATAAACAACTAAAACTTGATTTTATTTAAAATTTGTTTGAGCTCAATTCATTTGTTAAATAAATGATTTTGAGCAAAAATTTTACCAAACATTTATATGGATGTGGAGTCCATACTCATATGGATCATACATTCATGTGAGTGTTTGATAGAACTCTTGGGCCTCTAGCATTTTTATTTTTATTTTTAATGATATCAAATATATTTTAATTTATTTATTTTATTTCTTTATTCATGTTTACTTTTTTTATAAATTTAAATATTTGATTGATAAAACTTAGGATAAATTACAAATACACTTACTGAGTTTTGTTTAAAATACAAATTGTTTCCTATCGTTCTAGAAATTACAAATATTTCATTATCAGAATTTTTTATTTAACAAAATTAATAGAAAAATGAAATTATTAACTATTTTTCTATATAACAATAAAATTATCTGAATTATTAATTAAAATATGTAATTTATTAATAAAATAAGTCATTTGTTATGCGATTAGAAACTTGAAAGGACGGGATGTAATTTTCAAAATCCCAAAGAACAATCTATATTTTAAGTAAACCGTCAGGAAGTATGTTTGTAATTTATCCTAAAATTTATTAATAATAATGAGTAATTTTTTTTATTAATTTACCCTAAAATATGAATATATATGTACATAACTTGTGAACCCATAATTATAAATGAGCTTTATAAAAAAGCCTAGACCAACAATGCAGTAACATCTCCGGTCAAGAACTGACCTTCTTTTCTTTTATTAAAAAAGTTTTTCTATCATAATTGGACTTGGTTTGAAAATTTTCTGTGCGAAAAGTTAGATTTTTCAAAACTCATGGTTTTTAAAATAATTTTTCTCGGTAATTATTCTTTATATACTAAATAGTTTACATTGATTTTTTGAGATTTTTCTACAAAGTATTAGTCACTTTCCTTCAACGTCAAACTTAGTAATTGTAGTTGGAAAATTATTTTTGTACTAAAATAGGAGAAACCACTTTTTGATTTAATTGAATTTTGATTTTGATTTTTTTTGATTTTTTATTTTTCTTTGAATCCAAATTGGGGGTAGTTCCTTATTTACAATCATTTACTTAAATGATTAAATATGAAAATAAGTTTGATGTGCAAGGAATGCCTCAGCAACTGAACCTGTAACACTTCTAAAAATCTCATTTCACTCGAGCAATCTGCTCCTTACATGGCCTGAAATGCTAGAAGCTCTCATTGTGCAATTAAACGGTTTGTTCGAAGTCACCTTTTTAAATCACCTTTTGGCGAAATATTTTTCATTTTTTTTTCTCTCTTTCCTCCATTTCCAAAGCCCTAAGCTCTTCAAGCTTAGATTTCATCTACCTTCTCTAACATTCACCCCTCGTTCTTGAGGCGACACGTAGAGCGTGTCAAGATCAACATTTTGAATTGATTGGATTGTGTTTTCAACGGTGTCAACTTTTGAGAGTCTACTATTTCACTTTCTCCTTTGAGGTTTGTATATCTATATTTTGATGTGATTATATGGTATTTTCTTAGTTATAGTTGTGTATGAATTAGAGATTATTGATTTAAAAGACATTAAAATGTAAAATGGGGTTTTCACTCAAGTTTATGAAATGTTTTGGATATTTTGGCATAATGATAAACAATAGTTGATGATTTGGAGATTTTGTGTAACAAATAAGGAAAACTCCCAATTTTCTTGAAAATCTTAGGTTTGAAATTTTGTTTAATGAGGGTTTGGAAACTAATTAATGGTTTTATATTAAAATTGACGTTGATATGGTATTGAAACACATGGAGATTATGAAGTTGAGTAAATCTTGAAATTTCGATAAAACTATTATTGATGATGGAAGTTGTTGAATCAAGTCTCTATGGAATTCTAGATTGGGACTTTAACAAAACGGAGATTCTCAAACTAAATAATGTTTTAAAGTGAAATTAGATTTATTTTTAGTTGATACTCATAGTGATGTTGGAATGATGAAAATTTTGGAATTGATGTTACTATAATAGATGATTATAGAAATTGTTGAGATTGCTTTGATCATATTTTATATTGATTATTCTTGTAGTAATGAATTGAACCTTAGGCAAATTGAAACATTTGCAAACTCATGTATGGCATTAGCATTGTAAGAACTTGAATTTTTAGAGAACAAATTAATTGTTAATAATAAAATTAAGTCAATTAATAGTGATTATTAATTTATTAAATTATAATGTTGATAGCATCAGGATTAATACCAATATTAAATTCCTTTAAATAAATTTAATTATCTTTTTGTGATTAAATTTCTGTATCTAAATACAGTTGTAAAAACTAAAGATTAAATAAATAATAACTAAGTTAGGCCAAGTTTGGTTAAATTAAAAAAGTATACTTATTTCATATTTTTATTTTTTTTAGGTCACATCAATCAACATCTCCTCTCTACTTTTTCTACACATAATACAAGAAAAGTCAAAAAGTGCACTTATTTAGTCTTTCCAAACTTGGCCTTAGTTAGAGGATAGTAGGGAGCAAAACATCTAATAAATATGTTATATATACATTGATTTTATTTTGTACACACACAAAAACAAAAACAAAAACAAAAACAAAAACAAAAAAACAAAAAATAAAAAATAAAAAAATAATAATAATCAGATTTTGGCAAAGGATTTCGACCACCTTCCTGCCCAAGGAGGCTGTAGAGAGGCATGCTAAGCATTGCATTGAAACCCACTTGCACACTCAAGGCCTATGCCTTATAGATAATGTTTCCCAAGTCAAAAATAAAAAATAAAAAAAAAATAAAAAAATGTTGCCTCCAAACTCCTACAAATAGAGCACTATTTCAACCCCTCTATTCCTACACACACAGCTGAGTAAGGGAAAAAGAAAGAGGAGAAAAGAAAAGAAAAAAAAGAGAGAAATGAGAGGGTGCTTGCTTGGTGGTCACTATTTTAAAGGTAATCTTGAGCGTAGTTTGTAAAAACTCTTAAGATAGGAATATTTTACCTCTATCCTCCCTTAGATATTCTTAACTGAATTTATATATTATATATATGCAAGAGCATGCATTATTAATACATACATAGCAAGTGTGATTAGAATGGCTCAATGCATATTCACATTTTGATAGAATGAGAATTTCATGACTATATGAATTCTATTCCTTCTTTGCAAGCATAGATTAGATGATTTAGTTATTGATTTTATCTTCTTATGTGTTCAAATATTCTCCATTGCTTTGAAATAATCTTGCATGAGGGTGAAATGAGATAAGATTAGTTCATTTTTACTTGAAACTTACATTTTCTTCACTATTTCAGATTTTATCCGTTGAAAAATGCTCTATTAAATTAAAAATAACTTTTGTTTAAAATCTGTTTGTACTGGGAGTAGATATAGGTGTTCTATACACATGTAAAATTTTTATAAGATCATTGGACACCATTTTCTTATTGAAATAAATATTTGCCTAAGTGTTGCTTACAACACAGTAGAAACAGTGAATTCAAATAGGTCTCATTTTCTCTGCAAATGATATTTTTCTGCACGACCAATTGGGATAGTTAGATATATGAGTTATCTTTCATTTTCCACCAATTTCACAAAAAATGGATAAGTCTAAGAGGAGAAATTGCAATTTTACTAAAATGCGACACAATCTGTTCAATTTTCTTAGCAAAATTAATTGACCATCTTCCATTGGCTTTCATGTCACGCCTCGAAAATTTTACACAATAAAGATTCACCAACTACCATTGTTTAATGTAAATGTAAGTAAATCACAATATTAACATCATCTACAAATCTCCAACATTTGTATTCATTGATCAGTAAGAGATTTACAAAAGGTATCCCACATGCAAATATACATTCAACATCTCTAGTATATGAATCTATAGCATGTGGCATAACAAGTCAAGTACAAATAAATGCCCTCAAGGGCTACAAATTCTAAGGCTTCAGCCCGGTTACACAAAAGTAGTTTCAAACGCATACATATAAAGCCCTTGGCTTGTCAAAAATAATTACAATAAGAGAAAAGAGCCTTGGGCTCTCAAAACATATCTCCACGCCTCTAACTCGGCAGAATTATCACATCCTTTCTTGCACAAAAAATCCTATAGAGGTGAGTACAAAGCCCAGTAAGAAAATCTTAACAAAATATATACATTTTATACAATCTCATGGGATAAATGCACATGTGCCAAACCATGCTAAAAAACATATATCTTTATCTTTTGAAACTTTTGTGCAAAATACCAACTTGAAAATGTAACATTTAATCATTTCAATGTAGTTCAACGGGGCGGTAAATACGACTCAAGTAATCTTTAGGTTGGTGTCTGCAAGTAGGTATAACAATCACTACCAAATCCCCACTTTACCGATAGTTAACCAGAAGGCACGTGATACCACCTCTGTGCGTGTTTTCGGTCTTTCACTTTGGATACTCAGGCCAACTTAACCAATACCAACTACACCTTCTATCCGGACTTACCAATGTATTTACCCCAAAAACAAATCAATATAATCTTGTTTCACAAATCAATGTCCTTTTTCCAATGGAATAATTAAAAGCCATCGATGCTAAAATGACATTGCAATGCAAAAATGTCCAATGCATTAACATAATCCATTTTCAATTTTCCCCACACAATTCTCCAATTGTAATCACTTTTCACAACTCTTATCAATGCAATATCATAATACATTACAAGAAATAAAATAATACAACATTAACCTTCAAGCATTTTTCATATATTAATCATCATAATATAGTTCTAAAGGATGATATAACAATCTCAACATTCGTATACTTTCCACATGTTAATCTCTATTTTCCACTTAGTCATTTCAAGACCAACCAATAATAAGCTATACAACAAGCTTCAATTAACCACTTTCTCATTTTCTTTCCATGGAACTTCCTTTTTATACACATTCATAAGAATATCTCAATCACATATTCACCATAATACTAGACAATCATAGATTCATAACATCTTATCATTTTCCCAAAATAAATCCTCAATTTCTAAGGTTTCCACAAAACTAGGTTTTTCCTCATTTTTGAAGGGATTTTTCCAAGACAAAATCCCTCATTAACAATATAATTCATACTCTCAAGAGCTTCTAGAAAACATTGAGAAAACCCATTTTTAAAATCATCAAGAACTCATGAGCCCAAAATCAAAGTTCAATACTACAAGAAGAAGTTCCAAAATCAACATAAACTTGCAAAAATGTATATGTAACTCTAAGAGAATCCCAACTTCAAGCTTGGAAGAGAAAAGAGAGAAAAACCCTAAAAATGGATGTTGATGAAAACTTGATTCGATCGGTAAGAACATAGCCCTCGTCGCCCTCTTCGATTCGGTGTAAGAAGCCCTTTCAAATTCTTGGTAGATTTTGCTAAATCTTAGAGAGAAGATTGAAGTTTGGTGAGTTTGTAGAGAGAAGAGAGAGAAAAGTGGATAGAGAGAGAGAGAGAGAGAGAGAGAACAAAATCTAAGCCAAAAACACTTTTGGCATCAATTTTGAGAAAAAGAGTACAAAAATCGAGATAGACGTGTTGAAATCCGCTTGTGCAGTTTCAATTCCGCATGAGCAGAATTCCCAATCCGCACGAGCGGAAAATTTTGCCTTCAGGGCGGAATACTCCAGAGAGCTGCCTAGAAAAAACCCATCAAAATCCACTCGAGCAGTTTTCTGTCCCAGAAAACATTGAAAATTTTGGAAGACTCTGTGAAGATCCGCTCAGGCGGATTCCAAATCCATATGAGTGGTTTTGCCCTGAAACTCAGAATGTGATTCAGCAAACCAAGGCATGTTCCAATGCCCAAAACTCAAAGTTTTCAACTGAAAAAAGTTAAGAGAGGTTAAATAGGAGTAGAAAAAGAATCTCAATGACTCTATACGGTAAACAAAACATCAAACGAGATGCATACTACCCTACTACACAATACGAATTAAGCCTAAGACCCGGGACATCACATTTCAGTCTTCAAGCTCTTCTATAAATGTGTTCTCAACTCAAATATCTAGCAAAACATTCTGACCTTACCTCTTTTTGACATCGTTTTTTATTTTTCAAACACAGATCACTTGTGCTGAAAGTTGTTGTAGTTCACTGTCTTAGAAACCAATTTTCTTCCAAATTTTATTTCTCCATCTTAAAATTGTTTTTAGCCCTGGTATTCTTCTTGAAATATTTTCCTAACTCAATGAACTAGTACCAGTTAAAATATTGTAATAATTGAACTTCGTTTGGTATGGGTTTTATTATTTTTAGTCCAATAATTCAGTGTTGAAAATAAGAAGTGTGAAAAATTCTAAGAAATTTTGTGATGACTCCTAAGACATATCTGTAATATTCTTTTTGGTTTCTATACATGGTTGTGTTGTGATATATAAACTTTATGTCATTGCGGTTTTCAAACTAAAATTTGTGCATGTATCAAAATGTGAATTTGACGAAATAAAGAAACACAAACTTGGATCGATGCATTAAAAGTTAAAAGTTATGGAGTGAGCTCGGTTTAGAGTCTTGCGTGAATCAGTTGCGAACCATAACATGGTATAGGAAGGTATTTTGGCTCTTATCGGTATAGGCGATATAAGGTTAGTGATGCGGGCGTCACAACATAAACCGTTCCCTTGGGGCAGACCGTGATGTCACGACTTGGGTACGTAACCCTAGTGCGTGGACATCATTGGCAGTTACAGCAAGTAATATTTAAATATTTGACCAAAGGGGAGTTAGAATTGCCCGTGGCTATTGCTTAGCGTTTGAGTGGAAATGATGCTCCGCGGGGAGTTACTTAGACTTACTTGATAAACTAAATCTATGAGAATTCAAAAGAAAAGTTTGACATTTTCCTTATGATGAATCACTACTTCTGCTTACCATTGTTCTTGTTATCTATTGTTAGTATTTCAACTGCAAGCATTCCTGTTATGCTTATTACTCTGTTACTACACAGTATTCATTATTTGCGAGTATTATTTTCGAGATGGGTATTTTCGGGTTGTAGTATTTTATTGAACTCGTCGCTCATTGGCATTCTCATTGCCCTAGCATTTTATGCCAAGTACCGAAGAAACTGAAGGAAACACTAAGGTCTTAGAAGGCGATTGTCACGACCCAAATCCGCTCTTGTAAGTTTAGTATCGTAACCGGCCAGTAATCCTTGGAACATGACAGAAACATACATTGGAACACACGCTCGTATTGTACATAACTTATTTCATTTGTTCTTAGTGTGTTTTTAGCCTTTATCCTCATCATAGTATCTTGATCTTGGCCTAGGAATGCCTAGGATGGAATGAGGATGCAAAAATGTACTTGAAAACATTTTTCAAAACTTGCTAAAAACAGGGTCCATGCTCGGCTTTCCTCGCTCGAGCGGACATGCAAAATGTGAGGGTCCGCTTGAGCGCAACTTCCTTCGCTCGAGCGGTCTGCAAACTTTTGAAAAAGTACTGGTTACGTGAAATTCTCGCTTGACAGTCACTCGATTCTCGTTCGAGCGTGAGACTCAGACCTTTGCTCGAGCGCGACTTTTGTCGCTTGAGCGATCTGCAAAAACACATGAACTTCTAGAAGCATGCATTTCACGTTCGAGCGCACTTCTGGTCGCTCAAGTGCACAATACTTCGCTCGAGCAAAGGGTGTAAATTCTGGAATTTCCAGATTTGCTTCCAAGGTCCAAAACTCAATCTTAGAAACTTGAGGAAACACTTAGAAACTCATAAAGCATCATGAATTAAGATCATTTCAAGAAATTATGGCCCAATAGCTTGCCAATTGTGCAAAACAATTTTAGCTTAAAATTTATGAATGCTCCATGAACATGACATGCATGAATTTCTTTGAACTTAAGCTTCTTAAAACATGATCAAATGCTACAAAACAACATGAAACTTGATGATTTCCCAAAATTAAGGTGAATTCAAGACATGCATGAGGAAATTCTTGGCAATTAAACTCAAAATATGAGAAAATATGCATGCATGTATGGTATGGCTCAATACTTTTCATTTCTAACACAATTCTTACTTTAATCAACATAATTCTCTTATGATCATACATTATAGTCTAGATTTCAAGGCTTAAGGATAAAATTCTTACCTAGAGACTTGAGTTCACAAGTGTTGAAGTTGTAATTCTCAAATTCTCTTCAATCTCTCGACAATTCTTGCAAGTTTCCCCTTTCTTACTTGATCCCAAACCCTTCCTTAGTCCCTCACGTTTGAGTCACAAGATGAGGGATTGAAGTTGTATTCTTCATAGTCTTGAATTAACAATTTGCCTTATATAGGCTTGGGCAAAAGTGTAATTATTTATTGATCAAGTTAATCAAGCAGACATTAAATTATTTTAATTTAATCGTTCCCGAACCGAATTTCAATTAAACCTACCATAAAATTCTAAAAATTCTAGTTAACATATAAATCAAGTCAATTTCTGAATCGGATACCGATAAGGCCTTCAATTTGTAATCCGAAATGGGAACATGAACAAATCTTTCTACGTTAAACAGATATAAACACATATAATGCAATGTATGATGCAAAATTTCACTTTAATTTCTTTTTAAGTATAATTAAATATGGATTAACGTTAACTATGAGTCGGGGTTGTTACAGCAACGTTCAACCTTGGTTAGTTTGAAGTGTGCCCAAGTCCCATGAACCCTTTTCTTGAGTTATTTAGTTTTCTCTAGTTTTTATTATTATTTATTATTTTTATTTTTTTTTGTCATGAATGTACTAAGACCAAGCTTTAAGTTTGATTTGGAGTTGTAATTTAAGAATTTTTAATTTTTGTTTTGTTAATTAATGGATGATGGAAAACTTGGTAGCAACAATGATTAGAAGTTCTTAATTAAGAAAGTTGATTTTAAGTTTTAAACCTTATTATGATATCCTCAAATATGGGGCGTCACATGCATTGCACGGTTTTAAATTGGAACGATTTATTTTTTGAAAAGTGTTCGATCCTTGTAAGGCGGTAAGTAGCATAGTGATCCAGGTAGTTGAATTGGGATTTGGAAATGAATTGAGTATGGTATTGATACCCGCGCGGAGAGTCAAGGTGTCCAATTGTCTTGCCTTGTGCTTGGTGTTGGACGAATGTGGGAAAGGTTTTCTGGGTGTCCACGGCCCTGCTGTATTGAGCTGACAAATGTGAAAAATGTGTGTTTTAGGTGCGCATCGCCCTTCTGTATTGTGAACCAGTAAATGTGGGACTATTTTGATATAAAAAAAACACACACACACACACACACACATATATGTGTGTGTGTATTGGGCTCTTACCTTGGGATTCGAGCGCGTATTTACTGCAACATGTTTTATGTTGGACTTTGATTTTGCAAAAGTGCATCGACCATCATTCTTTTAAAAGTATAAAACAATGGATTTCGGCATAGTACTTGCATTAGCATGATCATAATCATATCAAACATTTATATACATTGTTAAAATGCGTTTGTACTAGGCATCATTGCTCATTTCTATCATGACAAACAAATTTCAGGTTTTGATGATGTGATTCCACCCTACTGGTGTTCTCATGAAAACTTTGACAGAGCACTAAAGCTCCTTGGATATTTATGTGTTTATAGCTACCGAGTTTACTTGTTTGGGAAAGCATTCCACATATTTGTAATGAAAGCCCTGCTCTTAAAAGATGTAAGCTCTTAGGATACTTTGTTGTGTTCCTCTTATTTATTAAATTGTCTTGTATTATTTATTTCGAATGAAAGTGATGTAATACCAGAATGTAACTTTTATAAAAGAAATTCCAAAGAGGGACAGAAATGTTTTAAGTTCAAGATAATATTGCGTTTAATCTGATTTCTTTACTTCATTTTATATCATGAAACAGGACGATAATAAAAGATTAGTGATTAGTGAGATTAGTGGAAATCCTTAAAATCACGGGCCTTGTTCTATCACATATGCAAGTTTGCTAATGCCTATAAGTGAGACAAATTACATTACATCAGTGCCATGTGACACCTTTTTTTTTTGGGAGCAGTATGGGACACCCAGCGTGACACCTCTCATTCACAAGCATTGTCTACTTGCTTGCCTGTAAAAAATGTTACATGGTAACTTTAGTTATGTTTGACAACCGTCAGTTTAAGTTAAAAAGTTAAAAAATTATTATAAGTTATTACATCATTTTATTTGTTTTTTTATATATCTTTTTGTAAAATATCAAAAAATTACTAAAATAACATATTCTCAAATGAGACATAAATTGAAGAGTAAAGCTACGGGGTGTAATTGTTTCAAGCTGTTATAAAGAAACAACTAAAGTTTTGGAATTCAAATTCAGAGTCTCGAATGAGAGAAAAGCTCCATGAATGTAACTATAATGGTGGAGATCATGGAGGTGAGGTTCAATAGTTGCTGCAAATTCGAAAGACACATATAAATAGACGAAGTGAAAGACAGAAAAAGCTTTGGAACATATCTAACATATATCAATTTCTTATTTTTCTCTTTTCTTGTTCTTCACTTACCTTTTTTAAGAGTAGATTCTAATTTTGAATAGTAATCTCTTTATTAGTTCTTACCTGAGAAGTTGCAAGAGAACAACTAATGTAATACAAGTATGATTGAATTATTTAATTAATCAATTACTTTGTTTCTGTCTCAATCTCTTTCTCACATTCTTAACTTGATTATTACTGCATTAAGTTCTCTTCACTTTTTAAATTTTTTCAAACTTAAGCACAAGCATTAAAGTCTTTTTTGTTGAGGCAAAAAGAATATTTTAAATTAACTTAATTATTATTTGTAAGAATTATTTAATTTTTACTAACATATGCAAATTTAAATTTATAATATTTGAACTATCAGTAAAAAGCTAACAACTTCCTCAGAAATTTCATTTTCAAGTCATGAGGTAAACAGTCAGGCCAAAAAGTGTTTGATTCGATTCCAAAAACTTGATGAGTCACATGTTTCAAATTCAGACAAGATTTGAATTGATGTCCACGACATGCTAAGCCCATCTCTTAGATTTTATTACAGTTTTCAAGCTTCTTTGAAATTACCATATTGACCACTTCAAGCATAAGTACTCTTGATGCATACCGCGTTTGAATTTTGATTATTTTTTCGTACTTTTACTTTAAAATTTGGCTCTCTTTTGGAAGAGCTTTCAAATTTTAGTTCTATCCTTTGTTTTCAACGTAGTATTTGTTTACAACTTTCAAAAATTAATTCTACATTCAGTTTTGAAAACTCTGGCCAATGTGGAAAAATTTGGACTAACTGGTCTTCCAATCGGACATTCCACTGGTCGTCCGGAACAGGGCATATTTTTTTTTCTTTTCAATTGACTCATGTTAATTTTTTTATATTCAATAAAAATTTTTTTTTGAATTTTTTAAAATTTTTTATGAGTTTTAAATAGAATTTTGAGTTATGTGTTTGGTTATGAGTTATAAGTTTCTATATCAAATATCATATATTACATCAAAAATTCCCCACTCAATTCAAAATTCTTTTCAAAACTCATTCACCAAACAAATTTTTCACACTTAAATCATAATTCCAAAACTCACAAATTCAAAATACAACTCTATTCTCAAATCATATTTAGAAAACTCTACCAAACACAACTTTAATTTTCCTCCTTTGGTTTTTTTTTTTTTTCCCCCCCTTCTTCTACAAGTCCAAGATCCTTAGTGACGGTAGATTTTGTTTGCATGGAGAAATATATTTTGATTTAACTTATTTGACACATTAAGATTATGCACATTAATTGAAGATTATGCACATTAAATTAGTCATACTATTTGAATTTTTAATGAATGACGACATCCCAATTAATATTTTGGATCATTCATTTATTTATTTATTATAATAATAAACTCAAACGAAATTATTAAAAAAGACATGAATTACTTTGGGGCACTCTATCTCACAATTAAATCCACTCACCCACTAAATTATGATATAGGGTTCATGAGAACACCTACTTCCATCACTATTAACGACCCACACACTTCAAAACCCTCAAAACCTTCAAAACCCTTCGGCGGCTGCTAGCGGCAATAGAGGCAACTATTTGACAGTATACACATCTCTAACAATGGCATTGAGTGAAAATTTTTCCCACAATCCCAATATCATGAGACAAATGGAGCATCACAATGTAAGCTTGGAGAAGGATCATAGCTTGGATGATATTCTAAGCTCGGAGAAGGTTGACCTTGTAATGATAAATTTAAAAAAAAAAAAATGGTGAAAATGGTTCAACTTTTTTCGATACTAAACTCTCGAATATATGCCAAAAAAATGGCAACATATGTTTAATTAAAAGAATTAATTTGGCAACATCTAACCGAACATTATTTATATGTTCATCACTTTGGATCCAAACTTTTTTATTCATATGTTTGGCACTTTGAATGTAATCTTTGTACGGGAAAGAATTTCACCTTCTCGTATAATCCTGTTGACCAAGTCTTCGTTCCTCTGTACGATGTCGTTCCACCACCTGAAAATATCAACGTGAGCTAGCCGGCGGGTGTGTGCCGGAAACCTCTCCGATGCCTAAGTCAGTAAGCAAGACAAGAAGGCAAAAGCTCAATGTATTCAGGGAGCAAAATTGTATTACCTCTCCAAAGGTGTTATTGATGAGCTTATATAGATTTCACGTGGCACAATCCTGGTAGGATTCTCACTCCTCCAAGTGTAGAGTCCTTCTAGGATTACTCCTCCTTGCATAGAGTCCTCCTAGAACTCATACTCTTGGAAGATAATGCTTATCTTCCAACACCCTCCTCACTGCTTAAACCAAGTGAGATGGTTCTTCTTACGACCGGACTACTTCAGGACCGAAGTAACATCTCAAGATCAAACACTTACTATTCCCTCCTATCTCGGTTTTCCATGCCTAAACTGAGCTAACCATAGGAGTCTCTTACCTCGGTTTTCCATGTTTGGACCGAGCTAACCATAAGAGAGTTGAGCCGAACTATCTCCAAACCAAAGTCCCCTCATGGGCTTGGTACACCTCGGTTATCATATGTCTTAACCGAACTACCAACAGCATACTTCCAAGCAGGAGTAAAAAGTAAACCTCATGCGGCCGGACTAACATTCAACCGGTCTAACATAGAAGCTATATCTCCAAACCGGAGTAACTCCCACAGGGCCATTCGCTCGGCCTCATTTACCTCGGCCCAAGACCCAGCTCGGTCCAATTCAGTATAAATTGCCCTCTCAATTGCCCCTTAATTCCATCTGCAAAGCATGATTGGGATTACCTGTCTACCAACCGAGCTAGTCTTAACCTCTCCAGCCGAGCTAAAACACCCATTAGCCTCTCCAGCCGAGCTAAGACCCTTTAGTTTATTCAACCGAGCTAAACGTGGGCCGTACTGTGCACATCCGGTCAAACGTCCCTTCAGTTGCAGAAACTGAAACGCTTGTACTTCCAATGACACGTGGCAAACCCTGATTGGCCACCCCCAGCTGTAACGCCGTCCTTGTGTTTCACGCTTTTTGAATACTTCCCTCCAAAAACACCTTTTACCCAAAACCAACCCTTCATTTCAGAATCACTTCTCACCCTGTTCATCTCCTCTCTCTCTGCTGCCTCTGTAGCTCGTGCCTCCCTTTACTGCTGCTCCAATCCTCCAGTTTACCTCCTCTTCTTCCTGGTAAGTGCACGAACCCATTCTTGTTTTTCTGTTTTCACTTCAATCCATGGTAGTCTACGCTGTGTGTTTTTACAAAACACTTTGTTTTTCTTCCTCCATATCTGTATTTTTTAAAGAACTTCTCAAGAACACTGTGTACACACTGACTCAGTCAGTAGAACACCTTTTTGATCTCTATACACGCTTCAACCGAACCAGGAAACTGTCTTTATCATATGAGAACTTAGGCAAACCGAAACCGAACTAGAACTTGTACGTGCCTTAATAGTCTTCATAGGTTTCCCGTTGATATACCTCAACCGAAATAACATCATACTCCGAACTAGGATTTCTAGCACTCGACCGAGCTAAGCCTTGAGGGCTAAACCAGCTTTCTAAGTTCCTAAACCGAACTTCGGAAATTGCCCCTTAGGCCTAACCGGAATGAGAAACACCGCAGATGAAACTGAAATAGGAAACACTTTGAGAGCCGAAATATAGAGAACCCTACAGAAACCGAAGTAGTTTCCATAACACCCTGTCAAGCCGAAATAAGACCAGAATTTTTCTTGCTTTGTTTCTGTAGCACGGTCCTCGATCTGTGCTTAACAGCTTGTCTTTTCACTTTGCAGACTTAGGTTGCCAGGCACGCCATTGCTCTCAGCCGAGCTACTGAGCACATTCTTCTCAACCAAAGTAACTTATTTACTCATACAATAAAATGGGGAAGTATAGGTGTCTAGTAGAAACCCCAGGTGGCCTAGCCGAATTTAGGAAGGACTACCAAATCCCAGCCGATGTAAATCTCATACTAGCCGAACCAGACATAGACCCGTGGGACAATGAAGGTTTTGTCCCCTTTACTATTCAATCCATAGTAGAGACCGGACTCAGATTCCCAGTCCAGCCCCTTATATGTGAGTTTTTAAGACAAACCAGACTATGCCCCACACAACTGTCCACCAATACATACCGAATAATAATGGGTATAGCCGCTTTAAACCAACAAACCGGCTTCAACCTCGGCTTAGCCGAAATACTACACCAATACTCAATAGGCTCAAAAAATGAAGGCTGGTGTTATTACCTTAGAATACGCCGAGGCCGAGAAAAAATAATCAAACACACACCGGATAAAGATTTAAACGACGATGACTTCTTCTGGGTTTCTGGAAATTTTGAAAACTTCCAGGCCCGGATCCCTGGTCGAAGAATAAACTGGAAGAAAGGAGAGCCCGGTATTCATACTTCGGTTGCATTCCTTAACTTTGTTTATTTCGGTTTTCCTCTCTCTAACTGAACTAACACTTAATTCTTTTTTTGCAGATTTAGCTTTCCTCCATTCCCAGTACGGTCATCCCAACCTTGTCGTACTCCGCGCCGCACTCCGGGTGAGAGAAAGAAGTTGGGCAAAACTTCTTGACTTTGAGCCGACCTACAGATACTCCGGCCGGCGAAAGGCAAGAGTAACAGACTTTCTCCTCGAAGACCCACCAGAGCCGGACCCAACCTTGGGAGAAATTATCCTCGTACCACTCACAGCCGAACAAGAGATGGCGAAGAAGAACAAAATGAGAGCCATGCTCACCGCAACCACAAGGGCCGAAGTGCCATCAACCCAGCCGGCCACCGAAACCATCATAGCTCTTCCCTCGCAACAACCGTCATCCTCACGCCGAGCTAAGCGCGCCCGGACTACTGAAACCGAGCAGCACTTGGTTGACGAGGTTGACCTCATCCTTCCACCGAGCCCCGAACTCAACCCTCAACCGGAATCGTCTCACCGAGCTGCGCCTACCAACAAATGGGCTCCACCCTTCGTCTTCAACAACCGAGATATCGATGAAGATGACTCGGTTGTTGCTGACAAGGATCACCTTCTAGCCTTCAACCTGGCTAGGGGTGTTTGTCTGCCCAAAGACATGGAGCACCACAGCAAGCAGCTGAACACCGAGCTGAAGGCCCTCCGGTCATCCACCAAGTCGATGATTCTGGTAAGCAGTACTGCTTTTTCTGTGACCAATCTAAATTTTTCAAACTCTGAGCTCGGTCTTACAAAGAACTCTCCTTTTGCAGGCCATTCAGAAGAACACCATTGCCCACAGGCAAATAATGGAGCTCCGCAAAACCACGAGGCACGCAATAAGGGACGCCGAAGCCAGGGCGGCCGAGCTGGCCCTGTCAAAACAAAAAGCGGCCGAGCTGGAGGCCGAGATAGCGCGCCTAACCGGACTGGTCACCTCGGCTGAAAGCGACAAGCAGCAGGCCGTGACCGAGGTGAAAGACAAGTATTTATGGGAGATGGCGGCTCTTGAAAACAAAAAGAACGCCGAAATAGCAGTGTTGGAAAAGAAAGTTGAAGACGAGCACAAGGCAGGGTTCAAGGAAGCCGAAGCTGGCTACTCTTTGCAGTGCGAAGCCGCGAAACAACTGTTCTTCAAGTGCGGTTGGAGAGGTGCAGTGGAGAAGGTCGGCTGTGGACCTGAAACCGAAGTCTACGATGCTTCGGAGCACTTCATTCCGGCCTCACTGCAAGAGTATGCCGATGAACTCCAAAAACAATTCCTCGGTTCTTCTGACGATGAAGATGATGATGATGATGATGGTGAAACAACTGAGACTCCGGCTATTCAAGAGCAAGCCGGTGATCCACTAGCTCGGTTGGAGCCCACAGCTGAAAATACTCTGCCCGAACGCCCAATTGAAGCTGCAGACACCGGAGCGCATGCCAACCTCGGGACCGATCTGGATGCCGAGATAGATGAACTTTTTGATTGACCTTGTACTTTTTTCTTTCTTTTGTCCGAACTTTTGTAACCGGGCTATGGCCCCATAGTTGTACTTCCTTAATTATTCAATGAAAAATTATCAACTCTTATTCCGGTTATTCACTTGCATGCTTGAGTTTGTAGTGAATTTTTCATGAACTTGTTTGTGCAACTGTGATCTCGGTTAGCTGTCTAACTTACTAGCCAACCACTCTTCAGCCGATATAACTTACTTCGGCTGAAGAGTACAAAGAGTTGGTTTTAATCCAGCCAACCACTCTTCAGCCGATATAACTTACTTCGGCTAAAGAGTACAAAGAGTTGGTTTAATCCAGCCAACCACTCTTCAGCCATGCCCATACTTCGGCTGAAGAGTATAAAGTGTTGGTTTAATCCAGCCAACCATTCTTCAGCCGATATAACTTACTTCGGCTGAAGAGTACAAAGTGTTGGTTTAATCCAGCCAACCACTCTTCAGCCGATATAACTTACTTCGGCTGAAGAGTACAAAGAGTTGGTTTAATCCAGCCAACCACTCTTCAGCCGATATAACTTACTTCGGCTGAAGAGTACAAAGAGTTGGTTTAATCCAGCCAACCACTCTTCAGCCGATATAACTTACTTCGGCTGAAGAGTACAAAGTGTTGGTTTAATCCAGCCAACCTCTGTGTAGCCATTCCCATACTTTGGCTAAGTGTTGGTTTAATCCAGCCAACCTCTAAGTTGGTTTGTTCCAGCCAACTTAGAATAGAATGTTTGGTTATTCCGACCAAACGTCTTGCAGCCTGGATCCTGATCCTGGGCTTAGGAGGGTTAATAGTTGGTTATTCCGGCCAACTACGTTTACAATGCTACTAACTTGCTAAAACTACTTTCTATGGAAAACAAATATACTGAAAAGAATCGACTTGTTTTATTGAGAAAGTAGAAAATTACACATACTTAAAAAGAAAAAAGCTAAAAGTAAAATATCTTGAGATTGGCAGTATTCCATGGCCTAGGAATTGCTTTGCCGTCCTTATCTTCCAAGTGGTATGCCCCTTTGCCCGCTAGTCCGACCACTCTGTAAGGACCTTCCTAATTGGGTCCTAACTTACCATCTCCTGGGACCAATGTGTTGCCCATAACTTTGCGAAGTACCCAATCGCCGATCTTGAATTGCCTTGGATGCACAGTTTTGTTATACTTCCTAGATAACTCTTGTTGGTAGGAGGCGATGTGAACCAATGCTCTTTCTCTTCTTTCTTCCGCGAGGTCAAGTTCTAATGCAATTGCTTCTGCGTTTAAGTCTGGATCAAAATTTTCGCTCCGAATTGTGGGGAGTCCGACTTCTAAAGGAATGACTGCTTCCATGCCATAAGCTAAGGAGAATGGAGTTTCCCCTGTCGACCGCCGTGGCGTAGTGCGATAAGCCCATAAAACATGAGGGAGCTCTTCTGCCCACTTGCCTTTGGCTTTTTCCAACCTTTTCTTCAATCCGTCCAAGACTACCTTGTTTGACGCCTCTGCCTGTCCATTTGCTTGGGGATATGCTGGTGTGGAGTTGTAGAACTCGATCTTATACTCTTCACAAAAGCTTCTGAATATTCTGCCATCAAACTGAGTGCCGTTGTCTGAAATCAACGCTTTTGGTATGCCAAAGCGAGTAATGATGTTCTGCCAGACAAACTTCTTCACATCTTTTTCCTTGATTGACGCCAAGGCTTCTGCTTCCACCCACTTTGTGAAGTAGTCTGTTGCCGCAAGAAAGTACTTCCTGTTGCCTGGTGCTGTTGGGAGTGGTCCCACTATGTCCAAGCCCCACATTGCGAAAGGCCATGGACTAGTGAGGGGTAGGAGTTTTCTTGCAGGTTGGTGAATTTGATGTGCAAACTTCTGACACTTTTCGCACTTTTTGACATACTTCTCTGAATCCGCTTGCATGTAGGGCCACCAATATCCTTGTGAAATAGCTCGGTATGCCAATGACCTTCCTCCTTGATGGCTGCCGCATACACCCTCATGTATTTCGAACAAGAATGCTTCCACCTTGCTGGGGTGAACACACTTTAAGTAAGGTCCTGAAAACGACTTTTTGTATAAAGCTAAGGATGGAGAGAGCCAAAATCGTTGCGACTTGGCTTTTATTCTGTTGGCTTCTTTCTTTTCTTCTGGTAGAGTGCCGTCTTTCAGGAATAGTATGATGGGATCCATCCAGGAAGGACCTAGCTCTGCACAACATACTTCTTCTGCCTCTGGGTCTTCAATGCTTGGTCTGGGCAGATAGTCGATCAATAAAGGATGTGGGATGGATGTGTCTGCCATTGAGGCGAAGCCTGCTAGTTCGTCGGCTCTACTATTCTCCTCCCTGCCGATCTGCTCTATCCTCACAACTTCAAACTTTTTGATCTCTGTCCTGACTAAGTCCTGATACTTAGCCATCCTTTCATCTTTTGCTTCGTAGTCGCCAGAAATTTGATTTACCACCAACTGTGAGTCGCTGTAAACCATGAGTTCGGTGGCCTTCATGTAGGCCACTGACTTGAGTCCTGCAAGAAGCGCCTCGTACTCTGCTTCATTGTTCGATGCTGGGAAGCCAAGGTTGATCGCTTGCTCCACTACTAGGGCGTCTGGAGAGATGAGGACTATGCCGAGTCCTGCTCCATGTCGATTGGATGCCCCATCCACAAAGAGCTTCCACATCTCCCCAACGAACAACTTCCAACAGGTGGAGGGGTCGGACGATGCCTTGGGGTCTTCCATGCTACTAATGTCTTTTTCAGAGTCC
Organism: Camellia oleifera; assembly: GCA_022316695.1. Lineage (NCBI taxonomy): Eukaryota > Viridiplantae > Streptophyta > Magnoliopsida > Ericales > Theaceae > Camellia > Camellia oleifera. Next base: position 86,737,247 of record CM039312.1, read on the forward strand.
ATAGTTGCAGTCTGCCCCTTGTCTTCTGATGGGCTCAAGTCCTCAGTTGTTGGCGAGTTTTGACTTGGTGTAGTAAGGTCGGCTTCCTCCTGGCCTTCTCTATTCTGGTCTGCCTTAGGCTTTGACTGAGTAGCCTGTACTAGGGGTTGCGCTATTCTGGCGTCAATCTCCATCCCTAGTTTGGTTGTGTCAGTCAGATCGATTGGGCAGACTTGGTGGCTTCCAGGAGTGAACTCTGCGACGAAGTCTGCCAAAGATTGGGCCTTTACTGCGGTTCTGGGTTGGAACTTCACGTCATATTGTCCCAACTCCACTGCCCACTTCAAAATCCGCCCAGAAAAGTTTGCCCTCTCAAACAAAGCTTTTAGTGGAAAGGCTGTGAGGACGACAATGGTGTGGGCGTGAAAGTAGTGCGCCAATTTCCTGGAGGCCATCATTAAGGCCAGTGCTAGCTTTTCTAGAGGCAAGTACCTTGTTTCGGCTCCCAGCAATGTCTTGCTGACATAGAAGATAGGTAGATGTTGGATTCCTTCTGCTCGAACCAACACTGCACTTATCGCGTGCTGAGAGACTGCTAGGTAGAGAAAGAGTTCTTCTCCAGGTACTGGGGTGACAAGTAGTGGTGGAGAAGACATGTATTCCTTCAAACTCTCCAGAGCTCGGTCGCATTCTTCGTCCCACTCAAACTTAGCTTTTAATGACTGAAAGAATGGACGCAATCTGTCTGAAGACCGGCTGATGAATCGGTTAAGTGCCGCTGCCATGCCGGTGAGGTGCTGCACTTCTTTCACTGAGTTAGGTCTCTCTAACTCTTGAATTGTTTTGATTTGGGAGGGGTCTGCCTCGATACCCCGATTGGTCACCAGGAAACCCAAGAACTTGCCAGACCCTACACCGAATGCGCACTTAGAAGCGTTAAGGCGCAGCTTGTGTTGCTTCAGGATCTGGAACATCTCATCTAGGTCCCTTAGATGGTCTTCCGCATCCTTGCTTTTGACCACCATGTCGTCGATGTACGCCTCCATTGTTCTGCCTAACAATGGCTCAAACATCTTGGTAACCATTCTCTGAAACGTCGCCCCTGCGTTCTTTAGGCCAAAGGGCATGACCTTGTAACAATATAGTCCTCTTGGAGTGGTGAAGGACGTCACTTCCTGATCTGGTTCGTGCATGGCTATCTGGTGGTAGCCTCTGTATGCGTCAAGGAAGCTAAGCCTGCTGTGTCCTGCTGTTAGGTCCACCAATTGATCTATCCTTGGCAGGGGGAAACTGTCCTTTGGACATGCTTTGTTGACAGTTTTATAGTCGACGCAGACGCGCCACTTCCCATTCTTCTTTGGCACTACTACTGTGTTAGAGATCCACCTGGGGTAGTGCACCTCTCTAATCGCCCCTGCTTCTAACAAGTTACCCACCTCTTCTGCCACTATCTCGGCGTGGTGGAGTGCCGATCTGCGCGTGCGTTGGATGACCGGTCTAGCAGAAGGGTGGACATTGAGTTGATGGCAAATGAAGTTGGGATCAATGCCTGGCATGTCGTATGGGGTCCAGGCGAACACCTCAATGTTGGAGGTCAGAAATTCCAAGACTTCCAATCTCTCAGTGCTGGACAACGACGATCCAAGTAGGAAGAACTTTTCCGGGTTCTTCTCATCTATTCTGACTTCTACCAGGTCCTCTACTGCTTTTTGATCAGCCGCTTTGCCAACATCCGCGAATAGTTCATTACTCTCTGGTTCTTCAACCGAATGAACATATCCTTTGGCAGCGCGGCTGCCATTTGTTGCGACGAAGCACTGCTTGGACATTATCTGGTCCCCATAAACCTCTTCTATTACTCCGGTGTCGTTGGGGAATCTCATCACTTGGTGGTAAGAGGATGCCACCGAGCGCATGGCGTGCAGCCATGTTCTGCCTAAGATGATGTTGTAGGTGGAGGGGACCTTCAGCACCCAGAACTCTACTTGCTTCGTCACACTTCCCGCCCTGACTGGAAGGATGATTTTGCCGACTGGCCACTCCGGCATAGAATTGAATCCAATCAAAGGGGATACGGCAGGGGCCAAGTCTTTATCTTGCAGCTTGAGTTGCTTGAAGGTTTCATAGTACATGATTTCGCACGAGCTGCCTTGGTCGATCAGAATCCGCTTGACGTCAAAATCCTTGACTCGGAGAGTGACGACCAAGGCATCGTTGTGTGGGCAATATATTCTGTCCAAGTCTTTATCCGAAAAGGACATGATGTTTGTGGCTTCTGTCCTCCCCCTTTTGACGACGGGTTGGGCACTTAGCACCTCTCTCAAGTGCTCTGCCTTTTTGATTGATCCTCTGAGCTCGCATACTCGCTCTGGTTCAAAGACTCCATGGATTACGTTGATGGTGCCTTGTGGTGGGGCGTCGATCGGCATTCCATTGGGGAGGTTATGGTCTTGGGGGGCTGGCTGCGCTCCTCCTTCTATGTATTTATCTAGGTGGCCTGCCGCCACCAATTCTTCCAGATGTTGCCTCAACGGCGTGCAGTTTTCAGTTCGGTGCCCCTTTTCTTTGTGGAAGGTGCATCTGGATCTGTCATCATAATCCTTCTGGGCCTCGCCTAACTTGGCAGGCCACTTGACGAAAGGCTCGTCTCGAATCTCACTGAGTATACGGTAGATCGGTTTCTTGAACACCGTGGTTATGGCAGTTCGGACTCTCAACCATCTCTTGTCCTGGTCTTCATCATTGTCTCGTCTGCCCTGTCTGTTTTGGTTTCGGCGACCTACCGTATTGACCTTTGCTGAGGTCTTCTTCTCTGGTGTTGCGGTCGCACCAGTTTTTGCTTTGGCACGAGCGCCATCCTCTTCCATCCTGATGTGCTGATGCACTCTCTCCATCAGGGCCTCCATGGTGAGTGGCGGAGTCATGGTGATAGAGTCCCTCAGTCTGTTCCCGACTGGAAGGCCTCTTTTGTACTGCGCAATGGCGAGGTTGGTTGGGCAGTCTCCAATCTGGTTGAATGTCTCCCAGTAGCGACTGTTGTAAGACCTCAGGGTCTCCTTGTCACCCATGTCGATGGAGAGCAACTGGTCGATCTCCACCGGAGTTTTTGTGTTGGTTCTGAACCGTGTTACAAACGCCTCTGCTAATTGCGCCCAGGAGGCTATGCTGCCCTCTGGAAGCTTCTCAAACCAAGTTAAGCCTAGGTCGCCGAGGCTTGAGGGGAATAGGATACACATCAACGCCTCATTCCGCCGATATACAGCCATAACCTGGCGAAAGTGGCTCAAGTGGGTGTAAGGGTCTGTCTTTCCTTCATACGTCGTGAACTTGGGTTGTAGGAAGCCTGACGGAAGGGGCGCGTTCTCAATCTCGGGGACGAATGGTGAGGTCTGCAGCCTCGCCAATGCCTTATCCGCTGGTTCGTATGCCAAGTGCGGCCTTGGCATTCCAACCTCGACGCTTCCATGCGTCCGAGGAGCCAATCGCTGCAAGGCAGGAACCCTGTGGGGATCGCGCGCCCTGGCGTCCTCCTTCCATCGCGCCTTTTCTTCCAACATGGACCTTAGGTCGGACGACCTAGGTAATTCCGTCTGTCTGGACCTCGTATGATGCGTATGTGAGGGCCAATAGGTACTCCCCTCAGTGTATGACCTCTCAGGCCTCGTCCTCTCAGACCTGGAGTGACGAGTCCTGGAAGATACGGATCGCGTGTCGCCTGTCCTGAGGCTTCTGTCCTCTGGTTGAGAGGGTGTAGAATTCCTACTACGACCCTCAGAGTGGCGAGGGGGTGTCTTCTTGTTGCGCCCCTCTCCTGTCGCCACTTATTTTCCTTTCATCTGGCGCTTCAGTGACTCCATGTCCGCCGCCATCTTACGGATCAGTTCGTCTTGCTCTCTGACGCGATCCTCCAGAATTTGAGGATCAACTCTGCGCCTTTGTCTTTCTGGGCTTTGCGAACGAGAGGGATGAGGGCTGCCATTCCTCCTTCGTCCCCTCGCATCCCTCCTTGGAATTCTGCCTTTGTGGCTCCTAGGCTCGCCATGGGAGGGACCAAAGGTAGGCCTTCGCGCCTTGCCCCTCCTTCTGGAGTTAGTCCGTCAATGGCGGACTGAGGCAGTTCTTCGTTGTTTGCCATTGATGTTCGAGAAAAACTTGATCAAGAGGTTGTTCTTGTCTGCTATTCCCACAGACGGCGCCAATTGTACGGGAAAGAATTTCACCTTCTCGTATAATCCTGTTGACCAAGTCTTCGTTCCTCTGTACGATGTCGTTCCACCACCTGAAAATATCAACGTGAGCTAGCCGGCGGGTGTGTGCCGGAAACCTCTCCGATGCCTAAGTCAGTAAGCAAGACAAGAAGGCAAAAGCTCAATGTATTCAGGGAGCAAAATTGTATTACCTCTCCAAAGGTGTTATTGATGAGCTTATATAGATTTCACGTGGCACAATCTTGGTAGGATTCTCACTCCTCCAAGTGTAGAGTCCTTCTAGGATTACTCCTCCTTGCATAGAGTCCTCCTAGAACTCATACTCTTGGAAGATAATGCTTATCTTCCAACACCCTCCTCACTGCTTAAACCAAGTGAGATGGTTCTTCTTACGACCGGACTACTTCAGGACCGAAGTAACATCTCAAGATCAAACACTTACTATTCCCTCCTATCTCGGTTTTCCATGCCTAAACCGAGCTAACCATAGGAGTCTCTTACCTCGGTTTTCCATGTTTGGACCGAGCTAACCATAAGAGAGTTGAGCCGAACTATCTCCAAACCAAAGTCCCCTCATGGGCTTGGTACACCTCGGTTATCATATGTCTTAACCGAACTACCAACAGCATACTTCCAAGCCGGAGTAAAAAGTAAACCTCATGCGGCCGGACTAACATTCAACCGGTCTAACATAGAAGCTATATCTCCAAACCGGAGTAACTCCCACAGGGCCATTCGCTCGGCCTCATTTACCTCGGCCCAAGACCCAGCTCGGTCCAATTCAGTATAAATTGCCCTCTCAATCTTAATGCATACTTATGTTTTGGTCATGTGATGAATTTTAATTTTTTTTGTTGACCAAACTGATTGGTGCATACTTATCTTTGTTTGTTAATTTTGATAGGTTATACTTGTTCACAGACACATGACTTTATGTTTTTATAATGTTTGATAACACAAGTCTGAACATGTACAAATTGTTCAGTAACACACGTTCGAACATGGATAATTTGTTCAGCAACATAGGTCCGAACATCGTAATGAAGAGATTGATAGAGGAGAGGTCAACAATGAGGGTGATCAATGACAGACAAAGATCGACATCGGAGCATTGTCGAGAGTAAGAGGAAACTTGAGTTCAACGGTGAGAGTTCAACAGTTGACGATGAAAGAAAGCTTGAGTTCAATGGCGAGAGTTGAACAATTAAGGGTTTTGGGAGATGAAAGGTTTTCAGGGAGTGTGCTATTAGGTGTGCATTTCGGTGGGTCCGATGTTTTTAGAAGGAAACTTTTGGTATTATTCAGATGGGTCTTAGAAATTTTTAGAAGTTTGAATTTTGTAAATGGGAGTCCAAAGAAATGGAAGATTCAAAGTTTTAATTAAAATGCTACTAGCAACACTCATTTTTAACATACTGAACAATTTTCTAATTTTTCACATGGCAAGTCTCACACACACACACACATACATACATGCACACACATATATATATATATATATTAGCATAATACTCGTCCAATGCACGAGCATAAATAAATAATTAAAAATTAAATAATAACATCAAATTTTTAATTTTTAAGACACCATATGTATTTTTTGGTTTTTTAAATTAAAAATTTTGATTATTTTTTTAAAATTTTGAATTATATAAAATTAAAATTGTATTTGAAACTTCTTTTTAAAAAATTTCAAATTTTAAATTTTGACTTTCTATATAAACCTATACTACAAATAAAATTGTATTTTTTGTATTTAAAAATTCAAAACAGTTAAAAAATTAGATTTGAACTTCAAATTTTGTATGTTTTCAATCCGTTAGCTATGGTTTCATAAAAATTTGAACCAAACCAAACCATTAAAATCATGGAATGAATCTAAAAACTGTTTAGTTCTGTTTGGAAATATGGTTTCACGTAATCTGTTCATAAGAAAAATCATATAACATTAAAAAAAAAAATTAACTATATCATAAATTATAAAAATAATAATAACATGTCTATCGAATAAACTACTCTCGTAATATTCATCAGTTAAGCAAAAAACATAACATTAAGCAAATATTATTCAACATTAATTCATCATCATTTTTCGAAACATAAACTTTCAAAACATAAATAAACATATATAGTTTAAGTTGTATGGCCTGGTTCGATTCAAATCCAAAACCGTAGACCTAAATCTGAAACTAATACACGGAAACTAATTTCCCAATTTTTTAAACTGGGATCGAATCACGAATTAAAAAAAAAATCAAACCAAACCTACCGAATTGGTCTTGACCAGTTTGGTTTGCAAATTTTTCAATTTCTTTGCTCAACCCTACAAAGAGGCAATAACATTTTTGTTTATAATCTATATATATATAGATAGATAAATAGATAGATTGCTTCCATATATAGCGACAAGCAAATCTAAATTTTGAATGATTGAACATACTTTTCTTTTAAAAGTCATAATTTGTTTTTTTTTATGGATAATTAGAATTTTATTTTGTAGATTAAATGAGAGTTAACCATTAGAATTTTTTTAATTATTTAAAAATTAAAAAATCATAAAATTAATATAAAGTTTTGGAGGTTCCATACCTTTCATCTTTGAAAATACCCTTTTGAAAATACCCTTGTGCTTAATAATATATAGAGATAGATAGACAGCTATACATGGGAAAACTCCATAATACATAGTGTGTATTATATGTCTTACTTATAACATTTGTGATTTTTTATTTTTATTTTTATTATAACTCATTGTGACTTGCACTTCGTCTGTTTAAGCAGAAAACGTTTTTTGGAAAATGTTTTGTGTATTTTCTGGTATTTGGTATAATGAAAAATAAAAGTTAATGGAAAATATTTTCCATGTTTAATAGAAAACAAACATATATGGACAGAAAATGTTTTCCACTTTTAAAAGGTAGAAAACGTTTTCTGAACTAAAATCTTACCAATGTTAACACACTACCACCGCTACTCTCACCTCCACTACACAACCATCACCACGGCCTGCTGTCACCATTATCGTCTCTAACAGCGTCGTCGTTGCCCTACCACCATGCCGCTACCTCCATCCACCTCCACCTCCACCTTCGTTTCACCACCATCACCACAAAAAACATAGAAAAATATTTTCTCTATAAAATATCTTCTAGAAAATATTTTCCATTTGAAAATCTTTTCCTCTCAAACAAACAGAGTGTCATTTATGACTCATTGTAGCCTTGATTAGGACTTTTTGTGATTATTGTTTTAGTTATGATTGAAAAGGTCTTTGATTATACTTTATGTGATGTTTAGTTATGACTCATTTATGATGTTTGGTGCAACTTATTGTAAGATAGAAGCCGATCATTCAAAAGTAGAAGGCAAAAACACACATTATCTAGCTTTCATAAATCAACATTTTTTCAATTTATTTAAGTTATTTTTACCTAATAAGTTATAAGCAGAAGTTGTATCAAACAATCTAACACAAAGTATTGATATTTGTGATAATCAACACTACAATAATTTACATATGGTACACACTATTTTACAGATGTGTACCATAATAATATATATATATATAAGGATAGGCTTCTCTTTAGTCCGTGATCGGACTGGAGTGTGCTATTGGGCCCATGAGGGCCCACCACGGGTCTCGTTTTGATAATTCAAACCGTTAATGTGTAGAATTGGTCGATTACTTTATCCCTGTACAAACTCACGCTAATCGGATATCGATAGCTACTTGATCAGATCAGATTTATGTCAACGGTAAATATAATTTTCAAAATAAATTGTTGACAAAAATCTGATCCGATCAAGTAGTTATTGATATCCGATTAATATGATTTTTTAAAAGAATAAAGTACTTGACGAGCTCTACACATTGAACGGTTCGGATTATCAAAACAGGACCCGTGGTGGACCCTATAGGCCCAATAGGATCGTCCAGTCCACTTTATGAACCGGAGACAAGTTGCCCCGTCTATATATATATATGTATGTATATATATCAGTGGTTACAGTAGTGATTTTAGTTATGAAAACCTGTAATTTGTCCCTTCATAGTGGTTAGGGGGGTGATTTGGTCTACCACCTACATTATTTCATAGGGTCTGGCTTTGGTCCAGTCCACCATTGGACTGGACCGTACTGTTGGGCCCGTGGGGGCTCACCATAGATCCCGTTTTGAAAATTTGAACCGTTTAATATGTAGAACTCTTCGAGTACTATATGCCTGTAAAAAATCATGTTGATCGGATATCGATAACTATGTGATCAAATCAATTTTTTGTCAACCGTTAATTTATTCACCGTCCATTTTTTTTATACAAAACTGATTTGATTACATAGCTATCGATATCCTATCAATGTGATTTTTTATAAACATATAGTATTCGAAGAGTTCTACACATTAAACGGTTCAAATTTTCAAAACGGGACCCGTGGTGAGCCCCCATGGGCCCAACAGCACGGTCCGGTCTGATGGTGGACTGGACCAAAGCCAGACCCTATTTCATATAATACAATATGGATGTAGGAAATAGACAAACAAATTAATCACTTGGCCCTTGTGCTTAATCCCTTATGAAATCAATTGCTGCTTATAATAAGAGGGTCTAAGCTAGGAAAACATTTTAAAAAAAAATTGCAGACAAAAAATAAATAAAAAAAAAAAACACGGAGGGAATCTTCATGGAGAAGCTCATAACATTAACTATTAATGGTGCTAAACACAAAAGATTGGAATATGCTTTATTAGATGGAACAATAAAGAAAAGACAAATGATCTACAAATCAATAAAACAGGAAGCCAACAAAAATACCCATATCTTTATACTATTTATTTTTTATTTTTGCTATGGAAAGAATGACTTAAAAATTAAAGAATAAAATACAAATAGGATTGTTAAAAATATGAATTATTTCTCAGATACTCAAAATTACAAATATCTTGTTGTCATATATATTTTGCAATTGATAACAAAAATAAATAAATAAATAAAACTATCCAAACAATTAATAAAATTATCATACTACTCTCATTTTTATTCACCCACCGCCCAATCCCTCTCTTTACACTATCATAATATTTTTCAACCATTCTTAGCGATTCACCAAATGCTTGTAGAAATTAACGACGGTCGTTCTGATTAAGAGTGTAAGAGAGAGGTGCGATGGTTGAAAAAAGTGGTGTTACTTCTTAGAAAAAAAAAAAAGGGAAATAATTGGAAAGGGAAACTAGTAGACTGTATTGTCTCTATAGTCCAGGCGCCTTCAACTATTCAGGAGAAGCTTGAGCAGTTTGACTGTCATGTGCCTTTTTACAAACCCTCAACCTTTCAAAGTTTCAAGTGGAAATTGACAAGAAGACCGTTATTAACTTGAGTGTGTCTGAGCTGGTGTTCCCTTGGGATTGTCATGCGATCATCCATGACATTCAACTAAGTGGATCCAGAAGTCAGATTTCCTTTCATTGGGCTCCCAAGGGAAAGTCTGGAAATCCAGACTTACCCACTTAGAATTTTTTGGATGGGTAATTGTGTGATGGAAATTAATTTGTGTAGTGTGGAATGCACATGGGATCCATGTGGATTTGTAGTATTAGTTGTCTCCCAAAGGTGCAAACCAGTTGGTTAGCTTCATGTAACCTTAATGCTCTATTTGGTTCATCGGAATGTGATGCAAATTAATGGAATGATGATTCATTAGGCTTTCTCATAGAATGAACATACCCTTAAAACGGTAAAATATGATTTCATTTATAATATATTTGTCATTATTTTTTTAATCTAACCAAACAAAGGAATGAATATTTTAATAAAATAATAAATCAAACACTACTTAAGGATCGTTGGATTGGGTTAGAAACTCTGAGCTCTTGGCTATTTCATCTTTTGATGTTTTGTTAAATTCTTGGCATTTCCTAGTTCCAAAAAAAAAAAAAAAAAAAAAAGGTGAGGAAAATCTCAATTAACTTGACTTAATGGTTGATTAACATAGGGGCTATTTGTTATGTGATTAAAAATCTCAATAGGTGGGATATAATTTATCAAACGTGAGGAAAAAAAAATTTATAGTAGTGTTTGGTTTAGTTTCTAAATTAACATTTGGATCAAAAAAATAAAAAACATGTTTGGTTAATAAATAATTTCCAAAACTTTTTTCAGAATTATTTTTTCTCTATCCTCTCCGGCTTTTTTTTTTTTTTTTTTTGGGGGGGGGGGGCGGGAGGGAATTACCCACAAGTCTTTTTGGAAAAGTGTGTATTCTATTTAATTCCAAAACCTTTTCAATAGACTCAAAAGTCCTATACCCATTTATCTTCTACTCTTTCCTTACATCTTGCTTCTTCTCTGTATTTCTCTTTCTCTTATATCGGCGACGACCACGATCACGACTACGACGTTTTTTTTTTTCCTTGTAATTTACAGTCACCGGCAACCACTGAGCGCCAACTCTTTACTTTGTGTTCACCGACGGCGCAAAGAAATGAGTTTCGATGAAGAAGATGAGTAAACAAAAAAATAGTTATCAGAGTACAAGCATCTCTCTATATCTGTCTCTTTTCTTCGATTTCTCAGTTTTAAAACCTTCTGTTTTTTTTTTGGTGCTATACACTTCTATTTTCCTACTATAATGGAGAAAATTTTCAAATTCTGAACAAGTTTTTGAGTTTTAATTATAGGCGGTAAAAACTGTAAAATTTTACATTTTCAGTTTTTTTGGTGCTGAATCGAATCATTCTTTAGAACTGTAAAATTTTGCAGTTTCATAACATGTTTTTCAATTTGATTAATAAGGATAAATATTTAATAGAATCATACTTTGAACCTATAACATTAACATTTAACAGTTTCAAAACTTGTTTTTCAGTTTGATCAATATTAAGAATTATTTGCTTAAACCCTACAAAAATTCAAAATAATGCATTTTTTTTCATTGTTTTTTTAAAACTTATTTATTTATTTATTTATCAATATTTAGCACATTTTGTTATGTTTTTTTTCACTTTAATTTCTTAGTATTTTTTTTTTGTGGCAATATTCTAGACATTCTGGTGAGTTTCTGGTAATATTCTTGACATCCAATGAATTTTTTAGACATTCTAACGACTTCCGGTGACGTTCAAAACATTCCGGCGATACTCCAGCGAATTTTCAATGATATTCTGGCGATTTCTGGTGATGTTGAATATTCTAACAAGTCTCCGATGACCATCTGACAGAAGTTCGACGGTGGTGAGATGTAAGAGCACCTTTAAATTTTTTTTAAAAAAAAGAAATATGATTTTTTGGTAACAATTAAAAATATGTAGAACTAATTAGTGTAAGTATTTTGTTTTGAGGCTAGATGAATTTTGAACTTTATGTATGAAACTTATCAAGAAGTTTCCTTTTTTATTTTTTTTTATATTTACTTTTATTAATAAATTAATCAATCACTTTTTCTCTCTCCTGTCTCATCTCTCATTCTCTTACATTCTACACATCAATCAATCAATTTTTCTTTCACACCCATCTATTCAAATACAAATAAAATTAAAAAAAACTACATATCATTCCAAAATTATTTTTAAAACTCATAACCGAACAAATTTTCAATTTTCAAAACTCTTTTCAATAACTTATCTTTTAAAATACAACTCAAAACTCAAAACTCTTTTCAAAATCTAAACCAAACGGAGTTATATTTTTAATAAGTCTCAAAAAGTGTTTTTCTTTTTTAATTCATCCAAAATTAAAATGTCAACATATTATACCACAAAGCTGTAGGTGGTGTCAGTGGCGGAGCTATAAATTCAAAGTAAAGGGGTACACATTAATTTTTTTTTTCTCCCTATAACAAGTAATATTGAGATATTATTAAACTAATGTACATTTTTATTATTTTTTTGTCTATTGGTAGGATATAATATTATATTATTATGAGATTTACATCCTCGTGACTTATAAATTCATAATTAACAATTAAATTCTATTAACCTAACAATAGGGACAAACAAACAAATAAATTTACAATTAATAATTTCAACACTATCAACTCAACTAATAAAAAGAAATAATCAACTAAACAAATTCCATAATGAAAAATAAATTATCAATTGATTCAATTTTTACTCTGACCTGTTAGCTAAGAGTGTACAAAAATAAAGAAGAGAATATAATAGAACATTTTTAAAATTTTAAAATATAAATTTTTTTACATGATTTATGGGGAATACTATTATAATTTTATTAAAAATAAATATAATATATATAATCTTCATATATAAGAAATAGTAATCTAATTATTAAAACTTTAGGGGGCCACGTGCCCCATGGGCCTTCACTAGCTCCGTCATTGGGTGGTGTTTTGGTCATCTCACTTTCAGAAAGAGGGAGAGAGTGAGAGAATATGAATGAGTTATGGTTGCCCTATCATTTTCCCATAGTTTGTGTTGTTTCTCCTTGTACAATTTAAAGAGCCACCAACACCATCTTCTTTTTGTTCTCTTGCTATGGCTTCAAGGGAATCGAAAATGACCCTACATTTCTTAACACAAACAACTATCATATAGATAAATTTTATGTCTCAATACTAGAATGTAAGGTTGAACTATATAAGTAAAAAATACTAGGAACCATTTAACAGGGTGAATTTTTTTGTGGGTGTCCTGTATTTCCCGCCCCATCTTGGGGCTATTTGCACATTCAACAAAATTTTAATGATCAATTTTTATACAAAAATTAAAATAGTATCCGATAAAATAAAATACTGCAAATCAAATTTTGACATTACAAACCATCGCCAAAATAACAATACAAGTTTTAGAACATAAAAATAAAGTGACTTATATCTATATACTTTTTAAAATGATATAAATAAAATATTAAATTATATATATATATATATATTAGGATAAATTACACTCACCTCCTCTGAGGTTTGAAAAGTATACAATAAATTTTACACTTTTGATATAATTACATTAATTTTCCTTTTAATAAGACTAAAACGACTGAAACTAATTAATGCAGATAGTGAATAGATACTGAAATAAACAAAAAATAATATATATTTAGTTGAAAGAAATGACATCATCATTTTTTCATTCATTTGACTAACTGTTATTGATGAAAAATGGTCTAATTGTTATGTGAATTAAAATCTCAATGGAGGTTAGATTAGTTATGTTAAAAGCGTAAAATTAACTGTAATTTTCTTTTTTTAATCTCAAAGGAGGTAAATGTACCTTATATTTTAATCGGTTTATTACACTTTCTACCTCTAAACTATCGTAAAATTGTCTATTTAGTTCATGAACTATCAATTGAGTCTATTAACCCCTTAAAGTATATGAATCAAAGTTAATTTAATCCTTAAACTATCGATTAAATCTGTTAAGTTCCTAAAATATTTAATTCAAACCTATTTTGTCCCTGAAAGGATTATAAAATTAAAATATATGCCTATAAGTATTACGAATTAGTAACTTAATTAAATTTTTATTACAAAATATCTTAAAATTTTATTTTGTTTTTAAAATGTGTTTTATTTCATTATGTGATTAAATTAGTATTAGAATTTGATTTATCAGTTTTACTAATAAAATTATATGAATATTAGATATACTGAAGAAGTAGAATTAGATAGTTTAAATAATAACATTTCATTTAACCCAAGGGGTTGTGGCACTTTGGTAAGGATTTGGAGTATAAGTCTTGAGATCCAAGGTTCTACACTCCTCAGGGCCAACTCTTAAGGGTTTGGGGTAGTGGTCCTAGGATGATTCTCTAAGTGCTGAACGAACCCTATCTAGGGTTTGGGAGTAGGGTCGAATCTTGGTAGTTACACTCTCTGACTTAAATAGTGTGTGCTTTGTGGAGTTAGTACACGTTCGGGATTTGCCTCTCGTCTTACTCCGGTTAAACTGACATTAGGTAGTTGATTCCGAAGTCTGCGGATGACAGACTTAAAGAGTTTACTCGTTAATCCAAAAAAAAAAAAAAAAAACTCGTTGCAAATAATAATAGAAAAATAATATATTAATTAAATTACAAAAAAAATTTAGCAAAAAACTTAAAAACAATCAATTAGAAACTATAAATGAAATCTGGCATATAATACTAGATAAAGACAAACACTAAGAAGATAAATAAAAAAAAAATACTATAGATAATTACCCGTACCCTTATAAAAGAAATTCACCATAAGAGCTAACACTAATTTTTCAAAAACAGAATAAAAATTTAAGATTTTTTTGAAATAAAATTTTAATTAAATAGGGTCTTTTACTAATTTATAATACTTATGACTTATATTTTATTTTTGTAATATTTTCATGGACTAAATAGGTTTTGATTTAAATACTTTAGAACTTAATAGATTCAATCGATAAATTATGAATTAAATAGACTTTAATATGTATACTTTAAGAATTTAATGGACTCAATCGATAGTTTAAAAACTAAATAGATAATTTGACAATAGTTGAAGGGTATAAAGTATAATAAACCCTATTTTAGTATAGTGAATCAGGTGTAGCATTGGTCACCTTACTTTCAAAAATAGAGAGTGCTTAACTTTAAAAAATGAGGTATGCTTGTGCTTGACTTTTCTATACTTGGCCATTACTTTTTTTTGTTCACTGTTCTACAACTTAAGAGACACCAACAACGCCATCACCTTTTTTAACACAAACAACTGTCATACAGATAAATTTTACTTTTGTAATCCGAGAATAAGAGATGGAACTAACAGAAAGTTCCAAACCTGTTTTGTGGGGATTATTGTGGTACATTGCCTAAAATGATTTATCAATTGACACTTGAACATACAAACAAACATCCCTACATTAAGATAATCCTTGGTTACAAGTTGGCTGCATAAGGGGAATCATTCTTTTTCTTTTTCTTGAGATCCATTTTTTGGTAAATATAATTGGAGAGCAAATTGATTACTCTATAGCTATAATTATGCTGAGCCCGAGGCCTGTATCTATGATTAGGGCACTAAATAGCCAGACTCAACAATGGGGTTCGAATCTCCGCCTATTTGAAGTTCTTCAAAAAATTCGAAAGAAAAAAGAATGAAAAGAAAAATTGTAAAATGTAGGGATGGCAAAGGGGGTCAGAAAAACATGAGAAAAGTTACTTCTATAATAACAGTTTTGCATTAATATTCTTCCAAAGATGAAGATTTTATCAATTGATGATTTCTTGTTATTTTGATCTTCCTTGTGGATAACTATATTAATAAAGATGAAGCTCTCTTTCTTGGTTTGTTAAATTGAGTTGTAGATGTACTAGTGCATGTATGACTACAGGGTACTTTAAAGGACTATCATCAACTATTTTATGTACCAATTGCTCCCTCACTTTTCTTTTTTACTTTTTTTGTTTTTTTTCCCCATCCCTTTTTATAATGTTGCTCTCATGTAAAAAAATTGCACAAACTAACTTATCATCTCATGTTATATAAAAATTTTGATGCACTTACCAAACTATAAATGGCTTGCGAATGCTACACTTCGTTGGAAAAATTACTTGCAGGTCGTCTCTAGGTTTTTAAAACCTGAAGATTAACTTGTCTATGTAAACAAAAAAAATTGTTGCTTCAAGTCGTATTATTATGTCACTTTCCTAAAGATAATGTTTGCCCTCACCAAATAGTGTGCAACGGGTTAACAACAAATTTGCTTCCAAAATATAACGAAGTCTAATTTAATGATCAAAAATCTACTAGCATTTGCATTGACAATAGTAAACAAGAATACACTTGATATGGTCAAGAGAACCAAGATATTGATAATCAAATTTGCAAAAAATAATTATTAGTAATAGAAAATAGAAACTTTCTTTAGAAAACTCTTTGATTGAAAACTCAAAATCAAGAGAGAGAGAGAGAGAGAGAGAGAGAGAGAGAGAGAGAGAGAGAGAGAGAATTGTTTGATAATTTAAGAAAATCAGATAAATGAAATGGCTAATTTCGCAGCATATTTATAGGTTTAGATGCATTAGATCGAATGGATCATGTCCCTTGATCGCATCCGATTAGATCTGATCGTTGGATCATCAATCTATGGTGCAGATTAATTTGCTAGTGAATAGTCGCCTTGAGTTGGCATACTTAATTATGATTGAGTGCCATCTGATTCATTCGATAGTGCTCATCCAATCAATGGCTAAGATCAAGTTGCTCCAGCTCAAACACACAACTATTTGATCAGTTGGTTGACTCATTATCAATGCACGCCACGTAGTTGCCACGTGAAATTGACTGTGTTCCACATCACCCATGGCCACGTGAGATCCACATCATCGCCCTAACCTTTTCATAGCAGATATGAAAGCGCCACACTGATGCGTTTGTGTTATGTGCAAAGTGCGCCATGAAAGCGCCATATAGCTGACGACTGTGAGTGCATTTATACTAGCATCTATTCTACAATTTTATATTCAAAAGTATATTCCATAGAAGTCTTTATTAAGAACTCCAACTTTTATCTTCTTTCTAATGTGGAGCATATTCCCAAACTTGTTTAAAACTTCAAAGAAAAAAATACGAAAAATTTTAAAAACACCCAAAAAAAACACTTAAAACTTTGATTTTGGAAATTCCCCAACGCACTTTTTGTTCAACAGCCAACTTAAAAGAGTATGAGTTTTGGGCTTTTAAGCCTAAAAACAGGTGGACGTGTTTGACTGGCCATATGTTAAGTAAGGGAGAAAAAAGTTAAATTTTTAGTTTTTTATTTACTTTACCACGCATACAAAATTTGCTTATTTGAAGGGTATAATAGTTATTAAAAACCAAAAAAGTGATTGTGCTACCAAATACTGTAATTTTTTTTTATTATTTTATTTAGCTAGTGCTTTTCCTTAAAATTTTTATTTTTAAACCTAAAGAGCCTGATTTTTGTGCTGATGCCACATTAGGTTGCTTTAAAAAAAAGAAAAGAAAAGTATATACACTTTTTAAGGTTTTAAATTCTCACTTGGCAGTTATTTCAATATGGATTGATTAATTAGAGTTTATTTATTTATTTATTTATTTATTTATTGAACTTCAAATTAAAAAAATTATTGTGTTTCCTATAGTACTATAAGTAATATAGTATTTCATGCATTGTATAATACTATAGATAATATAATATAGTAATGAGACACATAATCGTAATAAGTGACTTTGACTCCTCGACAAAATTTGTTCAGTGTGTCTAATGACCGTCCACGAGTAATTCATGAGTAATGTATAACATGTCGCATACGAAATAACTTTTCAATTTCAAACTTTCTTAAAATCGAAAATTTTGTGGTCATTTTCTTAGCAAACTGTTAATTTATTAAAAAAATTAAAAGAATAAAATACATAAATAAAGGGAACACACTTCTTGCATGCGGAAGTTGACAAACTCTCTTTTTGGGGGTGGTTTGGTTAGAAAGTTGGTTTAAGTAAAAATGTGTCCTAGAAAAGTAGTTATGGGAAACAACAAACTTGACATTAAACATTCCCATAATCCTACATGGAATTCCATTTCACAGATCTAAAATATTGAAATTAAAATAATAATAATAATAATACTAGCAAAACCTAACAATTGGATAATTAAAAAATTCTGTCTAATTATACCCTTGATTCATTAACACATTCTCCTTGTGTCCTTGGATATTCCTCACCAAGGGGAGTTGAATATAGTTTTTGAAGGGCAGTTGTGTAATTTTAGTATTAGGTCCCCACATGTGTGTATATTCACAACTCACAAGATTCACTGTTTGAATAAAAAAGAGAAGACAATGAATGGCCATATGGAAGGAATTGGATTCTTCTGTTCCCCACCTCAACCTCTTTCGGCCACATCTCCATTTGTCCAACTCACTCTTTCCATTGGACCAAATTGCCCCTCCATACTGCTTTTTTTTTATTTTTTATAACTTTTTCATACTTTTTATTTTTTTATTTTTTTATAAGTAAAGAAAATTAAAAAAAATCTCTTCAACAGGTGCCAAACAAAAAATAAAAAATAAAAAAATTGATTTTCTTTCCTTCACATGAAAGCTATTTGAATTCTATGATTTTTTTGGAAGAATAGTAATCGTGGGACTAAAAAAGTAGTGATTTGCAGTACATCTTGTGATAATTTTTTTAACAGTAATTCTATGTGCGCAAAAGAACCCCAAAAAAAAAAAAAAAAAAAATCATAAAAATATGAATAGAAAGATTGATGTGTAATTCAATTTCATTATAAATTATTGGAGTCGTATTGATTTTCTATACACATAACATTACTATATTTCAAAGCATTTATCATTAACCTTTTGAAAAATGTACATAACTGTAGTTTCCATTTTTGGAAGGATTGTAAGGATTGGAAACAATTCAAAATAATTGCATTATGAAGGTTGTGGGTGTTGCTTTTTGACCACACAACCAAACGGAAAACTTAGCTGGCAGAATAGATTAAGTCCAATAACTTGTAATAAGAAGATGAGAATCCGGCGGTGGTTTGTCCACCTGGGGGCATTCTGACGATCAAGTCAGTAATTAATATTTCTCAAAGATAGCAAATTGTACTTATACTCACAAAAAAGAACTTACATCAGACTCACGAGGATGCCTTCCTTTTATAACTAGCAGTGACTTGAATCCATTAGAAGCCTCAGACTCAGGCTCAATGCTCATCTTGGACCCTCATCTAGATAAAGATAAACTCTTTTTGAGCTTTATCTTTATTCAGACTGAGATACTCTTCCGTTCTAGGACTCATGTCCCTTATTTGCTTATCTCGGATTCCGGTATCTCCGTAGATAATCTCGGCCTAGTCGAGATCATCTCGGCAACGTGACCAGGCCACGTGGCATCTCGGCTGATACTTCGACATCACCTTAGTCACGTGTTGCTGTTCATATATTGTGTCCCCACAAAGGTATAAAGTAGGTGCATGTGAAATTTGCAACATACTCATTCCCATCTCCATAAAATGTAATTATTTGGAACTGTTTTCTGTAATTTGCAATTCATCCCTTGTTTAGGATAATAATTTCAACTTGTTGAAGAGCATTCATGTTACCAAATACGAATTATATCAGCATGCATTGCAAGTTCTTTGCTTTGCTTTGCTTTGCTTTGTGCCCCCCTTTTTATGGTAAAAGGCAATGATTTTACATAGTGGGATCCAAATACATTGCTTAACTTTTTAGTATACATATTGAAGTACAAAATACTGATACTACCATAATACCCAAAATAATTCAAAATGATCTTCTTCTTCTTCTTATTTTTTATTTTTCATTTTCTATATCTGTTGTTGTAATCTTTCAAACAAGATTAGATCTATTTCCTAGTAGTTGGTATAGACCTGAAATAGGCAAAGAAAATAAAATAAAATAAATTGTGTATGAAATGTATTGTTTTGTCAATTGTTTCCATCAATTAAACAACCCTTTTCTACATACGAAAATTAAAAAGCACATTCTCTAACAACTGATATATACAAGAATAAGAACAAATGGCCTGAAAAATAAACCACGGTTGAGGAAATCGATTTAGATGGTGCCAATTGTTCGCTTGAAGTGATGAGATGGCTGAAAGATAAAGGTTTATTGAATGAAGAAGATTATTTGTAGTGATTAAATTTATTGTTTGTGAGAAAAAAAAGATTGTGTTGTCTATTTGTCTTTAGATTAAATGTATTATTTGTAATATTTTAAATGTGAATGATTGGATGTATGAATGTTTTTGTATAAGAAAGATATTAGCAAATTGAACATGAATTATTTTTAAAGTAATAATTAGTTACTTGTAATTATTATTATTTTTTTGAAATGAAGATTTTTTTTATGTAGGCACATTTTTTTTTTTTTTTTTTTGATTCAGGAAAAAGTTTAGGAGGAGGGGAGGCTACCCCTACTCTAGAGTCAGGAAAAGCGTTACACAATATTGTCCACCAACAAAGGATTGCCGTCAGCGAGACTCGAACCTAAGCCAAATGGACGAAGAGAACGAGCCTTACCAGCTAAACCAACCCTTGTTGGTTATGTAGGCGCATTAAACATTGCAAAAGGGGTATTATTTGCATCGACGATTGGTTTTTTTATTTTTTTATTTTATTTTTAATTGTTTTGATTTTTGATTTTTGATTTTTGATTTTTAATTTTTTTTTTTTTTTGTGAGGCCGTTGTGATCCACGACGATGCAAATAGTTAGCATGAAGACACAAATATTTTTTGACATCCCTACAATCGCATCCCTCCACTTGCTGATGCATGGCGGTCACAAAAGGTCTTTTGCATAAACCTAAGGTCTTTTCATAAACCTTTTGCTTATTTGCTTTGGCACAGGCAGGGTGGCATGACAGGGTGCCAATGAAAAAAAAGCCATTTTTCTAGTAGTGACATCATCTACCAAACCAGCTATTATTCTTTGCTTACAGTGCAATCTTTTATGATATAATAAATCCATAAAATTCCAAACAATAAAGCAGCATGTCCTTGTGAAGGGTATGAATCAATCGCTGCACTTTCTGAGAATTACTTTTCATTGGTATGGTTAGTTTTGGAAGCCATGGGCTTTTTTGTAAATTACAACTTTTCATGCTTACCTAGAGCAAAAACCACTAGCCCCCCACCCCCCCCCCTTCATCTGTCTCTACTTCACATGCTCTCAATTCCATTAATCCATTGAGAACAAAGACAAAACTTAATTGGATTTGAGTCTTGAGATACCTCCAACTTCTCTCTCTCTCTCTCTCTCTCTCTCTCTGTCTCTCCATTATTTTTTCTGGTTCTCTACAATCCTTCACTGGATATGATATCATCTTCTTCCCTCCAAATCAAATCCAACCATTGGATACCTACTTGTTCATCTTCTTTGTTGTTTTCTATCTATCAATAATTTGTCCAATAAATTTGCAAATATATATATTATATTGGGTTATATATCTTTATATTGTTCTTCTTCTTTTGGGGGTGTATTATATGTTATACTCTGTTATTTGCTTTGTTCATGGATGCTACAACAGCTCAAATCCTTCAAAACAATTACAGCAGCAATGAAAGCAACAACAATGAAGTTAGCAGGAAAGAAATTCAAGCAGCTTTTTCCAAAGCAGTGGAGCTCAGAGCCCTCCATTCTGCTCTGATGCAAGGCAACAGCCCTGCCAATCTCAGATTGCCCTCTCCTTCCCCTGTTCCCCACCATGTTTCTCACTTATCTGCCCATGATTACCCTGTTTTTACCCCTGTGAGTTCTTCTTTTTTTGGATTCTTTGGTCATACTTTTGTTTTCAATTTTTTTTGTTTTTTGTTTTTTGTTTTCAGAAACTAAATCAATGAAAAGTTTGAAAACACCTATTGGTTTTATTTTTAAAAATTTTTTATTTAAAAAATAGAACAGTCCACCAAACAGTTTAATTAAATTTGTTTGACAGGGTTGTTTCTGACAATTTTTTTCCCTTTATAAATTACTTCTCTTGAAATTATTTCTGCTTTATAAATTATATTTTGTTTTTTCTTTCTTGAGTTTCTTCAATGCAGTTCATGTTTCTTTCTTTGATAATTTTTCTGGGTTATTGATTTGAATTGTATTAAATTAGACCCTAACTTTACCCATTTGTTACAATGATTATTATTGTGAATGTTGTCCCATTTCTTGTGGTGATTATGGCCTCTGTCTCCTTAGTTCTGCTTTTTATAAAATGTTTTAGACTTTCCAGGATTTCATTAATGATTCTGCCCAACACTTTTGCTAGTTATTGTACTTCAGGAACTTTTTAGGGCCACAACTCTCACTCATAATTAAATTTAACTTGTGAAATTTATTATATTATGTGTTCTTCATTTTTTGTCTATGTGTTGATTACTTTATTGTATTATGAATTCTTCATTTCTGTCTATGTATTGATTTAGATATCTGTGCTTGATTAAAAGTAAAAAAGAGTTGGGGGAATTTCAATTCAGTGCATATTTTGAAAAATTATTACAAATAAGTGATAAACTTTATAAATATTAATAATTAAAATCATAAACATTTTCATGAATTTGTAATAGGTTTTTGAAATTGTCACTGAAAGGTAATTCTCTCAAAAGAGTTCCTCCGTTACTCAAGTTTTTGTTGTCAAATATTACAGGTAGAGTCAGGTTCTAAGGTTTAGCAGAAATTGTATGTACTCAAAAACTGATAAAAAATTAAATATATGGTATAAATTTAAACTTGATACAGTGTGGGCTATACTCAATGAATATAGTCCACAAGTTTCAAATTCTGACACTTTTCTAGATATGTTGCATTCCTGAAGGTTTAAAGCCATTGAAAATGTTAATCAGCCTAAACAAATCAAGGTTTGTGTATTCGGGTTGGTTACAACAATTATTTTTCACTATTTCGCTTTGTTAAAGCCGTATACAATCACAATTGAAAATTCTAAACTCGGAATTTAATTTTCATCAATTTTGATTATTAATGTTGAAGATATAAATATTTAAGTTGTATTTCTCTCTAATAGTTTACGATTTAAATGAGTTGGTGGTTAACAATTATAGTCCTAATTCTTTGTATCATTTGGCACAATTTTCATTTACTGTTGTGTTGTAATCTTGCATCGATTTCTCCTTTCATTTTCTTTGTGGATTTCTTTTTAAGCAATGGATACTTTTGAATGTTAAGCCTACAGTACAGTGTTAATTAAGCCTAAAAAGTTAGTATCTTTAGTTGTTATGAGACTTCCAAAGTTCACTGACACTACAGAAATTATTTTGACAGAGTTATGACGATGAACCACTACCGGGGTATCAACAAATTCAACTAGACAGTCGAACTCTATCAGAATGTTGGGATGAATATGGGCTTGGAGAAGGAAATGGCGATGAAACCGTCCTATCAGATTATACAAAGGCAAATGCATCTTCAAGGAAGGGATTGTCATCTGAATTGGCCAATCTAGAACCCCACATTTGTCCTGCTGAAGAGCAAAAGTCCATCAGTGGTTCAATTGCCAACAACATTACAGTGCTTGGAACGTCCCCTGGTACAGAATTTTACAAATCAAGCAGGAGAAACAGTTTGGGGGATTTCAGATCTATCTCTTCTTGCAATAAATGCAAACCTGCAACCATAAGCAGAGAAACCGATAATGCTATCAAGAAGCGGCAAGAATTCCAATACTGTTGTGCCATTGACAGACTCACATTCTTCTCTTCAGTCCCAACCCAAAAGCCGTGGATTGAACATTTCGTGGTTTTTTCCAAGGTTAAAGAAGAAGCACAGGAATGGAAATTCGCCAAATAGGATAGAAACGGAGGAAGTTTCCCAAGTTTTTAAGGACTTGGGGATAATGTCGATTGAGAGATTGAGGAAAGAGCTTATGGAAGCGAATGAGAGTAGAGATGCAGCCCTAATGGAGGTTGCGGAGATGAAATCTTCTTTGGGGGATCTAAAACAGAAGTTGGAGTACTTGGAGACTTACTGTGAAGAACTGAAAATGGCTTTGAGGCAAGCAATGCAAACAAATGATTACCAAGTTCCCGAAAAGCTTGTGGGTAGAGGCAAATCCATTGATGGGAATGGAGAAAATTTTATGGCCATTAACAGTGAGGAAGCAATGGTGGAAGGTTTCTTGCAAATAGTATCGGAAGCTAGGTTATCGGTAAGGCATTTTTGCAAGAACCTTGTTAGCCAGATTGAAGAAACTGATAATACTTTGATGGAGAACTTAAACTTGCTTCTTCAACCATACAAGCTGTCTCTGAATTCAAAGTACTCAAAGGCTGTGTTGTACCATTTGGAGGCTATCATAAACCAATCACTCTACCAAGACTTTGAGAACTGTGTCTTTCAAAAGAATGGCTCACCAAAGCTCTTAGACCCTCATCAAGATCGCCAAGCAAGGTTCTCATCGTTTGTCGCACTAAGAAATCTGAGTTGGAATGAAGTGTTGAGAAAAGGAACCAAGTATTACAGTGAAGAGTTCAGCAAGTACTGTGATCAGAAGATGAGCTGCATTATCACCACTCTGAATTGGACAAGGCCATGGCCTGAACAACTGCTTCAATCATTTTTTGTAGCTGCAAAATGCATATGGTTGCTTCATTTGCTTGCATTTTCATTCAACCCACCATTGGGAATTCTAAGGGTTGAAGAGAACAGAAGCTTTGATCCCCATTTCATGGAGGACATTTTCATGGATAGGCAAAGATCGTATGGTCCAAGCCGGGTTAAAATTATGGTGATGCCAGGGTTTTATGTGCAGGAAAGAGTACTTAGGTGTAAGGTTGTTTGCAGGTATAAATCTGTAGCCTAAGTTTATTTATTTATTTTCTTTGGGTGAATCTGGCTTGTAACTTTTCCAAGTTGTGTTGATAATTGTTTCAAATGGGATTCTACAACTACTCAAATGGATTGGGTTTGGTACTTAGTTGAAGATTGGAAGGGCGAGTCGATAAATTGGAAGCTTTCTTACCATGCTTTATATATTTGTGCCACAAAAACATTTCTGCACTTTGTTTAATTAAGCAATTATGTAGCAAAGACATGGTATGATGAACTGCCTTGTGACAAGGATAGAATTGTACACGAAAGTTAGTTTTATATGTGGATCAGGATTTATGCTATGCATTTAAATAAACTTGCAAATATCTTCTGATGGAGCATTTGTGTTCCAAATTACCATATAAAGTCACAAATGTATAGACTAGACACTTGACCTAAAAGGTAGTCAAGTTTTTAAAATCTCATTTCAATTCCTCCTCTCCACTATATCAAACCTGCTTATACCCTAGTGGCAACTACATGCCATCCCAGCAGCACCAAACAGCAAAAAAGGTCTATGAGCCCATGGACTTGGAGCTGATAAATTATATGGGCCTGTGATGAACCCAACCCAAGTTTATAAATTACAAATGCTGGACTCGATGAGCCTAATTAAGAATGCGCCGGCAGGCCAAGTTTTGTGGAACTCCTAATCAATTCTCACACTTAATACATTATCCAAACCAAAAAACATCAGAGTGTATGTTTGGTACGAAAGAATAGAGTGAAGTGTGAAAGGAATGAGAGTAAGAATGATATATAACATTGAATGAAATTAAATGTTCATTTTCATTCCATTATTTGGTTGTCAACAACATGAAATTACATAAAATGACATTTCTCATACTCATGTCTGGTTATACATATTAAGCTCTCTTTTTTTTTGATCATTAAAATGGAACTTTATTGATGAAATCAAGCATACAAAGTATATGAATTACATCAATAAAGGGGGAGGAAAGTACATAGAGTATCAGAGTATAACGTCAAGATTCCAACGAGATTGGCACCAAGAATCATACACAATCATTTGCTAGCACAAGCCTCAAAGTTGATTATACATATTAAACTAACAAAATAGAATACGTTATTATTTATTTATTTATTTAACAAGCTAGTAGCAACCAATTTAAAAATTCATATAAATCATGATAGTTTTGGCACTTGTGGAAGTGATGGTGTGAGTGTTGTGGCGCTGGTGACATTAGCGGTGGTGATAGGTTGTGATAGAAGGATGGTGGTGGTGTGGTGGGTGTAGAGGTGGTGGTAGTGGTTATGGTGGTGGTGATATGGTGACAGTGGTTGTACTTGTGGTGGCGTTGATAGCAATAATAGAGTGGTGGTTACGGTGGTTGTAATAATGGTGGTAACATTAGTGGTAGGATGGTTAAAGGTGATTGATAGTGGAAGAGAATGGTGGTAGTAGCTAATTGATAATGCTTTAAGGTGATTCCATATGATGAAATGAAATAGTTATTCCTTTGGTTGGAGAAAGATTATCACATTTTGTTGAAATAACAATTCTATTTGAAATTATTGTTCCTACCTAGACAAGGCATACCAAATATTGAAATTATTGGTTGGAGAAAGATTATTCTATTTTGTTGAAATAGCATTTTATGCAAGGTCGATCCTGAAGTTTGGAGATCCAAAGTGAACTTTTGAAATGGGACCCACTATACATTTTCACAATTATACGTATGCTTAGTACTCGAGATTGATTTTCTTTTTCTAAATTCACATTGTTTGGTTTTGAATTTTTAAAAATAGATTTTAGGTTTTTGATTCTTTTATTTTAGTCAATTTTATTTTTCATTTTTTAGATTACCTACTCTAAATGTACTCCAAGAGTGTAAAAAAATATAAAAATTACTTAATAAATATAAAAACATTTGAAAATATATTGATTTTTTTGTATTTTTTTTGTATTTAAAAAAATAATTTTTTTAAATATATCTAAAAAATAAAAAATTTTGATCAAAAAATTTCAATAAAATTTTAAAAATACTTATTGAAAACTCAAAAACTGCTTTTGAAAACTTTAAAACTAAACAGAGTGACCTAAAACATCGAGTTTTTTTTTTTTTTTTTAAATTTTCCAAAAAAAAAAAAAACTAATTAGAGAATTGACCTACTTTTCAAACTATTTAAGAAACTAACTTAATTTTTGAAATCGTATTTTCAAAATGCGATTTTAAAATTGAAATTGCATATTGAACATGCAATTTCACCTTAAAATTGTAAGTTAAAAATGATGACATGGTGAAATCGCATTTTCAACATGCGATTTCAAGGTGAAATTGCCTGTTGAAAATGTAATTTCAATTTCAAAATCGCATTTTCAAAAACAAGTTAGTTTTTCAAATAGTTTAAAAAGCGGATCAATTCTCTAAATAATTTCTTTTTTTAGAATATTAAAAAAAAAAAACTCCCGAAACATCACAATAACCACAAATAATTATTTATTTATTTTTCATATAAAAAAACAAAGCCCTTAAAATTCCAAACATCACAACAACCACAAACCTAAATAAAATCAAGGGTAGAAGACAGTTTTAGTCCTTAAAGTATGTGTTCATATCATTTTAGTCTTTCAAGTTTTAATTTTGTTATTTTGGTCCTTAAAGTTTTCAATTTGAGTTAATTTAGTCCTATCCCTAACGTCTGTTTACATTGATAACGAAAAAAGTATTTTATGCTTGGATAAAAGACAGTTTTGGTCCCTAAATTATGCGTTTCTTGTCATTTTAATTCCTCAAGTTTTAAATTTTGTCATTTTGATCCTTAGACTTGTCAATTTCAAACTTGAGGGACTAAAATGATAAGAAATATATATTTCAAGGACCAAAACTGTATTTTATCCATATTCTTGTTACCAATAACGATCATTGGACCAAATTGACTCAAATTGACAACTTTGAAGACTAAAATGACAAAATTAAAATATGAGGGACTAAAATAAAAAACAACGCATACTTTAAGGATTAAAGTTGACTTTTACCCTAAAATCAAATTATGTATGTAATTTTTTTTTTCAATTATACATACATATATATATATATATATACATATAAGGCTAAATCCAAAAAGAAATTCCATTTTATTTTTGGTCGGCTTTATGTAGAAACCCGATTATAGATTAGATTTGGTATAATGTTAATTTAAACACCAAACTTTTAAAAATATGACTTTGGCCTTTTAAGTGACATTCTACCCTTCTATTTGGGCATTCCTCATGTAGGTGAGTCTTTTTTTTTTTTTTTTTTTTGGGGGGGGGGGGGGCACTGACCCACAAGTTCTCTTTGCATAGTTTAAAACTCATCTAATCCTAAAATAAAATACTTGTATTAAGTCCTACATAATTATTACAAAAAAATATTATTTTATATAATTATTACAAAAAAATATTACCTAACCTCACGCCAAACGCGCATTTGGATGTGTTCAGTCACAGCTTGTGGGTCTTCAAAATTTGAAACATCTTAGCCAGGTCATTGAGATGATCTCCCTCGTTTTTGCTCTTGACCACCATGTTGTCTATGTAAACTTCCATTGTTTTGTCTAACAGTGGCTCGAACATTTTGGTGACTATTCGCTGAAATGTTGCCCCTGCATTCTTTAGGCCAAAGGACATGACCTTGTAGCAATACAACCCCCTTGGTGTTGTAAAGGATGTAACCTCCTGATCCGGTTCGTACATAGCGAACTGATGGTATCCACGATACGCATCAAGAAAGCTAAGTCGGTTATGACCTGTAGTTTGGTCAACCAGTTGGTCGATCTGTGGTAGAGGAAAACTGTCTTTTGGGCATGCTTTGTTGATTGTCTTGTAGTCCACACAAACACTTCATTTGCCATTCTTCTTTGGCACTACTATGGTGTTGGAGATCTACTTGGGATAGTGAACCTCCCTGATCATCCCTGTCTCTAGCAGGTTCCCCACTTCTTCAGCAACTATCTCGGCGTGATGAAGTGTCGATCGGCGAGTGTAACATGCCTGGGGGGTACCCGCGCGCGTTAAACAGTTCGGACTCCCAAGATCTCTTTGATCTAGTCTCACAAGTGCAACGTGAAACGTAGATGAGAGTCTAGATTTGGCAACTTTTATTGAAAATCCATTTTATTGCAATTTTGTTAAGAATGGACTGCATCATCAGATCTCAGAGTCGCTACCCAATATTTATTTTGGAAAAATTAAGAAACCCATGACTCGTGCCAAGGCCACTGTTCGTCGTAACCAAGGATGCTTGGCTCGGAATCTTAGGTATGAGAGGGAAAGGTCAATAATGAGCACCCCCGCCCACCCAATCAAAGATCGGCCTTTACTAACCATGATATGAATTTTATTTTATTTATATGTTCATGTTCTGATTAGTTAATAAATCCTAAAATTTACTATGTGAAGCATATAAGTATAGACTATGCCATTCATTTTGAAACAATTTGATATCATGCATTTTGAAAGAGTTTTGACGATGTACAACCCAAATAAATTGAGTTTACAAGCACGAAAAATCAACATCATTCCAAATTATGCGATACAACCTCCATCCACTGGCATTCATAGAGTTATATCACATAAGCAAATAGCCTCATGGTAGAATGCTAGACATAGTAAGAAAAACACACACAAACGGGATGCTAAAGCATAAAAACTTACATGTTTGACGTCCCACGAACAAGCTACAAAATAAAGTTAGTAAAATATGTATGATCTTATATAAAAAATCCTAATGCAATTCACTCATGAGATGCAACTAAAGATTCAGCTTCTAAAATATGATATGTGAATTATCTCAAGAACATGAGGTAGCGCACATAATCACATAGGAATTGATTAAATCCACAAATGCAAACTTAGCCGAATCAAGATGCATGAAACATGGATGCAAAGCATAACTATGATGAAAAATAAATATGATGTTTATGTACAAATAAAGAAAGCAAGTAAAAGAACGGGAAAGAAAGAAGCGGGGCGGGGAATTATTACAACATTTTAAAGAATAGTTACAAATCAAATCAGAGAGAGATGATGAGAATATTACAACAAAATAAAAACCTCACAATACACTCAAAATAAAAAATAAATAAAATAAAAGCTTCATGTTCTTTAGAACCGCCGGCGAAAATTGGTCAATATTGGGAGATTACACCATCTTGTTCGGAAGAAACTAACCGGCCGGCCAATTAGGCCAAGCAAAACCTGTCTTATTGCGAAACCAAGAAAATGAACAAACAAAAAATATGTAGGTGGCTCAACTAACCACTGCCGGTTAGATTAAAAAAAAAACAAGAAAACAAATATAAAGTAAAATAAAAAGTGCAAACTCACAACATAAACCTAAAGCAATAAAACAAATATAAGATAGAACATGCAAGATTACAACATAACTAATATGAGACTAATACACGAAAAAAAATAAATATGAGGTAGAACATGCAAGATTACAACAAAACTAATATGAAATTAAAGCATGCGAATAAAAATAAATAAATAAATAAATAATTATGAGCTAAACAAACCACTAGGATTATAACAACACACTATGAAATATAAAGTAAGAAAATAAATACGAGATAAACAAACCACTTAGATTATAACAAAACACAATGAAATAAGAAGCATGAAAATAAATATAAGATATAAAATATAAGAAAATGAAAGGCTAACAATTCACCTTCCAAAGAAAGATTGAACTTTTTGATTTCCAAATTTCCTCTTGATCACCCTCAAGTGTAGGAAGTGTGTTCTCAAATCCTCAATTTGAAATTATGGAGTTTATGGAGTTTGTGATATAGAAAGTGGCTAACTCTCTAGTTTTTCTCACTTTCAATCACTAAACACTCTTCCTTATGATCAAGGCAATTGATCTTTGGCTATATCAAAATTTTTGGAGTGGTTTTGGTGTATGGAAATGAGGAATTTCAGTAGCTATGGGAGGTATGGGAGTGTATATGGAAGATAGGAATATTTTTGGCTCAAAAACTCAATTTTTCTCTTTTTTTTCACTCTTTTCTCACTCATTTCTCTTCAATTTCGTGGTCCTTTTCTCTCTTACAATATGATCATTCTATATAGGCAATGAGGGAGAGTAAAGGTCAAAAAGAAGGTGGGAGATAAGGTGGGAGACAAGAATGTGATAGGAGGGCAAATTTTCAAGGTGGTTGTATGGGATACTCCTTTATGAATGCAAACAAAACCTCTTTTTGACAATGGGGGATGGTTAGGTATAATGGAGGATGAGTGGATGCACTTGAATGGCTCAGAAAATAGGTAAATGGGTTGTCCCAACCGAACCAAAACCAAGAAAAAATGGGCTATTGTTGTTTTGGACCGAGTCAACAAAATCTGCTTTTAAGTCCAACTTCAAATGGGCATATCTCCCCCATATGGACTTGGTTTTAGGCGGTTCTTGGGTCCAAATTGAAGCCTCAGAAGTCTACTTTTCAATGGTGGTGGCCTCAAATTTAAATTCCAAGTGTACAAAGAGATATGCCTAATTTAGTAAAGGCTGTCTCGGGCTGGGTTAACAAAATCTGCTCTTAAGCCCAACTTCAAATGGGCATATCTCCCTTATTTGGACTTGGTTTGAGGTGGTTCTTGGGTCTAAATTGAAGCCCCAGAAGTCTATTTTCCAATGGTGGTGGCCTCACATTTAAATTCCAACTGTACAAAGAAAAATGCCTAATTTAGTAAAGGCTGCTCATTTCCTTCTTAATGATTTGATACTCATCCTTTTTCTAAACCAGTTTTCTTTCATCCTCTCCTATTTCCTTCAACTCCAAACCTATAAGAAGATGTTTTTTAAATATTTTTCAAAAAGTTTCACCTCCCTTCCATTTATTTCCACTTTGTCTTTACTCGGTTTACTAAAAAGTGCAATATTTTAATTGAAATGGGAGTCACGGGATATTGTAGAAACATTTAAAAAAAAAAACATATTTTGAAAAGAGGGTTTTAAGGTCTAAAATAGTTTGTCCAAAAAATGGGTGAAGGTTGGGATTAAAACTTAAATTTCATCTTTCTTACTGAGAATTTTGTGAGAAACACATTCTAATTGTCATCATCGGGTAATCAAAAGAAAGCGCCCAAGTCTTAGGGCCGGTCAAAATGGGATGTCTACAGCGAGTTCGCTGTATAATTGGTCTGGCAGTTGGGTTGACATTAAGTTGATGGCAGATGAAGTTTAGGTCAATGCCAGACATGTCATACGGCGTCCAGGAAAACAGTTCGATGTTAGAGATCAAGAATTCCATGATATCTATTCTTTTTGTGTTGGACAAAGATGAGCCGAGCAAAAAGAACTTCTCTAGGAACTTTTCGTCTATTTTTACCTCCACCAGATCTTCCATTGCTTTCTGTTCGGCTGCCTTGCCAACATCTGTGAATAATTCGTTGCTCTCTGGCTCTTCTACCGTCTGCACGAAACCTTTGGCAGCCTGGTTGCTGTTCACCGTCATGAAGCATTGCTTGGAAATGATTTGGTCTCCCAAAATTTCTTCAATCACTCTAGCTTCATTAGGGAATCGCATCACCTGATGGTAGGTTGATGCTACTGCTCGTATGGCGTGCAACCATGCTTTCTCCAAAGTAATGTTATAAGTGGAAGGGACTTTCAACACCCAAAATTCTACTTGCTTTGTCATTGTCCCAACTTTGACCGAAAAAATTATCTTGTCAACCGGCCATTCTAGCATAGAGTTGAACCTGACCAAGGGAGATATCGCGGGTGCTAATCTTCGTCCTCCAATTTGAGTTGTTTGAAGGTCTTGTAGTATATTATCTCGCATGAGCTGCCTTGGTCTATCATCAAGATCTGCTTGATGTTGAAATTTTTGACGCGTAGAGTAACCACTAGTGTGTCGTTATAAGGGCTTTACAACCTTGCTAAGTCCCTATCAGAAAAGGTGATGACATTTTTTGCTTCTGTCTTTCATTTTTTCACAGTTGGTTGTACACTCAATACTTCCTTCCTGTGCTTCGCCTTCTTGATCATTCCTCTATGCTCGCAGACTCGCTCAGGCTCGATGATCCCATGTATCACGTTGATTATGCCTTGAGGCGGACCTTCGACTGACATCCCATTTAGTCCATTGCGGTCCTGGGGAGCTGTCCAAGCTCGTTCTTCAATGTATTGGTCCAAGTGGTTTGCGACTATTAACTCTTCCAGATGCTGCCTCAGTGGCCTGCAATTTTTACTTTGGTGCCCCACTTCATCATGGAAGGTGCATTGATATCTATCATCGTAGCCCCTTTGCGCTTCTCGCAACTTAGCTGGCCACCTAACAAAGGATTCGTCGCGTATCTCGCTAAGAATCCGGTAGATAGGCTTCTTGAACATTGTAGTGATGGCGGTGCGAACTCTCAACCTCCTTGTCTGGAAGTCTTCGCCATTTGGTTGTCCGCTTTGATCGTCTTTGTTCGGTCAGTCTTCCCGGTTGACCGTGTCAACCTTCATCGCAGGCTTTTTATTCGACATCGCTGTTGTGTCGAACTTTGCCTTGGCGTGAGCACCATCTTCGTCTACCTTGATGTACTGGTGCATTTTTTCCATCAGGGTTTCCATTATGAGGGGTGGCGTCATTGTCATTAAATCCCTCAATTTATGGCCCGCTGGCAAACCCCGCTTATATTGCATGATACCTAGGTTGGTGGGGCAATCGTCTATCTGGTTGAAGGTCTCGCAATACCTGTTGTTGTAAGCCTTCAACATTTCTTTATCGCCCATGTCAATGGCGAGCAGTTGGTCTATCTCGACCGGAGTGTTAGTGTTTGTCTTGAACCTGGTGACAAACACCTCCGCCAGTTGTGCCCATGAAGCGATGCTACCTTCTGGTAATCTCTCAAACCAAGTCAAGCCTAGGTCGCCTAAGCTAACAAGATAGACATTAGAGCTTTGTTCCGTTGATGTATGGCCATAACCTAGCGAAAGTGGCTTAAGTGCATGTAGGGGTCTGACTTCCCCTCATAAGTTGTGAACTTAGGCTGGTGGAAGCCCAAGGGTAATGGTGCGTTCTCTATTGCAGGAATGAACGGTGAACTTTGCAACTTTGCTGTAAGCAAGGTGCGACATTGGCATTCCAACCTCGACACTTCCATGTGTCCAAAGATTCATCCGCTGTAGAGCAGAGACTTCAAGCCCCTTCTTCTAGCATGGTCTGCAGGTCTGTTGACCTAGGCAACTCGGTATGCTAGTTTAATGCATATGTGAGGGTCGATAATTGCTTCCCTCTATGTAAGACCTTTCAGTCCTCGTTCTCTCAGACCTAGAGTAACAAGTCCTGGAGGTTCTTGATTGTGTGTCGCTTGTCTTGAGGCTTCTGCTTTCAGATTGCGATGGTGTCACTCGCCTGTCGCGATTCCTTGAGTGGCAAGAACGCGTTCTGCCTTCGCAAATCTCTTTCCCTTCCACCCCTTTGCCTTTCATCTGTTGCTTCATGATCTCCATGTTAGCTGCCATTCTCCTTATCAATTTGTCTTGCTCTTTCATGTGATCCTCTAGAACTTGAGAATTCACCTTCCGTCTCTGTCCATCGGGCTTTGAGAGCGACGAGGACTTGAGCCCCATTTTTCTCGCTCGCCTCTCCGTGGGTTCTGTCGCTGGGGATCTAATTTTGACATGGGTGGGACACAAGGCAAATCCTTGTGCCTCCTGTCCTCCTCTGGAGTTTGTCCATCAATAGCAGAATGAGGCAAGTCTTCGTTGTGCGCCATTGAATTTAGTTGATGTAAAACTCAATCTAAAGGTTTGTTCTCTGTGATATTTCCTACAAACGGCGCCAATTGTACGAGCACAGAATAATCTTCTCGTATAATCCTGTTGATCAAGTTTGTACTCCTCCAAACGTCGTCGCTTTACTACTTGAAAATACAAACATGAGCTAGCCGGCGGGTGTGTGCCAGAAACCTCTCCGATGCCTAAGTTAGCAAATAGACAATAGACACAAAATATGAGAGTAAGAATTGCAATACTTGTCCATAGGTTCTATCATGAGCCTTTATAGATTTCACCTGGCACAATCCTAGTAGGACTCTAACTATCCTCAGTAGAGTCCCCTAAGGAATTGCACTGCTAAAGGATAATGCCTATTCTTAGAACACCCTTCCAACTACCAATCAAGTGAGATGGCCTAAACCTTTTATCTCGGTTGGCAATGCGGTCAGCCGAGCTAACTGAGCTCAGCTCTGCTCTTGGTGGAACCGTGGTAACCTCAATCACAATGGCGCTCTACCAAGGTAAGCTTAGCTCGGCCGTACTCACTGGTAATACCTCGGTCCGCTACAGGGCTACCCTTAGATAGCTAGGTCTAGGCCTTAGTGACACGTCATTGCTTGGCTTGGTGTTTGCATGGCCCAAGACCGGGCTATCCAAGCTGTCCACTCGGCCCATAGCTCGGCCCTATAACCAAGTATGATAGACTTAGCTCGGCCCAATTTATTCACATAAATTACCCTCTCATTGATGATTTTGTGATTAAGGTTATTTCACAAGAACAACAACAAAAAATATGAAGAATTTTAAAATTTTGATTTCATTTCATTTTCTCTTTATATTTTGCTGGTCAAATCCACCTTGCAAACACAATATGTTAGGATTTAAAAGATGTAGCAAGAGGGGTGAAGTTAATATAGGGTTTGTGAGAGAGAGATGTGTTGGAACAATCTTCTGTGAAAAATAAATAAATTGAAACAAATCAAACAAATAAAATAAATTACATACTGAATTTATTTTTACTGAACCGAATGAATATTTAAAGACCAAGTCGAGTGTGTGACACTCTGTCCTTAAGATAGATTCGCCTCGTTACGGTGCTTACGGTTATGTGGCGTCTATCTCCCAAGATATAATGATCTTCATAAATTTGTAGTAGCATTCCAAATAAATTTGTCCGGCTGAACTAGAACCTTGTGTTCTATAACTCTCTGAATTTTTTTTTAAAATAATATGAAGAATAAAGGATGCAAAAGAGCAAAATGAAGGCAAGGAAAATAAATTTTCAGAATGAGTGACTGTTGGAAAATGGCCTGCTATTTATAGACGAGAACAGGTTCAATTATTTAAATTGAACAGGTGGAATTTGAATCCAACAGGTGCATAACAGTTTAAACAGATAACTGCGGGGCAATTAATATCTATTGGAAAAACTTTAACAGATTTGAATCTGTTTGGGCATAAACTAATTTGTCCGAGGTTCAACAGATTGGCAACCTGTTTGGACTGTTTAAACTTGTTGTGGAATTTAGATATGAAAAGAGACACAAAATTTTGGACAAAAAATTTAAATTCAAATTCAAATTACAAAAGTGCAAAATTTAAATTAATTTTTCCCGCAAGAAATTTGAAAAAAATTCAAATAAATTTTGTCTAAAAAATTAATATTAGAACCGACCCAACACACAACCTACACCCGCGCTCGGCACAGCCGACCGGACTGGCGGCGGACAGTGTACGCGTGTGTGTGGTGGTTTGGGCTAAGGTTTCATTTGTCCATAACTCCTCCCTTCTACAACTTGGGGTGCACTTTGGGGCCCAATCCAAGTATTGTACTCTAGAGATTATATACCCACAAAAGCTCTCTTAAATTTTCAATGTGGGACAACCCATTTCAAGAAACCTACATTTACTTCTTTAAATTTCCCATTCCACGATCCCGAAAACGACGCCAACTTCCCATTCACTCATAAATGGTTTTGACGAACTGTCTTCACTATGTGAATAGCCATGAGGCAAGGAACACGTCACCTTTTCGGACCTACCCCAAAAGATGTTTGGGGCCCACTCAATTTTGGGCTCAAATTTGGCCCAAAATAAGCCTTATAAAAACCAATTTTCGAATAATCCCCCACATGAATGGAATTTGACGGAGAGAATATGCAACAACATGATCTAAATACAGAGAGTACAGAAATTGAAAATATTCTGTAAAGGATAGGTAGCTTTTGGCTTTGAACCTTCCCTTGTGAGACACTATCAGATTTACTAGCTAACCAGTGAACATGATGTCTTAAACTATTCAGCCATTTGTGTAAACCAAGACAATAGAACTCAGACAATATATCCCCAAACACAGTTTAGTTCTCACTATTGTATTCATTTTGGTCCTCGAACAACCTGGTCTTTCATGAGTGCTCTAAAGAATTGTAGCCCTTCACAAATCTCATAGAACCGGCCCAGTTCACACTCATATAGGTGATTCTTATGAAGAGTATCCTGCCATAGTTCACTAGGTATACCTAGATATAAGAATCATTAAAAGTATTGCTTAACCTAAAACGCTACAGACATCACTATTTCATCATAGAAATGGGTAGGAGTTTGACTCCCCAGTGATCCTCCTAAGTCATACATAACTCGGTTGTTCCTTTGAAACTAGATCTTGGGATCTCCAGTCAACTAGGTTGGGTTGCCGTTGTGGTAACTCTTATTTAATAGGCTTAAGTCTCATTTCCCTCGATAAGTTCTTAACTAACTCTTTGCTAACCTGTTGGTTAGTGGATCGCTATGTTGTCTTTAGACTTCACATATTCAATGGAAATAATTCCATTAGAGAGTAGTTGTCTCACGGTGTTATGTCGACGACGAATGTGTCGAGACTTACCGTTATACATATGACTCTGTACTCTACCTATATGCTGATTGACTATCGCAATGTATGCATATAGCAGGCATCGGTTTGGCCATATTGGAATATCTTCAAGGAAGTGGCGAAACCATTCTGCCTCTTTCCCAGCTTGATCTACACCTATGAATTCTGATTCCATAGTAGATCCAGCAATGCAAATTTGTTTGGAAGATTTCAAGATACAGCCTGCCCACCAAGAGTAAAGACATACCCACTGGTGGATTTTAAGTCTCTAGTATCTGATATCCAATTTGCGTCACTAGTATCCTTCAAATACTGCTGGATATCTAGTATAATTAAGCCCAATGTTACGAGTAAATCTGAGGTATCTTAGAACCCTTATAATTGCTTTCCAGTGTTTTACTCTTAGATTACTCGTATATCTACTTAATTTACTTACTGCATAAGCTATATTGGGCAAGTGCAGTTCATTAAGTACATTAAGCTTCCAATAATTTGGGCATACTCTAATTGAGAAATATTTTCTTGTACATTCTTAGAAAGAAACAAATTAATATCCACAGGTGTTCTAGCAAGATGATCATCATCTTTGCTGAATTTGTCAAGTATTTTCTCAAAGTAATGAGATTGTGACAAACCATAACCTTATGATGTTTTGGTAATTTTCATACCAAGAATTACATCAGCAATGTCCATGTCCTTCATGTCAAAATGTTTATTTAACATTTTCTTGGTAGTTTTAATCATGTCATTATTACTACTTATGATAAGCATATCATCCACATAAAGACATAGAATGACATAACCTTTGTCTGTATTTTTAATATAAACACATTTGTCACACTCATTAATTTTAAATCCATTTGACATCATTGCCTTATCAAATTTATCATGCCATTGCTTTGGCACTTGTTTTAAACCATATAATTATTTAACCAATTTACATACTTTCTTTTCTTTTCCTAGAACAGAAAATCCTTCTGGTTGTTCCATGTAAATTTCTTCCATCTAACTCACCATTTAAGAAAGCGGTTTTCACATCCATTTGATGAATTTCTAGATTGTACAAAGATGTAATAGCAATTAGCATCCTAATAGATGTTATTCTAGTAATCGGTGAGTATGCATCAAAGTAACCAAGACCTTCTTTTTGTTTATACCATTTGACCACAAGTCTTGCCTTGTATTTGTCAATTGATCCATCCGCTTTTATTTTTCTTTTGAAAATCCACTTATATCTAAGAGGTTTACAACCTGGTGGCAAATCCATCAATTCCCAAGTGTGATTTTGTAAGATGGATTCAACTTCACTGTTTACAGCTTCTTTCCATAAAGGAGCCTCAGGACTGGACATAGCTTTTTTAAAAGTTAGAGGTTCATTTTCTAACAAAAATGTTAGAAAATCTGGACCAAAAGATTTTGAGGTTCTAGCACGTTTACTACGCCTAATTTCCTCTTCCTTATTTTGATCTATCTCTTGCTCTTGATCATTACTAGTAATAGCATCAAAAGATCTTTTATTAGTACTAGTCTCTTATCCAATCTTATTTGAAAATACATGTTCAAAGAATGATGCATTCCGAGATTCAATAATAGTAGTTTACATGCATTTCGGAATGTTCTGACTTATGAATCAAAAACCGATATGCACTACTATTCTTGGCATAACCAATGAAAATGCAATTAATTGTTTTAGGACCTATCTTAGTCTTTTTAGGACTAGGAATAGCCACTTTAGCCAAATACCCCCATACTTTTAAGTATTTGTAGGATGGTACTCTCCCATATCATATTTCATAAGGTGTTTGATTCACTTTTTTTCGGGGTATTTTATTAAGTATATAATTAGCAAAAAGTATTGCTTCCCCTCATAAGTTCTTAGGTAATCCTAGAACTTATTAACATGGCATTCACCATTTTTTTTAAAGTCCTATTTTTCCTTTCAGCAATTCTATTTTGCTGAGGTGAGTAAGAAGCGGTGGTTGGATGAATTATTTCATATTCTTTACAAAATTCACCAAAAGGTGACTCATATTCACCACGTCTATCACTTCTAAGTTTCTTGATTTTCTTACTAAGTTGATTTTCAACTTCATTCTTATATTGAATGAAAGTTTCCAAAGTTTCATCCTTGGTTCAAATTAAATAAACATAACTATATCTAGTATAGTCATCTATAAAAGTGATAAAATACTTTTTCCCACCTCTTGTTTGAATTGATTTAAAATCACAAATGTCACTATGAATTAATTCAAGTGGTTCCAAACTTCTTTCAATTGAATGAAAAGGAAGTTTTGGATAATTTTGCTTCAACGCAAATTTCATATTTATGATTTGAATCAATGTCAAATTTAGGTAAACATTCCATATTAATTAATCTACGCAAAGATCCATAATTAACATGCCCTAGTCTACCGTGCCATAAATTTGAAGACTTAAGCAAGTAAGAAGAAGATGTATTTTTATTAATAACTGAGGGTACAACGGTCATTACATTCATCTTGAAAAGGCCATCAGACATGTAATATTTTCCTACATACATCCCATTCTTAATAAGTACAAATTTATCACTCTCAAACACTAGCCTAAACCCA
The DNA here is from genome assembly GCA_022316695.1 of Camellia oleifera. Taxonomy (NCBI): domain Eukaryota; kingdom Viridiplantae; phylum Streptophyta; class Magnoliopsida; order Ericales; family Theaceae; genus Camellia; species Camellia oleifera. Next base: position 86,776,881 of record CM039312.1, read on the forward strand.
TTCTTACTTAACAAAGATCCGGAAACAAGATTCTTGCGAATGTCCGGTACATGCAGCACATTGTTAAGAGTGAGTTCCTTTCCTGATGTCATCTTCAAAATAATCTTTCCTTATTCTTCAACTTTGGAAGTTGAGGAGTTGCCCATAAAAAGTTGTTCACCGTTGTCTACTGTAGAATAAGATGTAAACATCTTTTTATCGGCACAAATGTAGCGAGTAGCACCAGTGTCCACCCATCATTTTTTAGGATTTCCGACAAGATTTGCCTCGGAAACAATTGCAGAAAGATTGATGTCATCTACACCATTGGAAATATTGTCTACTTCAGTCATATGGGCTCGAGCAAACTTCTTGCTTGTTCTTCTTTTGCTTTTGCCTTTGCTACGGCAATCTTTGGCCCGATGTCCCTCTTTGTCACAGATGTAACACTTGTCATTAAACTTGTACTTTTTAATTTCCATTCCTTTAGAGCCTTGTGATGAACTTTCTCAAAAAACTTTCGTTTATTTGCTTTTGGAGTATGTTCCACCACATTTGCCTTAGACTCCATAGGATGCTTATTAGCCCGCTTTTCAGAATTGTGGTTGTCCTCTTCAATCCTCAAACTGCACAATTAATTCTTCTAAAGACATTTCTTTGGGCTTGTGTTTGAGGTAGTTCTTGAATTCCTTCCAACTTTGTGGTAATTTCTCAATTAAGGCTGCAACTTAGAAGGATTCATTGAGAGACATGCCTTCTGTGTGAATATCATGCAGAATGAGTTGGAGATCTTGAACTTGGCTGATCACAGTCTTAGAATTAACCATTACAAAGTCTAGGAATTCGCTAACCACAAATTTCTTTGAGCCGACATCTTCCATTTTGTACTTTTTCTCCAAAGACTCGCAAAGTTTCTTTGCTGTTTTGATAGGACTATAGACGTTGAATAATGTGTTGTCAAGTCCGTTTAATATGTAGTTTTGACAAAGGAAATCAGCATGTTTCCAAGCATTGACCGTATCAATCACTTGCCGGTCAGTTTCATCCTCGTTCAGAGTAGGAGCATTCTCATAAAGAAAACGAGCCAGGTTTAGAGTTGTAAGATAGAATAACATTTTCTACTGCCACTTTTTAAAATTAGTTCCAGAGAACTTCTCTGCCTTCTTACCGTGATTTACTGGTACTGTCACAATAAGAGAGGGGGTTGGCACAATTGCAGCTACCATACCAATACTCGTTTGAGCATTTGTTTCCGTAGCCATGAATTCTAAATTATAAAACAAAATTATAATTAGAATTTTATACTACAAAGAAAATTAATCCAAATTTACAGAATTAAATTCTGTAAAAATAAAAGAAACAAGAAATGTAACTTTTATTTTTCAATTAATTTGGAAATAAAATAAAATTTTATTTAACCAAATTAATTCCACGTAGAAAATTAAATTTCTGTAACACTTTAATAATTAAACTACTGAAATACAATTTTAATTAATAAAACCTCAGAAAATAATTTCTGAAAACCCAAATTAATTTTTGACAAAATTTCACAAATAAATATTCTGAATTGTTAATGATACTAGTATATTACTACTAGTTGTCAAAGGAAATAGATATTATATTATTACTATCTATCAAACAGTATATTACTACTATTTGTTTTCCAACTAGAATATTATTTTTTGTAAAATCACAGAAAATAATTTCTGTAAGAAGAAGAAAGAGAAAGAGAAACAAACGAAAAATTCTGTAAACAGAATAATTCGAGTCTGTCTTAAGATTGTTGAACAATCTTCTGTGAAAAATAAATAAATTGAAACAAATCAAACAAATAAAATAAATTACATACCGAATTTATTTTTACTAAATGGAATGAATATTTAAAGACCAAGTCGAGTGTGTGACACTTTGTCCTTAAGACAGATTTGCCTCGCTACGGTGCTTACGGTTATGTGGTGTCTATCTCCAAGAATATAATGATCTTCACAAATTTGTAGTAGCACTCAAAACAAATTTGTCTGGCGAACTAGAACCTTGTGTTTTATAACTCTTTGAATTTTTCCCTAAAATAATATGAAGAATAAAGGATGCAAGAGAGCAAAATGAAGACACGGAAAATGAATTTTTGGAATGAGTAACAACTGGAAAATGGCTTGCTATTTATGGATTCAATTATTCAAACTGAACATGTGGAATTTGAATCCAACAAGTGCATAACAGTGTAAACAGATAACTGCTGGGCAGTTAATATCTGTTGGAAAAACTACAACAAATTTGAATCTGTCTGGGTAGAAACTGAATCTGTCCGGGGTTCAACAGATTGGCAACCTGTTGTGGAATTTGGATTTGAAAAGAGGCATAAAATTTTGGACAAAAAAGACCAAAAAATTAATATTAGAATTGACCTGACCCACACCCGGCACGGCTGACGGCGGTGGCAGGCGTGTGTGTGGTGGTTTGGGCTAAGGTTTCATTTGTCCATAACTCCTCCCTTCTACAAACTTGGGGTGCCCCTTGGAGCCCAACCTAAGTATTGTACTCTAGAGATTATATACCCACTAAAAGCTCTATTAAAGTTTCAATGTGATGACAACCCATTTCAAGAAACTCACATTTACTTCTTTAAATTTCCCATTCCACGATCCCAAAAACGCTGTTAACTTCCCATTAACTCATAAATAGTTTTGACGAATTGTATTCACCGTGTGACTTGCCATGCGGCAAGGAACACGTCACATTTTCAGACCCACCTCAAAAAATGTTTGGGGCCCACTCAATTTTAGATTCAAAATTGTCCCAAAATAAATCTTATAAAAACCAATTTTCCAACCAGATGCACAATGTCTCCTTGTTTTCACAAGACAAGCAAATATTCATATTATCCTAATTGAGAAATCACTCAACAGTGTTATGGAGAGGGAAAAAAACAAAACCACAAACATAAAGAGGTACAACTTAGAGTTGCACCACAGGGACTATGAGTTGCACCTATCATAAGATGAGTTGCACCTCCATATTTGTGTAATTATTTTTTTCTATCTCACTGTTAAGTGATTTTCCTATCCCAATTTCTGTCAAAAAAAATTCAGTACTATTAAAAAAAAAATAAAATGCTTCCATTATTTGTATTTGAAAAAAAAAAGTTTTAAAATATCTATGGTTTTCATTTTTGTTTCGGAAAGTAATTTTAAAAAATAAATTTTAGTGTGTTTTCCAAAAGTGAATTTTAAAAAATAAAAATAAAATTGTTAAACAATTTTTTTTTTTTCTTCTAAATATAAAAACAAAAGAAGGTAGAATATATTTTATGATGCTTATTAAATGATGTGATAAAAAAAAGATGCGACATAAAATGATACTATGGCCTTGTTTGGGAATAAGTTAATTTAGTAACTTTTTGGCTATTTGGCTAAAATATGAGTTAAAAAAAACTAATATGTTTGGAATGACTTTTTAGCTTTTTACAAAAAGATGTGCAAAAAGTAGAGAGAAAAGAGAAATTTTGACTTTTTGGTATGAGTTGTTAGCTTTTTGGCTTTTTTAATACCTTTTGACTTTTTGACTAAACCAGTCACTTCCCAAATGAGGCCTAAGGGCTGGTTTGGCATACCTCAAAAAAGTCAAAAAGTTACTAAAATAGTTTAAAAGTTATCACTATTCACAAAAAAAAAAAAAAAAAATTAATTTTACAAAAAAAAAAGTATAACTCACATGTCACGTGAATTGTACTTTAGCTGCCCACCGTTTGTACAAAGGGAACATGCGGAGAAGCAAATAAGACGGTGCTGTTTGGCCTGTGGGGGCTCATCACGGGTCCCGTTTTAATGATCTGAACCGTTCAATGTGTAAAACTCGTTGAGTAATATATGCTTGTAAAAAATCATGCTGATCGAATATCGTTAACTACATGATCAAATCAGTTTTGTATAAAAAATGGATGGTATTATAGTTAATGGTGGACAAATTACTAATCCGATCAGATAGCTATCGATATCCGATTAATATAATTTTTTACAAACATATAGTACTCAACGAATTCTACACATTGAACGGTTTCCGATTAGCAAAATGGGACCCGTGGTGGGCATTCACAAGCTGAACAATTTATTCCAATTCAATGCTCGAAAAGGAGGCAAGCTTCTCCTATACACTACTCTGCCCACCGTACTGCCTACTCTGCCCAAGCTTCTCTATACACTAATTTATACAATTTTTTAATACACATTTTTTTCGAAAAAAGTCAAAAAGTTATCCCAAATAACCATCTTTTTTCCCTCAACTTTTTAGTCTAAAAAATCAAAAAGTACACTTATTTAGAACACCCCAAACAACCCCTAAATCATATAGAGAATTGTTATTTATGAGGGTATTTATTTTACTCTCTATGTGTTTTCATACAATAAATGTAATGTATATTATGGAATCAACAAAACAAAAGAGGACTAACTTTTAATCAAATATTTAAATAAGGATTGGACTTCTCCCAAGTTTAAATTTAAACTTAAAAAAAAGAATTGAAAGCTCGTGGACTTTAATACAAATCTCATTTCGATGATTCAAAATATTTATTTTATACAATTTTTTGTATATATATATTATTCATAAAAAAATAATAAAAAAATTAGCCTGATCAAATAATTGTTATTTTTTTATTTTATTACATTTGTCTCAAAAAAAAAAAAAAAAAATAACGAGTATGCTTTTAAAAACAGATCATTATTTTTTCAAACACAAATGTAATAAAATTAATTACAAGATTATGATTATCAAATTTATTTAATTTTTTTATTATTAATAATCTATAATAAGCGATCTACAAAATAAATAATCAAAATCAGTCAATTCGATCAAATTCTTAATATGACTCCTTCAAGCGACTTTGACGGTCCATTCAGAGTGCATTACTTGGGGCGATTACTACAAGTACAATACACATGTATGCTTCCTGTTCCGCAATCCTAGTTTCAACGAAATCCCAATCACATGCATGCGCATCAATTTGCTCCTCCCTCACTTACCATTTATTTACAAATTGTTTAAAAAAAAAAAAAAATAAAATAAATTCCTACCCAATTAAGAGCTGCAGGTCTCCCTGTTTTATTATTATTATTATTATGTTTTGATAAGATATTAAGAAATTAATATGTTAAATTACAATAAAAGAATTCAACCCCGGTTGGTAGCTCGAAATTCGTGGGTCGAAACGTGGCTCGACGCAAAAACGATGTCGTTTTGGCGTCGTTTTTTTTTTTTTTTTTTTTTTCTTTCTCCTGTGTTTAATCAGGGGAGAAGAAGAACAGGGGAGAAGAAGAAGAAGGGAGGGGGGGAGAAGAAGAAGAAGGGAGGGAGGGAGGGAGAAGAAGATCGGGAGGAGGAGGAAGGAGGGAGGGGAGGGGGCTATAAAAATTAGTTGGAGGAGGAGGTGGGGCTGCGGCGTCGGCAGAGTCGACGAGCGGCGAGGCGTCGGCAGACGGCGAGGAGACGAAGACAGAGGCACAGGAGGACGGTGAGGTCATCGGCAGAGGTGACGGCGAGCTCCTCGCGGAGCTGCGGCGAGCGTCGACAGAACCAGGGCGAGGCGACGGCATCGACGTCGGCAGACGGCGAGGCGAACCAGTCCTCTCTCCCTCTCTTCTCTGCTCTTTCTTCGAAAAATTCTGGCCATTCGACCCTCGAAATTTTCGAGCTACCGTTGATTTTCCAAAAGAATTATAATTTCTTCATCGATTTGAAATCAACTCTCTAATATTCTTGTAGTTACATGAATAGGCCAACTGTCTTGTCTCTCAATTAAAAACCATTGGGTAAAGTTGCATCAATCAATAGCAAAAAATATAAAATAAAAAACAATAAAAAGGTTAATTAGAGTTTCTTTATGTCTGTTTGGTGCAGCTTAAAAGCTGCTTATTTCAACTTTCAGCTTAATTTAAGTTATTTTAATGTGTTTGGTTTAGTTTGTAACTTATAACTTATAATTTTTTAGAAGTTAGAAATCAACTTATTCTTTGAATGGGACAGGAGATGTTTAATTTATAAGTCAGAAATAAATTTATATTCATAATTATAAATTATAAACTGTTTAAATATAAGTTATAAATATTTTCTCACAATTCCACTAAATAGTACTTTTATCTCTCTCTCTCTCTCTCTCCATTTCTCTTCTGATATTGTCATCATCACCCTGCACACTTTTTCTTTAGGCCCTTTAGAGGCGGACCGTGACCTCGTCCGTCAACAGAGACCGTAATTACCACGTCTAAAATAGAGTACTACTAAGAAACAGAAAAAAAATATCATAAAAATAATTATAAAAAATTCTCTATCTTTAAATTATATGTACAATAAAAAATTACATGTTAATTAAAAGATAAATTTTTTTTATAATACGTTTAATAATATCTTTTTCATCATCTCTAGTATTATTTTTTAAAATATTGTTTGGTTTCGATTTTTTGAAAACAATTTTTAAAAAATTCTATTTTTTTATTTTTTGTATTTTTTTTTATTTTTAATGAATTTTTTAATATTTTAAATAATTTTTTTAATTTTGAGATATACCTCACATAAATATGTCTAAAAAGTAAAAAATTTATGAAAAAAACTTTTTAAAAATTCACCAAATACCAAAAATACAAACAAATATGAAAATTCAATACATTTTTTGTATTTTTATATTTTTATTAATTTTTTAAAAATATTTTTTTATAAATTTTTTACTTTTTAGATACATCTAAGTAAGGTGTATTTAAAAAATTAAAAAAATATTTAAAATTTTAAAAATATTTACTAAAAATAAAAAAATACGAAAAATAAAAAATTTAATTTTAAAAAAATTTAATCTAAAAAATTCAAACCAAAGATTAATTGTTGCGCACCTTATGGCGGCTCTGACGTATCATTCATTAACAAGTTGTGGAAACATAACAAGTTGTGGAAACATAAAATATAATGATAACCCCTTAGACATTTACAAGTTGACCTCATCACTCCAAATTCCAATAGATATTTCACTCCCTTCATTCTTCAATATTATCATTCATTTTCGGAGTTATTTTAGGGTTAGTTTGACATAATTTAAATAAGTCAAAAAATTAAAAAGTCATTATTTTATTTAAGTCATATCATCTTATTTAAATCACATCACCTCTTTAACACATCACATCAAATCCAACACAAATCCAATCTAAATCCACCAATAAGTCAAAAAGTGTACTTTTTTAGAACATTCCAAACCAATTCTAGTATAATTTATCTTAATTTTTTTATATGTTTTAAACTTTTTTGTACAGTTTTTATTTATAATTTATTAAATACAAATAAATTAAATAAGTTGCCTTTTAAAACGGGATGAGATGTGCTTTTGATTTATGTTTTTAAATTATTAATTTTTAATTTATAATAAATTACATCTAATCGCACCTTTATTGCCTAACGATCCCTAATTTGAATACTCATTATTACTTCTTAATTTAGAAATAGTTAATGTTATTTTTATTATTATTAACTAATAATAATAAATATTTTTTTTCTGCCTATTGATATAAAATAATAATAAATATAGAGATATTATTTAGTAATATTAGAGTAATACTCACACCATTTATCACTTGACGCTTGTCAAAGTTATTTACCAAACATTTAACAAAAAATAATGAATTTCAAAATTTCAATAAATAAATATCAAGTTAGAATACCACCTGAATTTACCCAATACTATAAAATAATTTTTCATAAAAATACGTGCATAAAGCCATCCTCTATAGTATTTGTTTTTGAACATAAAGTACAATTTGTTTTTGGGCGTGTTTGATTCGCCGGATTAGGGGAGACTATCCACTATTTAGATTGTAATTTAAATAGTATTCTTTATCCGTTGTTTGATTTTTTTTAGTCCGTCGGACTCCATGTCCGGCCGGACTCCTTATCGCCCATATAGGGGACTATTGTGTTCTAGAGGGGGGGTATGGGATAGTTTTTGGGAGACTATCCACTGTTGGGATTAGGTGGTCAAAATGACCATTTTGACCATCTACTATTTAATTATGTATCATATTTAATAAAATTCAATAAAATTTAAATGTCTCAATTTAAAAATAAAATAATTTTATTTAACTTTTTATTGATGTTTTATTTATTTAATTTTTTAAAATAATTTTTTATAGATATTTTATTGATATTTTATTTTAAAATTTTGTTTATATTTTATTTTATTTCATTATTTAAATTTAATAGATGTTTTATTTAATTTCATTGTTTGATATTATTATTTTTAAAAACAAATTTATTTAAAATTTTAATTAAAAAAATAATATATATTTTTATTGATATTTTATTTATTTATTTATTTTTAAAAAATTAAATTTATTTAATTGTGTAAAAAATAAAATAAAATAAATTTTTATTTAATCTAGCTAAAAATAATTAAAATATTAAAGATATGTTTAATATTGCTATTACTTAGTAAACAATTGAAAAAGGATAAAATAATCTTTTGTTCATTTATCCTATCCAGTCTGTCCAACCAAACGTTGGATTCACTAAAAATAGTCCTTTCCAGACATCTAATCTCATGAAAAAACAAACACATGATACATATCCAATCCAACCAAATAGTCGGGGGATTCACAGTTCCAAGACTCAAGTCCGATGAATTCTAATCTCCCCTTATCCAATCCATCCAATCAAACACATCCCTTGTGTATTGAGAATTATGCATTCTTGTTTCTCAATTTTTTTTAGATAATTACATCATCATTTCCGCATCTATTAAATAATATTTTATCACCCATCAATGAATATTTTGACTGTTTCAATTTTAAAAATATAAAAAATATTTAGGAGTACTAATTTAGAACTACCAACACCCTAATGATATGAAATAGATCATGTCAGAAGTGGGTCCACACTCTTCTCTCTGTGTCTCTCGTTATTCTCTCCCTCTTCTATCTCATTAGGGATAGATTAAAGATGTTATATTAGTGATATGTAATATGATTGCAAAAATATATCACTTTCACTTTACTTAGATCTTCTATATAAGAAATATTTATACAATTTTTATAATTAAAAAGATAAATAAATACAAGTTCATTAATACAAAATAAGATGATATTTACTGGAAAATGAAAAATCCCCCTAAAAAAACTTCCCCTAATCTCCCTAATTTTCATTTTTGACAAACTATTTTTTTTTTTCTGATTTTTTTTTTTTCTTTTTTTTTTACTTGAAAAGAAAATTCGGGGGATTCGGACTCCCCCTTTCGAGCTCCCAATCAGCTCCGGATATTTACTATTAGTGGTAAGTTTTTCGGTGTAATAATTCTATCCTTTCTCACGGTTACTAAAGTTACAGAACTACGTCTTCACGTTTCAATTTTCAAAGTAACTAGGAAATTGAACTTCCATTCCTTAGGACAGAAAATATTATCCAAAAAAAAAAAAAAGACAAATTACAAATACCTCTATGAGATTTACCTAAAATATAAATTGTCTCGTGTAGTTAAGAAAATTGCAAATACCTTCTTATTAAATTTTTTTATTTATCAGAATTAACTAAAAAAATAAAATTCATAATTGAAATATATGTCTAATATCATTAAAAACTATTAATTGACTTAATGATTTATTAATAAAATGACTATTTATTATGAAATTAGAAACCTTAGAGGATAAAATGTAATTTGCAGAACTATAGAAGATGATTTGTATTTTAATCAAATCTCAGTGAGTGTATTTATAATTTATCCAAAAAACAAAAAGAAGAAGAAGAAGAAAGCAATCTTTTAAATTAAAGCAGAGATAATTGCTAGAAATTGTAAAACTTAATCATAAGCTAGCTCTACTGAATTTAACCAGTAATAACAAATAAAAAATAAAAAATTCGACGTTAGAGCATTTGAGAATCCACACTAAACAAATTAGGGAGAATTACGAAGTATATTCTTAAAAATATTTTTTTAGGGTGAATATTTAGGGTAAATTACACAAGACCTAATAATAAATTAAAAAAATATTTTAAAATAGAATCCGACCACACACGAGAAAGCATGTTGAAGATATAATTTAAATACTAAGTTTATTCATATCTCTCTAACAAGTTAAATTTATATGTGCGTGTTATAACTTTTAGATGCGTTGCTAGTAATGATATACATACGTTGCCTTTTTATTATTTTTTCTTTTTAAAAATATTTTTTTAATTTATTATTAAAACTAAAGATAGTAAAAGAGTAGTGTTAGTCTAACTTAAAAGTTGATTTTATTTTTCAAACTAAATAATGCTGTAATTTATTTGAATATTTAAATAAATTCTTTCTCTTATTATTATTATTATTATTTTTTTTTCCCGATAATAAACTAATCATCTCTTTCACATATGATTCAACCTTAAAAATGAATCCAAAACGTAAACCCGACTTCAATACCATTTTCCTACTAATTTTCTTGCCGTTAATAGTTGAAAACCATATCAATAGTTAATGACTTCCCCATGAAAACCCTAGAATCAAAGTTTCGAGCCCTATAAATACAGCCTTGTGGAATGTCCAAAAACCATCGACTCCATCCATCTCTCTGTCTCTGTCTCTCAAAAGAGAAATGACAGAAAGAAAAGAGAACATAGTGATGTTCCCATTCATGGCACAAGGCCATATCATCCCTTTCTTAGCATTAGCACTTGAGTTAGAAAAGAAAAATGGATACACCATAATCTTTGTGAACACTCGTCTCAACATCAAGAAACTCCGACCTTCGATCCCTCCAAACTCATCCATTCGCCTCCTTGAAATCCCATTCAACAGCTCCGACCACGGCCTCCCTCCGGACTCCGAAAACACCGACTCTCTTCCTCTCCCTCTCCTCCTCCACCTCATCGTCATCTCTCCCGCTCTGGAGCCCGCCTTCCGAGACCTCATCTCCGGCCTCGTCCTCGAACATGGCCGCCCACCACTTTGCATTATTTCCGACATGTTCTTCGGATGGTCTGCCAAAGTTGCTCATGAATTCGGTGCATTTCATGCTATATTCAATGCTGGTGGGGGCTATGGCATGGCTGCTTTTCACTCTTTATGGCTACACCTTCCTTACATGAAAGTGAATTCTGAGGAGTTTCCTATGCCGGGCTTCCCCAAAGGTCACCGGATTCACACCAAACAGTTACCAGAACATTTTCAAGTAGCGGTGCCCGGCGATTCGTGGTGCTCATTTTCACAAGACATGTTTCGAGATTGGTTGGAGAGTGATGGGATTTTGTTCAACACCATAGAGGAGATTGACCATGTGGGGATGGAGTATTTTAGGCAGCAAATTGGCTGTTCCGTGTGGCCAGTTGGGCCTATTCTGTCTTCCTTGGGAAGCAAAGCTCGTGCTGGTGATGACGCTGAAGCCACAATGCATCTTTGCATGAAATGGCTTGATTCGAAGCCCGCAAATTCAGTTCTTTATGTAGCGTTTGGGTCACAAAGTGCACCATCACCGTCACAAACAATCCAGTTGGCCATTGCTTTGGAAGCTTGTGGCAAAAATTTCATTTGGGTGGTTAGGCCACCATCGAACTCAGTCACAGATCATGACCATAATGATGGAGAATGGTTGCCGAGAGGCTTTGAAAGGCGTATTCAAGATAGCAACAAAGGGTTGCTAGTGCAACAATGGGCACCCCAGTTGGAAATTCTGTCCCATAAATCTCTATGTGTGTTTTTAACCCACTGTGGATGGAACTCAGTGCTTGAAGCTCTCAGAAGTGGAGTCCCAATGCTTTCGTGGCCGATGGGGGCAGAGCAAAACTTCAACGCCAAGATGTTGGAGGAAGAGATGGGACTCTGTGTTGGGGTGGCAAGTGGGAGCAGTGAGGTTAATCATAAAGACATAGTGAAAAAGATTGATTTGGTGATGGGTGGGTCAACTAAAGCGAAAGACATGAAAAACAAAGCTTGTGAGGTTATGGAGATGCTTAACAATGCCAAAAATGATGAGAAAGGGTTCAAGGGGTCTTCAGTCAAAGCCATGGAGGATTTTCTGTATACCGCATTGTCAAAGTCTTGTAATTATTAAACTAGCCTTGCAGATCAGAGTCAAATGATCTAAGGGGCGGCTGTTTTCTAGTTTCAGTTTAATTGGATTAGAAGGTCAATGCCTTGATTCCAGTTAAACAGAACAGAAATCAATAACTATCTATTTTACTGTTGATTTTTGTATTTATTTTTTATTTTCTAATAGAATAATATGCGCTCTCTCGCCGATCTTGGTTCTTGTTTTCTAGTTGATTGGAAAAATATTTGGGAAATGCTAGGTTTCATGAAAAAAAAATCATGAAAACTATGGGAAAGTGGTTTTTGGAAATACTCTTCGGATCCGGGAAGACGCTCTTGATTCTCAGCTAGTCACCTGCAAAGGCAAATATTCCGGTCGGGGGTGCCGGGATTAGCACTCCGACGGGCAAGTCAGTTCCTCTACTTAAGAAAGCTTGTTTACTAAGTTTAGTGAAGTGTATTCTTCTTTCTTTTTTCTTACCTCCCATTCCAAGAGCGCTGCTTCTTTATTTATAGCTGTTCCTCCTGAGACCTCGGGGCCTGAGCTTGGTTTTCAATCATTACCTGTTCTTATATTCGGCCCCCAACGATCTTTATTAATCGGCTTAGGTATCGTATTCGGCCCATCCTAGACTTGCAGGATGGGGCCGATTAATATTTGCTGGACGTCCGGTTAATGTCAGTACTAAGACATGCCCCTTCCGATTTATCCGTATATTCGGCTCCCACAATTGCCCCCTGAACTCCCTATTGACCGTAGTTAATCGGCGTGTTTGGTTTAGAATTCGAAAAGCCCCTGAGATCAGGAGGCTTCGCGTATCCCAAGGCGTCAGAAAATGTCAGAAAGCGCACGCCTTTTCGTTTATCATTACACTTTCCCGCTTCATTCATGCGTCCCTCGCATTTATTGCGATTTGAAACTTCAGTCCCTTTCTGGTGCACATTTCGTCGATTATCTGATACGTTTGGACCGCCAGCGCGCATCTCTTCTCTCACCCGCATTTTCTGCAACTTTCGTCCGTCTACCTTTGCCTCATCTGCTCCTCGTAAGTTTTCTTCCCCTTTCTTTGTAGCCCTATTCTCTGTTTATCATTTTTTACTTTCGGCGAAGCCTTGGACCTCCGTCGAAATGGCTAAACACCTGAAGGACCACCTTTCTGAGAGTCGCATTTCCAGATTCCGACGACATTTTTCCATTCCCGATGACGTCCATCTAGCTCTCGTAACGGACAGTACTCTGGACATGGAAAGGGAGGATCAGAATACAATCGTATTCCCCCTCCTGTCCATAGCGGAATGCGGAGTCCGTTTCCCTCTACACCCATTACTTAGGGCTGTCCTTCGCTATTGGAGTCTGATTCCTTCTCAGCCCAACGTAAATTTCTTTCGAATCATTATGGGTGTTATAGAGTTGAATCGGCGTCTTAGGATCAATCTTGGAATTCCGGCTATTCGGCACTGCTATGCTTTAGCCAAATCCTCTGGTCGGCTGGGTCGGTACTTCCTTAGGGCCAAGGATACTAACCATCATTTGGTGACTATGCTTGCCAGCTCTGGTAAGAGGGTTGACGATGTAATGGTCAATGTCCGAGGTAATTGGGAGTTCGCTGAAGGCGAAGAAGGCCTAGACCCCATCCCAGACATAAGGGTGACCCAGGTTGCCACGTAGTATCTTGTGTTTAATGATTTATCTTTTAATCGGTTTTCTTTCCTTAATCACTCCTCTTTTGCAAGTAATAAATTGAAGAAGATTCTGACTTACGCTGACGAAGCGGTCCTTAGGGATATTAAGATTGCACTCGACTACTTTGGCCGCCCAAACGTACAAAAACAGGGGAGAGCTGCCCACATTTTACTTCGGTACGAGCCCACTTACACCACGTTCTCGGCTGCGGACAACATTCCGATTCCATCCGGCGATCAGCAGCTCTCAGCTCTTATCTTCCCCAGCTACAAAAACCTCAGGCAAATCAGTCTCGAAGATTCTGATTCGGGGCGAGACGCAGAGCCGAAAATACAGGCAGTTGTCGATCCGGCGAGAGAATTCACAGAGGAGGCCGAAGAAGTTGACGAGGCCGTGCGCTCGGTGCTTGAGACTGCCGGACTTGATCAGCCTTCACCATCCGCGTCGGGTCGGGCAGAAGTCTCTTCCGGAGACATTTTCGCGAATTTGGGCGACCTACCCGGCGATTTCTTCGAAGGTATGGCGAAGGAAAGCCTTTCGCAAATGGCGCGTAGGAGAAACGCCGAGCGAATGGCTGCGCGACAAAAGGCCGAGGCCGGCGAATCTGATCCCAGCTTGCCTAAGGCCTCCGTACCCATTGTTGAAGGGCTGGTTCAGGTTACACCGGTTGAAACGGAAAAAGGGGGTGAACAGCAGGCCATTGAAGAACGGCAAATTCTGGAGGAGCGCGGCCAAAAACGCAGCGCCGAAGGGGAAGCCAGTTCAGAAGCTAGTCCTGACAAACGACCTCGCCTCGAGGAATCGGACGTGGTCGCTCCCTTTGTTATTCAGCCAAAGATCAGAGATACGCCGATTTCTTCCAATGCTTCTGCCATTGAGGATCCGGCTGTTGCGTTGAGCTTGGCGGCTTCAATTTCCTTGCCGGCTGATAGTGCAGCCTTTTGCGCCGTGTCGGATATTTTGGCCGTAGCCTTATCTGCGCAGTCGGCACTCCTGGTAGGAATCTTATATTTATTTCTGAATTTATTTTTTATAAAGGTATCTAATGATCCCATATTCTTGCAGACCATCGGCAGGATTGCCGACTTGGGCCGCCGCCTGCATGATGCTCTTGGCAGGGTTGACCGTTTGCAAGCCGAAGTGGAAGGTCAGAAGAGTAGAGCGGAGTTTGAAAAAATAAGGGCCGCAATGGAGAGCGCGCGAGCCGAAGTGGAGAAGGAGAGGGCTCGCTCCGCTGAACAGCTTCGATCTGACGCTGAGGCTAGAGCGAATGCGAGTGAGGAATCGCTCAAACTCTCAAAGGACGAACTTGCCCAGGCGGAGGCTCAGCTGGAGGAGTTGAAGGCGGCCAAGGAGAAAGCCGAATCTGAGGCTTTCGAGGCGGGAAAGAGCGCCGCTTTCACGGAATATGTTGATGAAGTTCCCAAGTTTGAGAATCGGGGGTTCAAACATGGGTGGCTCAAAGCCCTTGCTGTCGCTGGGGTTACATCGGATTTGCCAATTCCTTATGAGCAAGTGGATGTCGAGCCACTCGAATCCGACACCGAGGAGTGATTTGGGAGGCGTTTCCTAATTATTATTCTTATTATTATTATTATTATTATTATTATTATTATTATTATTATTATTTTTGTTGGTTCAGGGTAGTTTTCATGTATAAATTGGTTACTAACTTGTACGCAATTTATTAATGAACATTTCCTTGTAATGCCACTACTTCCTGTGCACAATTTGTGTGATTATGTTAATGAAACATTTTGTTGAGTTTGGCTCAAAGCCTTTTGCTACTTTGTGTAAAATTGTTGCCGAGTTTCAGCTTTTAGGGATTGAATATCCTATGTCAACATTGATTTGTCTTCTTTGTGTAAAATTGTTTTAGGGATTGAATATCCTGTGTCAACATTGATTTGTCTTCTCCGTGCCGACTGGATTCGAATTATGAACTGTCAATTCGAGAGCTGGCTGGGGTCTCTGAGTCAGATAGATTGGTGAATCTGCCCTTGCCCCGGCGGTCCTTGCAAGGTCGAGGGCCGGATGGGGTATTTGAGCTGGCTAGATTGATGAATCTGCCCTTGCCCCAGGCGGTCCCTGCGGGGTCGAGGGCTGGCTGGGGTACTTGAGCCGGATAGATTGGTGAGTTTGCCCTTGCTCCAGGCGATCCCTGCAGGGTCGAGGGCCGGATGGGGTATTTGAGCCGGCTAGATTGATGAATCTGCCCTTGCCCCAGGCGGTCCCTGCGGGGTCGAGGGCCGGCTGGGGTACTTGAGCCGGCTGGATTGATGAATCTGCCCTTGCCCCAGGCGGTCCCTGCGGGGTCGAGGGCCGGATGAGGTATTTGAGCCGGCTAGATTGGCGGGATAGATTGATGGACTATGGTAGAATCGTGCCCCTGCCGTTGACTTAGCTGGCGTCGGGCGATTCAGGGTCTCCAATTAATGAGATTGCCTTGAACGTGCTGCCTCTGTGAAGGATAAATGAGGAAACGTACATCCTTTATGAGCTTGGTAGACAATTGAACTGAGCTCTTGAGGGAAGACTGATTGCACGGATGTCGAACCGACTTTTCTTCAACAGCAAAGGGGAAGCGAAGACCCTGGTTGAGCTTGGCAGAGATATGAATCAGAGTGGTGAACCCTCGCGGGCAGGAAGTAGGAGTGCCAGGGGTCGTGAGAGGCGTCAGTCTCCCCGACGTCGCAGTAGATCGCCTAGGCGAGAAAAGCAGTCGCAGGGTAAGGCTCCGCAGTCCCGAGTCGAGGGAAGGTCCGACGCGAAATCGTGCCCATTAAGCTTTGCAGTATTCGTGAAGAATAGACCCATGACAGAGGCGGACTCGATCGTTCGAGATCCAGATGTAGCGGTCGACTTTGCCCGACAAATATTTCCGCCTGAGGTTCAGAAATCGATGCTGGGTCGACAGGATTACGAAGTGTTTCGTGAGGGCATTCACGGCGCAGTGAAGGGGCTTTACACTGCTTATGAAGTCGGCATGCGTCTGCGTGCTGCTCGTCAAGAGATGGAGAAGAAGGACGAACGTATTCGAAGTTTGGAGGCCCGCGTGGAGGCGGCCGAACGGGAACTAAACAAGGCCAAGGCGGCTCAGGCACAACCCACCGCGCACGTGAACCCAATTGTGGAAGAGAGGGTTACGAGTCGGCTTATCAGCTCCGCACTTGCCGATCGAGAGACGACTAATATGTTCGCAATAGAGAGTGAAGGGGAGGGCCTACGAAAAAGGTTTCCATGAGGGCCGAAAGGTGGGAATCGAGAAAACTAGGGAGACGCTGGCTGAAGAAGTATGCCGATGTGAAAACCGCGGGTTCAGGCACGGTTGGATCAAGGCATCTCAAGCTGCAGAAGCTCTTCGAGCGTTGGGAATTGATTCGGCATCACCACGCTACAGGAGTAAAGATTTTCCGTTTTGTGCCTTTGAGATTGAGAAGAGTGAGGATGAGGGTGACGTCGTATGAATTTTATAGTCTTAAGATTGGAACGCAGAGTGTGTTCGAAACTATGTAACTTATTGTTTTATTAAATAAAGATTGTTTCATTATAACTGTTTCATTGTCATTCATACTCGGCATATGTGTATTTCGTGTTGCTTAAATGTTTGAATGTCTAGATATTGCCCGATCCAGACAGCCGTTAACTACCCGGCAAGACGCGGGCCTACCGGCAATATCCGCACGTGGGCAGGGCCGACACGTCCCCGGCGACCATTAGGGCGTTATTGAGGTTGTTTCAACGGCCATTTATCTCCGATTTGGGTGAGCGTATTGACGCTTGAGCAATTGGATTAATGGGCTGGTCGACGGTGATCGGCATGTGAATATTGGCCGACTGGTTTTAATAAAGTTATTTCGCTTTGGCTGAGTCAGCGCGCGTTTCAGCCAGCCGTCGGGATGGTCGTGGCGAATGTCAATCGACGCTTGTTTTTTTTTTTTTTTTTTAACCAATGCATTTTTGGGAGTTAATAAAATTTTCTCGGGGTTGGGACCTCGAGATCGCAATCGTTGCTGAGAATAAAAGGAGTGGGCGCTTCGCACCAGTAATCCCATTTGACTCATCATTCTTTGTCTGGTATGGTGATTGTTTGCGACAGAAAACCTATCCGTGAAGGAGTTAGGTCATCCGAAGGGCTTGAGTTCTGTGAGTCTCCAAGCGAAGGGCTTGAGATCTGTGAGTCTCCAAGTCGTCGAAGCAGATCACCCCGAAAGGAGAGTCAACAACTGTCAAGTTCATTCTTCCTTGTCCTGGATCTTTGCCTTGACATTGTCAATGGTCTGCTGATCTGGTGGAATACCCTCCTTATCCTGGATCTTAGCCTTGACATTGTCAATGGTGTCAGGGGCAGTTTGGCGTTTATGCAAGTCGCGGGCTTAAGCATAACTGGTTCAAGGTAGTGCACGCCGTGGAGGGGTTTAAGGTGACGGTCGTCGATCCGGCGATGCTGCTTTACCGGCGCGTTTTGTCATTTTTTTGCTTTCGATATTGTAATGTTTGAATGCGGGTTGTATTCATGTAACAACTGTTTAATCAAATAAATGGTTTTATTTTAAATCTATTTGCGTGTTATTCTGAATTTTGGAATGTTGCTTGTGTACTAAGGCTCATTACTTCGAATGCATGATCTGTTCCAGCATGTTACACAGGATCAATTATCAATATCTTTTGTTCGTGCCAATGTTTGCTCCGGATTCGGAGACGCGATTAGCACTTAGCACTGTATGATCCGTCTTCGAATCTTGGGCCCATTTGGCCTTAAGGAGATTAATCGCCTCCGAATCTGGAGACTTAATCGGCCCTAAGGCGGCATGCGCCAAAGGGGCTCCGAATCCGGAGACTTAATTTGGCCAATCGTGATACACGAAGGGCGCTCCGAATCCGGAAACTTAATCGGCCCAAAGGCAGCATGTGCCAAAGGGGGGCTCCGAATCCGGAGACTTGATTTGGCCAATCGTAATACACGAAGGGCGCTCCGAATCCGGAGACTTAATCGGCCCTAAGGCGGCATACGCCAAAGGGGGCTCCGAATCCGGAGACTTAATTTGGCCAATCGTGATACACGAAGGGCGCTCCGAATCCGGAGACTTAATCGGCCCTAAGGCGGCATGCGCCAAAGGGGGCTCCGAATCCGAAGACTTAATTTGGCCAATCGTGATACACGAAGGGCGCTCTGAATCCGAAGACTTAATCGGCCCTAAGGCGGCATGCGCCAAAGGGGGCTCCGAATCCGGAGACTTAATCGGCCCTAAGGTGGCATGCGCCAAAGGGCGCTCCGAATCCGGAGACTTAATCGGCCCTAAGGTGGCATGCGCCAAAGGGGGCTCCGAATCCGGAGACTTAATCGGCCCTAAGGCGGCAGGCGCCAAAGGGGGCTCCGAATCCGGAGACTTAGTTTGGCCAATCGTGATACACGAAGGGCGCTCCGAATCCGGAGACTTAATCGGCCCTAAGGCGGCATACGCCAAAGGGGGCTCCGAATCCGGAGACTTAATCAGCCCTAAGGCAGCATGCGCCAAAGAGGGCTCCGAATCCGGAGGCTTAATTTGTCCAACCGTGATACACGAAGGGCGCTCCGAATCTGGAGACTTAATCGGCCCTAAGGCGGCATGCGCCAAAGGGGGCTCCGAATCCGGAGAGTTAGTTTGGCCAATCGTGATACACGAAGGGCGCTCCAAATCCGGAGACTTAATTTGGCCAATCGTGATAAGTGCCCCACTGGGAATCGACATATGATTTTCAGCGTCAAGGAAAAGTAGTTCACATTGCAGAGGCGAAATATATTTACAGTTATCAGAGCCCACAGATCGGGTCAGTGATAGGGTTTTCGTCAGAACTCTGCTTGTGCCGATTGGGGGGAACCACGTATTTCTTCAATGCCGTAGGTTGTTGGGAAACGCAGAATCTGATGGTAGGTGCTTGGGACGGCCTTCATGATATGTAGCCAGGTTCTACCCATTATAGCATTATATGGCGAGGGGAGCTTCACGACCAGGAATTCCACTTCGACCGTTCTAGACCCTGCTCGAACAGGTAATGTGACCTTGCCCAATGGGTATTCCGGGTTCGTATTAAAGCCGAACAGTGGGTGAGGTGCCGGAGATAGATCTGCCTTGTTGAGGCCGAGCTTGACGAAAGTTTGATAGTACATGACCTCTGAACTACTCCGTAGATCTATGAGGATTCGTTCAATGATGAACCAGTTTATGCGTAATCCAATGATCAACGGATCAATGTGGGAAGCCGTTGCGTCATTGAGGTCGGAGTCATTGAAGGCAATTGTCGGAGCTTCTTCGGACCGGCCAGTCGAAGTACGGCGCCCCTGTAAAGTTGGGTACGATCGAATTGTGTGCATGGCCGGGAGTGTAGGCAGGCTGTAAATTACGTGGATCACGCCAAGTGGGGGAGAGTCCTGCTTTAATGCTAATGCCTTGGTTGGCTTTCCCTGTTTCACATACTGTTGCAGTCGGCCGTCTTGCACCAGTTCCTCTAGGTGGTCTTTTAATGCGTAGCAACTCTCTGTTTCGTGGCCGTGATCTCTGTGATATTCGCACCTCCGGTCCTTTCGTCGTGTATCGGGTGGTCCCACCATCTTTGACGGCCATTTGAAGAATGGAAGGTGTTGGATTTTGGTCATTACAGCGGTGATTGGCTCTGACAGTTCCGTGTACTTTTTGTCGCCGCGTCTCAAGCGCCTACTGTCGACTTGCAATTGCTCATTCGTCGGATGGGAGCATTTATCGCTCGATCGGCGAGAGTCCCGCCTTTTGTCTCGTTTAGCACGTTGTCGTGGCTCGGGGCTCAGAGGTGGCATGGAGCTTATCGGCTGAGCAATGTCAGGAGGTCCCAATTTGGTGGACGTTTGACTAGCTTTGATCCTCAGGGAATCGTCTTCCACTTTGCAATACTCTTCGACTTTCTTCATCAACGCCTAGACTGTTTTGGGGGGTCTTCTGGTCAGGGAGTTGCGAAGAGCACTGTCAGGATGTAGTCCCATTTTGAAGGCGGTGACGGCCATGGAGTCGTTGCAAGCGTCGTCAACGAGATTGAAGCACTCCCAATATCGCGTCGAATATGCTCTCAGCGTTTCTCCCGGTTGAATTTGCATAGCCCAGAGAGAGTCGGCCTGTTTTGGCTGTACCTCGTTGGTGATAAACCTGGCCCTGAAGGATTTTTGCAATTGATGGAAACTTCTGATCGAAGCCGGCTCCAGCTTGTAATACCATCTGACAGCTAGTGGCCCCAAACTGCTGAGGAATATACGGCACATGAGGGCTTCATTGTCTGCATGCAACGTCATGGCCTGCTTGTAGTGACGTATATGATCGGTGGGGTCTGATTTTCCGTCGTAGAGAGTAAATTACGGAGCTTTGAACTTCTTGGGCAGGGTCGCTCTCGTAATTCGTCGGATAAAAGGATCGTGCCGATCCTCTTCGTCTGAACTACTTCTTCTGCGCTTGTTCCTTATATGTGGGCTTTTTTCAGAGGAGCTGGAAGTGTCTGAGCGTCCCTTGTTATGCTCAGTGGATAATGAATTGGAGTCGCTATCAGTTTCCCTTGGTCGGGCTCGAGGTCGTTGTTTACCTGCCCTCAGGGGTCGTTCGGGGTCTTGGTGCGCGACTTCTTTGGATTTTGCTACTTCCAGGGCCAAATCTTGTCGGAGGTGTTCATTTTCTGCGAGCATATTTTCCAGCCTTTGCTCATTCTGTTTAGCTTGTTCTATGATGGCTTGCATCGTCTCCTGCGCTGAAGTCGTTGGTGAATCAAAATTCAAGGCGCGTCTCGCAGCGATGGTTTCCTTCCCGAGCAGATCTGCCGGGGTGATGTCGTCTCTTTGTATAGTCTCGTCGGTGGCTATCGGAGGATCTTGCGTCACGCCTTCCATGGATGTATTTGAGTATTCCCACAGACGGCACCAATTGTAGGGAAGTGGTTTTTGGAAATACTCTTCGGATCCGGGAAGACGCTCTTGATTCTCAGCTAGTCACCTGCAAAGGCAAATATTCCGGTCGGGGGTGCCGGGATTAGCACTCCGACGGGCAAGTCAGTTCCTTTACTTAAGAAAGCTTGTTTACTAAGTTTAGTGAAGTGTATTCTTCTTTCTTTTTTCTTACCTCCCATTCCAAGAGCGCTGCTTCTTTATTTATAGCTGTTCCTCCTGAGGCCTCGGGGCCTGAGCTTGGTTTTCAATCATTACCTGTTCTTATATTCGGCCCCCAACGATCTTTATTAATCGGCTTAGGCATTGTATTCGGCCCATCCTAGACTTGCAGGATGGGGTCGATTAAGATTTGCTGGACGTCCGGTTAATGTCAGTACTAAGACATGCCCCTTCCGATTTATCCGTATATTCGGCTCCCACAAAAACCATCATGAAAGGATCTGTACCGTTAGATCAGGCATATAAAAAAATACCATACTTGATCTAACAGTGCAGATCCTTTCATGATGGTTTTCATGATTTTTTTTCATGAAACCTAGCATAACCCAAAATGTTTTAGCATACATCTTTCATTGCCTCAACTTTACTAAATTATCTACTATTTATGTATATATGTATATTGAAGCTCATGTAATTGCTGGCTTCCGTAATATTTATTTTTGATATAAAACTTATGACTTATCTATAAAAAAATAAAAAAATAAAAAAATAATATATATAATTTTTTTTTTTTTACTGTTTTTAGTATTTTTTATACATCCATAAAAAAAAAAATTACTCTAAAAAAAGTAAAAATGTGTTAAATCAAATTAAATTTGCCTATGGCACACACCACATTAAATTTGAATCTATATAATACTTCTTATTTTTTAGGATAAATTACAAATACACCTCTCGAGATTTACTTAAAATATGAATTGCCCCATGTGATTTGAAAAATTACAAATACTATCCTGTCAAATTTTTTTTATTTAACAGAATTAATTGAAAAAGTAAAATTTATAACTGTTTACCTATACAATAATAAAATTATCTAAGTTATTATTTGAAATAAATTTTAACATCATTAAAAACTGTTTATTAACTTGATGATTTATTAATAAAATGACCTATATGTTATGAAATTAGAAACCTTGGGGGGCATAATGTAATTTCTAGAACCATAAAGGTAATTTGCAATTTAAGTAAATCTCAAGGGGTGTGTTTATAATTTATCCTATTTTTTAAGTACTTTGTTTAGATGCATAGTTTTTTATTTGAACAGTAATGTTACACAAATTAATAAAATTTTATAAATTTTTCTTAGGGTTCGTTTGGGATTTGGGTTGGCTATTTGACTTTTTAGTTTTTTTGGCTATTTTATCCTAAGGCTTAAAAGGTTCGTTTGGGATAGATTTTTTAAGTTTTTGACTTTTATGAGAGAAATAATGAAATGATTATGGTTTGGATGTGATATTTTGTTTTATTGACTTTTTAGCATATTTTATCTTTTTGTAATTAAAATAGCTAAAAAGTCAAGCTTTTTGGTATGCTAAACGAAGGCTTAATTGTTGATGTATAACTATCATTTGTGAACAGTTTGGGATATTCTAAATAAGTACACTTTTGATTTTTTATAAAAAAAAAATGTAAAAAGGTAAAGAATGTGGATAAAAAAGTAGAGATGAAATGTTAATAGATGTTGATTGAGATGTGACCCAAATAAATATATATACGCATACAAAAAAAAAAAAAAAACCTTTTTAATATATGTCAAACATCTACTTATTAAAGTGGACCAGCTAATATTTTTTTTTTTGATTTATTAATTTGTACAAAATTTTCTTTTTCGAGAAACCCACTTATATTGTAGTTAAATTCACATGATTTGAATTTACGCCTATCATCCATATGCATGTGTTAGTATTGACGTGTGCATAGGGGTGTAATTTTGGCCCGGCTTGGCTCAGCCCATGTCGGGCCTTGCGGGCTCTCGCTAAAAATCGGGTCGGCCCGAGCCGACCCACGGGCCGAAAAGCTAGGCCCAATCCCAGGGGTATTCGGGCTTTGGGGCAGGCCAGTGGGCAGGGCCTCAAGCTGGGCCCTTGGGCTTGGGCCTATGCCTGGGCTCGGGCTTTGGGTGGGCCTAAACAATTTAATTTTTAATTTTTTTATTTTTTTCACCAAAATTTTATGATTTTTCATTAAAAATAACATTGGGTCTCGGGTGGGCCAGGCGGGTCGACCCTTGGGGTCGGGCTTTTGGGCGGGCCAATGGGCCGGGCTTCAAAACGATGGCACAGGCCCTGGCCCAAGGCCTCGGGCTAGGCTTGGGCTTGGGCTCGGGGCTAAACGGGCAGGGCCCACCTCGGGCTGCGGGCAGGCTTCGGGCCGCCCGCGGGCCATAGGCCAAAATTACACCCCTACGTGTGCATGTACGATTCCACACGTCATTTTTGAATTTTTTTAACTTATCCACACTCATGACAAATGCTAACTAGTGTTTTATGAACATCTATTCACTACCACATATAAGAATTTTAGAGATTAAATTTTTTAATTTTTAAAACTGAAAATTTTATTGCAAATGACATTTAGGGATCAATTTCTATCGTCATGAGAATAGTCGCCAAAAGGTCGTCTCGAAAAGTCAAAAACAAAACTTTTAGCGATAAAATTTTGAAAATGTCATTAATAAATAGACTTTTAGAAACAAAATAATTTGGTCTCAAAATGGTTTATTTTTTGAGAAAAAAATTTGGTACCAAAAGGATAATAATTCATCACTAATGTTCAATTTTCGTTACTAAAAATATAATAACAATACTTTTTGCAACAAAAATATTTGGTCCCTAAAAAATAATTGTTCCTAAATTTTAGTCTCTAAAATCTTAATTTTTTATACTGATTATATATATAGTAGTGTATGTCCATGCATAAAGGTACGGTATAAATAATATTAGGATCAAAATGCAATTGTAATTTATACGTATCATGTTGAAATTTGTGAAGTTTGTGTCGTTTTTTGATAAAGATACCATCTAAGAAAAAGAAAAAGGCCAACCCAATGTTTACAATAGATGTATTTTAACAATTACATTAAAATGATTAAAGTAAATATTAAAATCAGCCCTAGTAACATGAAGAGTATTAAAATTGGAACACAACAATTATTCAAATTTAAACTCTTCTCTTTCCCAACTGACTTCAATTTTATAGAAATAAAATGAAAACCAAAATCAAAACCTGTTATAATCATAAGTATTTTGAAGTTCACAATTTATCACTTAGAAAGTCCCAAAAAAAAAAAAAAAAAAAAAAATCACCGGACAACAGAGCCATTTTATAAACAATAATGAATGTTTATTTCACTAGCCCATTGATTATGGTTTTAGTTGATGAAATTCTTATATTTCACGTAACGCCCCCGAAATAAATACAACAACTCACCCACAAATATTAATTAAAAGATGACTGTAGACACCTCATTTTTGACCGACCTTAAGACTCAGACATCATCGATTGAGCGTTTGGTAATGGTGCATGTTGTGCTCGTTTTGAAGTTTCGGAGTTTTGGCTGAGAGCCTTAACCTCCGAGCCTTGGAACTTTTTTGTGCCTTGACTCGGTCTGCGGACCAGGTCTTGTTTTCTCTTTCCGAAGGGAGGGAGAGGTCTTGTAGACCATCTCTTAGTGGTCGTAGGCTACTTTTCGTGGTCGTAGGCCACTGTTCCCGTTTGGAGACTTGTTTCCGATTTTTGGAGTCATTGGCTGCACGCCTCGGCTCAGGACCGCTTAACATTCTCCGTTTGGCGCGGTTTTTGGAACACACCTTGTTTCCTTTATCTAGAGGGACGTTATGGTCCGGGAAACCACTTTTGTGGCCGTACGCCACTTTTGGTGCTCAACAGCCAGTCTTCGGGGCACCCGGCTGCGCGCTTTGCCCCCCGAACTCTCGTTTTGCATCCGTGTTGGTTCATTTTTGGCATGAACCTTGTTTTCCTTGTTTTGGAGGTGGTACAAGGGTGGGAGACCACCTTTTCTCCTTGGAGACCACTTTCTCTCCGCCAGCCGGTTTTCTTGTTGGGAAGCTGGTTTTCTTGGTCTTTGGGCCATATTTGCTGGTTTTCCACCATACCACTAGCTTGCTTTCAAAGTGGAGACCACCATTTACACCTGCCGACTAGCTTTCATTGTGGAAGACCACGTACCTTGGTCGGCTGACCAGGAAAAGTGGTCGGCCGACCAGCTTTTCTGGTCGGCCAACCACCTTTTCTGGTCGGCCAGCTCCCTCATGTTTTGTCTGTTTGAGTGGGTGCCAGTTGTGCCAGCTGGAAGGCACAGACTGTATCCTCCATACACGTGTATGGAGCATCTTGAGCCTTGTTTTTAGCTTCTTGAAGAAGCTTTGGCCTTGTTTGTCTATAAGAGAGGCCCTCCCTCTCCTTATACCAGGTTTAGAACTTCTCTATGGCAAAACAATACATATTTCTCTATATCTCTATATTTTGGCTCATAAGGTGCATTGTTCTTGACCCTTTTACACTACACCTCATAACCATACACTTCCACCATTGATTTGAGGTTCTTGGAGGTTGTTTTCAGAGGTTAAAGAGCTGGTTTTTGGTCCCAAAGTTTGCTGGTTTTGCTGAGCTTCAAGGGTAATCACTTTTCTCTCTTTTAAGCATTATTTTGATCCTTCTCTTAGCCTCATTTGCATGCTTATTTGAGCTTTATTGTCAACTGAAAAAAGGTTCATATTTAAGTGATTTTCATGTTTATTTAAGGCTCTTTTGGTGTTGGGGGTCATCTACCCTCTTGCATGCTCTATTTAGCCTTGTTTTGAGCCATACCATGAGACCTTTGTATTGAGCTTTGCTTGGCTTTTTAGCCACTGAAATCCAGTGGATTTTCAGCGGTTGGCATGTGGTTTTGAGGGCCAAAATCAGAGAGGGGTGACCCTCTCTCTTTTGGCCTTGTTTGCTTGCATTTTTGGCTTTCCAAGGGAGCATATATTTCCACACTTCCTAGCCATGGTTCAGGCCCTTTTAGTGACTTTTAAGACTTGCCTAGACTCTGTCTATGGCTGGTTTGGTCACCTTTTGTTTTCCTCTTGCATGTGTAGAACAATCCCTTGCATAGCCTATCAAAGTAACACCTCATTTTTGCATGTATTGGTCATATTTCAGTGGGTTTTTGGCCATCATTTGGCATGCCATGATTCTATTTTTGGCTGGTTTGGTAGCCTCTCATATGATTCACATGCTTGTAGTGTAAATCATGTTCACTAGCTTATAATACATGTTGTTTTGGCCCTTTATGCTAGCATATTTTGGCCATGCTTCAAACTGATTTTGTTCATATTTTGGGCTGCCTTAGCTTTGTTTTGAGGTCCCTTGGTCGAATGATGCTTTCCATGTATGGTTACAGTGTAATAGCCTTGCTTAGCCTTGAGTTTTGAATCCCCTTGCATGTTTAACTTGAGGTGTTTGCATGTTTTAGCATCATTGAGCATGATATTTTAGAGTTTATTTCTTGGCCATATTCTCATGTTTGTCACTCTATTAATGTGTTTGAGAGTTGCATCATTATACCCCAGTTATGAGCCTTTGCATTGAGCTTCATTCATTTGCCTTTCAAGCCACCATCTTGGCTCATTTTGCCATTGTTTTGGGCCTGCTTAAGGTTTGTTTGGAGTTGGTTTTGTCATTTGAGCATCGCCTTGCATGCCTCTAGTGTAATGTGCTTCACTAGCCCTGGTACTTGAGCCTTTCAACATGCATTGTGTGAGTTGTTTGCATGATTCAGAGCCATTTTGTATGTCATTTCAGAGCTGGAACATGTGTCATTGTATGCCATATTTCATCCTTTCAATGCTTTTGTATAGTTGCATTTTGTGCCCTTGGGCTTAGGTCCTTGCATTGTGTATGCTAGCATGAGTTTTGGAGTCTTGTTTTCATCATGTTTGGCCACTGATTTGGGTGTGGCTGAGGCCCATTCATTTTGGTTTAAGTCCATTTTTTTGCATTGAGTATGCCATTGTATTCCATAGCATTGAGTATGCCACATTGTCGCATGATTGATCATTGCATTGTGCATGCCTAGTTCTTAGGTGCATTGTGTATGCTAAGTACCACGTGCATTGAGTATGCCATTGTTAGTTCATAGCATTGTGTATGCTAGTTGCATGTTTGCATGTCATTATTTGCATGTTTGCATCACTTAGTTGCATAGCATTTAGGTTGCATACTTAAAGTCGCATTGTGCATGCCATTGTTTGTTGCATTGTGTTCGGAATAGGAGTTAGTCCGAACACGGGAAACGAGGGACGTTTCGTACTTAAAGTGATGAAATGTGCCTCGATTCCCGATCGCCGACACTCTTGACTACCCATGACGGAGTTGTTGGCTTTAGGTGCTTGTATGTGCATTCATTTCACATTGAGTCGTGCAATTCGACTCCTCGGCCATCATGCATCGAGATGCGCAACCGGTGGCCCGAGGGTCGAGGACTACACTCCCTAGAGCTTATGCAATGACCGGGAGAGTGGTCATGCACACGTGTTGCAAATACCTTGTCGTGCCTCTCTCTTTCCCTTTGTTGCAGAAAAACAGAGTCCAGGAGAAGAAACTAGTCAGCCGACCAGGTTTTCTGGCAGGCCGACCACCTTCTTTGGTTTCCACCACAAAAGGTGGTTGGTAGTTGGTCTCCCATGCCTATAAGCTGGTCGGCAGCCTTCCCACAGTTTCCCGGGGTGGAGTTTTATCTCTCTGGAGCTTTGTGCAAATTTCTAAAATCAATTGCAAACAAAGGCAAGCTGGGGCATCGCGATGGATTTCTTGACAAGGCGACTCGAGCATGCATGCATCCTTTATCATTCAAGGCAGAGCTGAGGCAGTCCACATTCATGTAGTTTGCATGCTAGTTTAATTGCTTACTTAGTTAGTTTGTTAATTAATTGGAGTTGTGTAATAATTAGCTGTAATTTATTATTCATTTTGGTTGTGTAATAACTAGCTTAATTAGATTAGCTTAGATTAGCTAGTTGGTGTTGTATTATTTATTCGGACCCTCCGTCGAGAGGGCCTACTGTTGTAATAAGTGTGCGTGTGTGTGATGCATGTCTTGCAACCCCACATCTTTCTCCCTTTTATTTACCAGCTTATGATGGTTAGTTTTAGGACATGCTTCAATTAGCATCCTTATGCTCGCATGATTGCATCCATTCATCTGTCTTGCATGCACCGGGCTCGGCGCATCATACTAATTGCATTGTATTTCAATTCCAAGTTGAATACATATTATCTGTAACATCTCATATGCCATTTTAGAATAGCCGAGCCTATCTTAGTTGCATCCTGCATGTGTTGCATTAGGCATCTTAGCATAGTTAGGATTCATGCATGATTTCTAATTAGCTTCTTTCTTTGGCTCAAAGTACTCGGTGAATGTTTATGCTTTAGCATCCTTGCATGTGTGTAAGTGACTGCCATGATAGCATGCTTGCCATGAGGCTAACTGCTTATGTGATATAATTGCCTGAATGCCTGTGGGTGAAGGTTGGGTTACTTGAATTGGGACAATTCATTGATTGCGAGTTTTAAGCCCACTTGAGAGTGGCAAATCACCATGTTTTCTAAGCCCACTTGAGGGTGGCAAAATCCGTATTTTAGCCTACTTGCAAGTAGCAAACCATTTTCAAAATAAATATGCAATGCTTTGTTCCAACTTAGGTAATCTAGTCTATACTTGTATGCTGTGCGCATCACATAGTAATTCTAGGTTAATAACCGGAATAAGAGCGCATGTATTTTCAAAAACTCGATATCATGTTTAGTAGTGGCCGATCTTTGATCGGGCGAGCAGGGGTGCTTATTGCATGACGTTTCCCAATCGTACCCAAGTTCCCGAGCCGAGGCAACTTTGGTGATGACGGACACGTGGCCTTAGGCACGAGTCAGGATTTCCTAAATTCTCCCAAAATAAAATATTTAGGTGGCGACTCTGTATCTGGCAAAGCAGTCCATGTTTGGCACTTCTTTCTTAAAAATCAGTTTTCCAAAACGATTTGCCGGATTTGGACTCTTTGGTGATTTATCGGTCTCGCATTACACTTTACGGGATTAGATTCAGAACCGTAACATTTGAGTTCGAACTGTAGTAGCAAAGCCCAAGGGCGCGTCTACAGATGACATAAGACGAGATAAGAAACTTCTATTAATTCTAATTTCTTATACAAAAGAGCAACATATGCAAATATACATTCATAAGTCTAACTCTAAATCTATAGCATGTGTTACATGGTAAGAAAACAAAATGAAAGATAAACAAATAAGAGAATGCCCTAAAGGCTTACAACTTTCCAAGTTGGTACTTGGTTACAACAAAATGGATTAAAATTCCAATACATATAAAAGCCCATGGCATGTACAAAACAATTACACACTTAAACCAAATGAAGCTCTTGTTCCAAGTCCTCAAAAACTATTGCCTTGGTAGAAGCATATCATCAGCACCTAAATTTTTTATTTTTTATTTATTTAATATTTTTTTTTCCACATAAGGTGAACCAAAACCCAGCAGAAATAATCCAACACATCATATGAATCATAACAAAGCCATAAGGGTAAGATGCATATGCAATTCTCATGACAAACATTTTATATCACTTTCAAATCATGCCATGCCATGTCAGGTTTATGTTACCATTCATGAAAGATTTTCCTTTTTTTTAATATAGAAAACCAGACTGTGGATACAACTTTGTGAATCTCTAGGTACGTGTCTGCTAGCAGGCTATACAACTACTCTTTTGTTATTTTTACCGGTATTAACCGGAAGGCTCAACACCTATCCGCGCGGGTTTCTGGTCTTTCACCAAGGACACACATGCCAACTTATCATAGTGACCACACCTCCTACCCAGATTCACTAAGTATCTACCATTTCACAAAACAACATATATATTTCAAATGTGTAAACATATGATAATGTTCGATGCGGATAAATGAGAAATAGTTTTTTATTCTCCTAATTCTCATGCAATTTCTACAATAATTATAGTTATCCTTCATCGATAGCCCAATACAGATATATCTAAACAGATAAAACAAAATAATTTTCATAAAGATAAATCTTTCAAATTTCAAGATGTGAGTGGTAATACATACCCAACTCCACCCTCTTCATCAATAACAATTGAATTCCATGTTTCCAACATCAAGACCATTATTTTTTTTTATACAAAATCAACATTTATGGCAAAACCCCTCCCCATTTTTTTTTTTCCAAACCAATCCCAAATACTAAAACCAACTATTTTGTTACCTCTACACCTCATTTCCAATCCCACAATCATTTCCATGAAACCATTTGAAAACCTTTCATTTTAATTTCGAACCAAAATCCAAGATTTGTTCAAAAGTCCATTTCTTCCACAAAATGGTTTTGTAAAAACAAATAGCTAAGTTAAAACCATAAGGAGGTGCGAAGAATCCCTACCTCAAGCTTAGAAGGGTGACAGAGAATAACTTGGAAAAACTCGACGTCAACGAAACCACAAACCACTCAGATCAAAGGGAAGCTCTTGACGCGATCTACAATTTATCTCAAAGGATCAGGGTGAGTAGACACCTCTAGGTGAGTAGCTCTAAGGATTTAAGTGAGAGAATGTAAGTTTTGAGAGAAAGAGAGAGAGTTACGGATGAGAGGGGAAAAAGTGAAGCAACCAATGAGAGAGAAGTAACTTTGGTTCTATTTGTAGTGACTAGTTATTAATAGAATAATAGGTCTAAGGTCAAATGAAAAGAATAAGTAAAAAATCCCCAAAAAGTAAGGCCCAAGCCGAACAAGATCTGGAAAAAGAGTCATAGGGGTCGACCTTCGCAATAGTGGGGTCGATCCTCAAGAAGGAAAGTTGAGACACTTGTGTTTGGCAGTAGACAAGGTGTCGACACTAAATTTCAGTAGATAAACCCAGATTTTGCAATAGACAAGGGCACATGTTAAAGCACCAACACTTAAGCATAATAAAGCAACTCTTAAACACCTTTAAGAGGCACAAATATGGACCATTAGCATGCAATTTAGGCTCTGAAATCATGTTATAAAACGATGCCAAATCATGTTTAAACAAGACAAGCAAAACATGCGCACATAGGTTCAACATTTCAAAGTATGCCAATGAGGTATTGAACTACACTTATGCAAAACAAATATGGCATGCGTTGAACAACCCAAAACAGGTTTTTAGCATGTAAAACTAAGCCCAAAGGACTACTTAGATGGCATCTAAATGGCTCAACTAGGAAGGCATGCACAAATGCTAAGACATGAGGCATAAGGCACAAGCTTCCGAAACATCAAAGAGGCATGCAAGGCAATCAAACAAGCATGCTAAATGGCCTGAAATGACATGCCAAATGGTTCCAAACCATTGAAAATAAAGCAAGCAAGGCATGCTACACACTTGTACCCTTAAGGCCAACAAGCCAAACATAAAGGGGACCCAAGTTATAAGCCACGATCGACCAAAATAAGTATGGACAGACCCAAAGCATGGCAAAATAAGCATACAAGCTTCATGGATCTAAGCCTAAAGCATGCTCAAACTAGGGCTAACAACCTAGAGCAAGTTAAGGCAATACAAGGCATTACAAAGCATCTATGCAAAACATGCAAGGAGTACTAAAACCAACACTTATCAATGTCATATTAGGGCATAATAAACATAAAATGCAGCCAAGACATGCTCTTCAAACATTCAAAACTATGCTCCCTTAAGAGACCAAAACTTGCCCTTTTCAAGGACATCAAGGAGAGGGGGTGGCCCTCTCCTTCTTAGGACTTTAAGGCATCATCTACACCACTGAAATCCCTCAAGATTTCAGTGCTGAAGAGACCCAAACACCAAAATCCCGGAGCTCAACGAAATAGCACAAAAATGAGGCCTTTCAAGGCCTAAGAGGGGCCAAACTTCCCCAAAGCACAAAGTACCCTTAATAAACTATCAAGAGGACTAAAAGACAGAACTTTTATGTGTTGATCACCAAGCACAAAAACAGTCCTAAACTAGGTAAAAACAAGGTGCAAGAAAGGGGTAAAAATGACTAGTTTCTTACCCTTGGAGCTTTTCTTCAACAATGGTGACCTTGATGTCTCCTTAAGCCTCAAACCAGTCAAGTACACCAAGAATAGACTCTTAGAACTTCAGCTCCAAGAGGAAGGTGAAACACTAGGTGCTTGTGTGCAATAGTATGAACTAAAGCACCTAGTGTACAAAATGAACAAGGAAAAGAGAGATAGGATAGATATAGGATTTCTAACCTAAAACCAGAGCTTCTTCTCTATATTTTCACTCTAAAATGTCTAACCTTTTTCCAAACTTTTTGCCAAGAGAAGAGAGTCTTCTCTTATATGAATCAAAGCTTACAAGCTAAGCAAAACAAGGGCTCATCCCTCCATACACGTGTATGGAGGGGAAACAAGTGCTACAAAGCTGTCAGAAAATATCTCCAAAAACAGCTGTAAAGTGATCGGCAGGGCAAAATGGTCATTTTGCCAAAAAGAGTGCCGACCGGCACAATATGGTGCCGATGGAAACATCAACCAGCCGGTGGCCTCTAGCCACTGCCGGTGGTGTGTGGGGATGCCTCAGAAGGCATTCCCTGCCCCTCCAAGGCAAAGAACAAGTGTTTGGTGCAAAACCAGACACAAAACGGTCAAGTTCGGAGGTCCTGAGGCAAGGCGCGTAGCCGAGAACTCCAGGAACTCCGAACGAACACAAACATGGATAATCACCAAGTGTTCAAGCGGTGACGTCCAAGTCTTGAGGACGGTCAAAAATGGGGTGTCTACACATGCCAATTTGATTCAAAGCAAATCATGCCTTTAGAACTTCAGATGATGCAAAGGACTACTTTAAGGTATCCTTTTGAAATTGATGATTATCAAGTAATGTGAGAAGGTTGACCTATTATTATCAGTTCATACCTACTGTTGGGCTAGTTTCTGCAGGAAGTGTAGAAAGGGAAATTCAAAGTATTTAAACTAACTATCAAGTAAGCCAATACATTGAAAATACAATGGAACATTTCCAAATCTTAGAAACACAAACATAGCCATCAGCAAATAGAATAAAAAAATAAAGCAAAGACAAAGAGAGAAGGTCCATGAAGTTAATATTCGACAATGGGATTAGAAATTCAAGGGAAATGTATCGGGTTAGTTTCGGCAGCAAGTGCAGCAAGGGAAATTCAAAGTATTTAAACTAACTATCAAGTAAAACCCAAATAAAACTAATACAATGGAACATTCCCAAATCATAGAAACACAAACACAACCATCAGCAAATAGAATAAAAATATAAAGCAAAAACAGAGAGAGAATGGGAGAGGCAAAAGCAAAAACAAAAAAAATTACTGCAATGAACAGTTGAGTAGCTGAAAATGAACAACGGTGAGAGCAGTCAGAGTGGTCCACAGTCTATAATGAACAGTCAAGCAGCCAAGCAGCCGAAGTGATGTCGTAGCCAGAGTGAACAACGGTGAGAGTGGTTGTAGTGGTCCATAGTCGGAGTGAGATTTGAACAAAGGAAAAAAAAATGTGTCAAATTCAAGAAGAAGAACAAAGAGGGAGAGAGAGATAAAGAGGGAAGGTGAGGAGGTAGACGTAGGTAGGTGGAAGACAAACAGTTGTGATGCTTAGGGAGAGAAGTGTTTGGGTGGGAACCATCTATTGATCTGAACCATTGATATATGCTTAGGATTCATCTCAACCATTTAAACCAAATGTATCTCTGATGCATTTTGAGACAAATTAAAAAAATCGTTCTCCCTTATATATATATAGTGTATTTTCAAAACTTTCCAAAATCTCAATATTAATTTTTTAAGGAAAGTTAACATTCTCTCTCCTATGTGGTAGTTCTTGAAGTCTTCCTAACTCATTTCCCTAATTTTTAATATTATAATATAATAAAAAGTCAAATAAAAATAAAAGCAATAAAATTTAGATAAGGATATGATTTGTTAATCTATATTTATCAAAAACATTTGTGTCTAAACCTTGATTTTGATTTACTCCAATTTTTACTCTCCCTCTATCACAAATATTAAAAATTAAAAAATTGAAATAATGAAATTTAAATAAGATATGATTTTTAATTATTTTTCAATCTATACTACACTATATATGCGCATACGTAGTGTGTTCTAAAAAAAATTAAAATGATTATTCTTAAATTTTCATAATTTTAATATTTCTCACTTCTACATAGCAATCCATTTTGATTGTCTTTCGTGTTTTCTTTTTTGCTTTATTTTTTAATTGTTAAATTAATTTTCCAATGGAAATTAATTTCATAGTCTATAGATAAGATCTAAATTTCAAAGTTGAAATTTTATTTAATTTATTCGATTCTCTCATGTTCATTTTATTTTATCTTTAAATTTGAACTTAAACTTTTATTTTCTTTAGAACTCCCTCTCTCTTGAAGTTTATCTTCTATTTGAACTTGATTGTTGTAGATTCCCATATATTTTAACTTAATCTTTTCAAATTTTATTTTCAAGTTGAACTTCACTTTATCTTTTAAAATCATCAATTAATTATCCATATAAATTTTAAATATGATAGAATTCCAAGTATATCTTTTGTCTAAGTTTAATCTTTTCAATATAAAAACAAGTGCCTGAAAAAGGAACCATGAACATGAGATTGAAAAGAAAAAAATCACGATCAACATTGAGCCCTTTTCGGCTCCTATAGTGATTCTGGTTTAAACCCGACTCGTTTATTGTTTTGGAACCAAGATTCCTTGTCGTATTTATTTGTTCATGTCCTTGTTCATCTTGTACTTCATTGAGTTTGGTTATCATTGTTGTGTTTGAAACAAGTCGGTAGCTTATTTTTCAAAGGAAATTCTATCCAGATTGGTCCTTGTGAACTCTCAGTACTTTTGCAAGTCTACAAAAGTATTGGGATGGTGGTGTTTTAGCTTGAGCGATCCTTTTGCGCTCGAGCGATCTTGGTTTGAGTGGTCTTTTTGAACTCTCAATACTTTTGCAAGTCTGCAAAAGTACTAGAGGGTGGTGTTCTTCACTCGCGCGGTCATTTTGTTTGCTCGAGCAGTCTTTGTTGTTGTGTCTGGTCGCTAGAGCGACCATTCCTACGCTCGAGCGGTCTGCGTGTATATCAGTCCGTAAAATCACCTTTTTGGATCACCTTTTCAGGTATCTCCCTCTCTCTCTAAACACTCCAAATTCTCAGATCTCTTTCCTCTCTCTAATCCTTGAATATTTGGCCTAAATACACCTTGATCCACAAATTTCTCCACCTTATTTCATTGGTTAAAAAGGTAGAGCTCACCTAGAGCTTCGTTTTGATCGGAACAAAGTTAGTTTTCAGTTTCGCTAGGTTTCAACTCTTGTTGTTCTTAGTTCTTGTCTTTGAGATAGGGATTACTTTGACCCTTTTATTAATTTTTAACTTAGTTATTTGCTTTTCTAAACAAGATAGTGGGAAATTTTTGGACGAAACCTAGGGTTTGGTTTTGAAATCAAAAGAGTGGTTTTCAAAATGGGCTCTTGCATATGATTGGGGCTTGTTAAAAATGGTTGGGTTGTGCTAGATGGTGGTTTTTATCCATGAGAATTGAATTTTAAAGAAAAAGAAATTTTGTTCTAAAATGTGAATGTTGGATTTTGTAAAGAGAAAATAGAATTGGTGTTGATTTTATGAAATTGGAACAATGATGATGATGATGGTAGAGTTGGATATGAATTATCATTCCTACTTGGAAATATTGGAAAGTATATCTGTGTTGAAAATTAATTTTTTGTTTAGAGATATCTGTTTTGGGCTATCGGTGGAGGATAGCTATGATTATTGTAGAAATTGCACGAGAATTAGGTGAATTGAAACAATTTTCTCATCCATTTGCATTGAGCATCGTAACATATTTAACACATTGAAATTGTTATTGTTTTGAGAAAAATGAGTGAATACCTTGGTGAATCTGGGTAGGAGTGTAGTTGTGGTATTATGTTGGCCTGAGAGTCCTTGGTAAAAGTCCAGAAACCCGCGCGGTTAGGTGTCGAGCCTTCCAGTTAATACCGATAAAAATGACAAATTGGTAGTGCTTGTAGCCTACTTGCAGACACGTCCTAGAGATTTCTAGTGTTGTATCCACTGTCCTATTTTCTATTGTAAAGGAAATGAATTCATAAATTTGAGATGTAAACTTGGCATAGCATGGTTTTGGAAAGAGATATAAAATATTTTGGCACGAGCATTGCACATGCATTCACCTTATAACTCTATTAAGATTTATACACTGTGTTAGAGTATTTTTATTGGGCTTTGGCTCACTCTATGTGGAAAACGATTTTCAGGTGCTGATGATATGCCTCCGCTAAGGCAATAGCTTAGGAGGATTAGGAGCCAAGAGCTTCTATTTTTGATTATTATTGTATTTATTTTGTACAAGCCTAGGGCTTTGTCTGTATTGAGTTCAAACTCATTTTTGTTGTAACCAAACACTATCTTGGAAAGATGTAGCCAATAGGGCATTATTATATCTGTTTAACTTTTATTTAAAATCTTTTACTATGACACATGCTATAGATTGATGGTTAGGACTTATGAAAGTATTACTACACGTGTTACACTTTTGTAAAGAGATAAAACCTAATGAATGGAAGAAGATTATATTCAGTCATCTACTGTTATTTAATATTTGTTGTGGGATGATCTTATTGTAATATTTTCGGGCGTGACAACTCCCCTTTATGGTGCCTAAAATCTTGCGTTAAACTTTCACAGTGCCTAAAAAATATTGCATTAAACTTCAAGTCACAAGTGATTTTTTTTTTTTTTTTCCTTTTAGTGTTATTTACTTTACATTTGAAATGTGTACATACATGAGTTTTTGCGTTTGTGCAAAATGGGTTTTATGTAAATGGATATTATTACTTTATTTTTCTTCAAATTCTGTTTATGTTTATGTTTCTTTTTCTTTTTGCTTACAATCTATATTTTTTTTATTTCTTTCTTTTTTGGCTAATAATGTGTCGTTTAATTGAGATTTCATTATTTTTTTGAAGTGCTACTATTATTAATTTTTGACTTTTTCACTTATTGACTATTTGTGTTTAATTTTTTTGGTGCAGATGTTAGATTGGAAGCGAAGAGAGCATCAAAATTTATTTGGATATGGGTTTATGTTTTAAGTTTAATCATCAATTATTTTTGGTTGTTGATTGTCATGTTGAAATAACTTATGATTAAATTAATTTTTAGGAACTCATTTCTTTTGAGACATAAACTACAAATTTCTTCTTTTTTTAAATGTCTTTTTATGTAGATTCAAAACTTGAGCACATGCAAGAGATCTCATATTTAAAATGTTAGGTTTTTTGAATAATTTAAATATTTCTATTGTTTATGTTTGTCAGTTCAAATTTAATGCATTTTCAAACTTATTTATGTTTAGTGAATCAATATAAAATTAATGGGGAAAAAAAAACATGTAAAAAATTTTAACAACTAATTGAATATAATGAAAATTAAAATTAATTTTATTTTAATTCATTATACCATGTGAGATGATTAATATAATATCTCTTATTGATTGAAAAAAAAAAAAGAAAAAAATAGCATTCTTTTATTTAATATTAGTTATTTTGATTAATTCTCTTAGCTAACTCTTATTATCTACTTGTTATGAGATGATTTACATAATTTATGATAGTTTTCTAAAATTTTCCATGTTGTGAAGTATTAAAAATTTTGAATGATGTATAGTAAGACTTATATACACAAATTAAATAAAAATATTTTATTCATATTAAAGAATACAACTAAATAGTATTTTTTTATAAATTTTTTTAATGTTATTCACTTTGTAAAATCTCGTGCATTGCACTAGTGACTATGTAACGCCCCAACCCTTCACATATCATCGATATTGTCCACTTTGGGTCATGCCTTCATGGATTTGTTCTTCTCAGTGGGTCACCCATCCTAGAACTACTCCAGCCTAAGCACGCTTAACTGTGGAGTTGTGCTAGGGATTTCACTTTTCGGGATAAGGCCTCGATGCTATATAAGGGTATAGGTTTTTATTTTTATAGGCCAAGAACTCCCCCTCCATTCCCAATGTGGGACACCGTGACCTTACAATCACCCCGTTTTAGGGCTGCACATCCTCGTGCAGTAGCCTGCCATCTCACAAGCCCACCCATATGCATTGAGAGACGCCAGGGGCCTACACTCGGTAACCCGGAGAGTAGGCTCTGATACCATTTGTAACGCCCCACCCTATGGCCCAAAGCGGACAATATCGATGACATGTGAAGGGTTGGGACATTACAAATGGTATCAGAGCCGACTCTCCAGAGTACCGAGTGTGGGCCCTTGGTGTCTCTCGGTTCATGTGGGCAGGCTTGTGAGCTGCCAGGCTACTGTACGGGGACGTGCAACCCTAAAGGGGGGTGGATTGTAAGGTCTTGGTGTCCTACATTGGGAATGGAGAGGGAGTTCTTGGGCTATAAAAGTAAAAACCTAGACCCTTATATAGCATCGAGGCCTTTTCCCGGGTGGTAAAATCCACAGTTAAGTGTGCTTAGGCTGGAGTAGTTTTGGGATGGGTGACCTATTGGGAAGAACAAATCTGTGAGGGCATGGCCCAAAGCAGACAATATCGATGACATATGAAGGGTTGGGGCGTTACACAGCTGGTATGCTAAATTGGAGGACTCTGTGAAACAGAGCTAGCAGGAGTTGGCCGAATCCTTTGTTGCCCAATATTCTTATAACACGCAGATCGAGGTCACAACTCGTGATCTTAAGGCAACGCTTCAGGAATCAAAGGAGGGCTTCTTACAGTTTGTTATTTGATGGAGGGCAAAGGCGGCTATGATAGCAAACAAGCCTCCAGAGAAAGAGCAAGTTCGTATAATTGTTAGAAACCTGCATGAAAGGCTATTACAGAAAATGATAGTCCTCCCACTATTCAACTTTAAGGACCTCCATAAAATTGGGGTCCAAATTGAGGATGCTATCAAACAAGGGATCATTGTGGAAGATAACGAGCCCTTGAGGAGGAATGCTGTTCGCAGTTCCAATACTACTACCAGTGGTAGCACAGTTGCGAAATGCTCAGAAGTAAACACTGTCATCACTCCTATCAAAAACCATTTTCCTGATAATAGCCTAAAACCAACCACTTCAACTTTGCCCTAACCCTGGAATTTCTATCCTCTTTATATGAGTCTTTCTCACGTCTTGAAAACGCTGCTAGAAAAAGGACACCTAGAGCTCCTAGAACCCCAACCCTTTCCCAATCCTCTTCCACCAAGATATGACCCAGCTAAATACTGTGCCCATCATAAACAACACAGTAATGATACAAACTGCTGCATCCGCCTCCGTCATAAGATTCAGGATCTTATTGACGAAGAAATCATAGCTCCACCAAAAAGACCTCAGGATAACACCAACCCATTACCTCCACACCTCAACCTAATCCATACACTGTTGTCCACCTACAACCCCAGCATATATATCACCCTAGCCCATTTACTCAAGCTTGAGGTGTTCATTCCAGAAACCATGTACGTGTGTATGATGGATGCATTTGAACCCCAATCATCTTAAACCCCATCAAATACATTGCGGGCCCCAATGGCCGAACCCACTACTTCTGAACTGTTAAGCATGATTGAAGATTTGCAGAGAACTGTGGAAGGTTTAGCTTTTGGGATTTTGGCTCCCTCATTAACTACATCACATGCCAGAAATTCCATGCCAAAAGGCACCCCAATCTTGGGGCAAGCTGCAATTGAAAACGGCCAACCTAAAGTTATCTCGAGTCTGGGTGATCACATGTCAACGAAAAATGGGCCTCGCTCCGATATAGTCACCCAATCCTTTGGCAAAGCTGAAGTGGCAAGAATAAGGCCAGGGCAAGTATCGATCCTGATGCACATCTCCGGTGGGCTATTGAGGCTTGGAAGGTCAAAGGGCTGAACAAACAACAAGTGTTTGTAGTTGCTACAAAGACTGTGGATGACACTTTTGTTGCTCTAGTGGGGAGCATTTTGAATCAAGGGGCAAGCTAGGAAAAGGGATGCCATACCAGAAACACCCATTTCATCTCTAGTCCTACACTCGTAAGAGCTCATCAAACCCAGTCAATACCCGGCGACCCCCCTGTCAGGACTGGTAACCGCACCTTCAATCCCCTTTTCATGACCTTGTCCAAAGCTTTCCATATCCTCATGGGACAAGGCCATCTCAAACCCATTAACCCTCGGCCTCTCTCTGATCCCCTTATAGCTAAGTATAATGCTGCCAAGTACTGCGCCTTCCATCAACAAACCGACCATGACACTGACTGTTGTTTTCGCCTTCGCCATGAAGTTTAAGATCTGATTGACAATAAGGTCATCACTCATCCGGGTCCTACAAAGTCTATCGGCGCTGGATCAATGAACTTGGGAGATAATGTTGCTAGTTTTGTGATCGGGAGATGAACCACTTGCTGATGGCACTCATTTTAATCTGAGCATGTTGGATGACACACACTGTTTTGTGGCAAATTGAAAATGTTGTTTTTACTTTCTGAACTGGGTGTTGAGTCAATCTTGTTGTGTCAGAGTTAGGTAATTTCGGGGGTGTTACCTCGGATATCACTGTCTTGTTTTGTTTGTGTT
The DNA here is from genome assembly GCA_022316695.1 of Camellia oleifera. NCBI lineage: Eukaryota > Viridiplantae > Streptophyta > Magnoliopsida > Ericales > Theaceae > Camellia > Camellia oleifera. The sequence goes on from CM039312.1 coordinate 86,818,206, forward strand.
TTTCACTCTTTGAGTATGCTTCTATCATTGAGCCAGTTGCGCTAGAAGTTCTGAATGAAATAGTATTTTTTTTTACCTACTTCTCTGTGCCTTTAAATCATTACATTGACCAAAGTTTTCAAAACTTCTCTAACATTGCGATGAAAACAAAGAGGGAGGAATTCCTTGGGATTTACAAAATTTGATCAATTGAGAGGAAGAGAGGCGCGCTCAGCCCTTAATGAATGAGATCATGTCTGTTAATATGAGTACTGAGGAGGATCCTGGGTTGATCCAGATTGGTTCTACATTGTCTTCAGAAGAGTATGAGTGACTAGTCGTTTCATTAAAAGATTTCAAAAACATTTTTTGCGTGGCCCTATAAAGACATGCACGGAATCGATCTTTAGATTGTAAAGCATAGGATCACTCTCGACCTCGAGACTTGACCCTTGATTCAGAATGTTCAACGGTCAACCAAAATATAAGGCTTGCGTGGCCAGATTTGAAGCAGCCCTTGAACTGGGGGCAATAAGGTCAGATGTTATCAAAGGAAGCTTGCATAGCTGGATTACAAGTAGCCATTGAACTAGGGGCAAAAAAGGTCAGATACACTTAAAGATTAAAAAATGGGTTATCTCTCAAGCCTAGGGTTATCTCTCAAGCCAATCTAAGAGAAGAAATTTTTGCTAAAGGACAATCGAGTTTTTATCTACGACACTAGGGACAAATTCAGACCTAATTGGATGGGCTCTTACATAATCATGACTATTTAGTCTGGGACAACAGTCATTCTTGTGGATTTAGATGGCTTAGAGATCTCATAATCGATCAACGTGGATAAGTTAAACTTTTCTATCCTTGAAAGGCTCATTGGGCCGAAAACCTAGAAGGATGACCTAGGCAAAAGTTGGAGCAAGAAAGAAAAGAAAAAGAACAAAAATAAAAAAAGAAGAAGAAATGAAGAAAAATGAAAAAAGAAAAAAGAAATAGAAAAAAAAAAAAAACAAAAAAAAGAAGAAGAAAAATATAGAGCTTGCAAGGTTGAAAACCTGAAGGGGTGGCCTTGGCAAAAGTTAGAGCATAAAAGGAAAGTGTTAATACCCAAGTGTATCTTAACCCCTGGGAACTACGTAAGGCCTAATTCCCATCTTTTGCCCCAACCATTTTCAACCTGCTTGTCTCATCCATGTTGATTAGCTTATCCTTATTCAACTCGGCTATCCTATCCATGTACAAATTGGCTCATCTTCGTGCTCATCTTCGTTCAAAGTCGGGTGTCCTAAATCCGTTAAAGGATTTAGCTGCAAGACAATTCAAGTTCAGATCTGAGGTTGTGCATCTCAAGAGTTAATTTCACGTTGGTTGAGCAGCGGCCATTTGCAAACATAGTTTTTGAGGATTTTTCATGAAGTTGACTAATTTACTCAAAAATGATTCCATTTTTCCAAAACCGGACCACTTCTTGGACCCAAAAAAAGGAAAATTTTCAATGCTCATAGCCTGACTTACATGATTTAAAAACAGAAGCCAAAAACCAAAAATAAAGTCAAAGTGATGAACTAGGGACATAGTCGAGTCAGGTTTTCTGTCTTTCCCCATATCAATGCACTCACTAGGAAGAGCATAACTGAAGCTAGCAGCAAGGGGGCCAAAAACTTCTCATCCTCCGAATAGCGAGGTGTCGAGCCAATTGTGAAGCACAAACTGGAAATGGAGAAGGGTGTTCCACCCCCTTATCTGGACGAGTCTGCTCACGTTGGAACTGGTGACTGAACCGGAAGGGGAAATAGAACGCACAGTTTGTCAAGCTAATCAAGTGTATATCTAGCTGGCGAGGCATACTATAGCTCATCTCAGTCAAGTTAAGCCAAGGGCATCGCCAAGCGATGTCAGTTGCAAATCTACTACACATCCAGTCACACCACAACCCCTCTGTGGGAAAGCTCACTAGTTGTGAGTGAGAGAAGGAGAATCTAGTAGAATACTAGGGCAAGGGTCCACAACTTTAGCTTCTCCATCAACCACACCTGAGAGGGGATAAAAAATGAATAAATAAGAGAGATTAAAGAATAGAGAGATGTGCGCTGAGAGAAAAAGTAAGGAAAGGGCTTTTTAGAGAAATAGAGATTAAATGCCAAACTGATGTGAGAATCACAAATGAGAAAGGGTGGGAAACCATACCTAGAGAAACAGTGGGCTCCCCATGAACCGAGAGGTCTCTCGCCAATGGAAATCATCCAAGTGTTGTGTTTGTGGTTTTTGTTTGTTTTGAGTCTTGTTTTTAGTTATTATGATTTCGGTGAGTATAAGTAGATGTGTTTGTTTCTACTCTTTTTTTTTTCCTTTGTTGAGTTGCTTGGTGTACTGTGGTCAATCGTAGGCTCAATACCTGGTTAAGAACTCATTCTTGGTTTCAATTTCAAAAATAAATCATTTTATGCTCAGAGTGCCGTGACATTCCTAACATGATGTACAAAATAAAATCCTTGCTTTTATAAACTATAGGGTCAAACCCCGATCGAAAGAGAAAGCAATAGAACGAGGACCTATCTGAAGCTACATAAGTTTGGGATTGCAAAGCAAACGAAAAGAGGGAAAATTGGAGCATCTAAGTTTGTTTCAACTTAAGCAATTTCCGGGATTGCATTCCAGAGGCACCTTTTCAGCCCTTGTTATTTCTCCGAAGTTTGAGTGTACCTCGACCTCAAGCTCAAGCTTGCTTAGTTAGAGTAGCAATCAAAAGTGCTCTCTCTAAACACCATTCCCCATCAAAGGCATCTTGGCTGTGTTTGTAATGAGTTCCTAGGAGACCAACTGCGACGGTGGAAACTAGAGTTCGAATGGCGATGCCTAGAACACAAAGGTTTGGAATTTCCGAGACTAAAGTCTGGTTTAAATACCCAGGGGTGTATCCCCGGCTTGAAATCTATATGGCAGCCCCATAGATTGAGGTAACGTGTATGTGCCTCAATTCTGGATACTGAACCAACCTAGTCTGTCACCCCGTTGGAGAATAGGGAAAGTTGTAAGTATGATTAGGAAGAAAAGCGACATCTGTGGCTTCTACATGCAGATGTTACCCCTTGTCAGCATTTGAGGGCCTTTGAACTATGAGTTGAAGGTAAGAGTTAAAAAATACAAGAGGAAGATCCCCATCAGAGTAGAGCGGTTCATTGCCACTCACCCCATGAGGTGCTTTCTAAAGCACCACTTTGTTTGTTTATTGCATTCTCTAAACATCATGCACTACATTGCTTGTCACACATATCATATCATCTATCGCACTTATTGTATTTATTTGCATCTTGCATTATCTTGTATCATTTATCCTTTTACACTTAACATGGTTTAGGATCATTTTCCCCCGAGGCTTTTCTCAGGGTGTGTGGAAGCATGACCATAAGCGGTTTTTTCTTCCTCTTCACACGATTTCAGCGTGTTTGGAGTTTATCTCAGGATGTGCAGGAATGCAACCTTGAGCGGTTTTTTCTTCTTCTTCTTATGATTTCAGCGTGGTTAGAGTATCTCAGGACGTGTGAGACGTGACCCTGAGTGGTAGGACATCTTCTCATGATTTCAGCGTGGTTAGAGTGTGCCTTTCCTCACACGATTTCATTGTGTTTGGAGTTTATCTCAGGGTGTGCAAGAATGCAGCCGTGTGCGGTTCTTTTTCTTCCTCTTTTCACGATTTTAGCGTGGTTAGAGTATCTCAGGACGCGTGAGATGCGACCCTAAGCGGTAGGACCTCTTCTTACAATTTCAATGTTGTTAGAGTGTTCCTTTCCTCACACGATTTTAGCATGTTTGGAGTTTACCTTAGGGTGTGCAGAAATGAGACCCTGAGCAGTTTTCTTCCTTTTCTCATGATTTCAGCATGGTTGGAGTATCTCAGGACGCGTGAGATGCAACCCTGAGCGGTAGGACCTCTCTTTACGATTTCAACAGGCCTTGAGTGTTCCCTTCCTCGCATGATTTCAGCGTGTTTGGAATTTGTTCTTTCTCTTCTCATGATTCCAGCATGGTTAGAGTATGTCACCTTATTCATCTACTACATTATCCATCATACCATTTTATTACCTGCATCCTTTCCATGTTAAGCTTAGTTTGGCATGTGCTTATACCTTTTCCTTGTTGAAACATGGCTTTATTATGTGAAAGTACCCATGTTGCGCTGAGGCCAGTATAGAGGGTGTCGGCACCTTTTCTGTGTTAGACGTGGTTTTTTTTGTATTAATGCCTTTTCTAGGTACGATGTGGTTCGGCCTGCGCCTTTTATTCACTACATCCATTGCATCGTACATTATTTTGTTGCATTCAGCATTTAGGATCATTATCTTTAGCAGATCATTCCTCACTTATATCATACCAACCAATTACTTGTACCCTCTCTACGAAAAACATAGTTCTGCATATGCACGCACCCCTTTCATGTTGAAACATGGTTCTGTTATGTATAAGCATCCATGCTATGTAGAGGCCAGTATTGAGGGTGTAGGCACTTAGCTTGTGTTAGGTGTCGTTTGGCTTTTGCTTACATCTTTTCTATATAAAATGTAGTTTGATTTGCATCTCCATTCCTTTATGGTATTTGTGTGGTAAGAATTGGTGTTTTGAATCTCATGAAGAGGAAAGAAGCAGCGATTTGTATCATGCCAAGGATGTTAGTGAAAGACACAGTATTTGGCGGGGTCGTGTTTGGTTGGAAGACGATCTGGAAGGGGTCGAGGGTCAAAAGGTTTCAAATACCCTCTTTCTACCAAGATCTTCATGGCTTTGGTAAGGGACATATGGAATGGGGTGAACGTTTCATTTGAGACTCGGGATGAGTTTGCTATTTGTGGACCAACGTAGGCAAAGGGGTCGGCTATTTTGGTGATGGTGGTGGTGGTAATGACTGAGTTGACCTCAAAAGGCTTTACAGCTATCCTACTATTGGTAGTAGCATTGAAACTGTGCCCAAAGGTTTTTTGTACAGGTTCTTTCTCGTTGACAATGATTCCCTGCTTAATGGCATCTTTTATTTGGACCCCCATTTCATGTAGTTCTTTAAAAGTGAATAGTGGGAGAACTATCATCTTCTATAGCATTTTGTTAGGCAAATTCCTTACCACCATGCGAATTTGATCTTTTTCTAGTGGTCTGGTGGTCATCATTGCCGCCTTGGCCCTCCATCTGGTGGTGAAGGCTGCAAAACTTTCATTCGGCTCTTGTCGGGTTACCTCTAACTCTCGAGTGGTCACTTCAATCTTTGTGTTATAGGCATACTGGGTGATAAAGGCCTCGGCTAATTTTTCCCAACTTTGTTTCACTTAGCATACCAAACGACAAAAGTTTTTGGGGCTAAGTCAAGCCCATGGGTATTAGGACATCCAGGAAGAGGCAAATGTGGACCATAGGGTCTCCAGCTCTATCAAACCTGTCCATATGTGGCATTCTAAACCGCTCTAGCAATGTGACAGCTGTTTCTGTATACCCATCTTCAATGTCTGGGATTGAGTTGATTCCCTGTAACCTTTTAAACAACTGCTCCAACTTGGCTAGTTTCATCATAGTCGGATCAACCTCATTCTTTTCTAGGGGAAATAGCCCTCCCGTTGGTTATGGAAGGGGAAAAGGTCCTCTCGATGATTGTGGAAGGAGAAAAGGACCTCCCGATGATTGTGTAAGAACCCTCAAGTCTTCTGGTACATTAGGTTCATGGAATTCCTCAGCTAGTGGAGGTGGAATCAAATGAGCCACCGGAGGTGGTTGAGTAGCGGATGACCCAGATGGGTGCTGCAATTTAGCAAGAGCATCACCAGGGGTGGCCATCGTATTGGCCATATCATCCAAACTTCGTTGAAAGGCCAACATGTCCACTATATTCTCCGGAACCTGAGCCATCACGGATGTCGATGAACTAGGTGGGGATGATCTACTAGGTGAAGAAGGGGTATTCTGAACAGTTGATGCGACTTTTGTTCTTTTGTATCTTGTGCTCGGTAGCAAAGAAGCTAACACTGGCTGTCCTTGAACCAAACTGTAGTTTTACAAAGTCTACCAAATTAAGTTCACAGAACTTGGGGGATATTTGATTGTTCTGAAGCTATGGTACCCAACTACCTTGCAAAAACATAAAATGGAATCCTTAATCAAATTTTAGCAGCATGTTGGCTTAACTGATTACTGCTAAATCACACTAAAAAAGAACTGAACTCAACCCTACAAACTGAAATGCCAGAACCACTAAATCTGAGAAGGCCTATATAGATCCCATCAATTACACATAACACATAGCAGGAAAAAGAACAAACACCCTTATAAGAGTTAGGGTTATCCTGTACTAGTGTTGAAATGATCTGGGACTTCACTATTCAGACAAGCGGCATCATACATCCTAGAAATGAGAGAGCATCATGTCTTAATTTTGGAAGGTACAATAGCTCACTATATACAAGGTTGGCTCTACTATAGGGGTTGAAGTCAAGGTGTCGTTACAAAAGAGTCCTTCGGGTTCTAACCAATGAAGATCCTAGGAAATCAGAAGAGTTAATATTGGCTCTCTTCGAAGTTTGAGAACCGTAGATACAAAAATCTACCTTTTTGATAAATCCCAAAAGGTTATAACACAAGGCCTCAAAAGTAACGTAGAGACAAGTATAATGTTACAAAAAGCGTGCCTATGCTCCCAGTAGTATCTGGGTAACACAGGGACTTTAAGTGCACCAATACATGCAATGCAATAAACATATAATAAAAAATAAAGGTCATATCATCGAGTTTGAGTCAAGGTTTCATAAATTCCCTAGTGGAGTTGTCAAAACTATAACATGCCTAGAGGGTACTTGTGTACGTTAAACAATTCGAACTCTTGACTTCTTTGATCTAGTCTCACAAGTGCAACGTGAAATATAGATGAGAGTCCATACTTGAAAACTTTTTATGAAAAATCTGTTTTAATAGAAAATCTTTACCAAAAATGGACTACATCATCAGATCTTAGAGTCGCCACGTAATATTTTTGAAAAAATTAGAAAACCCGTGACTCATACCAAGGTCACTATTCGTCGTAACCAAAGATTCTTGGCTCGGAACCTTAGTGTAGACACCTCATTTTTTTTGGCCCTTAAGACTTGGGTGCCACCGATTGATCACCCAATGAAGAATTTACACGCTTGTCCAAATGCTCGATTTCCTCAGCAGGAAACCTCAGTTTTGAGCCTAAAAAAACCTACAAACCTTATACCATTTTGGTCAAAAATAGCAATTTTTTAAGCCTGAACACCCAGGGGCCTACAGACCCACTAGTGGTCGGCCGATCACTATTAGTGGAATGCCAGCCACTTTTGTAAAAAATCAGATCTTTTTGCTAGCTGTGCCAGATGTCTCCACAGATGCATGCACTGCACCAGCTGTGTCCGTATGGATATTTTCGAGATAGTCTCCTATATTTCTATATATAGATGACCCCTCTCTCATAAATTAAGGTTAGAAAAATTTGTGGAGAAAAAGTTTTGGGAAATATTTCTCTCTCTACATTTCTCTCTCTCCCTTGCAACTTCTATACCCTTTGCTTAGACACTCTAAACCAAATCTTAAGGGTTCTTTGCTAAGGTGTTTGAGCTTGCATTTTAGCTCTTGAGGGTGTGAAATAGGTGGTTTGTAATTCAAAGGATCACTCTTCTTCAAGAGGTATACATTCTAGTTCCTTTGTACGATTTCTTTTCTATCTTTTCTTACAGTTTTTTGGGCTGTTTTTCATCTATATTTGTGGGCTAAAACTTGTGGTTTAAAGCCATTAAAGGTAGAGGGTTGGACCACCCTTCTTTGCACCTTGTCTTCTAGGCTTTTACCCTTGTGTTTCCCACCTTTTCATTATCTTTTTTTGAGCTTTTTACCACTGATTTTCAGAGTTTTTTGAGGTGGTTTTGAAGTCCCAAAAATTGAGGGGTTAGCCTCCCCTCATTTGTCTTGTTTACTAGTTTAATTGCTCAATTATTTTAGCTTACTTTTATTGATGTTTTTACCTTAATTTCAGTGTTGCTTTAGCCTGTTTTAGGATTGTTCTAAGTTGTTCATATCATCTATGCTTTGTATTGCATGTTTGTAGTGTAATGGTCCTCATAGGTTTGGTGTTTTAGGCATTAGACACCAACCTATTTGAGTTGATAGAATTTATTTCAAGCTTTCCAAACTTGTGTTCATCTTCAATCATCTCTGCACCTCTCGCATTTCTTGGCCTTTTCTTTTCTTTGAGTGTCATTTCAAACCGATTGTTTGTTTAACCTTGAGGTAGAGATTGTTGTACTTAATGGTTTAATTTATTTGGAGGTTCATTACCAACGGCATGCCATCTCTCTTATGCCCAAAACGACACTTTGTTTGACACTTCTTTCCATTGGCGGACTTAATCTTCATTATTGGACTAAAAGGCTTAAGAAATGGAAAAGTAATTAAAAGAGGTATTAAAATTGGAATAAAATGGAGCAAGATAATAAAATGGTTTGGGTTCAATCGGACGTTAATTGAACCTGTTGAGTCTTGAAACATTTCATACTAACTAGTGATAAAAATGGCTCAAGATTCAAAGTCAACCACTTCCCTTGATCAATTCCATGATAGGGAGAGGTTTTTGTTGGTCTTTAGTTTCATTTATTGAAATTGTATCCCTTGGTTCTTGGGCCATCATGCAATGAATTTGCATTGATTCATGGCTTGCGAATTAAGCCTATCCCTCCTTTGATCTGTCTGATGATAAAGAGAGGCAAGGTGAATAAAAATCCCCTGAGAATGCTCTGTTTGTGCCCTATTTGTTTTTTGCTCTAGTTGGAGAAACCCAAAATTAGTGGCCAGTTGGCCACTTATACTGTATGGCCATCCACCACTTTTGGTCAGTCGGCCACCTTATTCAACTAGGCAGTACTACTTTCGTCACAGAACAGAACAGAGGCTGAGGTGAAAATAGTGCAATTTTCTGACCACAAAATAGAACCCTTTTGGCAGCAAAATAGAGACATTTTCGGGGGAGAAAATCATGTGCATGCATAAGCCATTCCCTCACTTCTCGGGGACCGTTAAATAGTGGACTCATAATTAATTAGTTAAAGCAGCTAGTTAATTTTGTGTTGCAATTATTTAATTAACTAGAATGGTTAGTTAAATTTGTTGTTGTAAAAATTAGTTAAGTAGCTTAGCTAATTTATTTATTCAGACCCTCTCGTGTAAGGGCAAATATGTAATAATGTGTATGTCTCCCAACCCATGTTCTTTCTCCATTTTATTTAATTGCTTATAATGGGTAGCTTAGGACATCATGTTTCTTTTAGCATTTCCCATGTACAAAGCATCCATTAGTCTTGCATGCATGAAGTTCGGTTCATCATTCTAACAAGCATTGTCGTTTAAATACTTCTTTGAAAACGTGTTTAAAACCACATGCTATCAAATTGATTCACATGCCATGCTAGTAGCCAGACTTCTAACTGCATATTGCATATGTTTCATTATGCATCTTTCATTAGCTAGGATCATGCATTTTTTCTTACCAGTTTCTCTTTTGGCTCGCCTCGGGAATTGGGGTAAGCTTCTATTGCTTTAGCATATTGTATGTTGTAGCTCGGCTTTTTCGCGACCCCTTTCAGAAGTCGAAATAAGCCCTACAGTATCGGACTCCCGCGGTTCTGAATTTGATTCCATAAGTGCAATGTGAAATAGATAAACACCAAAGAGTCCCAATCTGGAAGATCTTTTGGAAAATCAATTTTGAATCAAAAATGCCAAAAATGGACTGTTTTGCTATATATAGAGTCGCCATCTAAATATTTTTGAAAAATCTAGAAAACCCATGACTCGTGCCAAAGGTCATGTGTCCGTCATCACCAAGATTGTCTCAGCTCGGAAACTTGGGTAAGAGAGGGGAAGATCATGAATGAATTGAGCACCCTCGCTCGCTCGATCAAAGATCGGCCTCTACTAGTCATGATATGAATCTTATGTACATTATATGTTCTTGTTCCAGTTTATCAGGCTAGCATTACTATGTGATGCACACACACATAAGTGTTGACTAAATTTGCAAGAATTGGAACATTTCGATTCATGTTTGTTTTGAATATTGTTTCAAATATGTGCCACTTGAAAAAGTGATTGTATATGAACATTTACGCAAATTACTTTAATTCAAGCAATTAGCCTTCATCCATAGGCATTCAAGCAGTTATGCATTTAAGCAATTAGCCTCATGACAAGTATGCTAAACATGGCAACAATCGCACTCATGCGATATGCTAAAGCGAGTAAAGGCTCACCTAGTACTCTAAGCCAAAAAGAAATGATTTAGAAAAATTCATGATTCCTAACTATGCGAGACGACTAATGCAACACATGAGATATGCAACTAAATAGGCCCGGCTACTTAACATGGCATATGAAACAATTTGATAGCATGTGGTCTAAGCACGTATTCAAAGAAGTATTAAACTAACAATGCAAGTTAGAATGATGAACGGAGCCTCGGTGCATGCAATACAAATGGATGCAAACATGAAGTATGCTAAACAAAACATGATGTCCCTAAACTAACCATCATAAGCTAGTAAATAAAACGAAGAAAGACGTGGGGTTGGAAGACATACACGTTATTACATAGCACTCTCACGAAGGAGAGTCCGAATGAATAAACTAGCTAACTAATTATTACAAACCCAAACGAATAAATTAGCTAACTACGAAACTAATTATTACAACAAATTAATCAAGTATTCTAGCTAACTAATTATTACAACACAAAATTACATAACTAGTAAAACTAACTAATTAATTACAATACTTTACCAACATTAATTAACTGCAACTAATTACAATGAATAGCTAAGCTAAGTATTTAAACTAAATAGGCTCGATATGCGAGGAATGCTCATGCACATGCTCAGTTTCCTCCCGAAAAGCCACTGTTTTGCTTCTAGAAGGCCTATATTGCACAATAGAACACTTACACCTTTGTCTACCTCCAGAATAGCTCTGTTCTGCTTAAAGAACACACTGCTGAATTTTGCATCAGTGGCCGGCCGGCCAGTAGTGAGGGTTTGCCGGCCACTAGTGATAGCCAGTCGGCCATCAAAGGTGGCCTACCGGCCATAGAAAATGGCCTATCAGCCACTGCTGCCCAGTTCATCTTGCTGCAACAGAGAACAAATAGAGCATGCACATGGTATTCTCAAGGGTTGCCTGCACAGCTCACCCCTCATTTTCATGAACAAATCAAAGGAGTAGTAAATTTGGTCCATAAACTGTAATAACTCGACCCTCGCACATGATTTTTGTTCTATTCTTAACCCTCGATTGGTACTTTTAAATGCTTACTGAAAAAGTCCATGAAAAAGTTTGATTAAGCAAGTGAAACCCATGTTTATAGATGCCTATCTGTTTTTTAAGAAAACTATCTGTCACCACTAAAACATTTGAATTAGAAATTGGAAGCCTTAACAGCTTAATTATCTGAAATTGATAAGATATTCGTGATCAGCATAATTTTTAGGTAATTTTAAGCATGCTTGTGAAATTTTAATTTTGGACTAATTAAACGATTCAATTTCGTCTTATATGTCATTAGTTATGAATGAATATATATATGTCTAAGGGAAGCCTCAAACTTAGAAATTGCATACATTCCTTGGGAGGAAAGGAAGAGAGGTCAAGAACAAGAGAGAATTGAAAGAATTGAAGCCAAGGTAAGTTGAATTTCTCTAACCTAATCCTCTTCCTCAATTTGACATAGGAAGCCCTTGATGTTGCATGAAGTTTTGGATGTGTGTGTGGTAAAGACTTGGTAGAATAATCCCATTATTTATGGAGTTTGGACTCAATTCAAGTTATTTATGAGAGTACCATCTTGTTTCCTTGTTTATTATGTTGATATCCATGTTTATGTTATGTTTTTGGCATACCTATGTTAAGTGTGTGAAGTTAGGAGGCTCAAGGATGAATTTATATTGTTGAACTTCAACTTTTGTTCTAATCAATTGAGTGTTGATCAAGGGCTTAATTCAATTCAAATTAGATTAAATTATGATGTTGTACTTTTAATTTGAATGCTTTTGAATCATGACTTAGCATTTTAAAGTTTCAATTTAGGCCCTTTTAAACACCCCCAAAAGAACCACATTTTGTAGCAAAATTTGGACTGAAGATGTAGAATCGCCGCACGTGCGGAAGCCAATCGCCGCATGTGCGGGGGTTGTGGCCGCACGTGCGGGAGAAGAAGAGAAAAGGGGCTTCTGTTCTGCTTAAAAAGCACGTGCGGGCCGCACGTGCGTGACTAGCCGCCGCACGTGCGGGGATCCTAGCCGCACGTGCGACACATGTGGAAAAAAACGAGTTGCTCCGTTTTGCGTGTAGAGTTCTCCAATGTTGTCGAAATATATATTTGATGCCTTTTTGATGATGATTAATTCCTACGAAGTAAAGCGAATCAAAAAGGAATTTGATGGAAGAAATGAACTAATGTGTGAATTTGAATGTGCACAGGGCACACTACGGACGGAACCAGCGCATTAGAACGACACTGTGAGTAGTAGTACCTATGTAAACGTTATGCACTTATGTTGATATGTTGAAGCATGTAAGGCAACTATGTTAATGGTACAAGCATGTTATGTATTTATGCTATTGTTTAAGGTATGTTAAACGTTTGTGAAGAAAAGAACTTTACAAGGGCTTCATGCCACTTTCCAAGGGCTTTAACGCCAACAAGTTTCAAGGGCCATAGTGCCAACATGTTTACAAGGGTGTTATGCCGCACGTCCCAAGGGCTTCGTGCCACCATTTTCAAGGGCTTATAGCCACCAAGTTAAATTACAAGATTAGGCCTAAGGCCATTATGTATGTAATACAGAATCAGACTAATGTATTGATATGTCATCTGTTCAAGTTAAGTAATGTTTCATTTATGTATTACTATTCACTGAGCCCGGCTCACTCTCAGTTTTGTTTGTTTCTGTAGGTCACCCACCAGGTGGTCAATCCTAGCTCAGGATGCTGCTTCCTTTGGCCAACCTTTATGTGTCCAGGCACTATACCAAGCCACTTATTTTTGGTGAACTGGGAAGATGTTAGTTTACGTATTGAGTGCCACCTAAAGTTGTTATACATAACTCTCATGTTGTTTTCTTTGTATACGCCCAATCATAGGGCTGGGACTGTAAATGTATGTGTGTAACTAATGTTCAGGGATCTAGTTTTAACTATGTCTATTTTTAATGAAGTATTTGATGCATGAGATCTTGGCATATTAGAAATCGCTCAATGGTGTATGTCGTATCTGTGTTATGTTCGTGTTTTTATGCTTCCGATAAGGCCCCATAGGTTTGTATACCGGGTTTTGTATCCATTTATGAATAGGTGATGCCCAAACTTTTAGGGGCAGGTTTGGGGTGTGACATAAACCATCGACTCAAGCAATTTCATTGCATGATGGCTTATGAACCAAAGTGTGTAATTTCAATAAATGCAACAAAATGAGACTCAAACCTTCTCCCTTTCATGAATTGATCAAGGGAAGTGGTGACCTTGGAAACTTGAATCATTTCATCACTAATGAGTATGAAATGCTTCAAGCTTCCATGTGTTCAATTAACGTCCGATTGAACACAACACTCTTTATTATCTTGCACCATTTTAGCCTCATTTTATTACCCCATTTTAGATTACCATCCATTCTTTAATTCATTAAGTCCAATGGTGAGTTTAAGTCCTCTAAATGGAAAGAAGGCACAAACCAAGTGTTTTCTTAGGCATGAAAGAGACATCATACCGTTGGTAATGAACACCCTAAGGGACTAAACCATTAAGCATGACATCTCAATTTCATGCTTAAACAAACAAGTTGTTTGAACCACTTTCAAAGCAAAACAAAATCCAAGAAAGGAGGGAGGTTGCAGAGGTGATTAAGAGTGATCACAAGTATAGAAAGCCATAAATAAATGCAATCAACTCAAATAAGATGGTATCTAAGGCCTAGAATACCAAACTCATGAGGACAATTACACTACAAGCATGCAAAATAAAGCTCAAGACAACACACCCTTCAAGAGCTCAAACCAAGCTCAAAAGTACCTCAGCTCAAAGATGAGAAGGTTTGGTTAAGAGTGTATAGGCAAAGGTTAAGGATCTCTAGGCTAAAGTGTAGAAATTTGGAATAGAGAGGAAAAATTTTGCTCTAAAATTTTTCTAACCTTAAAACATGAGAGAGAGGCCTCCTATATATAGAAAACATGAATTCCACTCAAGAACATCCAGCCCTACACGTGGGAGTAGATGCAAGCATCTATGCAAACAGCTGGCACAGCTGTCACAAAATATCTGCAAAAGACACTGGTGGCCAGCAACCAAGAGTGATGGCCCATAGCCCAAAAAGGTGGCCGGCAGGCCATCAAGGGTTACAGGCTGAAGAACCAAAGGCTGGTCCAAGAATGAGGTAACAGGGGTGCAGGGTTTGAAGGGCTCAAAGTTGTGGCATTTCGCTGAGGACTTCAAGCACTAGAAAACTGCTTGGGCTTGTGTTTTGCACGTCCCGAGATGAAACATGCCCAAGGTCGTGTTTCACGCATCCTGAGATACTAGAAAACCACTCGGGCTTACGCTTCATGCGTCTCGAGATGAAACACGCCAAGGGCTGTGGGTTACATGTCCTGAGATAAAAGAGAAATTGCTCGGGCTTGCGTTTCACGCGTCCCGAGATGAAACATGCCCAGGGCTACGCATCACGCGTCTTGAGCTACTAGAAAACCGTTTAGCCTCACGCTTCACGTGTCCTGAGATAATAGAAAATTGCTCCGGTTCGTGCTTCATGCATCTTGAGATAAAAGACACCCAAGGCCGCGCTTTACGCGTCCTGAGATACTAGAAAATTGCTCGGCTCGCATTTCACGTGTCCCGAGATAAAACACGCCTAGGGCCGTGCTTCACACATCCTGAGATACTAGAAAATTGCTCAGGATCACGCTTCACGTGTCCCGAGATGAAACACGCCCAGGGCCGCACTTCACGCGTCCTGAGATATAACAGAGAAGTATGGATAGATGCATAAAACAAATAAGTGCGATAGATGCACAAAGTGAACAATAATAAGTGCGATAGATGCACAAAGCATATTCCATGCAAGATAGACAACCGACGTATGATGTTAATTGATGGCATGTTCTATGCAAGAAACAAAAACATATTTTATTCAAGAAACGAGAGCATATACTCTGCAAAATTAACAGCATATTCTATGCAACGAAAGAGAGCAAAGGCATAAAACGGATAAAACAATAATCGGTGGCACCTTCAATTTACATCTCGGAGGAATTACAACATGTTCAAAAGGATACACCTTGTTCAGAGTAGCAATTGGGACACGTTCACACATCGGAACATAGCTGGAAGCTTCCAAAACAAAACCTTCCACAAACCACTCGAGAAGAAGAAGCCCCAAACAGCACCAGGACCCACCTGAGAACCACCGGCCACCTGCTGGCCACCGATGGTAGATTTGGCCAATTTGGTCCTTTTGCGTCGGGTCTTTAAGTATAGACTAAGACCCCTCATTTCCACACACCCACACTTCTGAAATTGCTCTCCTTCTCTCTCTAGGTGCTTCTTCTCTCTAGATTCGAGCTTTTTACGCATTTTCTAACGCCCCACGTGAACTTTATTCACTAAATCCTCTTAGTTCTCTTCCTTTTGAACTGATTAAAATTTGTTTTCGATGCTTTTTCCTCATTTTCATCCTTCTAGGCTTGTTCTCCTTGAGTTTCTCTCGGGTTTTGTAAACTTTTTCTGGCTTTGACTTTTCCTTCTATTTTCTCTCTCCTAGGGTTGACTTTTTCCAAGTTTACCCTATTTTCTCCATTTTTCTTTATTTTTTACCTACTTTTCACCCATTTTCCAGATGGCAGATGATTTTCCACATGACGGGGCTCCTCCAGAGATTCCCTCCATATTCCCACCTGTTACCGAGGCAGAGGAGCCGGTCGTTGCTGAGGTTGGCGAGGTGGCTCAGGATATTGAGGTCAACCTCGAGGTGGAGTTTGAGCCTGAGCTTGAGCCAGAGCCAGAGCCACTACCATTGAGGGTATGGCCTTTTGATCTAGCAAGGTACCATCCCCGTACGTATATCTTGCCACCCGGAGGCATTAGGCGGTTCAGGGACTTTGCTCGCGGTGTATCGGAGGACCTCCTGTTAAGGGAGCCGGCTTCCCACCTTTCATCTAGCACCACTGAATTATCAACTCTGTTCTCATGCATTTCTACCTTTCTTTAAACTATATTTCTTGCATTGCATTTCATCTGACTGTACTTTCATCATTGCCTTATCTGATTCATCTGTTCTTTCCACAGGGGGAGTCTCGTGCCTTCAGAGGGTACGGAGCTACGACTGCGAGAGATTGGTATGACGAGCTCCCTGTAGGAGTCCGCGACATTGTGGACAAGACTGGCTTTGGCCTTTTTTACTCTGGCCTGACACGAGTCATTGTGAGCCGTCCTCTTCTAGGGGCGCTTGTGGAGAGGTAATGGGACACCGCCAACTTTTTCCACTTCTCCACTGCCGGTGAGATGACGATAACTCCCTATGACTTTGCCATGATCATCGGTTTAGGAGTAGGGGGTGATTCGATCCCTTTCGACACTGACATGGGGGAGTGGGAGATGGCTTGGATCGAGCTGCTGGGAGTGCGTACACCCTTGTACCGGACAACTATGGTAAGACATAGTTGGTTCGTTGAGCAGTTTCGAGGGAGCGAGCCTGAGACATTAGAGGAGATGAAGTAGTACGCTAGAGGCTTCCTAATGTTTGTCCTCGTTACCACCTTGTTTTTGAACAGGTGAAACACTGTGGGCTAATATCTGTTGAGTGCCCTGGTGACCCTTCTTCGGGTACGCTTCTATAACTAGGGCAGAGCTGGCCTCGCCACCCTGTATGGATATATGAGCTCTACCTCCTTCCTGAGGGGAGAGCTGATCGGAGGCTACCGGCAAGCCTAGGAGGTATACATTTAAGTTCCTTCTTTGCATTTTACATTTTTTGCTTCATATCTGTTCAACACTTGTGCTTTTTGGTTTGCACTTTCTGCATTTGTTCGTGTTATATGCTTTCTGCTTTTCACTTTTTGCATCTATTCATGCTGTACGCTTATCACATATTACTGTACTTTCCTTACAGCTGTGGGTTTATGCTTATTTCCCAGCTCTTGCTCCAGAGTCCATGAAGGAGCTCCCCCTGGCAGTTCCCTACTTAAGGTGGTACGATGACAGGTGTTAGCGTAGGAGCCGCGAGTTATTTGCATTCTTTCGCAACTACTTTGACATAGTGACCGCCCACGAGGTAACCCAAAACACAGTCATTTTCTCTTTATAACTATTTTGATTCACACTTTAGCAACTAACAGCAACTAACAATCTGTACACTCTCTATTTGCAGATCGCGTGGTAGCCTTGGCCCATGATGCCGACTGGGATACGGGACCAGTATGCAGGGGCCTGGGCCACTTCTCGTTTCCAAATCTTGCTTGAGGGTCCAATCTCCCGGGCCTGGTTCCTGAGTAAGTGGTTCATTCATCAGACCGTGGGCTTGCCGGATTCGATCGTTCCGATGCCATCTTCGGAGTCTATGAGATCAGTAGGTAGCCTATTCGTTGATGCAGTCATACAGTTTATGGTAGGCTTGGATGTTGATTACTTCAGGGGTGAGCGCGACTATACAACCTTTGTTCAGACACACTTCATGCCACCTCTGATAGGCACTCACGGAGGCGAAGGGGTGAGGGCTCCTGTGACGAGAGAGGTGACTAGGACGACTAGGGTCAGTGCTAGAAGGGCTCCCCCTGTGGAGCAGAGGACCCGTTGGCCAGGGCTTCCCACCGCGCTCATATGCTAGCGGCTGTAGACACCCATTTTTGATCGCCCTTAAGACTTGGGCGCCGCTGATTGCCTACTTAGTAATGCAGGCTATGCTATGCAAAGGTTCAATTTCTTTGGAAAGGAGAACTCCAAATCCAAACCTCACACCCCATTGTTGGACCAAAAAAGATTTTAGATCTTAAAACCATCTCTTTCAAAATATTTTGAAAAAGGTTTCTGCGATGCTCCGAGGCTCACATTTTGTTAAATGTTGCACTTTTCGGTAAACCGAGTCAGGACAGAGTGGAAATGAATGAAAGAGAGATGAAATCTTTCAAAAATCTTTCAAAACACCTTGTTTAGGGGTTTGGAGTTGAGGAAAATTGGAGAAGAGGGAAGAAACCCAGTTGGGGAAAGAGTTGGGCATGAACCATTAAGAAAGAGCCGGGCAGCCCTCGGTAAATCAGGCCTATCCATTTGCAAACTTGGATTTCAACTATGAGGCCACCACTATTAGAAATAAGACTTCCGAGGCTTCATTTTTCACTCGAGAATCTCCTCAAGCCGAGGCTAGATGAGGGAGATATGGTTGGTAGGAAGTTAGGCATCAATCCGATTAAGCTGGAAATGAGTAGTCTTCACTAAAAGAGGGATATCTCTTAGCACACTTGGAATTTTGATTCAAGGATTCCATCATTGGAAAGCTTACTTCTGGGGCTTTAATTTGGACACAAGAATGACCTGAAAAGGAGTCCATGTGAAGGAGTAATGCCCGTTTGAAGTTGGACCTGCAGAGCAGAATGTCTTGTTGGCCACAAATGTGCACAGTCGGCCATGGAGATGGCCGGTCGGCCATCACAAGTAGTAGGTCGGCCCAAAAGATGGCCGGCCAGCCATGAGTGACCCAAACACAGAATTTTTGAAGATATTTCTCCTCCACTTGTTTCCAGCTTGTGCCAGCTATCCTAACTCAGATATTTTTGACCAAATGCTCTCTTCTTGCTATATATGAAGCTATATCTCATATATTCAAGGGAGGGAACATTGAAGAAATTTTGGGAGCCTCTCTTTCTAAAAAAAATCCTCTCTCTCTAGAAAATTTTCAGAGCTAAATCTCTGCCTCTCTCTCTATAGTTCACTCTCCCTTGCCCTTTTGTGCATTGAAGTGCATAGAAGTAGAGAAATACTTCTAGTTTGCCTAGGCATCCTTCATCAAAGTTGCATATCATTGGGCTGAGGTCCCTTGGAACCTATTTTTGGGCTGTTGGAAGGTCATTTGAGCCAAGAAAGAGGTTGTTTTGCTGCTATGCATCAAGAGGTATAACTCTCCTCTTTTGTATTTGTTTTGCACACTTGCTTCACCATCCTTTTTCCATTGTTTTGGGTTGTTTTTTGGGGTGGTGTTGAACTACAAAAAGGTCTGATTTTCAGTCCTAAAAATGTTGGTTTAAGCCTTGTTTGGCTAGAGGGTTGTCTCTCCCTTTTGCTCCTTGGCTTGTAAAGCCTTTTGAGCTATCTTTCAAGGCCTTTCAAAACAACTTTTCGTGGCCTTTTAACCATTGAAATCCAGAGAATTTTTAGTGGTAAAAACCCTGTTTTGAGGTCCTAAATAGGAGGGGGTGGTCCCCTCTCCTCTTGTCATGTTTGCTTGTGTTGTTGGCCCACCAAATGAGCATGTGTTTCTCGCTTTTTGTGGCTTAGTTTGAGCACGTTTTTGTGACTTTTGGGACCTACCATAACTCTGTTTTTGGTCATCTTGGTCACCTCTTGCATGCTTGTTGCACTTGTAGTGCAATCTTGCTCACTAGCCTTGTTAGCCTTACAAAGTGGCATGCTCTTGTGGTTTGAATTAGCTTAGTTCAAGCATGTTTTTGGTGTTATTTTGGCATGTTATAACTCTGATTTTGATTGGTGGACTCACCTCTTGCATGCTTTATACACTTGTAGTGTAATCCTTGCTAGCTAGCCTTGTATGCTTGTCTCTTTAGCCTATTATTCTAGCTCATTCTGGCTATACTCTAGCATGCTTTTGTTCATATTTTGGCATGCTTTAGCTCTATTTTGAGCCTTCTTGGTCGTATGATGCTTGTTATGCATGCTTGTAGTGCAATAACCTTGACTAGCTTTGAGTTTTGAGGTATCTTGCATGCTTGGCTTGAGGTATTTGCATGTCTTTGCATCATTTGGTATGTTATTTCAGAGCATATAGTGTTGCCATACTTCCATGTTTTTCACTCCTTAAGTGCTCTTGAGAGTTGCACCTTTATGCCTTGTGTGTGAGCCATTGCATGAGCATCATTTTCTTGCCCTTTCAAGCCATCATCTTAGCACATTTTGGCCACTGTTTTGGCATGCATGAGGTCTATTTGGGGTTGGTTTAAGTCCATTGAGCATTGTATTGCATGCCTCTTGTATGTTTGTATGTTTAGGTTGTATTTTGCATGCTTGCTAGCTTGCATTTTGTCGCATGCTTGTTACCTTAGCCTTGTGTGCATGTTTGAGTCATATTGCATTTGGCATGCTTATGTTGCATTGCATAACTTTTCCATGTTGCATGCATTGCATTGTGTTTGGTTTGGGGTGTTAAACCAAACACGAGGACCGAGGGACGTTTCGTACTTGAAGTGAAGAAACGTGCCTCAATCCTCGGTTGCCGACACTCTTGATCCAACATGATAGAGTGTGAGGCATTTGTGTGTTTTTGTGCATTCATTCCATATTGATGTGTGCAATTCGGCCTCTTTGGCCATCATGCATCGAAATGCGTGATTGATGGCTCGTGGTCGAACACTACACTCTTTTGAGTCTCAAACATGATAAAGGGGTGTAGTTGCACAACATTTTCTTGCAAATGTATTGTCATGCCCTTGTTTGTCCTCTGCTACAGCAAAAGGAGCAGTTTGCAGGAAGAGATGGCCGATCGGCTATCTACAGTGCCGATCAGCTAACAATTTTTGGCCGATAGACTAAAAAGTGGTCGATGACCCATTTCCCTTGGCCAATGGCCATATCTTTTGGCCGATGGCCTCTCAGAGTTCCCATGAGGTGGTTTAGAAACATCACAGAAGTTTTCACAGTTTTTAGAGGTGTAAAACAGTGCAAACAGAGGCAACATGGGGCATGGCAACGAATTTCCGAGCGAAGCCGATCGAGCATGCATATGTCCCTCTTCTTGAGGCCGCTTTAACTGTTTTTTGTAACTTAATTAATTTGTTTAATTAGTTAAGAGTTTTGTAATAATTAATTAGCTAGGATAGTTAGTTAATTAGTTGATTTGTATTATTTATTCGGACGGCAAACTTTTGTAATAAGTGTGCTTGAATGTGTGAATGTCTTCCAACCCCACGTCTTTCTCCCTTTTACTTAACCGCTTACGATGGTTAGTTCTAGGGCATATTTCAATTAGCATCCTTATGCTTGCATGTTTGCATTCATTCATCTGTTTTGCATGCACCGGGCTCGGCGCATCATACTAACTGTATTGTATTTAATTCCTATTCGAATACATGTATCAAGTTGCATTTCATATGCCATCTTAGAATAGCCGAGCCTATTTCTAGTTGCATTTTGCATGTGTTGTATTAGCCATCTTAACATAACTAGGATCATGCATGATTTCTAATTAGTTGATTGTTTTGGTTCGGAGTACACTGTAAGTGTTTATGCTTTAGCATCTTGCATGAGTGTGAGTGTTGCCATGACAGCATGCTTGCCATGAGGCTACTTGCTTAACTGATATAACTACCTGAATGCCTGTGGGTGAAGGTTGGATTGCTTGAATTGGAACAATTCATCGAAATGCGAGTTTTAAGCCCACTTGAGGGTGGCAAAATCATGTTTTCTAAGCCTCCTTGAGGGTGGCAAAATTCATGTCTTAGCTTACTTGCGAGTAGCACCTTCAAACCATTTTCAAACAGACAAACATGAGATGTTTTGTTCCAACTTAGGCAATCTAGTCTATACTTGTGTGCTGTGCGCATTACGTAGGAAGCTAGCTAATAAACCGGAATAAGAACACATGTGTTTTCAAAAACAAAATATCATGCTTAGTACAGGCCGATCTTTGATCGGGCGAGCGGGGGTGCTCATTGCATGACCTTCCCCTCTCGTACCCAAGTTCCCGAGCCCAGGAAACTTTGGTGATGACGGAGACGTGGCCTTAGGCATGAGTCAGGGTTTCCTAAATTTCCCAAAACAAAAATATTTAGGTGGCGACTCTGTATTTGGCAAAGCAGTCCATGTTTGGCACTTCTTTATTAAAATCAGTTTTCCAAAATGATTTGCCGGATTTGGACTCTTTGGTGATTTATCAGTCTTGCATTGCACTTTGCAAGATTAGATTCAGAACAGTGACATTGAGTTCGAATTGTAGTAGCTAATGAACAAAACGGATTTCGCGCCATTCGCGCGCGGAGCCGGGACGTTCAGGCGCGTCTACAAATAGCATTGATAATGTAAGGACCTGTCTAATTGGGTCTGAATTTGCCCCTAGGATCATGAATGGGAGCTCGGTTGTCTTTTAGCACCATATCTTCCTCTTTGAGATTTCGGGACTTAACCTTCTTGTTAAAAGCCCTAGCAATTCCGCATTGATAGCCCTGAACATGATACAATGCTTTCAGCCTTGTCTCATCAAACAGCATCAACTCTTCGAATCTACTCTGTTGCCAGTCCGCCTCTGCTATCTGACACTCAGCCATAACTCGCAGTGACTGGACTTTTATTTCAATTGGCAGAACAACTTCCATCCTGTAGACAAGAGAATAAGGAGTTGCCTCTATAGACGTCCGAATTGAAGTTCTATAGCCCCATAGTGCGAATGACAATTTATCTGGCCAGTCCCTGTAGGTTTCAACCATTTTCTACAAGATATTCTTGATGTTCTTGTTAGTGGCTTCAACAGCTCCATTGGTTTGCGGCCGGTATGTAGATGACTTATGAAAAGCCACATTGTATTTATCCAACAAGTCTATCACCTCTTTCTTGAAGTGGGAGCCATTATCTGATATGATTTCATTTGGGACTCTGTATCTGCAAATGATGTTGTTTCTAATGAACTTAGCCACATGCGAGGTTTTCAACACTGCATAGGACTGAGCTTCCACCCACTTTGTAAAGTAATCAATTGCTACCAAGATATATTCATGCCCATTCGACCCTTTTGGTGCGATTGCACCGATAATGTCGATTCCCCAAACTGAGAAAGGCCATGGCGAAGTCATGTTGTATAGTTTTGACGGCGGGATGTTCATGCGATTAGCATGAATTTGGCATTTGTGACATCACTGAACAAAACCAATACAATCCTCCTCCATAGTGGACTAGTAGTAACCTTTCCTGAGAATCTTCCGAGCTAACATCACTCCATTCATGTGCGCTCTGCACTCTCCTCCATGGATGGCCTTTATCAGGCGCTTTGATTCCTTTTGTTCAACACACAACTTGTGCATTCCCAGATGACCTCTTTTGTACAGTTTACCTCCGCAGATGATAAATTGGACCACCATTCGCTGTATTCCCCTTTTGTCTACAGACTCTGACTCAGAAGAACTAGAATCTGATTTCGACTCCACAGACTTTGTGGAATCCGATTCTGGCTCATCACTCGACTCAAAACTAGACCGGTAGGCTTCCTCCAGCTGCCAGATAAGAGATGGTGCTTCAGATGCATCCAAAATGTTACTGGATGGGTTCACACCCAGTTGGCCCCCCATCATGGAGATGGTAAGGTTATCCCCCAAGTTCTCTGAGTCAGCCGGAGGATCTGTAAGGAGACACGCTAGTGCTGCGCCTACTTCAAGCTTGCTGTTGTCCGAGTCATTTTCCATGCTCTGTTCAGCTTCAGCACTTGACTTAGCCATTTCCTTAGCATTACTATCTTGCAGTTGCAGGTCAAAGAAGATTTCGAATCCAGGAACACGCTACTTCACAGAATTCATCCAGGACTCGGGAAAGCCGCAAAAAGAGAAGTCTTCACCCTCCCGAAGAAGCGGCCATTCAGCATTCCCCGGATTGGCCTGTGAATCAGCTCATAGTTTTTCTTGGCTTGCTTGGCTTTGGCTCTGCCTCTCATCTCTTTCCTTTTCCTGATCCAGTCTTCTTTGGTGGGCGTATATCCCAGACCAAAGGCATGCGGATTATGTGGCACATCGGCTAATGTTGTGACACCTTTTTGACCACTTTTTCAAAGCCCCATTCCTGGCACATGCTGCAGCTTATTCATGAAATAAATAGACTGGGCACTGATATACATGCCCTCATCTGCTGCCAAGATGGTCTACACTACTCGAGCCTCAGCCAACGTAAACCTTGAGAGGAATAGATTCTCCTCGCCATGAACGATCTCTAACATCGGTGTAGTTACCTCTGGCGGGAGATGGATAGACGAATTCCCGAAAACAATCGCCACCTCTTTCCTGTGAGGGTACTTTAACATTTGGTGGAGGGTAGAGGAGATTGCTTTCACATGCTGTAGCCAGGGCCTCCTTAGTAGTAAGTTGAAGGTGGCTAGGACATCCAGGACATGGAACTCGACATCCTGCTGAGCTGGGCCTACCTGGACTCTGATTTGCACTATGTCCATAACCTCTTTGCTTGTATTATCATATGACTGAATTACTTGGGCTGTGGGCACAAAGTTTGTTGATTTAAGGCCGATTGCATAAGTTATGCGTGAAGGACAGACGTTAATAGTTGAACCGGTGTCTATCAACACCACTAGCACCCATTTTTCCTTGCACTCAACTGATATGTACAAGGGTTTGTTGTGAGCTGAGCCTTCCAGCGGCAGTTCTTTGTTAGAAAATGATAGAGTTAGCCCGACACCACCTGGGAAGACCAATCCCACAAGCTGTTCAGGAGTAGTGTCAATGGACAATTTAGCTTTGTCCATTGTTGACAGTACAACCTGTACCTGGGAAGCCATGAAAAGACCCCAAATTGAGATGTCGGCTTGGATTTTCTTCAGTTGCTTCAACACTGCCTCTTCTTCTAACTGTTTCTCTTTCTATTTCTCAACCTCTCTATCTTTCTTAGAGGCCTCAGCTTGGTCTAAATGTGGTGGCTTGAAATACCGCCCACTTCTTGTTATGTGATCGATCTCTTCCGCATACCAAGTGTTGTCTGGGAGGCACTCACCCCAGTCCTCGTCGATATGGGCTAGAATAGATCGTCATCATCCCACCATACACCTTCGACAGCCGATAAACAATTGTTCAGCTTCGTTTGGATCACTCTCACATCACAAGTATTTGCCACAGGATGTTGGGCCATTACAACTTTTTGGTTGTCTTCAACCCTCTCTTGTGCAAACTGCTTTAGCGCAGCTTCCTATTCTATGTCCATAATACTCATAGCGCCCAGTTCCTGAGCTGAATTTTCCACACTGGTGTTCTCCGTCAATTTCCCCTTTTCATCGGCCATTCGGCCACTGCAGCAATTCCTGCTTTCTTTTCCTTCGATTTTTTTTTCAGTTCCTTCCTTCTTGTCGGGTTCATCACTCAACCACCCAGAGTTGTTCATTGATCCATTCAAATTGAACCAGTCAATTTGCACATCCCTTTGATCCTGTTTATCGAAGAACTGCAAGTTGTCTAAGTCCTCCTCAAGTTCCGCCAAATCATCCAAACCTTGGCTGGGGCCATCCTCCCTAACCACATTGACCTTCGCTACAATTGGCAATGCCACTTCTAGCTTGACTTGATCAATCAGCACAATGTAGCATCTTGGATCACACATCCCCTCAGACAAGTCCTTAGAGCACTCAGGCAACGGACTCGTACTCTCCTTTAAGGCCAACCTCTCATCTAC
Organism: Camellia oleifera; assembly: GCA_022316695.1. NCBI lineage: Eukaryota > Viridiplantae > Streptophyta > Magnoliopsida > Ericales > Theaceae > Camellia > Camellia oleifera. Next base: position 86,843,856 of record CM039312.1, read on the forward strand.
TGCAACTGTCACCACCACAGGCTTAGGTTGAAGTGCAGACGTGTCCATCATGCACAAATCTGTGCTTTTAGGAATGAACACCGTCTGTCTGGGTAGATGAGAAGGGGTAATATATATGCTGGGGTTGTAGAGGATGGCCAGTGTATGGATTAGGTTTAGATTTTGAGGTGGAGGAACTTGATTGTGGGCTGGGAGAGGGTTTGTGGTCACATTTGATTTCTAGGGTGGTGCAATCACCTTATTATTAATGAGGTCTTGAATCTCATGACGCAGTCTGAAGCAATAGTCGGTATCGTGACCATGCTGCTGGTGAAACGCATAGTACTTGGTTGGGTTGTGTTTTGGTAGAAGAGGATCAAGTAACGGGTGAGGCTCTAATGGTTTGAGGTGGCCTTTTTTGATCAACACCTTCATGGCTTGAGATAAAGGCATGTAGAGTTGGGTAAAGGTCCTCTGGGATCGGGCAGGGTTGGCTGAGGTTTGTGGAGTTGTATTGGTAAAGGGATTGGCGGTCTTAGCTATGCTACCACTGGTGGTTGCATTGGAATTGCGCACAAAAGGCCTCTTAGCCTGCTCTTTCTCATCAATAGTCAGCCCTTGTTTCATGGCGTCTTCAATCTGAACCCCTAATCTCATGGAGCTCGGTGAACATGAACAGAGGTAGGACGATCATTTTCTGCAACAACTTCCCATGTAGATTGTGGACTATCATTCTTATTTGATCTTTCTCAGAAGGCCGTGTGGTCATCATTAAAGCTTTGGTCCTCCACCTCGTTACGAATTCTGAGAAGCCCTCCTTCGGCTCCTGCGCATTGCCTCAAGATCACGAGTTGTGACCTCGATTTATGTGTTGTACGAGTACTGCACAACGAAGGCCTCGGCCATTTCCTCCCAGCTCTACTTCACAGAATCCTCCAGCTTTGCATACTAAATGGCCGTTATACTAGACATGGTACGGCCAAAGAAAGACAGCTTCTGTAATCTGGTCAGGCCTATCGGCCGCAGGATGTCTAAAAATAGCCGTAAATGAACCATGGGATCTCCAAAGCCGTAGAATCGATCGATGAGTGGCATTTTGAACCAATCTGGCAATGTCACTGCAGAGCCGATATACCCATATTCTATGTGGGGAATGGAGTTAACACCCTGTGCTCTCTTGAATAGCTTCTCCAGCTTGTTGGCTTTAAGCACAGTTGGGTTAACCTCAAACTCAAATGGAGCCTCACTTTGATACACAGGTGCTTTGGAGGCTTGTGGTGGGATTGGCTTCTGCCGGATTGCCCTGATTTTCTTGGATATTAGCGGTATGGGCAGTGGCTCTGTGTGTTGGGTTACCCGTAGGAGGTGCATGGGATGCAGAAGCTGTTGCTGGCTGTGGTTGTTGTTGTTGCAGCCTGCTTATTACCTCAGCCTGACGGGCTGTGACCTTTGCCTGTCGAGCAGCGTCTTGCTGTAGGGTTTCAACTGTTTGTTGGAGATGGTGAATCAAGTCCTCTATACTGACTGGAGGATACTGTGCCATCAGAATAGGCGAGTGATCTCGTACTAGACTAGATGTAGAAGATTGAGCCTGACTAGATGCAGGTGAAGTGAGGGGTGACTATTGTAAAAACTGGATCGATGAACTTTGCTTGACACTCCTCCGTCTAGTAACCGGTGGGAGCGAAGTAAACACAGGCTGTCCCCTAACAAGATCTCCGGCTTTGCAAAGCCTTCTGACACGGGTCCAGAGCAGTTGGGGGATATCCGAACTGTCTGAAGCTATGGTGTTATACTACCTAGCAAAAAGAAATAAATCAAAAAGAAAGCAGTAATCAGAAACCGTATAGTACCTCAGCTCAGATGTTAACAACACACAGATGTAATCAAAGCTGTAGAACTGCACTCAACACTGAATTTTGCCCCCCAAAACGGATACCCAACCTGCAACTGATATGCACATTCCTGTACAGTTTCATTGTAAAGCACATATCAGTTAAGTGAGAGCCAAAACACCCCTATGAGGGGGTAAGGTTACGTTATCCTAGTTTCATTAGGAACTAGGGTTCACTATTCAAACAAAGCGGTTTCACGCAATCTTGTATTCAGGCGAGCATCCTGTCCTAGTTTGGAACAGTCTCTATGGCTTTCGATATGTAACTAGGCCAAATGGTCAAAGGGTACCTCAGCAAGACTACCTAAGATGCCTCTCACACCTAACACCGAGAAGTGAAAGAAGGATCAAGCAGTACAGTGGTAGTCCAGATCCAAGGGTTGTGTTCACATCATGGCAGAGCTTGTGATCGGTTAGCCTTTTGGCAAGCTTTTCGGGCAAGACTCCGGCAAACTGTCTAGGAATAGCAGATGGCAAACACAGTGACTTAAACTGTAATAACCCGACCCTCATATGTGTTTTTGGTATAATTTCAATCCCTTATGTTGTGAATTTAACTGTTATTGTGTAACTTTATGTGAAATTAAGTTTAATTAAGTGAATCCTATGATTAGGGATGCATATCTGTTTGATAAAGAACATATCTGTCACAATTACAGTGTTTGAATCAGAAATTGAGAGCCTTAGAGGCTTGATAATCTGAAATTGATTTTACCGTTGGGACCGGCATGATTTTTAAGTCATAATATGATTTTCTGTTAAATTTCAATTTGGAACAATTAAACTAATTAAATTTTGTCCTTATCTACATTTTATATATATATCTATGCTCTTTACCTATTTGAGCTAGAGCCATTATTCAAAACATCTTCTAAGGGTGAGAACAAAAGAAGAAGAGGGTTTGAGAGGAAGGAGAACAGTTCATCAAGAAGAAGGTTGGGAAATTTGGAGAGGGTTATGGAGATTTAACTTGAAGGTATGTTACTTCATTTTAAATGACTTCCCTTCTTGATTTGAGTAAGAATTTCGTTACTATGGAAGTTGGGGTTTACATATGGGTCAATCATATGTTAAGTGATTAATTGGGTTATTGTTTCTTGTGTTGGATTGATTTAGAGTTGTATGGACCTATCTTGTGAAAATTTATGCCCCATGTCTATAATTTTCATGCTTGAACTCAATTATAAGAGCCATGTATAAATGAATGTATGGATATGTGAGGAAATGAGAACTATTATGGAATTGAGTTATGGTTATGAGTTTCAAGGAAGTAAAGATCTTTCAAATTCATCTTATATGTGTTTGTGAGCCCTATTTACATGTCATTGAGCCATATTCTTATGTTAATTTACTTGTTTTTGAGCTTTATTATATGTTTACCAAGCTGAGGGTTGCTTGAATTTCAGACTGCACAAACCGGCAGAATCGCCGCACGTGCCGCACGTGCGGGGCTCACAGCCGCATGTGCGGAAAACAGGGGAAAATTGGGCGGAAAACACTGAAAAAAGGCGCGTGCGGGACCTTTCTGCCGCACGGGAGCCACTGCTACACGTGCGAGGCTCACAGCCACATGTGCGGCCCAAGCTGAAAAACATGACATGCTCCATTTTGCATGCTGGACCCTCTAATATTGTCAAAATCTGTATTTGATATTGTTTTAATGTTTTTAAATTCAGTCGAAGCAAAGAGGATCAGGAAACGGTTTAATAAGGAAAAGAGAATTAATGTGACTTCGTATGTGTGTAGGGCATGCTTAGGGAGGAACAAATGCTCCACCGGTACACTGTGAGTAGCAGTACAAAAATGTTTATTTGATTTACCGTTAATAATTATTGTCACTAACACTCTGTTCTTTGTAAGTGTTACACAAACATTTATGACGACTGGAAAGCAATGTGAACTTATATGAACATTGGAAGATTTGTGCACATTGGTGTGACTTTGGAATCCTTTTGTTCTGTCAATAACAAGTATTAACCCTCTGTCATTTAGCAGCATACTATATTACTTCTTGAAGAATAAGTGGAACTTATGTTCATCCTTGAACAATGGTATCTGTATGAATCCAAGATTATTTTGTTGTGTTACGTATGGACTCGAGGTCATTTAGAACCTATGACATGAATGCAAAGGTTGAACATCATTTTGTAACCCATGTTGGAATGTAAATTGTTTTGTCTTTGTTAAATGTACTGTAATGACATGATATGGCAAGAAACGCTCTATTTTTTGATATGTTACGTTTCGAATTAATGAATGATTGTCCACATATATATATAAGTATTCATGGCCTCCTTAGCACAAGGCCCTTACCTGAGGGTAATAATACCATGGGTCAAGTATGTTACAAGTTCCCGATACCGGAGGTCCTGTTATAGAACTAACATGTATGCCTTATATTGGTCAAGTATGACTAGCTGAGGATCACTAGTGTCTCCCAGGATCCGAAGAGTATTTCCAAACCACTTCTCCACAGTTGGCGCTGTATGTGGGAATACTCAAATACATCCATGGAAGGCGTAACCGACGATCCTCCGATAGCCACTGACGAGACTGCATAGAGAGGTGACCTTATTCCAGCAAACTCGCTTGGACCAAAAACCATCACAGCAAGACTTGCCTCGGACCTCTGCTCATCTTCAAACCGAGCGCAAGCGACAATACAAGTGACTATGGCACGACCTAGGCAAACCAAACAGAGGTTGGACAACATCATCGCTGAGAACGAACGTCTTCGTCGCGATCTGGCCTCAGAAATAGCAAAATCCAAACAAACGGTGTGCCAGGCTTCTGAGCGACCCCCGCCGGTAGATGATCGACGATCTCGGGCCCGACAACAAGAAATTGGCGGCCGCTATGCCTCAATAGATCATCTTGAGGAGTTGGCAAAGGATCAACGTCTCCACCAATGCGTTCGAAGGAGTGTGGTCGAAACACCTGCCCGTCCGAAGGATGCATTTCCGCTTGACACCGTCCACATGATATACAGCCTGCAAGCAGCCTCGGCTGTGCATGCAATCCAATCGCATCCAGGCCCCCAACAACAATTCATGCTAGCAAAGCTGCCCCAAGAAATGCCAAGTATCACCTTTGACGATTCTGATTTGATCGGTGTAACACTCCCTCACATCGATCCGTTGGTTGTTGAGCTGCGCGTAAACTGGTTCACCGTCGAACGCGTTCTTATTGACCAGGGCAGTACCTCGGAGGTTATGTATATAAAACCTTCACCAAACTCGGATTCAACGAGTCAGACCTGACTCCGGCCCCTTATCTACTATTCGGCTTCAATGGAACTCTAGAGTACCTGTTGGGAAAGAACAGCCTACCCGTTCGAGCAGGTTCCAGAACAGTGGACGTGGAATTCTTGGTTGTCAGGCTGCCATCGCCGTACAATCTCATCATGGGGCGATCGTGGTTGCATACACTGCAGGCCGTCCCAAGCACCTATCATCAACTGCTACGTTTTCCAACAGAACACGACATTGAGCAAATTTGCGGATCCCAGAAATCGGCACAAGCATGTTATCTCGCTGCCGCCAGAATGCCAAAGGAAATGCAAGTAAATTCCATTGAGGTGCCGAATCGCGAGATCCTGGATGACGTTGGGCGGTATCCAAATGAGAAGGCCACGGAAGATTTAGACCGAGTTGACATTGATGGAAGCCCATAAAAGTTCTTCATGATCGGCGCCTCTCTGAATTAGGCTGACAGGCAGCAACTGATTTCTTTCTTGCTTAACAACCTTGACGTCTTTGCGTGGACTTCGTTCAAAATGCCAGGAATAGACCCGTTAGTTTCACAGCACCATCTGAATGTCGATTCGAAATGTAAGCTGATCATTCAGAAAGGCCAATAGTCAGCCGCGGAGCACATTACTGCCGTTGTTGAGGAGGTAGACAGACTGCTTGATGCCGGGGCAATTAGAGAAGTCACTTACCCTACGTGGCTCTCCAATACAGTGGTGGTGAAGAAGAAAAATGGGACTTGGTGAGTGTGCATCGACTTCACAGATCTGAACAAAGCTTGCCCCAAAGACTGTTTTCCTCTACCTAGAATCGACCAGCTTGTCGATGCGATGGCATGTCATCAACGCATGAGCTTCCTCGATGCTTACAGCGGCTACCATCTGTAGATGTCCCCGAACGCCCCGGGAGGGTTAAGTCCCGTTCTGTTCGTTTTGCGGGTCTACTACAGTTCGGACTCGATTGTCACGGTTCTTAATCTTGAACCAAAGAGTCCAAATCCGGCAAATCGTTTGAGAAAACAGATTTTTGAAAAGTAGTGCCAAACATGGACTGCTTTGCCAGATTATAGAGTCGCCACCTAAATATTTTAAAATGGGAAATTTAGGAAACCCTGACTCGGTGCCGAAGGCCACATGTCCGTCATCACCAAAGTGGTCTTGGCTCGGGAGCTTGGGTACGATCGGGGAAGGTCAGCTATGAGCACCCCTTTTCGCCCGGTCCGAAGACCGGCCTCTACTAACCATGATATCCTTTTTTGCAAACGCCATGTGTTCTTATTCCAATTATTAGTCTAGAATTACTATGTTATGCGCACAGCACAAAAGTATAGACTAGATTGCCTAATTTGGAAATAAACATTGCATATCCGTTTTGTCTCGAAAAACGTGTTGGTTTTTGCTACTCGCAAGTAGGCTAAAATACGGATTTCAATGAGTTGTTCCAACTCACGCAATCCAACCTCCACCCACAGGCATTCAAACAGTTTATCACATAAGCAACTAGCCGCATGGTAAACCTATTGTCATGTTAACATTCACACGCATGTGGGATGCTAAAGCATAAAAAAAACTCACCTAGTACTCCGTGCCAAAACAATGAACCAGTTAGCAAACATGCATGCCCTAGTTCATGTTAAATGGCTAATGCAACACAGGCGAAGATGCAATTTAGAGTAGGCTCGGCTAACCCTAAAGATGGCATGTGAAATGCACGGGTAGCACGTATTCAATTTGGAATTGGAAGTACAATGCAGTTTGTATGATGTACCGAGCCCGGTGCATGTGAACAAATGCATGAATGCACGCATGCATTGCATAAGATATGCTAAGATAGAAATGCCCTAATCTACCAACATAAGTAGGTAAATAAAAGGGATAGAAAGAAATGGGGATTGGAAGACATACACCCACTCACACACCTTTATTACAATTTTGCCCTTACTCAGAGGGACCAAATAATAATACAGTCCGAAGAATAAATGAATAAATTATTACAGAATTCTAATTATTAAAATTAAATCAAATAAATAAAAGAAATGGGGCCTCAGCCCTGCCTCGGGATGCACGAATGATGCATGCTCGATTCGACTTGCCCGGAAAACCTACACCGTGCCACTGCTGCCTTTGTTTTCACTGCCCTGCTTCTCCAAAATTTGCCAAAGCCCCAGAACACCTTCCTTGCATGCTGCTGAGTGCCACCGGCTGGAAGAAATTCCCACCGGCTGCTTATAGTGGCTACCAGCTGCAAAATAATCTATCGGCTAGCAATACAGTGCCGGTCGGCACTCTTTCCTGCCGGTCGGCACAAAATTCCTGCAGAAGACAGTTTGACAGCAACAGCAGGCAGCAGTGCATGGTATTGGATTTTTGAGCATATTTATGCATGGCCAATGCTTCCTATCATTAATGGGACTCAAGGAAACATGGCTCTTGATTCTAGGGCCATCAATCGTGCACCTTGGTGCATGATAGCCTAAAGAACCAAGATTGCACTTTGATGTAAAAATGCATGCAACGCAAACATGGGAACCAAGGCCCTATCATGCTAAGGTCAAGGGCCCTAGTGACATGGGAATTAAGGTGTGTTTTGTCACTTAAGGTACAAACACCCCTTTATTTCCCACACTTGGTTTGACACCCCAAACCAAGTAATGAAGTGCAACTCATGCAAACATGCATCAATGATGCATTATGGAAATTAGGATGCTAGCAAGCTAAGTACCACACAACTAACATATTAGGCATGCAAAATGCCAAAGTGCGTGAGATGCTAGTGTGATGCAAACATGAGCCAACTATGCAATGGGATCAATGTGCTACAACACCTAGTGGACCAAACATGCAACAAGCATATAATGAGCATACAATGGTGGCCTTAACCACCATGGGGGAGGCCTCAAACCTCCCTAAAACAGTGGCCGAAATGGACTGAAATCACGGGCAAAATGCCATACAAGCATGCAAGCCAATAAGCCCAAAACCAAGGGCACTCAAGAGAGCATCTAACCATCCCTTACACAACCACTCATGGCATGAATCTAACATCCAAAAGTAGATTTTTGGTATGCAAAATGACACCCAAATCCCCTCAAATGGCAGCCCCAAAATGCCCCAAGTATGCAAGCATGCACAATGCCAAGTTCTAGACATACATGAGCACACCCTTAAAGCATGAAATAGGCTACATATACAAACATTCAAACATGACTTATGGACTGAAATAAGGTCACAAATGATGCCAAATCATGAGGATGATCAATGTTGAACATGCTAGGGGCCAAAATACATAAGGCTTACAAGCCTAAGATGCAAAACAACCATATCAAGCACACTATACATGGCAAAATCAGTGGCTCACGACCCTTATACATGGTAATATGATGCTAATACCCTTATGGAACCAAGCTAAAACATGCAAAGAACATGGCCTAGATGCATGGCATGCTTTTAGGCATAAAAGAGCATTTCAAAGCAAGTATAAGAGGCATGTTAAGGGCTATAAATCTAACCTAAAACAGAGGCATAACACATCATATGGACCACAAATATGCTCTGAAATGAAGCCAAAACCAACCAAGCACACATGCTATTCTTTAGGCCAAGAACAAAGGCAAACAAAGGGCCAAGGGGGAGAGGGGTGTCCCTCCCCTATATGTGACCTAAAATCATCTTCCTCACCACTAAAAACCCACTGGTTTTCAGTGGTGAGAAGGCCAAAAACACCAAGTAAAGAAGGCCTTAGGAAATGGCACCAAAAATGGCCAAATAGGGCCTAATAGGATGAGCCTCTACCCAAACCACAAAATGACCTTAATGAAGGTTCAAGAACAAGTAAAAACAAGAGTTTTTTCAGTTATAGACAAAGCCCAAAACACAAAACACAAAGGGTAGAAACTAGTTGCAAAAATGGGGAATCTAAAGTGATGTTCTTACCCTTGAAGACCCTTTGAAGAACAAAAGGTCCAGCCCTCTTTTAGTGATCAAAACCAGTCCAAGATCACACCAAACAAACCTCCAAGCCTCCCAATCTCGAGCTAAGGTGTAGTAGTGTGTGTAATGGTGCAAAAGTAAGGTAAAACCACACTTTTTGGTCCAAAATCACACACACAAGAGGAGAGAGATGGAGATATATGTATCTATGGATATATAACAGAGATATATATGTATAAGCTCTGGTCTTGCCCTCCAAAATTCTAACCTTGAGCCAAGAGGAGAAGCCTTTCTCTTATAGGCAAGCAAAGCTTACAAGCTAAGCAAACCAAAGGCTCATCCCTCCATACACGTGTATGGAGGGGAGCAAAAGGTGATACAGCTGTCTAAAAATATCTCATAAAGCAACTGCACAGTAGTCGGCAGGGCAAAATGGTCATTTTGCCAAAAAGAGTGCCGACCGGCAGAAAAGAGTGCCGACCGGCACAAAATAGTGCCGATGGAAACAACAGCCAGCCGGTGACCTCTAGCCACAGCCGGTGGCGTGTGGGGATGCCTCACAAGGCATTCCCTGCCCCTCTAGGGAAAAACACAGGTGTTTGGTGCAAAACCAGACACAAAACGGTCGAGTTCGGAGGTCCTGAGACAAGGCGCGCGTAGCCAAGAACTCTGGGAACTCCAAACGAACACAAACACGGATAATCACCGAGTGTTCAAGCGGTGACGTCCAAGTCTTGAGGACGGTCAAAAATGGGGTGTCTACACCATCAAATCACCATGCATCCAGATGACTAGGACAAAACTGTCTTCCTCACCCCAAGAGGAACCTGTTGCTACAAAGTTATGCCCTTTGGGCTGAAGAATGCAGGGGCAACCTACCAAAGATTGGTCACTGCCATGTTCAAAGAGCAACTCGGCCACACTATGGAAGTATACATTGATGATATGGTGGTCAAGTCCAAAGAAGAACAGAATCATATAGCCGATCTAGAAAAGACATTCAGCATCTTACGCAAATATAGAATGAAACTGAACGCTTCCAAGTGTGTGTTCGGAGTCGGCTCTGACAAATTCCTGGGTTACATCGTCAATCACCGAGGAATCGAAGCCAACCCGAGGCAAGTTACAGTAATCTTGGAACTCGGCTCCCCCCATTCAGTAAAAGAAGTCCAAAAGTTGATGGGGATGGCCGCTGCGCTCAACAGGTTCATCAGTCGGTCTACAGATCGCTGCCGACAATTCTTTTAGACACTACGGCAGGGTAAGGCTTTTGAATGGTCCGCTGAATGCGAATCAGCCTTCAACGGACTCAAAACCTACCTCCGCTCAGTACATTTCTTGACAATACTCGCCGCTGGTGACCCGCTCAACCTATATCTGGCAGTTTCCGATAGGGCCGTCAGTGCCGTATTGTTAAAAGAGGAGGATGGGGAGCAACGGCTAGTGTATTATGTGAGCAAGGCAATGGTTGACACAGAGACACGCTACTTTCCACTGGAAAAACTCATCGTAGCCCTAGTCATGGCGGCAAGAAAACTGATGCATTACTTCCAGGGACATAGCATTGCGGTGCTAACAGATTATCCCCTCCGATCAGTACTACGAAGTGCAGAAGCATCAGGACGTGCTTCAAAATGGGCTCTTGAACTCGGCCAATACGACATTCGGTTTTTACCTAAAACTGCAATCAAGGGGCAGGTGTTGGCCGACTTTGTTGCCGAATTCATCGCCGAGCTTGCCAACCTCAAACTTGATGAAGTTCGACCAAAGGCTGAAGTTCTACCAAAGCCGAACTGGAGAATTTACGTGGGGGATATTTGGCAATTATACTGTGATGGATCATCTAACCAAAGGGGCAGTGGCGCCGGAGTTGTAATCATGTCTCTAGACGGCGCAGTAATTGAGTAGGCCATCAAGCTTGGCTTCGAAGCATCAAATAACGAAGCCGAGTACGAAGCCCTTCTAGCCGGTCTGCGGAATGCGCACCTTCTCGGCGCGCGGCGTCTGCGTGTGTTTTATGATTCAAAATTCGTAATCAATCAGCTAAAGGGGGAGTACGCGGCAAGAAACGACCGTATGGCGGCCTACATGAAAACGGCCAATTCCTTGCTGGCAAAATTTGACCATCACGAACTGAATCAAATAACACACGACCAGAACACACACGCGGATGCCTTGGCGTGCCTAGCCTCCGTCATCAATTCTGAGATCAAACGGACCATCGAAGTAGGTTTCATCCCGGAGCCGAGTATTGGCCCCTCGAAGGAAATCCATGTCAACGTTATAAAATTCGCTCCAAGCTGGATGGACCCCATTGCTGCATTCCTCTCTTCTGAACAACTCCCAGAGGACAAAAAAGAAGCACACAAGCTGTGAAATAAAGCCCTGCGATACTATCTGGATCCGCAAGGAGGGCTTTACAAAAAGTCCCTCTCTGGTCCATATTTGGAATGCGTTCACCCCGACAAAGTGGAGGAGCTTCTGACAGAGATACATGATGGCAGTTGCGGTGCCGATTCTGGCGGACCCTCCCTGGCCCATCGAGCTATAACGCAGGGATATTATTGGCCGACAATGAGAGCTGATGCGGAGAGTTATGTAAAAAAATGCGAACAGTGCCAAAAGTTCTCCCCATTAACCCATCTACCTGCCGAAGAGTTGAACTTTATCACCATCCCCTGGCCGTTTGCTCAGTGGGGACTTGATATCGTAGGACCATTGCCTAGGGCCCCAGGGAACAAGCGATTCTTAATCGTCGCGACAGACTATTTCACAAAATTGGTCGAAGCGGAGGCTTTAACACATATACGAGATGCTGACATTAAACGCTTCGTATGGAGAAACATCATAACACGTTTCGGCATTCTGAGAGCTCTTATCTCAGACAATGGCACCTAGTTCGATTGTGGTGTATATCGAGAGTTATGCAGCAAATATGGCATTTGGCCTTACTTCTCGACACCGGCCTACCCCCAAAGCAATGGTCAGGCCGAAGCCTCAAATAAGTCCATCTTGGACGGCATCAAAAAGAGGCTAGAAAAAACTAAAGGCAAATGGGTCGAAGAATTGTCGAGTGTATTGTGGGCTCATCGTACTACGCCGAGGAGATCCACTGGAGAAACGTCGTTTGCTCTATGCTTCGGAACCCAGGCAATCTTACCCCTGGAAGTCGGCCTCCCAACTCTGAAATCGCAAGTTTTTGATATGGGCCGAAACGACATGATGCTTGCCCTAAATCTGATTCTAATCGAAGAACGAAGAGACCGTGCCCTGGCATCCATGGCACGGTATCAGCAGCAGCTCGCCAAGTCGTACAATCAGCGAGTTCAGTTGCGCCGATACAGCCCAGGAGAGCTTGTCCTAAAGAAGGTACTTCCAGCCGACCGAAGACTGGCCGATAGAAAATTGGGTCCAAACTGGGACGGCCCCTGTCAGATAGAATCCATCGCAGGAACAGGGGCATATTGGCTCTCAGACATGTCAGGAAGAAGCCTGCCACGGCCTTGGAATTCAACACATTTATGTAAATTCTATCATTGACCCGACTTGTGGGCTTGATACTTGTACATATTCCACCATTGCAATACAAAGTTTCTCGTTTTCTCAAGCCTTCTAAGTCCAAAATAGAGTCTCCCGATTCAGAGCGCCCTTCGTGGATATCATGATTGGCCAAAATAAAGTCTCCGGATTCGGAGCCCCTTTTTGGTGCATGACACCTTTGGGCCGATTAAGGCTCCGGATTCGGAGCGCCCTTCGTGGATATCATGATAGGCCAAAATAAAGTCTCCAGATTCGGAGCGCCCTTCGTGGATATCATGATATGCCAAAATAAAGTCTCCAGATTTGGAGCGCCCTTCGTGGATATCACGATTGGCCAAAATAAAGTCTCTGGATTCAGAGCCCTTTTTTGGTGCATGACACCTTAGGGTCGATTAAGACTCCGGATTCGGAGTGCCCTTCGTGGATATCACGATAGGCCAAAATAAAGTCTCTGAATTCGGAGCGCCCTTCATGGATATCACGATTGGCCAAAATAAAGTCTCCGGATTCGGAGCCCCTTTTTGGTGCATGACACCTTAGGGCTGATTAAGACTTCGGATTTGGAACGCCCTTCGTAGATATCACGATTGGCCAAACTAAAGTCTCCGGATTCGGAGCCCCTTTTGGTGCATGACACCTTAGGGCCGATTAAGACTCCGGATTCGGAGCGCCCTTCGTGGGTATCACGATTGGCCAAAATAAAGCCTCCGGATTCGAAGCCCCTTTTGGTGCATGACACCTTAGGGCCGATTAAGACTCCAGATTCGGAGCACCCTTCGTGGATATCACGATTGGCCAAAACAATGCCTTCGGATTCGGAGCCCCTTTTTGGTGCATGACACCTTAGGGCCGATTAAGACTCCGGATTCGGAGCGCCCTTCGCGGATATCACGATTGGCCAAAATAAAGCCTTCGGATTCGGAGCCTCTTTTGGTGCACGACACCTCAGGGCCGATTAAGACTCCGGATTTGGAGCGCCCTTCGTGGATATCACGATTGGCCTTTTTGAGAGACGCATTCGGACCACTTCATTGGCCGAATAAATATTCACTGAGAATCGTTCTTAATTCAAAGCCGGCCAATGCATGTCTAAACATTTACGCCACGACAACACAAAACTTGCTAGTAAGTTGAAATAATACGATTAATTGAGCACATAATATTTCAAGACCAAATACAAACGTTCAAAAATAAAAGAAATTCTATTTATTCGGCGCTAAGTCTATTCATTCGGTACCCTCATCGTCGCTCTTCTCAATTTCAAAATCGGAATAAGGAAAGTAGTGATGGTGATACAGGGGCGAGGCCGAATCAATGCCCACAGCTTCGAGAGCAGCTTCGGTTTGAAGGGCCTTGATCCAGCCGTGCTTGAATCTACCATTTTCACATCGACAGACCTCTTCGGCAAGGTCCTGTTTGGTCTTCTCTATCCCAACCTTCAGGCTGTCCTGAAACCCCTTTTCATAACCCGAGGTCCATTGGGTTACTCTCTCTGCAACAACCAATTTAGATTGACCGGCTGCCACCGACGCGCTCGTTTGAACATTCTTCAACTCCCGAAGCTCTCGCTCAGCCTTTTCCGCGCGAATCTCCAGACTGCGATTCCTTTCGTCCTTTTTCTCGCTCTCACATCGCGCTTCCCGCAGACACATGCTGACATCGTAAGTAGTATATAGTCCTTTCACGGCCCCATGTATGCCGTCTCAAAATACTTCAAAATCTCGACGTCTGACCATCGATTGTTGGACTTCCGGCGGGAATATCTGTCAAGCGAACTCGACTGCCACATCTGGGTTTTTAATGATAGAATCCGCCTCCGGCATTGGTCTATTCCTCACAGAAATCGTAAAACTCAACGGTCGTGGCGTCGCATCAAGCTCAATTTTCGGTCATGGCCGTGGAGAATTTCCCCGTTGTTGCCTGTCCTTTTGGGGCGATCTGCTTCGATGACTAAGGGGCTGCTGTGTTTCCTGATTCTTGGACGTCCTTCTTCCCGTACGCATAGGCTCGCTACTACGACTCATTGCGGCGTCTGATTCAGTCGATCTTCGTCCCTCCCAAGTTGCCTGAATGGAAATAAGTAAGGCCTCTGGCGCGCACTCGCCCTATTTATCCTTCAATGTTTGCAGCTCTCCCGAGGCAACGTCAGTAATCCCAAACGTCAACAGTCGGATGACAATTGTCGCGCCCACGAGTTAGGCTGATTCGGCTTCCCAAGCTCGCACTATGGCTCAGGCATGGGTAGATTTATTAATCTGGTCGGCCATGTTTTCAAGAGCAAGCGCCGATCAACCTGTGCCTTAGCCAGTCCACGAGTTAGGCCCATTCGGCTTCCCAAGCTCGCACCCCGGCTCAGGCAAGGGCAGATTTATTAATCTGGTAGGCCATGTTTTCAAGGGCAAGCGCCATCAACCTGTGCCTAAGCCAGCCCACGAGTGAGGCCCATTCGGCTTCCAAAGCTCGCGCCCTGGCCAAGGCAAGGGCAGATTTATTAATCTGGTCGGCCATGTTTTCAAGGGCAAGCGCCGATCAACCTGTGCCTCAGCCAGCTCACGAGTGAGGCCCATTCGGCTTCCCAAGGTCGCGCCCTGGCTCAGGCAAGGGTAGATTTATTAATATGATCGGCCATGTTTTCAAGGGCAAGCGCCGATCAACCTGTGCCTCAACAGGCCCACGAGTGAGGCCCATTCGGCTTCCCAAGCTCACATCCTGGCTCAGGCAAGGGTAGATTTATTAATCTGATCGGCCATGTTTTCAAGGGCAAGCGCCGATCAACCTGTGCCTCAGCCAGCCCACGAGTTAGGCCCATTTAGCTTCCCAAGCTTGCGCCTTGGCTTAGGCAAGGACAAATTTATTAATCTGGTTGGCCATGTTTTCAAGGGCAAGCGCCAATCAACCTGTGCCTCAGCCAGCCCACAAGTGAGGCCCATTCGGCTTCCAAACCTCGCGCCTTGGCTCAGGCAAGGGCAGATTTATTAATCTGATCGGCTATGTTTTCAAGGGCAAGTGCCAATCAACCTGTGCCTCAGCCAGCCCACGAGTGAGGCCCATTCGGCTTCCCAAGCTCGTGCCTTGGCTCGGGCAGGGCATATTTATTAATCTGGTCGGCCATGTTTTCAAGGGCAAGCGCCGATCAACCTATGCCTCAGCCAGCCCACGAGTTAGGCCCATTCGGCTTCCCAAGCTCGTGCTCTGGCTCAGGCAAGGGCAGATTTATTAATATGGTTGGCCATGTTTTCAAGGGCAAGCGCCGATCAACCTGTGCCACGGCCAGCCCACGAGTGAGGCCCATTCGGCTTCCAAAGCTCGCGCCCTGGCTCAGGCAAGGGCAGATTTATTAATCTGATCGGTCATGTTTTCAAGGGCAAGTGTCGATCAACCTGTGCCTCAGCCAGCCCACGAGTTAGGCCCATTCGGCTTCCCAAGCTCGCGCCCTGGCTCAGGTAAGGGCAGATTTATTAATCTGGTCGGCCATGTTTTCAAGGGCAAGCGCCGATCAACCTGTGCCTCAGCCAGCCCACGAGTGAGACCCATTCGGCTTCCAAAGCTCGCGCCCTGGCTCAGGCAAGGGTAGATTTATCAATCTGATCGGTCATGTTTTCAAGAGCAAGTGCCGATCAACCTATGCCTCAGCCAGCCCACGAGTTAGGCCCATTCGGCTTCCCAAGCTCGCGCCCTGGCTGAGGTAAGGGCAGATTTATTAATCTGGTCGGCCATGTTTTCTAGGGCAAGCGCCGATCAACCTGTGCCTCAGCCAGCCCACGAGTGAGGCCTATTCGGCTTCCAAAGCTCACGCCCTGGCTCAGGCAAGGGCAGATTTATTAATCTGATCGGTCATGTTTTCAAGGGCAAGCGCCAATCAACCTGTGCCTCAGCCAGCACGAGTTAGGCCCATTCGGCTTCCCAAGCTCGCACCCTGGCTCAGGCAAGGGCAGATTTATTAATCTGCTCGGCCATGTTTTCAAGGGCAAGCGTCGATCAACCTGTGCCTCAGCCAGCCCACAAGTGAGGCCCATTCGGCTTCCCATTCTGCTCATTCATCAACATTTTCCTTAGCCAATTGAACACAACTGATGAGAAATACTAAATTAAAAACTGTAAAAATAATTGAGCACAACTCATGAAATTTGATATATTCAAGTTACTAAACAAAAAGCTATGACTGTAGCAACAGATGAAAAATACTAAATTAAAAACTGTAAAAATACATTCGACATCCTAAAACTATGTCAGTCGGAATCAGACTCCAATAGCTCAATGTCCACTTGCTTATATGGAATTGGCATAATCAATGAAGCGTTAGCAGCAGCAAGGGCTTTGTGCCAGCCATGTTTGAATCCCCGATTTTCAAACATGGGGACTTGGTCCACGTACTCGGCGAGTCCAGCATTTTTTCCGGCCTCAAATACTTTGGAAGACTCTGAGTCGGCTGCTTCCTTCGCCGCCTTCATTTTAGCCAACTCAGCCTCTAGTTTGGAGATCGCCTTCTGGGCCAATTTGAGCGCATCTTTGCTCGCGTCCCCCTTCTTCTCGGCATCCGATCTCAATTGATCCGCGCTACGAGCCCTCTCCATCTCGGCGTCGGCCCTTGAGGCTTCCTTGTTCGCCCTCAAAGCCTCGACCTCGGCCCTTTTCCTTTGGCCTTCAACTTCCTCGTGTAAATGACCAATCTGTTTGATGGCGTCGCGATGACGACGGCCCATATCGGCTATCCATCCGACGGACTGCAAAACAAGATATCAAATCCATAACTTCAACAGTATTTCGATTAAGCTAAGCTCGAATACGTACCAAAAGTGCCGATTGGGCGGCTAGTGCTGTCGCATTCAGATCCGTTTCAACTCGGAAAGCCTCCTTGTCAGACGGCAATGACACGGACGTAGCCAAGCTGAATGCGACTTCTGGATCTTTAAGCGCCGAAGCATCAGAAGAAACTAGCATGTTTCTTATCATTGGCTGAATAACAAAAGGAATGATCACGTTCAATCCCTCTAACCGAGGACGTTTCCCGCCATGTTTTTCCGAGCTGGCCTCCAACTCGGCAGTGCGTTTCTCTGCCTCAACTTCTTGGCCGGCCTACACGATCAAAGTAGATTCTGCATTCCGATTTTTTGCCGTCTCCACCTCAATAACGTGCAAGGACTTTGATTCGCTAACAGGCAGGGAGAATTGAGATTCGGTGGCGGGTGGTACTTTAGACGGAAGGGCCTCCGCTCTTCGCCATGCGGCCAACCTCTCCGCATTCGCCTTCCTGGCAAGTTTTGTCAGGCTTTACCCGGCCATGTCTTCGGGGTCTCTGGCGGGAATATCCTCTAAGCCGTGAAAAATGCCGTCAAGTGAAAGATCTCCTCGGCCCGAAGTGGATGGGGGATCGGCTGAATTCAATACCTCGTCAGACTCGATTTCAGACTGATCTAATTCGGTAACATTAGTTACATCCCGCTTCGAATCGGACCCTTCAAAACCAACCTGCCTCAAGTTTTTGAAGTCGGACAAAATAAGAGCGATAAGAGAATCTTTACCCTCCGGAACCGGGATATTTTCCGCCGCCGAGAAGGTTGTATATGTCGGCTCATAACGAAGCAGAATGTGGGCCGCCCTCCCTTGTTTCTGAAGACTTCGACAGCTGAAATATTTGAGCACAACTTTGATATCCGAAAGAACGGCGCCGTCAGTTGAAGACATAACTTTCTTCAAATTGCTCCCTGCACAAGCTAAGCCGTAATAATTCAAAAAAGAGGCTTTACAACAAAAATGAACAAATAATAAAAGCAAGAATGCAATCAGCCACCTAGCTCGCCCCTTCGTCTAGGAATAGGGTCAACGTGATCCTCCGCTTCGCCAAATTCCCAGTTACCCTAGACAACGACCATAACATCATTAACTCGTTTTCCAGAACTAGAAAGCATAGTAATTAGCTAATGGTCGATATCCTTGGCCCTAAGGAAGAAACGCCCGTGCCGACCAGAAGACTTAGCCAAGGCATAACAATGCCTGATGGCTGGAATGCCAAGGTTAATTCTCAGGCGACGGTTGAGCGCTGTAACTGCCATTATGATTCTAAAGAAATTCACGTTAGGTTGGAAATGGATCAAACCCCAATGGTGAAGCACAGCCCTAAGAAACGGGTGAAGAGGGAAACGAACTCCACCCTCTGTAATTGAGAAAAGAGGAAAGACATTCGTGGTTTCGTCCTCCCTCTCCATATCAAGAGTGCCGTTTGCCACAAGCGACAGACGGACATCATCAGGAATGGAGAAATGGCATTTAAAGCCAGTAATTCGATCTGACGAGATGAGGTCTTTTAAATGTTTCGCCATACCCTACAGTTTATGAGAATATGCCAAGGAAGGAATAAACCAGAGTCTTTGAAGCAAGGGAGGAGAGAACTTACAAAGGACGAAGAGGATACCGGAAAAGAGAGTTGCAGGGATGATTCAAAAGGCAATCCAGCGACGAGCGTCATAAAATACATACTTGAAAGGACGTCAAAATTTTAGATCGCAATAAATAGACATGCGCGAGGGGGCGGAAAGTCGACACGACAACTGAAAGGGGTGCGCTTAGATATCCGCATAACAATAAGGCCAACCGCCAAATTTTGGCTATGACTTTTCGAAATCCAAAACCAAGCACTCCAGCCAACTGTCGTCGGTGAAGTGCTTGGGGGGCAATTGTGGGAGCCGAATAAGTAGAAGAGTTGGAAGATGCGTACCCTAGAAATTAGATACTATTCGGCTTCGTATTGCGTGACTAGGACGCCGAATACGTTAAGAAAGCTGAATAGACAGAGGTCAGTAGCTCCGAATGAATAAAAGGGGAATGGGATAAAAGTAGGCTCGGGCCCCGAGGCCCAGAAAGTAAGTATAAATACAGGAACCACAGATTTAGAAAGGTATATAAGAATCACTTCACTTAACTTAGTAAAGAAGCTATCTTGAGTGTCTGAACTAACTTGTCCGTCGGAGTGCTAATTCCGGCACCCCCGACTGGAGTGTTTGTATCTTTTCAGGTGACTAGCTGAGGATCACTAGCGTCTCCCAGGATCCGAAGAGTATTTCCAAACCACTTCTCCACACGAATGAATAAAGTAGATGACTATTTAAAGCTAAGTTGAGCTAATTATTACAAACCCAAACGAATATATTAGCTAACTACTAAACTAATTATTACAACAAATTAATCAACTATTCAAGCTAACTAATTATTACAGCACAAAATTACATAACTAGTTAAACTAACTAATTAATTGCAATACTTTACCAACATTAATTAACTACAACTAATAACAATGAATAGCTAAGCTACGTATTTAAACAAAATAGGCTTGATATGCGAGGAATGTTCAAGCACATGCTCGGTTTCCACCTGAAAAGCCACTATTTTGCTTCCAGAAGGCCTCTATTGCACAATAGAACACTTATACCTTTGTCCACCTCTAGAATAGCTCTGCTCTGCTCAAAGAACACATTGCTGAATTTTGTATCAGTGGCTGGCCGGCCAGTAGTGATGGCTTGTTTGCCACTAGTGATAGCCAGCTGGCCATCAAAGGTGGCCTGTTGGTCATAAAAAGTGGCTTGTCGGCCACTACTGCCTAGTTCATCTTGTTGCAACAGAGAACAAACTGAGGATGCACAGGGTATTCTCAAGGGTTGTCTGCATAACTCACCCCTCATTTTCATGAACAAATCAAAGGAGTAGTAAATTTGGTCCACAAACCACCAACTCAAGCAATTTCATTACATGATGGCTTATGAACCAAACTGTGCAATTTCAATAAATGAAACAAAATGAGACTCAAACCTCCTCCCTTTCATGAATTGATCAAGGGAAGTGGTGACCTTGGAAACTTGAATCATTTCACCACTAATGAGTATGAAATGCCTCAAGCTTCCATGTGCTCAATTAACGTCCGATTGAACACAACACTATTTATTATCTCGTACTATTTTAGCCTCATTTTATTACCTCATTTCAGATTACCATCCGTTCTTTAATTCATTAAGTCCAATGGTGAGTTTAAGTCCTCTAAATGGAAAGAAGGCTCAAACCAAGTGTTTTCGTAGGCATGAAAGAGACATCATACCGTTGGTAATGAACCTTCTAAGGGATTAAACCATTAAGCATGACATCTCAATCTCATGCTTAAACAAACAAGTTGATTGAACCACTTTCAAAGAAAAACAAAAGCCAAGAAAGGAGAGAGGTTGCAGAGGTGATTAAGAGTGATCACAAGTATAGAAAGCCATAAATAAATGTAATCAACTCAAATAAGATGGTGTCTAAGGCCTAGAACACCAAACTCATGAGGACAATTACACTGCAAGCATGCAAAACAAAGCTCAAATGCAACTATCAACCAAAAATAGTGCTAAAATAGTCTAAAATAAGTCTTAAAACATGCTGGAATTAAGACAAAAATAGCTAGATTAATATGCTAAAAATAACACAAGCTAGACTAATAAGCAAAACACAAGGAGGGGAGGCTAACCTCTCGAAATTTGGACTTCAAAACATGATTTTAGCCACTGAAATAACTTTGAAAAATAGTGTTTAAAAACTCAAAAATAGATAGTAAAAGGATGGGAAACACAAGGGAAAAGGCCTTCCATACAAGGTGCAAAGAAGGGTGAACCACCCCTCAATCTTTAATGGCTTGAAAACCCAAGCTTTAGCCAAAAAATACAAAGTTTTTACAACCCAAAAATAGTTGAAAAATTGCAAGAATAATAGCAAATAAAACAAAGCAACAAGCAAAGCCTTATATCTCTTGAAGAGAAGACCAATTCTAGGCAACAAATCAAGACAACACACCATTCAAGAGCTCAAACAAGCTCAAAAGTACCTCAGCTCAATGATAAGAAGGTTTGGTTAAGACTGTATAGGCAAAGGTTAAGGATATGTAGGCTAAAGTGTAGAAATTTGGAAGAGAAGAAAAATTTTGCTCTAAAATTTTTCTAACCTTAAAACATGAGAGGGAGACCTCCTATATATAGAAAACATGAATTCTTCTCAAAAACATCCAGCCCTACACGTGGGAGCAGATGCAAGCATTTGTGTAAACAACTGGCACAAAATATCTGCAAAAGACACTGGTGGCCAGCAGGCCACATTAGTGGCCGACAACCGAGAGTGATGGTCGGCAGCCCAAAAAGGCGGCCAGTAGGCCAGCAAGGGTTGCAAGCTTGAAGAACCAAAGGCTGGTCTAAGAATGAGACAACATGGGTGTAGGATTTGAAGGGCTTAAAGTTGTGGCATTCCACTGAGGACTTCGAGCACTTGACGAGCATATAGAATCATCATCGGGTGTGCATGCAATGACATCCAAGTCGTAAGGGCTGTAAAAAATGGGGTGTCTACACATGCGTGTGATTGTTGCCAGGTCAAGCATAAATACCATGAGGCTAAGTGCTTAGGTGATATAAACTGTCTGAATGCCTGTGGATGAAGGCTAATTACTCAAATTGAGATGATTTGATTAATGTACATATGAGATCACTTTTTCAAGTGGTACATATTCAAACAATTTTCAAACAAAAAAAAATTGAAGCGTTCTAATTTTTGCAAATTAGTCTATACTTGTGTGCAACACATAGTAATGTTAGCCTAATAAATCTGAACAAGAGCATATAATGTAAATAAGAATCACATCATGATTAGTAGAGGTCGATCTTTGATCGGGTGAGTAGGGTGCTCAATTCATGACCTTCCCCTCTTGTGTCTAAGTTCTCGAGCCAAGACACTTTGGTGATGATGGATAAGTGGCCTTTGACATGAGTCTCGGGTTTCCTAAATTTCCAAAAATATTTAGGTGGCGACTATGTATTCTGGCAGAGCAGTCCATTTTTGGCATTTTTTTATTCAAAATCAATTTTCCAAAGATTTGCCGGATTTGGACACATTTGTGTTTATCTATTTCACATTGCACTTGCAGAATCAGATTCAAAACCACGGGAGTCCAAACTATAGGACTATTGTATCCAAAAGGAGCACGAAAAGCAAGCTACACTTAGGTATGAGAGGGAAAGGTCATTAATTGAGCATCTCCGCTCACCCAATTAAAGATCGACCTCTACTAAACCATAATATGAGTTTAATTTTCTTTATATGTTCATATTTCGGTTATTAAATAAATTCTACAATTTACTATGTGAAGGACACAAGTATAGACTATGCCATTTATTTTGGAACAATGTGATTTCATGTGTCTTGATAGAGTTTTGAAGATGTATAACCCAAAAAACTTGAGTTTACAAAAATGAAAATCAATATCATTCCAAATTAAGCGACACAACCTCCATTCATTGGCATTCATAAAGTTATATCAAGTAAACAAGTAGCCATATGATAAGATGCATAAACATAGTGAACAAAACACACACAAACGGGGATGCTAAAGCATAAAAACTTACATGTTTATTGGTGTCCAGTGAACAACTACCAAAACAAAGTTAGAAAAATATGCATGATCTTATATAAAAAATTCTAATGTAATTCACTCATGAAATACAACTAAAGATTCGGCTTCTAAGATATAACATGTGAATCATCTCAAGATCATGAGATAGCACACATAATCACATATGTATTGATTAAATCCATAAATGTAAACTTAGCCAAATCAAGATGCATGAAACATGGATGCAAAGCATAGATAAGATGAAAAACCAAAATATGATGCTTATGCACTAATAAGGAAAGAAAGTAAAAGAATGGGATAGAAATAAACGGGGCGGGAAAGTATTACAACACTTCAAAGAATAATTACAATCCAAATGAGAGAGAAAGAATATTACAATAAAAAAATTGAAAAAAAAACTCACAAAACACTCAAAGGGAAATAAAAGAGAAGCCTCATGTGCCTTGAAGACCATAGGAGATTGGTACGCACAACACCAGAAAACTACGTCATTTCATCAAATAGAAGTCAACCGGCTAGCCAAATAGGCCTAGCAAAACCTGTCTTATTGCAACATTGAGAAAAGTACAAACAAAGAATATGTAGGTGGCTTAACGAACCACTCTCGGTTAGATTAAAACAATAAAATGAATGTAAAATAGAAAGTGCAACATTATAACAAAACTAAAATGAAACTAAAACAAGAAAAAAAAAAGAAGATGGAAAGCGCAAGACTATAACAAAACTAATATGAAAATAAAATAAGAAAACAAATATAAGACAGAACATGCAAGATTACAACAATACCAACATGAAACTTTAATAAGAAAACAAATATAAGATAGAACATGGAAGATTACAACAAAATTAACATGAAACTAAAACAAGAAAACAAATATAAGGTAGGACATTCAAGATTACAACAAAACTATCATGAAACTAAAACAAGAAAACAAATATGAAATAGTACATGCAAGATTACAAAAAAACTATTATGAAACTAAAATAAGAAAATGAATTTGAAATAGAAATGAAAGAATTGAAAATTCACCTTCCAAAGAAGGAGTGAACCTCTTGATTTTCAAACTTCCTCTTGAATACCCTCAAGTTTGTGTGAATTATAAATCCTCAATTCAAGAGCTTGGAATTTGAGCTAGAACAATGGTTTTAAACAAGTGTATGATCACTCTTTAATCTTCTTCGACTTAGAAAGACTACTCTCTCTTTGATCAAGGCTTTAGGACTTGGTTCTTTAGTGGTTTTTTGAAAAGGAAGATGAGATGTATAGAGTCTTGGTAACTTCACTATTTTGGCAAGACAACACTCTTGTTTTCAAGGCTTTCTTTTCTCTCAAATTCTAACTTAATTTTAGCATTCTCTTTACAGTTCTCTTCTCATTTTTTATTTCCAAATTCAAGACTAGAGCTCTCATTATATAGGCAATGCAAGTGGGCAATAGTGGAAGACAAAGTGGAGGATAAAGTGGAGCATTTATGAAGATAATGGAGCTAATGTGGCACTAATGGAGCTAGTAGGAGACAATGGATAATGGAAGTGGATGGTAAGTGGTGATGGTGGTGTGATTAGGAAAATGGATGGTAAGTGGGGATGGTGGGGTATGATTAGGAAAATGGATGGTGAGTAGGGATTGTGGGGTGTGATTATGAAAGTGAATGATGAGTAGGGATTGTGGGGTGTGATTATAAAAGTGAATGATGAGTGGGGATGATGGGGTGTGATTATGAAAGTGGATGATGAGTGGGGATTGTGGGGTGTGATTATGAAAGTGGATGATGAGTAGAAAATTTAGTAGTGAAGATTGGTGAATTTTGGATGAAAAACAATTTGGCGAAAAATGTGTGAAGGTTGGGATTAAAGCTAAAATTTTATCTCTTTTACTGAAGATTCTATAAGAAACACATTCTGATTGTCATCATCGGGTAATCAAGATACAGCACCCAAGTCTTAGGACCGATCAAAGTGGGGTGTCTACATGGTTAAAACAGACTCAAAAGGAAAAGAAAAGACAGACACAGAAATGGCAGTGATGTCCAAGTTATTACCCCAGAAATCACCAAATTTAGACTTGCTAGAATGACTTGAGTCTGATCCTAACTCTACAGACTTGGTAGAATCAAACTCAGACTCAACACTTAATTCAGAACTCAGAAGAAAACCATTCTCAATGGTCAAAGTGTAGGGCATCAACCGCATGTAGAATGAAATTCGTGCAATTCACATGTGGTCCATCTTCGATCACAAAAATGATGAAAATATCCCTTGGGTTTACTGGTCCCACGCTAGTCTCAAGATCTATCATAGAGTCAATCAGTATCAGATCTAGAATTTCTCCCATGCTTCTTTGCTACTTGAAATCTATAGCTCAGGAAAACCACAAAAAAGGAAGTTCATGCCTATGAGAATATTTACCATACTATCCAGTTCTGGCTTTAGATCATTTTCCATCACAGGGTTCTGCGGTTTTGTCTAGGATCAAAATGCATTTATCATGAACATATTAGTACTTTTTGGAATAGGCACCATGGGCTTGGCTAGATGGTAAGGTGTGATGTATATGCTAGGGTTAAAGGTGGCTGGTAGTGTATGGATGAGGTTGAGGTGAGGAAGTAACGGGTTGGTAGTGACCCTGGCTCCTTGGGGTTGAGGCAGAGCTATGGTTTTGTTGTCGAGGAGATCATGAATTGCATGGTGTAAGTGAAAACAATGATCAATCTCATAACTATGTTGTTGGTGAAAGGCACAATATTTATTGGGGTCATGTCTGGCTGGTAGAATATCAAGAAGAGTGTGATAACCTCGTCACGTATTATGCTTGTAACCCTTTAATTTTGAATGTTCTTATATGATTAGTGTGAAATTGAATGTTAAATATGTGTTTAATATGATTTTTGGACCCATATCTGTTAGCCAAAAGAATATCTGTTGTGATTTCTGCTATAATCTAAAATTGAAGGTTTGAATGATGTCAAAAATCGAAATTGATTAGTTTACTGTGATTGGCATAATTTTTAGAGCCTTATGAAAAGTTTGATTAAAATTTGATTCATATTAAATTAGTTAGATAAAATCAATTAAGTTAAGTTATATTTAATTAATCCTTAAACTCTAATTAACTAGCTCAATTCCTAATTAGTGTATTAAGTTTATCAAGTATATATGTGGATATATGTCAAGTGATGAGATTAGTTTGTTCCTGAGCTCAAAATTATGAAATTTAGATTCTAGAGAGAAAGTGAGAACAAGTTAGAGAGAGAGAGAGAGAGAGAGAGAGAGAGAGAGAGAGAGAGAGAGAGAGAAGCAAGAGAACTTCGAGTTTTGGCTAGAGGCTTGAAGAATTGAGGAACACAACTCAAGTTCTTGCTAGGATTAGTGTTCTTGAAGATTCTAGGTTGGATCACTGAGGTGTGACAACACTTCGAACACTGTAAGTAATATCTTACTGAAGATATTTTGTTATATGCTATTTTCTTAAATGCTTTTATGGTAAGTCTTGGAACTTATGATTTTTGAAATTTGAATGAGACTTCGAATGTTTCAATATGACCTTTGAATTTGATTTGATAAGTATTAAAGTATGATGGACCCAGGGTCGTTTTGCATATAATGGACCTAAGGTCATATGAGTTAAACCCAAGGTCGTTTTGTGTATTTGTCTCAATGGACCAAAGGTCATTTTGTATATTATTCTCAATGGACCAAAGGTCAGTTTGAATAAGAGTATGTTAGACCAAATGTCATTTTGAAATTGAATGTGTTGGACTTGAGGTCATTTTTTTTATTTGTCTCGATGGACCTAAGGTCGTTTTGTATATTTGTGTCAATGGACCAAGGTCATTTTGAATAAGAATATATTGGACAAAAGTCGTTTCGAATATGAATATGTTGGACCCAAGATTGTTTTGTCCCTTTGCTATGTTTTAAGTTTGATGGATTGGACCCAAGGTTGTTTTGCTTCGTTATGATCTGCTTAAGTTTGTTATGAATGGGAATAATATTCCACATGTAATATGTATAGGTATGATTTATTTATATACGAATCTTATTCATTAACCTCTTTACTTTTATGTTATTCACTAGGCTTTCGCTCACTCTTTATATATATATATGTATGTAGGTAAGCAACCGATTGCCTAGCCTTAGAGTCTACCCAGGAGAAGCGTGTGGTTTTGAGATGTCAACCTTGGAGTGCCTTTTCTTAGAGGCTTTTTGTTTCTTTTGTTTTGATCTTTTACTTTCTTTTGTTAGTCATGTTTGACCATGTCTGTATATAAGTTTTGGTTTTTGTATGGTTATGTATGATCTTGGACATGTGAGATCTTTTTATGTATGTGTGGGTGTGAGCTATTAATATACAAAATGTTTTTGATCATGCCATTTATACATAAGCTCATTTGACAAATTTATATTTCTGTTTCCACTTCTGACCCCATATAATTAAATATGATTTGATTTCTATCTAAGGTCATAGGTAATCTTATGATTACTTGCCGTTTATGATCCAAACCTCTAAGGGCGGGTTTGGGTCATGATAGGGTGGTATCAAAGTACAAGTTAATACCTCACACACTTGTCCAATTGAGTGTTAAGGTATTTGGGAAAGACTTAAGGTGCATCCATTTGATAAGAACATGCTTGTATGCATTGATAATATGTGAATACATGAGACATGAATTGTTATGCCTATGTGTACGAGCAAATTTTTGTTTTTGTTATAATGCAAGTTTATATAGATAATGTTGAGAACAAGAGACTTTGAAATAGAAGAGTCCTCCACTACTCAATTAGACAGAATGGATAGAATGATGCAAGATATGGCAGAAAGGCTGAGACAACAACAACAATGGCAACAACCGACACCTTCACCTCCAATGCTAGTATCGCCTGTGCAAGATTATCAGGCTAATGGCCCTACAATTTCCCTCACTAAAGAATTTAAGAAGATGAAACCACTGTTGTTCGATGGGGGTGTAGACCCATTAAAAGCTGAGGCTTGGGTCCTTGGAACCAAGAAATTATTTGAGGTATTTTCGTGTACCGAGGCACAAAAGCTTTAGTTGGCTGTATTCACTCTAGAGAACGAGGCAAGAAGATGGTGGATGCTAATCCAAGAAGACGATAAGAGGATTGATTGGGCATGATTTCTTAAAATTTTCTAAGAGAAATATTTTTCGCAATGCATCCGTGATTGAAAAGTGTCCGAGTTTGTGGGACCCAAGAAAGGTATCATGATAGTAGCCGAGTATGAAGCAAGGTTCACAGAGTTGGCCAAATTTACACTGCATATGGTTGACATCGATTACAAAAAGGAAAAAAAAATTGAAGGTGGACTCCGCAATGCAATTCTAGAGAGAGTTAATGTGTTGAAACTACCCACTTATGTTAATGTGTTAGACCAAGCCCTAATGTTTGAGGCTAACATGACAAATCATAATAAACCATCTTAATGCAAAAGCAAGAGGCAAGGCTTTTTTTCAAAGAAGGGATAGCAAAATATAGGATCAACGAGCACTTCGAACTCTACAAGGGATATGGCACCAACATTTAGCGAATGTGGTAAGAAACATCGACGGGTTTGTTATTGTATTTCCGGGGATTCTTTCAAATACGAAAAAATGGGACACATGGTGAGAGACTGCCCCCAAACTGAGCGACAGGGAATTGGACGAGCAGCTTCTAGTTCAACTGGGTTCATCCTAATGTCAAGAAACACTGCAGGACCTACTGCTACAAGAGACACACTAAGGCAAGGGTGATTTTTTGCACTCATCCTAGGTGACACATCAAATACTGAGGTCGTTGTCTCAAGTACTCTTTCTGTTTGTAATCAAGATACTTATGTGCTAATTGATTCCGATTCGACACATTCTTCTCTATCTACTGTATTTGCATCTAGATTGAGTAGACCCGTGGAATTATTACCTTATCTATTGTGTGTATTGCTTCATCTGGGGAATCTATTTTGTGTTCATCTGTGCATTGTGTCTGTGAAATACTTATTGGGAATGTTGCGTTATTTGTAGATTTATTGCCCCTTGACATTAGGCATTTTAATGTGATTTTGGGAATGGACTGGTTGTCTAAGTACTGTGCCACTATCCATTGTGTGACAAAACCGGTTTTGTTTAGACCACTGGGATATGATGAATTTGTATTTGTGGGTAATGGTGTAGTACCTCCCCCTTACTTAATTTCAGCAAATGAAAACATGCAAATTACTTAAGACAGGATGTCAGGGTTATCTGTGTAGTATCTTGACTGATTAATCCATGAATGTTATGTTAGATGATATTCCTATTGTTAGAGAATTCCCAGATGTGTTTCCGGAAGAATTATCGGGAGAGTTGGTTGACTAGGTGTAGACACCCCATTTTTGACTGTCCTCAAGACTTGGATGTCACCATTTGAACACTTGGTGATTATCCATGATCATGTTCGTTTGGAGTTCCCGGAGTTCTCGGCTACGCGCCTTGCCTTAGGACCTCCGAACTTGACCGTTTTGTGTCTGGTTTGCACCAAACACTTGTGCTTTGCCTTGGAGGGGCAGGGAATGCCTTGTGAGGCATCCCCACACACCACCGGCAGTGGCTAGAGACCACCGGCTGTTTGGTGTTTCCATCGGCACTCTTTTGTGCCGGTCGGTAGTCAATTTTGTCAAAATGACAATTTTGCCCTGCCGGCTACTGTGCAGTTGCTTTATGAGATATTTTGAGGTAGCTGTATGGCATTGGCTTCTCCTCCATACACGTGTATGGAGGGATGCCTCTCTTGTTTTGCTTAGTGACTAAGCTTACAAGATTGCCTCCTCTATAAGAGGAGGCCTTGTCTCCCTTGCTTTAGGGTTAGAGAGATTGGAGAGGAGAAGGAAGAGCTCTGGTTTTTAGGGTTTGCTTTGGTGTATCTAAACTATATCTCTACCTCTTCGTCTCTTGCCCTTGTGTGTGTTTGTGTCTCATTATTGCACACAAGCACATAATATTTCACCTTCCCTTGGCTACTGAGGTCCCAAGAGGTTATTCTTGCTGTTCTTGACTGGTTTGGAGCTCAAGGAAGCAACAAAGTCGACATTTGTGAAGAAGGTCAACAAGGGTGAGAAACTTGCTTTATATACCCCATTCTTGCACTCCATTTTGACCTATCTTCGAACTGTTTTTGTGCTTGGTGTTCAATACAAAAAAGTGCTATTTTTTAGTCCTTTTGATAGTTTATTAAGGGTACTTTGTGCTTTGGGGAAGTTTGGCCCCTCTTAGGCCTTGAAAGGGCTCATTTTGGTGCTATTTTGTTGAGATCCGGGGTTTTGGTGTTTGGGTCTCTTCACCACTGAAATCTTGAGGGATTTTAGTGGTGAAGATGATGCCTTGAATTCCTAAGAAGGAGGGGGTCACCTCCTCTCCTTGATGTCCTTGAAAAGGACAAGTTTTAGCCTCTTGAGGAAGCCTATGTTCAAGCGTGTGTTGAGCATGCCATGACTGTTTTTCATGCTTATTATATCATGATTTAACATTGCTATGTGTTGGTTTTGGTCCCTTATGCATGCTTAGCATAGTTGCCATGTAATGCCTTGTATTGCCTTAACATACCTTAGGTTGTTAGCCCTAATTTGAGCATGCTTTAGGCTTAGACTTATGAATGTTTTGTGCTTATTTTGACATGTTTTAGCTCTGTCCATAGTCATTTGGGTTGATCTTGGCATGGATTATATAGCCCCTTTGCATTTTAGGCTTGCTAGCCTTTGAGTATGCATATGTAGCATGTGTTGCTTACCTCATTTTGATGGTTTGGAACCATTTGGCATGTCATTTTAGTCCCTTTGGTGTGCTTGTATGCTTGCCTTAGTTGCCTCTTTAATGCTTTAAAAGCATGTATTGAATGCTCCATGTTTTGATCATTGTGCATGCCTTTGGTTTCAAGCCTCTTAGATGTCATCTAAGTAGCCTTTTGGCTCTGTTTTAACATGCTAAAAACCTGTTTTTAGTTGTTTAATGCATGCCATAATTGTCTTGCATAAGTATAGTTCAATGCCTCATTAACTTGCTTTAAGTCTTGGACCGTTTGCATGCTTTGTTTGGCCTATCTTGAGTTGGTTTAGCACCACACTTTGACATGATTTTAAAGCTTATGATGCATGCTTAGTGTTCATGATATCCCCTTTCAAGTGTGCTTGAGGGTTGCTTACTTGGTGCCTAAGTGTTAAGTCTTAACATATGTATGTGTGTATGTGTATTGGCTTTCATTTTTGGGCATTGTTGGCCACTGATTTTAGGCCTATTTGGGGTTGCCTAGATCATGTTTAAGACCATCATTTGCTTGGCTTGCATTGCCTCATGTTTGCTTGCATGCTTACATAAGTGTCTTGCCATGGTCATGTTGCATATTAGCTAACATGCTTAGGTTGCATCACACCTTACATACGCGCCTTGTTCCTTGACTTGGTGATAGGAATTGGGCCTTGTTTTGTTTATTTGGTTTACATGCATTTGACATGAAAGTGCACCACTTGGTTCTTTGGGCCATCATGCATGGAAATGCATGATTGGTGGCCCGAGAATCGAGGCACGTGCCCCTTTGAGTCACAAACATGATAGGGGGCATGATCGGTGCATACATTGTTGGAATTACATTGCCATGCAAGTTTTTGCCCTCTGCTGCTATGAGTTGCAGGTCCTGCAGACATTCAGTGCCGGCCGGCAGTTTTTAGTGCCGACCGGCAGTCAACTTATGGCCGATGGATTAATTTTGTGCCGGTGGCCACATACTTCAGCCGGTGGTGTTTCCCCTCAGCCGGTGATACCCCCCAGTACCTTGAGAAGTGGTTTTGAGACTTTGGCAGTTTCCAGAGGAGCAAAGCAGGGAAAACAGAGGCAATCTAGGCATAGCAGTGCAATTCCGAGCGGAATCCAAGCGCGCGTGCATTGAGCCCCCGCCCCGAGGCGGTTTACTGTTTTTCCTTAGATTAATTATTTTGTTAATTTAATTAATTTGTAATATTTAATTAGCTTGTGTAGTTAATTATTTGTATTATTCTTTTGGTCCCTCCGAGCGAGGGCAAATCTATAATAAGTGTGGGTGAGTGGTGTGTATGTCTTCCAACCCCCACTTCTTTCTTCCCTTTTATTTACTTGCTTATGATGGTAGATAAGGGCACGTCTATTTTAGCACACCTTATGCAACGCATGCGTGCATCCATGCATTTGTTAACATGCATCGGGCTCGGTACATCATACAAACTGCATTGTATTTTCAATTCCAAATTGAATACGTGCATCGAATAAAGTGCATTTCACATGCCATGTTTAGGGTTAGCCGAGCCTACTCTAAATTGCATCCTTGCCTGCGTTGCATTAGCCAGTTAACATGAACTAGGTCATGCACGTTTGCTAACTAGTTTCTTGTTTTGGCACGGAGTACGACGTAAGTATTTGCGCTTTAGCATACCACATGCGTGTGAATGTT
Organism: Camellia oleifera; assembly: GCA_022316695.1. NCBI lineage: Eukaryota > Viridiplantae > Streptophyta > Magnoliopsida > Ericales > Theaceae > Camellia > Camellia oleifera. The sequence goes on from CM039312.1 coordinate 86,876,316, forward strand.
GCCATGACAGTATGCTTACCATATGGCTAAGTGCTTATGTGAGATAAACTGTTTGAATGCCTGTGGGTGGAGGTTGGATTGCTTGAGTTGGAAAACTCGTTGAAATCTGTGTTTTACCCTACTTGCAAGTAGCAAATTCCAAAGCATTTTCAAAACGAACGGATATGCAATGTTTGTTTCCAAATTAGGCGATCTAGTCTACACTTGTTTGCTGCGAGCATAACATAGTAATTCTAGGCTAATAATTGGAATAAGAGCATGAAATGTTTTCAAAAATGGATATCACGGTTAGTAGAGGCCGGTCTTCGGACCGGGCGAAAGGGGGTGCTCATAGCTGACCTTCCCCGATCGTACCCAAGCTCCCGAGCCAAGACCACTTTGGTGATGACGGACACGTGGCCTTCGGCACCGAGTCAGTTCCTAAATTTTTCGTTTTAAAATATTTAGGTGGCGACTCTGTATTTGGCAAAGCAGTCCACGTTTGGCACTACTTTTCAAAAAATCTGTTTTTTCTTCAAAACGATTTGCCGGATTTGGACTCTTTGGTTCAGATTAAGAACCGTAACACAAAATCGAGTCCGAACTGTAGCGAGGTCCCCCGCGGACGTGTTACACCAGGAAGTTGAGTTTACTATTAAAGTCATCTTGGGTACTCAACCCATTTCAAAGACTCCATATAGAATGTCAACTATTGAGATAAAAGAACTGAAAGACCAATTACAAGATTTGCTTGACAAGGGTTTTATTCGACCGCGCACTTCACATTGGGGTGCGCTAGTTTTATTTGTCAACAAGAAAGATGGAACCTTACACTTGTGTATCAATTATTGAGAGTTAAATAAGATAACGATCAAGAATAAATACCCTTTGCCTTGTATTGATGACTTGTTTGATCAGTTGCAAGGTTCACAAGTGTTTTCAAAGATCGATTTGAGATTTGGGTACCATCAGCTGAAGGTGAAAGCTGAAGATGTTAAGAAAACTGCATTTCGAACAAGTTATGGGCATTACGATTTTTTGGTTATGCCATTTGGGGTTACTAATGCACTCACAGCATTTATGGCTCTCATGAACCGAATTTTTAAATCCTACCTGAACGAATTTGTAGTTATTTTTATTGATGATATTTTGATTTACTTAAAAAGTAGAGATGAACATGAACAACATTTGAAAACTATTTTGCGAACACTTAGGGAGAAGAAGTTATATTCCAAATTGAAGAAACGTTAATTTTGGTAGGATCGAAGTGTATTTCTAGGACACGTTATCAACATAGATGGAATTTCTGTAGACCCACAAAAGGTTGAGGTGATTGTGAATTGGCCTATGCCGACAAATGTGACACAAGTCCGAAACTTCATGGGATTAGGTGGGTATTACAGAAGTTTTGTGAAAGACTTTTCAAAGATAGCAATACCACTTACCCAACTTATTCTAAAGGGACAAACGTTTGAATGGACTGATGAGAGAGAATCCACCTTCCAAGAACTAAAGACAAGATTGACTACAACACCGGTTTTGACATTGCCTTCAGGTATAGAAAATTTTGTGATTTATAGTAATACCTCATATAAGGGTTTGGGTTATGTATTGATACAGAATAGTAAAGTGATAGCCTATGCGTCTTGACAATTGAAGTCTCATGAAAAGAACTATCCAACTCATGATTTAGAATTGGCCACAATTTTATTTGCTTTGAAGATTTGGCGCCACTATCTGTATGGACCAAAGTGTGAAGTTTATATCGATCACAAGAGTTTGAAGTACTTCTTTACCCAAAAATAGTTAAATATGTGGCAAAGAAGATGACTAGATCTAATTAAAGACTATGATCTCTAGATTTAGTATCATCCAGGTAAATCTAACATCGTAGCCAATGCTTTGAGTAGAAAATCAATGGGGAACTTAGCATGTTTGATGACTGAACAGAAAGAGACATTGAAAGACTTAGAAAGATTCAAGATTGAAGTGGTGTTACATGAACATGGCAGATTGATAGCTATTATTTCAGCTCAACTCACAATCATTAATAAGATTAAGCAAAAGCAAAGGAAGGATGAATTCCTCAAGAAAGTGATCGATGAGTTTGAATCGAATTTGAAACTGGGGTTCTGTATTGAAAATGAGGTGTTGAAGTTTCAAGAGAGATTGTGTGTTCCAAACATTTCTGATTTGAAGAAACGAATATTGGAAGAAGCCCATAAGTCAAAGTTTGCAATGCAACCGGGCAACAACAAAATGTATCGGGATTTGAAACAAAGTTACGGGTGGCCTAGCATGAAGAAAGAGATTGTAGAGTATGTATCTAAGTGTCTTCAGTGCCAGCAAGTCAAAGCCGAACACTAAAAGCCAACATAATTACTTCAGCCTCTCCCTATTTCGGAATGGAAATGAGAGCACATAACCATGGACTTTATCATCGGTCTGCCTTAGACACCTAGAGGTATAAACTCTATCTAGGTTATTGTGGATAAGTTAACTAAATTTGCACATTTCCTACCTGTGAGGACTAGTTATGATGCTTATGGATTGGCTACAATTTACATTGATGAAATTGTTCATTTACATGGAGTATCAGTATCCATTGTTTTGGATAGGGGTCAAATTTTTTTTTGGAAGAGTCTTCGAAGGGCATTGGGAACAAAATTGAGGTTTTGTACCGCTTTTCTTCTGCAAACCGATGGGCAATCAGAAAGAATTATTTAGACTTTAGAGGATATGCTTCGAATGTGTGCTCTAAACTCTCAGGAGAGTTGAGAAACTTATTTTCCACTGGTGAAATTTGTATACAACAATAGTTCCCACTCTAGGATTGGCATGGCACCATATGAAGCCTTGTATGGTACAAAATGTACATCTCCGATTTATTGGACCGAAGTTAGGGATATGGTCATGTTTGGATCTAAAATTGTGCAAACAACCACTAAAAAGATTAAAGTTATTCAACAAAGGCTGAAAACTACACAAAGCCGACAAAAGAGTTATGGAGATCATAGAAGAAGGGCTCTTGAGTATGAAGCCAGTGATCATGAGTTCATTCGTGTGATTTAGATGAAGGGTCAATCGAGGTTTGGCAAGAAAGGGAAATTATCACCTCGATATATTGGACCGTTCTAGATTTTGGAAGGCTTGGTCTAGTTGCATACCGAATCACTCTTGCGCCAGGGATGGAACAAATGCATAATGTGTTTCATGTATCGATGTTGAGGGGTTATCTCTAAGATTTGTTCCATGTTATTGACTACACCTAGATAGCTCTCGATGTGAATATCGAGTATAAAGAGAAACCAAACCAAATCATTGACTGACAAGTGAAACAGTTGAGACCTAAGGCAATTCCTATGGTTAAGGTAGAATGGAAGGAACAGTATGGTACAAAAGTGACTTGGGATGAAGAAGACGAAATGAGGCAAAGGTATCCCAAGTTATTGCTGACACAAGGTAATGCAAGTTTGGAGGAGCAAACTTCTTAAAGAGGGGACGAATGTGACAATCCCACCACATATTATGGTTTTAACCCTTTAATTATGAATATGCTTATGTGTTTAGTGTGAAATTGAGTGTTAATTATGTGTTCAATATGATTTTTGGATCAATATCTATTAGCCGTACGAATATCTGGAGTGATTTCTTCTATAATCTGAAATTGAAGGCCTTAATGGCATCAGAAACTAAAATTGATTAGTTTACTGTGATTGGCATAATTTTTAGAGCCTTATGAAAGGTTTGATTAAAATTTGATTCAAATTAAATTAGTTAAATAAAATCAATTAAGTCGAGTTATATTTAATTAAGTCTTAAACTCTAATTAACTAGCATAATCCCTAATTAGTGTATTAAGTTGATTAAGTATATATATGTTAAGTGAGGAGATTAGCTCATTTTTGAGCTCAAAATTCTGAAATTTACATTCTAGAGAGAGAGTGAGAGCAAGTTAGAGAGAAAGAAGCAACAGAACTTGGAGTTTTGGCTAGAGGCTTGAAGAATTGAGGAAGACAACTAAAGTTCTTGCTAGGATTAGTGTTCTTGAAGATTCTAGGTTGGATCATGGAGGCTTGACAACACTTCGAACACTATGAGTAATATCTTAGTAAAGATATTTTGTTATATGCTATTTTCTTAAATGCTTTTATGGTAACTCTCGGAACTTATGATTTTTGAAATATGAATGAGACTTTGAATGTTTCAATGTGACTTTTGAATTTGATTTGATAAAGATTAAAGTACGATGGACCCAAGGTTGTTTTGGATAAAATGGACCGAAGGTCATTTTGCATATGGGTTGGACCCAAGGTCGTTTTGTATATTTGTCTCAATGGACCTAAGGTCATTTTGTATATTTGTCTCAATGGACCAAAGGTTGGTTTGAATAAGAATATGTTGGACCAAATGTCATTTTGAATATGAATATGTTGGACCCAAGGTCGTCTTGTATATTTGTCTCTATGGACATAAGGTTGTTTTGCATATTTGTCTAAATAGACCAAAGGTCATTTTGAATAAGAATATATTAGTCCGAAGGTCGTTTTGAATATGAATGTGTTGGACCCAAGGTCGTTTTGTCCCTTTGATATGTTTTAAGTATAATGGACTGGACCCGAGATCATTTCGCTTCGTTATGATCTATTTAAGTCTGTTATGAATAGGAATAATATTCCACATGTAATATGTATAAGCATGATTTATTTATATACGAATCTCATTCATTAACCTCTTTACTTTGATGTTAGTCACTAGGCTTTTGCTTACTCTTTATATATATATGTATGTGGGTGAGCAACAGATTGCCCAGCCTTAGAGTTTGCCCAGGAAAAGCTTGTGGTTTTGAGATGTCAACCTTGGAGTGCCTCTTCTTAGAGAATTTTGTTTCTTTTGTTTGGATCTTTTACTTTCTTTGGTTGTCATGTTTGACCATGTCTGTGTATAAGTTTTGGTTTTTGTATGGTTATGATATATGTATGATCTTCGACATGTGAGATCTTTTTATATATGCATGGGTGTGAGTTATTAGTATACAAAATATTTTTGTTCATGCCATTTATGCACAAGCAAATTGGACATATTTTATTTTTCTACTTTCGCTTCTGGCCCTATATAATTAAATATGATCTGATTTCTGTCTAAGGCCGTAGATAATCTCATGATTACTGGCTGGTTATGATCCAAACCTCGAAGGGCAGATTCGGGTCATGACAGAGAGGTTGAGGATCAAGGAGCTTGAGGTGGCCCTTTTCTACTAGGATTTCCATGGCACTGGGTTAGAGACATGTGGAGTGGATGGAAGGTTTTATTTGAGGGTTGGCTTGGCTTGGCTATTTGTAGGTCAGTGTTAGCAAAGGGATTGCCTATTTTGGCAGTGGTGGCAATGACTGTTTTGATTTTTGAAGGTACAGAATTGGCAACTGTGTTACTACTGGGAATAGCATTGGAACTGCGAGTGAATGCCTTTCTCACTGGCTCATTTCCTTCTGTAATGATTCCCTGCTTGATAGCATCCTCAATTTGAATCCGAATCTCATGGAAGTATTTGAAGTTGAAGAAAGGGAGAACTATTATTTTCTGTAGTAGCCTTCTGTGCAAATTCTTGACAACCATATGGACTTGATCTTTCTTTGGCGGTCAATTGGTCATCATGGTTGCCGTTTCCCTTCACCTGGTGATAAATACCATAAAGCTCTCGTTGGGCTCTTGTTGGGTCTCTTCCAGTTCCCGAGTGGTTACTTCGATCTATGTATTATAAGAGTATTGTGTGACAAATGTTTTAGCTAACTGCTCCTAGTTTTGCTTAACCGAATCATCTAACTTGGCATACCAAGTAGAAGCCACTTTTGACATGGCTCTTCCGAACAAGGAAAGCTTTTGAGCTCAAGATAAGCCCATGGGCTTTAGAATGTCTGAGAAGAAGTAGATATGAGCCATAAGGTCACCAACCCCATCAAATCTATGTATGTGCGACATTTTGAACCGCTCAGGCAAGCTCACAGTTGTTTCCGTAAACGCATTCTCAATGTTTGGAATGGAGTTGATCCCTTGTGATTTTTTGAACGTTTTCGTTAATTTGCATATTTTTAGCATAGTCGGGTCAACATCATCAATACCCATGGGGAAAAGCCCTCCTATTGGTTGTGTAAGAACCCTAAGATCTTCTTGTAGATTAGGTTCATGAAGTTCCTCTACCGGCAGAGGTGGTTCCAAAACCGAATCAACCATTGGAGGTGGATGAGATGTAGATGCCCCAGATGGGCGTTGTAATTTAGGAAGAGCGTCACTGTTGGTGGCAAGCTTGTTGGAAATAGCATCCATGCTTCGTTGAAGGGACAAAAACATCTTTGCTATATCTACTGAAGGTTAGTCTGTTACTATTGGAGGTTAATCTATCACCACTAGAGGTGGATCCATCACAGATTCAAGAAATTCCTACTGGAAAGGTATTGGCAGTGAGGCTTTAACCTTTCTCCTTGTAATTGGTTGTAGAAAAACTAACACCAGCTGTCCTTGAACCAAATCTGTGATTTTACAGAGTTTACCAGCATGAGTCCACAAAACTTGGGGGATATTAGATTGTTCTAAAGCTATAGTGCTACGACTACTTAACAAAACAAAAACGGAACTCCCAATTAAAATTTCAATAGCATTCCAGCTCAACTGAACATTATATAACATGCTGAAACACTGAACTCAACTCCTTAAAATGTTATGCTTGAAACACTTTTAAGAATTTGAAAATCCTTGTATGAATCCCATCCATTGCACATAATAGGAAAGAGAACAAATACCCCTATGGAGGATAGGGTTATCTTGTCCTAGCTTTGAAATGATCTAGGGTTTCACTATTAAAACAAGTGGCATCATATATCCTAGAATCGGGTAGCATTCTGTCCTACTTTTGGAAGTTACTAAAACTTACTATATGCATTAGGTTAGTCTTGGTCAAAAAGGGTACCTCAGCAAGATACCAATATACCTACCCAGTTTGTCACCTATAAGTGAACGGTAGATCAAGCGGTACGTTGGTGATCCAGATCTGAGGCTTGTGCTCCCACCATGATAGAGCCCATGTTCGTCTATCTGCCAGAAGCCGAATAGTCGTCCACGATAATAGGAGACAAGCACGAAGCTTAGGCGCACCAATGCATGCAATGCAATAAACATATAATTGAAAATAAAAATCATATCATGGATTTCGAGTTAGGGTTTCTTAATATCCCCAGCAGAGTTGCCAGAAAATTAACATCGCTCGGGGGATACCTGAGCGCGTTAAAGAGTTTGAACCCTTGATTTCTTTCATCTAATCTCATGAGTGCAATGTTAAACGTAGATGAGAGTTTAGATTTGGCAACTTTTATGAAAAATCCCTTTTATTGCAAAACCTTTGCCAGAAATGGACTGTGTCATTAGCTCTTAGAGTCGCCATTGAATAATTTGGGAAATTAGGAAACCCTTGACTCGTGCCAGGGCCACTGTTCGTCGTAACTAAGGATGTTTGACTCAGAACCTTAGGTGTGAGAGGGAAAGGTCATTAAATGAGCACCCCTACTCACTCGATTAAAGATCGGCCTCTACTAAACTATAATAATTGTTTACTCTACATGTTCATATCCCAATTATTTAATAAATCTTAAAATTTACTATGTGAAAGAAAACAAGTATATATTGTGTCATTCATTCTAGAACAACTTGATGTCTTGTATTTTGAAAGAGATTTGAAGATGAACAACTCAAAGAAACAAAGTTTACAAACATGAAAATCAACATCATTCTAATTTAAGCGACACAACCTTCATCCATCGGCATGCATAGAGTTATATCAAATAATCAAATAGCCTCATGGTAGGATGCTAAACATAGTAAGGAAAATACACACAAGCGGGATGCTAAAGCCTTAAAACTTACATATTTACCAACGTCTGGCAAACAGTTACAAAACAAAGTTATTCAAACATGCATAATCCTATATACAAAATTCTAATGCAATTCACTCATGAAATACAACTAAAGATTCGGCTTCTTATATATATGACATGTGAATCATCTCAAGACATAAGGTAGCACACAAAGTCACATAATAATCGATTAAAGCCATTGATGCAAATTTAGCTGAATCAAGATGCCTGAAACATGGATGTAAAGCATGGATATGATGAAAAGAAAAATATGATGCACATTTACAAATAAGAAACGAAAGTAAAAGAATGGGATAGAGAGAAGCAGGTCGGGGAATTATTACAACACTTTGAATAATTACATATTTGAATAAGGGAGGATGGGAAGAAAATATTACAACAAAATATATCCTCACAAATCTCTCAAATTACAATGAAAAAAACACATATGTATGCCTTGGGGATCACCAGAAACTATTCTGCTTGACACTAGAAGACTACTCTATGCTGTCCAGGAGAACTTGATTGGCCGGGCAATTAATCTTGGCAAAACTCTATTTTTTTCTTTGCAACCCCAAAATAGAACAATCAAAGACTATGTAGGTGGCTCAACTAACCACTTCCAGTTAGAGTATAACAAGGTTTATAATATGAAATGAAATTAAAACAAGAAGATCAATATAACAAAGAAAATACAAGAAAATGAAAAAGATTGAAAATTCACATTCCAAAGAAATGATAAACTCCTTGATTTCCAAACTTCCTTTTGATCCCCCTCAAGTTTAGGAGGGGTGTTCTCAATTCTCAAGACGGTATAACAGTGTGTAGGGAAAGTGGAGGTTTATGAAACAAGTTCTTTGTTTTGGTAACAACTCTCTCTTAATCAAAGTTTTTTCTCCTTTTTTTCTCTCTCTTTCTCTATCTCTCCATATATTCTCTTACATAGATTCTAATCCTCTCCATATAGACAAGGGTGTAAGACTTAATGGAGAAGATGGTTGAAGACAAAGGATGATGGGGTGACAAGGATCAAAGACTTGACCCTTGCATTGGATACTCCTTTTGTGGAAGAGACAAACTCTTTAGACCATGGAGGACGAGTAGATACACAATATGCAAGACTCAATGGAGTAGGTGGGAGGAGACAAGGTGGAAGACAAATGAGGATGGGGTGATAAGGATCAAAGACTTGACCCATGCATTGGATGCTCCTTTTTAGAAGAGACAAACTCGTTTGACAATGAAGGGTGAGTGGATACATAATTCATACCCAAACATATTAGAAATGTCTACAATGGCATGTTCCACACGCATTCAACAAAAATTCTACTGTAACTGCCCGATTTTTGGGCAAATTAGCCAGCTAGCTGTTGGTTGGCCAGCCAGCCAGCCAAAATATTGGCCGTGGCCTGACTATTTTGCACGATATATGATTTTTTGACATAATTATCATCCTTTCCTCCTATTTCTACACTATTCTTTGTTCAATTTCCTGAGAAAATATTTTATTTTGAAGTTTAAAAATGAGCCTCATAACACAATGGAATACTCAGAACAAAGCGCAGAAAGAAAGTTTCAAAAGAGAGTTTTGAACGGGACTTAAACACTTGACCAAAACAGGCTTAGGGTTGGTATGAAGCACAAATTTCATCTTTCTTACTGAGGATGTTGTGAGAAACACAATTTGTTTTCATCATCAAGTAATCAAAAGAAAGAACCCAAGTCTTAGGGCTGGTCAAAATGAGGTGTCTACAGGACCAAGTTACTGCGAAGCACTATTTCATGGCCGCCATGAAGACCAAATAGCTTTGCGACCAGGTCCAGATGTTAGAGGTGGCAGATCAGCCTGTAATGTAAGATGTGGGAAAAGTTCCAGTCGAGAAAATGGTGAAAAACTTGGAGAAAGTCCAAGTGGAGGAAATTGACCTGAGAAATACTTTATTATCAATACCTTGTTTATCACTGATGAAAACGTTCAACTGCTAAACCTATTGAAGAAAATATAGAAGTATTTTCATGGTTAACCTACGACACTCCTAGTCTAGATCCTGAATTTGTCTGCCACAAGTTTAATATCAATCCTTTAGCTTGGCCTGTGCTACAGAAGAATAGAAGGTCCTCAATTGAGCTTACCGAAGTAGTAATTGCGGAGGTAGACAAGTTTTTAACAGTGGGGGCAATTTGAGAGGTCCAATATTGGCAATGGCTGTCTAACATGTTGTTGTGAAGAAGAAGAAGAACAGAAAGTGGAGGACCTGTGTCGACTTTACTAGTCTTGACAAAGCATGTCTAAACAATAGCTTCCCCTGACCACGTATTGATCAACTCGTCGATTCAATGGCTGGACACGAGCGAATGAGTTTCTTGGATGCCTACAACGGCTACCATTAAATACCCCTGTTTGGCCTAGACTAGGAGAAAACAACATTCATTACTCCCCGAGGGACCTACTATTAAAAGGTGATGTTGGTCGGCCTTAAGAACGCTGGAGAAACTTACCAATGGATGGTGACTTGAATGTTCAAGGATCTGCTCGGCCAAACCATGGAAGCATATATAGATGATATGGTAGTTAAGAGTTGGTTTGCAACATACCACCTTGCTAATTCAGAGAAATTTTCAGCATCCTTAAGACTCATCAACTTCAACTCAATGCCTGGAAATGTTCTTTCGGAGTAGGATCAAGGAAGTCTTGGGTTACATGCTTACTTGAAGAGAAATTACAGCAAATCTGTATTAGATTAAAGTGATATAGGAGATTAAACTATCAAAGAAAGCTAAAAAACTTTAGAAATTCGAAGGAATGGCAACAACGCTGAATCAGTTCATCAGTAGGTCCTCAGACCAAATGAAACCCTTTTTCCAGCTCATAAGGAAAAATGTTGCATTTGAATAGGGACCCTAATGAACTGAGGCATTGCACGACCTAAAAAAGTACATCAGTTCGCCACCTCTTTGGTTCACACCAAAGCTAGGGGAGTAACTCTACATGTATTTAGCAGTCTCAGATCATTCAGTAAGTGCAATACTGGTTCGCCAATTGGAAAAGGTGTCACAGCCCGAACCCGCCCCTAGAGGTCTAGGTCATGACCAGCCAGTAATCTTAGATTTCCTTCGGCCTCAAAGACAAATACAAATCATTAGTGGAAGCATTAACTATAAACAAACAAGTCCATTGAGCGGTGCTTACATGAAAATTTTCATAACTAACTTGAACTTTATACATCATCCATAATAACATTTATAATAAGTTTAAACTTCAACTTCAACATCATACATACAACATATTCTTGAACAGCAGAAACAAAACACTGAACAAAAGGGTTGACAAAGCTTGGCTCCATTAGAGACCAAGTAATGCCCCATCACGGAGGCACTTCACAAATGGTTTTACAAAAGGGGTGGACTCCTGAATCACCTCTAGACTTGGCGATCCACATGCTCACCTACTATATAAGGGAGAGGGGTGAGCTAGACTTGTCTCTGGTGTTGTTGGCTCTAGGGCATTGCTGTCCCTTTTTTGATTCCAGGTTTCAGAGTCCTCATTCTTCTTCGATGTTCGTTGTTCATCTACTAAATTTCTGTAAGTACCCCTGAATTTTTGTTTTCATGTTTTTGGTCTCTATCGCCACTATTGGCCCTTGTGCCATTATTTCTGGTGATTCACACCGTTCATGTCTTTTTCTTATAGTTGCCTAGTATTTCTTGCTTTTGGTCTAGATTATGGGTAAGTTTTGTGCCCTTGTTGATATTCCGAAGGCGATGGCCATGTTCCGTTGTGACTATGGAATCTTGGATAACGTAACCCTTATGCTAGTTAGGGTTGATGCCTAGCGTATGGGAACGAGGTCTGCTGCTGCATTTCCTATTGCTGCCATTGTTGAGGGATGGATGAGGTTCCCCTTAGGACGCCTTGTTCGTCGGTTTCTCTATCAGGTCAAATTGACATCGATGCAGGTCTCTGTTAATATCTTTTAAGTGATATGTAGTGTCTTGACTTTGAATATGAGACTTGGTTTGAACCTAGATGTTTGGGTCATTCTGGGCTTTTATACCCTATCGCATAACAAAGACCACATCATGTACTACCTTCGTGTTCGGTCCATTGACTCCCATTTGGTGACTAACCTACCTGATTCTGATAGACACAATGATGATTTCCTCTAAGTTAGTGGAAATTGGGAGTTCCCTTCCATAACTGAGATCTTGACCGAGAGGATTCCCTAGAAAGACGAATATCCAAATCTTGACCTCAAGTCCTTGTATTTGTGTCTTATTGAATTTTCCCTTATTTGTTCTATTTGATTGGTTAGCTAACTCTTCCTCTTGTTTTGTTAAGCCTTCTTGTTACCAGAAGAGGCCGAATTGATAGAATATTGAAGTGATTATGGCTGCCCTAAGATACAAGAAAAGATCTGCTTTTGAACTGTTGGCTTACCAAGCTACATACCGAACTACCATTTCGAACAAAGCCAGGCTTGATGTTGCTGTGACGGCCCCAACATGCATATCATGATTACATTTATTTGATTATGTGTTAATTATTAACTGTGATATGTGACTTGTGATTAATTTGTGCATATCAGTCTAATTTGAAAATTATCTGTCATGATTTCTATTTGGAATTTGAAATTGATGGCTTAAATGATTTTAGAAATTGAAATTGGCTATATGAATAAACTAATTGGAATTTTTAGAACCATTTGATAAGTTTGATTAAAAATTGATTTAGTTTAATAGATTAAGTTGTGTTTGATTAGCATAATGTTCTAATTAATGTATTAAGCTATCCTAGCTATATAAGTGTGATATAAGCTCATCTTTATAGCGATTCTAGTTTGGACCTGACCCATTTGATATTATGGATTCGGGTTCTATTGTCCTATATAGTTATCCATGTCTTGTTTTCCCTTATATCTCTTTGAGTTTGGCTTTTGGTATGTTTTGATTGCATTTGGAATAGGTTGGTAGCTTATTTTTCAAACTTTTGTTGCCTAGATTTTTGTTCCTCCGCTCAAGCCACAATTCTTGTGCTCAAGCAGTCATTGTGAACCTCTAGTACTTTTGCAGGTCAGCAAAAGTACTGGGAGTTTGTATTCTTCGCTCGAGCGAAGGTTCTTGAACTCGAGCAATGACCACTGTCTGTGAAAATACTGGGAGTTTGTATTTTGTGCTCGAGCGAAGCTTTTTGTGCTTGAGTGGTAAAACGTATTGTGTCTGGTCGCTCGAGCGACTGATCTTGCACTCGAGCAAGTTGTGCGTATATCAATTCATAAACAACCTATTTAAAGTCACTTTTTCATCTCTCACTAAACATTTCAAGACCCTAATATCTCTCACTCTCTCTCAAAAATTCATATTCGACCCTAAAATAAACTATCATCCATTGATCTCTACACCCTAGTCCCTTTGTTAAAAGGGTAAAGCTCACCTGGAGCTTCCATTTGATACGAGCAAAATCCATTTTCGGCATCTTTAAAGTTTCTACTTTCTCTCTCTCTTCTTCTAGGTTTGAGGTAGGGGTATCTCCACTTTTTTTATGAGCTTTAACTTAGTTATTTTTTATTTCTAAACTGTATTGAGATTTTAGAAGATTTGGAACAAATCAAGGTTTTTGGGTAAAAATGAAAAGAGGGGTTTTTCATATGGACTCTTAAAAATGACTTTGATGTTGGAAATAAATGTTGAGTTGGAGAGAAATGGTTGATTTTGATACTTGGGGTTGATTTTGGAAAGAAAAGGAATTTTGCCCTAAATGCCTTAAATGTTGGTTTTGTATAAATAATGAAATTGGATTGGTATTGATGAGGATGGTAGAGTTGGATATGTATTATCACTCACTACTAGAAATTGGAAAGTTTATCTTTGTGGAATTTAAATAATTTGTTTAGAAATATCTATTTTGGGCTATTGGTAGAGGATAGCTATGAGTGTTGTAGAAATTGCATGTGAATTAAGAGAATTGAAACTATTTTCTTATTCATTTGCATTGAACATTATTTCGCACTTATACATTGAAAATGTTACTGTCTTGAGAAAATGAGCGAATCTGGGAAAGGAATTATTGTTACATCAAATAAGTTGGCCTTTGTGTCCTGGGTGAAAGTCTCGAAAATCACGTGTATATATGGGTGCTGATCCCACGGATGAATTTCCATGAAATGACAATAGTAGTGCTTGTATAGCCTACGTTTACATGGGTCCTGGTTTACAATTTCCACCGGATGAAATTTTCGGGAAAGGTTGGATTGTTTTGAAATTCCCAAAGTGTGATTCACTGCCCTACTTTGTATTTTAATAGAAATGATTTATGAATCAAGACATGAACTTGGCATTGCATAGTTTTGGAAAGATGTATAAAAATGTTTTGGCATGAGCATTGCAAATGCATTCACCTTATAGCTTTGTTAAGATTCATATGTTGTGCTGGATTATCTCTACTGGGCTTTGGCTCACCCTACGTGGGAAAAACATTTAAGGTGCTGATGATATGCTTCCACTAAGGACTTAGCTTGGGAGAACTGTGGAGCTGACGGCTCATCGTTGTTATTTTGTATTTAATTTTGTATAATCCTATGGCTTTATTTGTATTGAGCTTAAGACTCACTTTTGATGTACCCAAGCATAGACTTGGAAATATGTAAGCCATTAGGGCATATGATTATCTCTTAGCTTTTATTTCTTTTCACTATCTGGTAACACATGCTATAGATTCAGGATGTATTGTTTGTATATGTATATCGTATGTGTCACCTTTTGTATAGCATACTCTAAGTAATGAAGAAGAGAAACCAAAAGACATAGAGTGGAGGTTTGGAAGAGTTTAGTGTTGCAATGGATCCTCAAGGGGAGTGGATTCCCGTCGTCAATTGCAGGGATAGGCTAGCAATGCAGAAGGGGGAAGCAAGAGAGAGGCTATTTACTTTGTTCGTGGATAACTTACCAAACATGATGAATCTTAAAAGACTGTTTCAGCTTTTTACCAAATTTGGAGTAGTGAAAGATGTGTTTATTCCAAACTAGAGAAGGAAAATGACAAACTCATGATTTGGTTTTCTCATATTTGATTGTCTAGTTGCAGCAAGAGTCGCAGTTCAAAAAGCTAATGGGATTTGGATTGATGATAAAGCTTTGGAAGTCAAAGATGCAGAGTATGGGAAAGACAATGGTGTGATGAAAAATCCAGTGCATGACTAGATAATTAGAAGTAGTGTACCTTGTGCTGGTAGGAGGAAGGATCAAGGCTCAGATGGCAAGTTGAGGACATATGCTGACATGGTGAAAGGGAAGGAATTTGATGAAAGAAGAATCATTTGCATCGAAGCCAAGGAGATTGGCAATGGGTGGCTTAATGAAAGTACAATCATTAGATTGAAACCTGAATTCGCTAATTTTAGTGTGAAGGAGGAGATGGAGGCAAAAGGGATCAAGAATGTCTTGGTTAGGAAAGGAGGTGGAGTAGACCGCTCGGAACTTCGCTCTGCGTGCGAGGGCGCGAATCGTTTTGTTCTTAGCTACTATAGATTGGACTCGTGTGACGGTTCTGAATCTAATCTCGCAAAGTGCAATGCAAGACTGATAAATCACCAAAGAGTCCAAATCCGGCAAATCGTTTTGGAAAATTGATTTTTATAAAGAAGTGCCAAACATGGACTGCTTTGCCAGATATAGAGTCGCCATCTAAATATTTTATTTTTGGGAAATTTAGGAAACCCTGACTCGTGCCTAAGGCCATGTGTCCGTCATCACCAAAGTTGCCTTGGCTCGGGAACTTGTGTACGAGAAGGAAAGGTCATGCAATGAGCACCCCTACTCACCTGATCAAAGATCGGCATTTATTAAGCATGATATGTTGTTTTTGAAAAAACATGTGTTCTTGTTCCGGTTATTAACCTAAAATTACTATGTGATGCGCGCAGTATACAAGTATAGACTAGATTGCCTAAGTTGGTACAAAACATTGCATGTTTGTTTGTGAAAATGATTTGAAGTTTTCTACTCACAAGTAGGCTAAGACGCGGATTTTACCACCCTCAAGTGGGCTTAGAAAACATGGTGATTTGCCACTTCAAGTGGGCTTAAAACTCGCATTTTGATGAATTGTTCCAATTCAAGCAATCCAACCTTCATCTACAGCCATTCATGCAGTTTAACACTTAAGCAGTTAGCCTCATTGTCATGCCCCAAACTCGCCCCTAAAAGTTTGGGCATGACCTATTTGGGAACAGACACTAAACCTGATATACATATCATATGGGGCCTGAACGGAAGCATTGTATATTTAAAATATCATATAATAACATACAAAACATCCATTGAGCTATCCCTACTATGCCAGGATCACACATAAAACATATGGCAATTAAACGTACAGTGACATGCATCAAAGAATTTAGCTATGTACATATATATACAGACCCAGCCCTCAAGATTTGGTGTATAACAAAACATTGAAAGGTAAAGGGATTATATACACTTCAACCTTAGACAGACACACAGGGTACAAAAAAAAAAACTTAGCAGAACCCTATAAAATGAGATGCCTTCAAAAGTGCCTGGACTCTGTAGACGCGCCCTCGTGGGCCTCATGCTACAGTTCAGACTCGATTTGTGTCGGTTCTTAATCTGATCTCGCAATGTGCAATGCAAGATTGATAAATCACCAAAGAGTCCAAATTCGGCAAATCGTTTTGGAAAACAATTTTTTTTGAAGGAAGTGCCAAACATGGACTGCTTTGCCAGATACAGAGTCGCCACCTAAATATTTTATTTTGGGGGAATTTAGGAAACCCTGACTCGTTGCCTAAGGCCGCGTGTCCGTCATCACCAAAGTTGCCTCGGCTCGGGAACTTGGGTATGATTGGGGAAGGTCAGCTATGAAAACCCCCTCTCGCCCGATTCGAAGATCGGCCTCTACAAACCATGATATCAAGTTTTGAAAACATTATGTGTTCTTATTCCAGTTATTAGCCTAGATTTACTATGTGATGCGCACAACATACAAGTATAGACAGGATCGCCTGAATTGGAACAAAACATCTCATGTTTGTTTTGAAAATGGTCTGCTACTCGCAAGTAGACTAAAATGTGGATTTGCTACCCTCAGGTGGGCTTAGAAAACATGATGATTTGCCACTCTAAAGTGGGCTTCAAACTCACAGTCAATGCATTATTCCAACTTAGATAATCCAACCTTCACCCACAGGCATTCAGACAGTTATATCACATAAGCACGAAGCCTCATGGTAAGCATGCTATCATGGCAGTCACTCACACGCATGCAAGGATGCTAAAGCATAAACACTTACCGAGTACTCCAAGCCAAAACAAAAGCTATGTTAGAAATCCATGCATGATCCTAACTATACAGAAATGCCTAATGCAACACATGGAAAAATGTAAGTACAATAGGCTCTGCTATTCTAAAATGGCATGTGAAATGCAACAGATAGCATGTATTCAATTTGGAATTGAAAATACAATGCAGTTAGTATGATGCGCTGAGCCCGGTACATGCAATACGAATGAATGTGTGCAAACATGTTATCATAAGTATGCTAAATAAAACATGCCCTAATCTAACCATCATAAGCTAGTAAATAAAAGGGAGAAAGACGTAGGGTTGGAAGACATACACAGACCCACGCACACTTATTACAAAATTGCCCTCGCTCGGAGGGTCCAGAAGAATAATACAGACCGAATGAATAATTAACTACTCTAGCTAATTAAATATTACAAACCTTTTACTAATTAAATAATTAATTAAACTATTTAGAGCAGTAAAATGGCCTCAGGAAGAGGGATGCATGCAAGCTCGGATTGGTTTCGCCCGAAAATCCATTGCCATGCCACTATTGCCTCTGTCTGCACTGTTTTGCATCTTTGAAAATAGTGCCAACCTCTATGACACTTTTGTACTGCCTTAGAGACATGCTGAGAGGTCATCGACCAAATGGAAAGGCCACCGACCATCTGTAACTAGTCATCGACCATTTAAAGAAGCCACCGGCTGGATTTTGGTGGTCGGTCGGCACTGCAAGTAGCCGACCGGCCATTTCTTCCTGCAGAACACTGGTTTTGCTGCAACAGAGGACAGACAGTGCATGGCATAGGATTTTCAAAGCAAAATGTTGCACGACCACCCTTCCCATCATGTTATGGACTCAAGGGAGTGTGGCCCTCGGTCCTCGGGCCACCAATCACGCATTTCGATGCATGATGGCCAAATGAGCCGAAGTATGCAATTTCAATGTCAAATGGAATGCACACAAAACACATAAAGGACCCAACCTCTATCATGCTTGATCAAGAGGCAAGGCATGCATGCAAAATGCAATGCAACAAGCATGCCAAACCATGCAATATAGCTCAAGCATGCAACAACATGCAATATGGCTAAGCATGTGCCAAAAATGCAAACAATGAGCATGCAAGACACAATGCAACCAAAGTATGCAAACATGAAGCAATGTAACAACATTTGAGCAACATGCAAAGGATGGACTTAAACTAATATGGGTAGCTCTCAAGCATGCCAAAATCAGTGGCCAAACATGATGAAAACAAAGCTCCAAAAACTCATGCAAACATGCACAATGCAATGGCTCCAAGCCTAAGGCACAAGATGCAACTCTCCAAGAGCATGGCAAGGATGAAACATGAGATACTATGGCATACATTCCAGCTCTGAAATAGCATACAAAATGACTCCAAAATGATACAACAACTCATACAATGCATGTTAGATGGGCTCAAATACCAAAGACTAGTGAAGTGCATTACACTATAGTCATGTAAAGCAATGTTCAAATGATGAAACCAACCCCAAATAGACCTTATGCAGCCCTAAAACAGTGACAAAATGATATGAGATGGTGGCTCGAAATGCATTTAAATGAAGCTCATGCAAAGGCTCATAAATGGGGCATACAAGCACAACTCTCAAACACATTTAAAGCATGGAAAATATGGGAGTATGGCACAAGTATAAGCTCTGAAATATCATACACAATGATACTAAAACATGCAAACACCTCAATATGAGCATGCAATAGGCTTCAAAACTCAAAGCTAGGCATGGCTATTACACTACAAGCATACATGGCAAGCACCAATCAACCAAGAGGCCCAAAAACAGAGCTAAGACAGCCCAAAATATGAACAAAACATGTTTGGAGTGTGGCCAAAAGGTTCTAGAATAGAGGGCCAAAACAACATGCAATGTGAGCTAGTAAGCATGATTTACACTACAAGCCTATGAAGCATGTGAGGGGCCACCAAACCAGTTGAAAATAGGATCATGGCATGCCAAAATATGACCAAATATCCACTGAAATGTGTCCAATACATGCAAGAATGGGGTGCTCCTTTGATAAACCATGAAAGGGGTTACTCTACACATGCAAGAAGAAAACAAAAAGGGACCAAACCAGCCATGGAAAGAGGCTAGCCAAGTCCCAAAAGTCACCAAAAAGTGCCTGCATTGGGCTCCAAATGATATATACGTATGCTCCTTTGATAGGCCAAATATGCTAGTAAACAAGACAACAAAGGAGAGGATCACCCCTCTCCTTCTTAAGACCTCAAAACACTATCCCCACCACTGAAATCTCTCTGGATTTCAGTGGTGGGAAGGCCAATACAAGGTGGTGTAACAACGCCCGCGAGGGACCTCGCTACAGTTCGGACTCGATTTTTGTTGTGGTTCTAAATCTGAACCAAAGAGTCCAACTCTGGCAAATCGTTTGAGAAAACAGATTTTTTGAAAAGTAGTGCCAAACATGGACTGCTTTGCCAGATTACAGAGTCGCCACCTAAATATTTTATTTTTGGGAAATTTAGGAAACCCTGACTCGGTGCCGAAGGCCACATGTCCGTCATCACCAAAGTGGTCTTGGCTCGGGAGCTTGGGTACGATCGGGGAAGGTCAGCTATGAGCACCCCCTTTCGCCCGGTCCGAAGACCGGCCTCTACTAACCGTGATATCCGATTTTGAAAACATTACATGTTCTTATTCCAATTATTAGCCTAGAGTTACTATGTTATGCGCACAGCAAACAAGTATAGACTAGATTGCCTAATTTGGAAATAAACATTGCATATCCGTTTTGTCTCGAAAAACGTGTCGTTTTCTTTTGCTACTCGCAAGTAGGCTAAAACATGGATTACAACGAGTTGTTCCAACTCAGGCAATCTAACCTCCACCCACAGGCATTCAAACAGTTTATCACATAAGCACTTAGCCACATGGTAGACATACTGTCATGCTAACATTCACACGCATGCGACATGCTAAAGCATAAAACTTACATTGTACTCCGCGCCAAAACAAGAAACTGGTTAGCGAACATGCATGACCTAGTTCATGTTAAGTGGCTAATGCGTCACAGGCATGGATGCAGTCTAGAGTAGGCTCGGCTAACCCTAAACATGTCATATGAAATGCTATCACATAGCACGTATTCAATTTTGGAATTTGAAAATTGCGATGCAGTTTGTATGATGTACCGAGCCCGGTGCATGTAAACAAATGCATGAATGCACACATGCATTGCATAAGGTATGCTAAAATAAGTATGCCCTAATCTACCATAAGCAGGTAAATGAAAGGGAGAAAGAAATGGGGGTTGGAAGACATACATGCCACTCACCCACACTTATTACATTTTTGCCCTCGCCCGGAGGGACCAAAAGAATATACAGAACCAAATAAATAATTAACTATTCTAGCTAATTAAATATTACAAATCAACTAAATTAATTAAATCAAATAATTAATCTATTTAAGCGATAAATGCCTCGGAAGGAGGGCTGACTGCAGCGCGCGCCCGGGACTCGCTCGGAACTGCACTGCCGTGCAAGTGTGCCTCTGTTTCCTCTGCTCTCCTTCTCTGAAAATTCCCAAAACTTCAGGAGTGCCTCTCAGAGCACTTGGAAGCATCATCGGCTGAGGCAGGGAGCCACCGGCTGAAGAAGGAATCCACCGGCTCTGAATTTAATTATCGGCTGCCAAGAGGCAGCCGGCCGGCACTAAAGAGTGCCGATCGGCACAAATTGTTCTGCAAAACCTGCAACTGACAGCAGCAGAGGGAACAAAAGGCAAGGCAATGCAATTCAAGGTATATATGCACCAAACACATCCCAAATCATGCCATGAACTTAAGAGGGCATGTGCCTCGATTCCCGGGCCACCAATCGCGCATTTCCATGCGTGATGGCCCTAAGAACCAAGAGTGCAACTTTGATTTCAAATGCATGCAATGCAAACAAAGGTGCCAAACCCCTATCAAACTCACTTCAAGAGGCCTAACATGCACAATGCCAATGCAACCCTAAGCATGTCATCTAGCGTGCAATATGGCAATGCAATGCAAGAATATTGTTATGTAAACATACAAGCATGCAAAGCAAATTAGGAATGGACTTACACATGAATTGGACAGCTCTAAAAGGGCCCAAGAACAGTGGCCAAAGTGCCTAGAAAATGAGACCAAATACACACACACACATGCAAGTGTGAAGGCCTAAGACTTAGGCGTAAACAAGCAACATTCAAGCACACTTAAGAAGGCCAAACATGGGCTGCTAGCATGCATTAATAGCTCTGAAATTCATACAAAAATGATGCTAAATCATGCGATGAAGCATGCCAAATAGAGCATGCAAATGGCCTAGGCTTAAGACAAGTCAATAGGGGCATTTAAACCACACTTGGCACAAACATACATGGCAATACTCAAGCACTTAAAGACAAAGTTTTAACACATAAAACTAAGCCTAAATGACCACCTAGATGGCATCTAGGAAGCATGTGATCTAAGGCATGCAATGAGGCCTAAACAAGGAGCATACAAGGCATACTCTTAAAGCATTAACAAGGCCACTAAAGCAATCAAACAAGCATGTATGAAGGACTGAAATGGCATGCTAGATGGTTCCAACCATCAAAAACAAAGCTAGAATGGCATACCACATATTCATGCTTTTGAGGCCAACAAGCCAAATACAAAGGGGCTACCAAATACATGCCAAGATCGACCAAAATAGCTATGGACAGAGCTAAATCATGGCAAAATAAGCTTACAAGCTTCACAAACCTAAGCTTAAAACATGCTAGAAACTAAGGCTAACAAGCTAGACATGTTAAGGCAATATTAAGGCATTACAAAGTAACTATGCAAATCATGCAAAGAGTACTAAAACCCACTTAAAACCAAGTTATATCATGGCAATATAAGCATGGAAAACAAGCCAAACAAGCTCAACACACACTCAAGCATAGAGCTCCTTGAGGAAGCAAAATTTGTCCTTTTCAAGGACATCAAGGAGAGGGGGTGGCCCTCTCCTTTCTAGGACTTTATGGCACCATCTCCACCACTGAAATCCCTCAAGATTTCAGTGGTGGAGAGGTCCAAGCACACAAGTCCCGGATCTCTCCAAAATTGCACAAAAAAGTGACCTTTTCAAGGTCTAAGGGTGGTCAAACTTGCTCAAACCACCAAGCACCCTTAATGAACAATAAAGAGGACTTGAAAACAGAGATTTTATGTGCCTAACACTAGGCCAAAAACTGTTTTTAAACTAGGTAAAAACAAGTTGCAAAAATGGGGAATAAAGTGTAAGTTTCTTACCCTTGTTGACTACCTTCACAAAGGTTGATGTTATTGCCTCCTTGAGCTCAAAAACCACCAAAAACTCCAAGAACAACCTGCTGGAGCTTCAGTTCCAAGAGAAAGGTGGAACACTAGGTGCTTTAGTGCAATAGTATGGACTAAACACCTAGAGTTCAAAGAGAAAAAGAGAGATACAAAGTGTATATCTAACTTAACCCTAAAAACCAGAGCTTTAGCTCTCTAACAATGGCTAACCTTCTGAAAATTGCTAACCTTTAAGCCAAGAGGGAGAGCTTCCCTCTTATAGGCCAAAAGCTTACAAGCTTGGCCACTAAGCAAGCCCATCCCTCCATACACGTGTATGGAGGGGAAACAAGTTGCAAACAGCTGTGAGAAAATATCTCACCAAGCAAGTGCACAGTGGTCGGCAGGGCAAAATGGTCATTTCGCCCAAAACAGTGCCGACCGGCACAAAATAGTGCCGACCGGCACAATATAGTGCCGGTGACAACTACAGCCAGCCGGTAGCCTCTAGCCCCAGCCGGTGGTGTGTGGGGATGCCTTAGAAGGCATTCCCTGCCCCTCAAAGGCAAAACACAAGTGTTTGGTGCAAAACCAAACACAAACGGCCGAGTTCGGAGGTCCTGAGGCACGGCGCGCGAGCCGAGAACTCCGGGAACTCCAAACGAACACACACATGGATGATCACCGAGTGTCCAAGCGGTGACGTCCAAGTCTTGAGGACGGTCAAAAATGGGGTGTCTATAGTTGCCCCTCTTTGACAGAACTCGAAAGTCATAACAATGACGGGAGTGAATGTCAAAGCCCAGAGACGACCCATTTTTGACAAGGCCGAAGACTTGGACAAACATGCAAAGCACAAATGGTTGAACTCGCAAGCTGCCTACGTATCCCTTTGCAAGGAATCAAACCAGCGTAGTTCATGCACAGGCACACATGCCAAGGATAAGATATGCGCCCGTAGGCAGGGGCAAAATGCAACTGAAAATGCAAGAAGCCGAGCATAACTTATGATCATGCAAAGAAAGCTGTAATGAAGCAAACATGCGACAGTTATAAGCTAACATGCGACAGTCTACACTACAATGTAGAAAGGATGTAAGAGAATTATGAAATTCTCAAAACGTCTCACACGGAGGATACAATACCTGTGCGGCTCGCCCGGTTGCACCGGCGGTAAATGAACCGTACATACAATATCGTGCCTGCAAAGAAAGCAAACTTAACAAGTACAATATTGTTAGCAACATGCATGACATATGCAATGCGAATGATGAATGAGATGCAATATATACAAAATGATGTATGAATAATGCAAATGAAAATGTAGTGCAATTAAAGCTAATGCGAACTACATGCAGGGCAATTGAATCACGACTCAAACCGGAACGGTTCGAAACCACACAAATGTCAAATAGGTTGATGGAGGTAACAAGTTCGTGTCCCATAGAACGATGTCTGATCTATGAGGAATACGCACGAACACAAGAACAAGTATTGAGTGGAATGACATAAGTGGGGAAACGACCCGCTGAGGAAAGAATAATGATCCTAATGCCGGACGCAATGATTATACTACAATGTAATGGAAATGGATACAATGGATATGGCACGCGGGCCAAACCGTATCTCGCCTAGGAAAGGCATGTACGCATACAAACCATGTCTAACACAGAAGCGGTGCCGCTACCCTCAAAGCTCAGACACAAAAGCTCGACAACTGTGTTTTGACACGAAAAATATGGGCACATACCAGACCAAGCTCAACTTGGAAAGGCGCAAGCCAAGGACGGAAGATGATGCAGTGGAATGCATGCGATGGAAGAGAGATACAATGGATATGGCACGCGGGCCAAACCGTATTTTGCCTAGGAAGGGAATGTACGCATACAAGCCATGTCTAGCACAGAACTTCTGCATACAGAACTGTGCTTCGACGTGAAAAGTAAGGGCACATACCAGACCAAGCTCAACAAGGAAAGGCGCAAGCCATAGATGGAAGGTGATGCAATGGATGCATGCAATGGAATAGATACAATGGATATGGCACGCGGGCCAAACCAAATCTTGCCTAGGAAAGGCATGTACACATACAACCCATGTCTAACACAGCAACGGTGCCGCTACCCTCTAGGCTCGGACACAAAAGCTCGACAACTGTGCTTCGACACGAAAAATATGGGCACATACCAGACCAAGCTCAACTTGGAAAGGCGCAAGCCATAGATGGAAGGTGATGCAATGGATGCATGCAGCTACAATGCAATGGGTATTTACAGAAAATGCATGACATATGCACTATACTACAATGATGCATGACATATGCATGTTTTTTTTTTTTTTTTTTGTGCAATGCATGACATATGCAATAGAATTGATGATGCATGGAATGCATGTTTTGTTTTGAATTTTTGAAAATGCATGACATATGCAATAGTATTTACAATGAAATGCATGATAAATGCAATGTGATGCAATGGCTGCGATTGCAGTTTTCCCTATTCTACCAACGGGGTGATATACTAGGTTGGTTCAGTATCCAGAATCGAGGCAAAAAACACGCCGCCTCAACCTATGGGGCTTCCATACAGATTTCAAGCCGAGGGTACATCCCCCTGGGTATTTAAACCAGACTTTAGTCTCGGAAATTCCGAACCTTTGCGTTCTAGGCATAAGCCATTCAAACTCTAGTTTTCACCGTCCCCATTGGTCTCCTAGGAACTCACCGCAAGCACAGACAGGTGGCTTTACCAGACCACCGAAAGTCGTTCGGGCACGACAAACACCGAAGGAATTGCACATTCAGAGGATTTAAGGTCTCCTAGACCGTGCGTGTTTAAGGTCTCGCCAGACCAGGGGGCAACGATTACACAACACTCTAAGTGAGCGTGATGCGAACGAGACATGCACAAGGATGTAAATGGGGCGAATGAGACGTGCGTGTCTCAAAAGATGGAAAATGGAGTGCAATGAGGTACGCGTGCCTCAAAGGATGGAAAATGAAGTGCAATGGGGGTGCGCCAAACGGCGCGATGAAATGCATGCCAAATGCAATGAGGGGCAACTTAGTGCACCGAAGGTCTTGCACCTGCCGAGGATTTAAGGTCTCCTAGACCGTACGTATTTTAGGTCTTGCTGGACCTGCGCGTGTTTTCGGTCCCGCCGGACCGGGGGGGCAACTGTGATGAGGCGCGGGGAATAGCGCGATGGAATGCATGCCAAATGCAATGAGGTGCACCTCAACGCATCGGAGGTCTTTCACCTCCCGAGGATTTAAGGTCTCCTAGACCGCGCGTGTTTTTGGTCCCGCCGGACCGTGCGTGTTTAAGGTCTCGCCAGACCCGAATGGGGCATGAAATGCAAAACGAAGCGCGTGAGGTAGCACACCTCACGGGACTCAAGATGAAATGCAAAATGAGGCAGTATGACACGCATGCCGTATGATAATGCAAAATGGTGTAAGTCGCAAGGGACGTGCAAGATGGCGTGATACGATACGCCGGGAAATGCGATGGATGTGCGTAACGCACACGGGGCAACTTTTGAATCTCTGTAAATGACAAAAGGATACAAAAGGATACAATCTCTGCTTGAATTTGAGTGCCACGCACAGTAGAGACGGTCCGAAGCCAAAACGGAGGCCGGTTGAGCATCGGGGATGCATTTTATTGCACTTTCTTGAGCTATGAAGACCCAAAACTCCTCAATTTGCCTAAAAATGGCCTTGGGAACACCACCGGCTGGGTGAGGTGGTCACCGGCTGCCACCGGCTGCATGAACTCATCTATCGGCACAAAATAGTGCCGATCGGCACAAAATAGTGCCGACCGGCCAAAAATGACTGATCGGGGGCAGTTTTGCCATTTCACCTTGGGTTTTATAAAATAGGGTTCCAAACCCTATTCTAATCACTTCTCTTGCGCCGAAAACTCCTCCTCTCTCTTTCTAGAGTGTTTTTCCTTCGATTTTTCGCCGATTTCTTCGTGTTTTACACCCGTTTTCTCGTCGGATTCGCGATATTCTTCGCGTTTCGGACATTTTGAACCGATTGAAATCTCATTTCGGTGTCTCTTTTGGTATCTTCGCCTTTTCGGGACTTGTTCCTCTCAGTTTTCTCTACACTTCCGTGTGTTTTCCTCTTCCGGCCTTCTTGGCCATTTCCGACCCTCTCGGGGTTGACTTCCCAGTTGACTTTTCGTATTCCGGCCCATTTTTCATTTTCCGGCCATTTTCTCGCTACCACTACCATGGCCGATGATGTTCCACATGTCGGGACTCCCCCGGACCATGAGATGGACCCCGGGGTCGAGCTCCTCCCGTTGAGCGAGCGCCCATTCGATCCGGCGACCTATCGCCCGGCCATCCACGTGCTACCACCCGATGGACTTCGCCATTTCCGCGGCTTCGACAGGGTTTTGGACCCGGAGCTTCTGCTGCGCGAGCCGGCCTCCCACTTGTCTTCCGGCGCCGCCGAGGTAACATTCTCGTCTTTTATTTTCTGCAATGTAGGATTTCCTGTCAACTGCCGTAGCTAACTGAACCCCCTTAACTGCTTAGTTCTGATGTACTGTACTGTAGTTGATTAGAGACAAACTCACTACTGACATCTGTTTAGGACCGACGTGCATGCACACACACTGCACTAGTCTGAATCACCCAAACACATGGCACACATTGCACTGCCAATTCGCCGACACCCGTCGCTTATTTGATTCTGAAAACTCGCACGCATGCTAGATTTGCACAAAACTACACCAACACGCGGACACATCATACGTTGTAGTTTACTGAAACATATCGAGACCTGGCTTCTATTTGAACGTTGAAAAGCACGCACACACGCTGTTTACAGCGATCTTCATAGGAGCACTGACATGTCACAGACCGTAGCCCACACACTGGTAAGCTGAAATCCGATATCTGCTTGAATCTGGAAAATGTGCACATATGCACTGTATCTGCATGCTAACCTTCACAAACACACTGATACATCACAGGCTGTAGTTCATCGCAATACACTGAAACCCGATATCTGTTTGAATCTGAAAAAATGTGCACACATGCACCAAGCTTACACTGGAGCATCTAAAACACACTGACGCACCAAGGGTTTGTAGTTTACTATAAGCACACCGGCACCCGGTTTCTGTTTGAATTTTAAAGATAATCTGTACGCATACTAGATTTATACCAACTGCATATTTTCATATGGCTTTGCAATTTCTTGACTACAGGGAGACTCTCATACTCTCCGCGGGTATGGGAACATTACCGCTCGCGCCTGGTACGCCGAGCTGCCCGACGCCGTTAGCCGCATTGTGGATCGGGCCGGCTTCGGTACCTTCTGCAGAGGGCTTTCCAGACTCTCCACTTGCAGACCTCTTCTTGCCGCTCTGGCAGAGAGGTGGTGGGACACCACCGATTCTTTTCATTTATCGGCGACCGGGGACATGACGATGACCCCTTTTGACTTCTCGATGCTCACTGGCATCGGGGTGGGGGGTGATCCGATCCCCTTTGACACAGACATGGACGAGTGGATCGCCGCCCAGGTTTATTTGCTCGGCGAGGCACCGCCGCTTGTTCGTCCAGGGTTCGTCCGCTATTCCTGGTTTGAGGTACAGTTTCGAGTGCAGACCATGCTGGTGGACGCGGCTCCGATGACCCAGGAGGCTGCTGAGAGGTATGCACGCGGCTTCCTCATGTTTTTGCTAGGGACCACCCTATTCGCCGATCGGGCGAACACCGTGTCTCTCTGCCTCCTCAGTGCACTGGTGGACGTCCGACGGATTGTGCAGTATGACTGGGGTGGTGCGGCTCTGGCCACCCTTTACGGCTATATGAGCTCCGTCTCCCGTGGCAGCGGGCAGCTGCTAGGAGGCTACTGGCGAGCCTGGGAGGCATGTCTTCTTCTCTGCTTTTCATTTCTGTTCCGTACTTTCTATACTCTGTACACTGCACACACTGTTGTCTGTATACTGTACACACGGCACACACATACTTCTGCTTTATACTGACTGTACACTGTTCACACTGTACACCCTGCTCAATACACTGCACAACACACGGCTCTGCTATTTCTGCTTTATTCTGTACTCTGCTTTTCTGATAATCATCCTGACGTCTGTTTTGCAGCTGTGGGTGTATGCCTACTTCCCCAGATTGGAGCCAGTACCGGAGACGGAGACCCCTCTGGTCGTCCCCTTCTCTCGCCGTTACGACGGGCGATGTGTCCGGAGACCCCGGGACACTTTCAGCTTCTACCGCCGTTTCTTTGACACCATCACCCCCACTGAGGTACGTTTTACTTACAGTCCGTTTGAAGCTTCGCTTTGATACGTATATTCCTGTTATCAGTAGGTAATCAACTGTATTTCATTTCAGGTCATCTGGCAGCCTTGGGCTCCACTCCCAGCGGTGATACGAGACAGGTATGCCGGTGCCGCTGAGACCTCGCGCTACCGGATTCTCCTGGAGGGCCCGGTCTGTCGGGCCTGGTACCTGGGTGAGCGCTTCTTGCGTCAGACCCTGGGATTGCCGGAGCAGATAGTTCCGATCCAGCCTCCCGAGCACATGAGGGACACCGAGAGATTTTCGGTGCAGCAGATGGAGGACTACACTCTTGGCTGGGCCATAGATGTGGATGCCTACAGGGGCGAGGGCGACTACTCTGAGTACGTCCGGACCTTCTTGATGCGGCCTCTGAGCCGGGGCTCCCGAGCTGATCCAGAGAGACCCGCGGCGCCAGCGGCCCGGGCAGAGACAGGAGCAGGAGCGGGGCCATCACAGAGGGCTCGAGCTCGTGGCAGGAGGGGAGTGCAGAGGGGACGAGGGACGGGCTGGCCCGCTTTACCTACTATGTTGACTTATAGGGGGCAGAGCGGGGAGACCTACCAGATCCCTTTTGCTCCTCCTCCGGCTGGTCACGAGTTGGCCGGCATTCCCGAGTTGCCCCCGGTATGTATTACTTTATTTCTGCATCTTGCATTGTCTTCTCATTTCAGTTCATTCAGATATCCCACAGAATACTGATATTTTTAATACTTTTGCAGACCTCCTCCGAGTATACCCGCCAGTCTGTGGAGCTGAATGCCTCCCTGCTGGGGATGCTGCAGCGGACTCTTGACGCCTTGGCCGCCTACGGCTTGCCGGTATGTTTTACTGACCACAGTCTCGAATCATACTCTGTTTCACATAATCTGCTATACTGCACAAAAATCTGATAGACTGCTCACGGTTTCCATCCGTTGCACTCATACACTGCATTCTGTACTGACAAACTGCTCACGGCATTCACACACCGCACTCAGACACTGCATTCTGTACTGATAAACTGCTCACGGCATTCACATACTATACTCAGGCACTGCATTCTGTACTGATAAACTGCTCACGGCATTCACACACTGTACTCAGACACTGCATTCTGTACTGATAAACTGCTCACGGCATTCTGATGTATTTGTTCTTTGTATTTTCAGCCTCCTTTCCCGATCCCTCCAGTGGGTGACACTGCTCCAGCTGGGCCTCCCGTCTCTACTCGGGATGGCAGGATCTTCCCTCGTACCAGAGGGGGGCGTGGTCATGTGGGGAGCAGCTCACGAGCTCCAGTTCCAGGAGATGGGGAGTCGGAGGCGGGGACTGAGTCATTTGCGGAGGAGGCCGGGGATAGCTCAGGCTCGGGCTCCGACAGTGACGGCTCCGATGACGCCTTTGTGCTTCTGCCCAGGAAGAGGGCGAGGACTGATCCTTAGGCATGAGGCCTACTGCTGATGATGATGATTTTGTTACTTCTTTCTTTTATTTCTTTTCTTGTACTTTTCTCTTTTTGGTAGATAGAGTACTGTGTACTGCCGCAGGCAGGTTTTTGTTTCTTTTCAAACTATGTACTTGAAAAGGATGATATGAAATGGACTTTTTATCTGAAAAGTGTTATATTTACATATCTCGTACTTTGCACTGCATTGCATCATATTACACCACAAATGTAAATGATACTGATCTGTTATCTGACAATTGAACACCTGCACTGTAATATTCAAATAACCAACCAACTAAACAGCAAAACAGCTCATACAAACCACTGCTTAAACTGAACATACAACCCATACTCTGTTGAGGGTTGGGGCTACATACGGCCTGCGATACAATGCTCGGTTCATTCTGCCCACAGCAAACCTTGAATGAATAACCCAATCTGACAAGACGGATCACAAAAGAAAGAAAAAAAACCGATACGGTTGTAGTTGAAACACCCTCGGATGCCTCAAATCTTCCATTTCCTTTTCTACTTTGCACGGATGTAGAGAATGGCAAGGTATTCTGAGTACAAGCGATTACCTTTTTAGAAGAAGAAGACGGGTTTTCAAACGGGGTGTCGAGCCTCCCACATAACACGACGAGACAGACTCAATCAGAGAAGCAAAAGGCGCACGACCTAACGCGACGAGACACACTCGGAAAAGACTCAAAGCCAACATTAAGACTGACAAGTCAAAAGACACGACACGCAGACATGTTTTTTTTTTTTTAAAAGACTTCAGGCTTGGGGAGCCAATTCCTCCGGGTAGGTTTCCCACCCCTTCTGATTTGTGTGACTCTCACATCACTCGACCCTCAGGCTCGTTTTTTTTTTCTTACAAAAACCCTTCTCTCATTTTTCTCTCAACTTACTCCTCTCTATTCTTTATTCTCTCATTTTTCATCCCTCCCCAAGGTGAATGACAGATGAATAGGAAGTTGCGGGTTCATGCCCGACACGGCTAGCTCACGGCTACTTCTTCTGGTAGATGGGGGGCGCCTTTCTGGCGAGTGCATGCTGACGGTGGGGGAAGACAGAAGACCTGACTCAACTGTGCCCCTGGTTCATTATCTTGACCATTTTTGTTTTCTTCTTAAAACAGTTTTGATCAGAGTGAGAGTTGGATAAACACACTTATTCAATTTTTGATTTGAAAATCATGTGAATCAGGCTGTGAGCACTGAAAATTCTCCCTTTTGGGTCCAAACATGGTCCAATTTTGAAACAGTTTTTGAGAAAATAAGTCAACCTCAGTGAAAATTTTCAAAAACCATTTTCGCAAACAAACGATGCTTAACGAGCATGAAGCTTACCCTCGAGATATGCAAACTCGGATCGGAGGCAGTGGAAAATTGCCCCTGGCTTGAAGGGGGGGATAAGGCATCGGAAAGTTGCCCCTAGTTTGAATGGTAGCTTAGGGCAACTTTTTGGACATGGATGGCAACGGGTGGCAACGGAAAGTTGCCCCTTGTTTGGATGATGCCGCGGCATGTTGTATGTCACTCCTTATTGACGACGATCGGACCCTCGGACGCGGAGGAGTTGAAGATGGCTTGAATCAATATGTGGACACAGTCACCTGGAAGGTGTTGGTGGTTTGGCTTCAGGAGGAAGTTAATCACGTAGTTCCGGGTTGCTGTAATCAAGGCATTAGATTCGGAGAAGGCAAAAGTGATCAAAACCATGACATGGACTGAGACGCTATGGAAGCGTTGGGGGCTGGACTTCAGGATGAAGTTGCCTACGTATCCCAATCATGGGAATCAAGCCTTACGTAGTTCCGGTTAAGGTACACTCGGGTATTTTAACCTTCACTGTTCAGGCTCTAACTTTTGCCAAGGTGCCTGTTGCAGGTCTTCGACCTTGCGAGCTTTGTTTTCCTTTTCTTTTCAGTTCTTTTTTTTTTTTTTTTTGGCTCTAACTTTTGCCAAGGCGCCCAATGCGGGTTTTCGACCTTGCGAGCCTCTTTTTCTATATTTTTTGTATTACCCTTTTTTTTTTCTCTTTTTTTTTCTTTTTTTTTCATTCTTTCCTTTGCTCTAACTTTTGCCTGGGTCGCCCTCCCGGGTTTTCGGCCCAGCGAGCCTCTCAAGGGGTAAAAGTGTAACAAGTCCATGCCAAATGGTTTTAAGGTTTTGAAGCCATCCGTATCCAAGAGAGTGGCTGTTGATTTGTAGAAGAACCCATCATGGTCGCTGAATGAACCTTGCTTGGTGGGATCTGATCTCCTTGATCTGACGTTGGTGCCTCTTGTTCGAGGGCTACTTCGAATTGGGCCACACAGGCGTTTCGTGACACTGATCGTCTTGACCCGTTCCCGGGTTTGCAACAGACGAAACTGAATTATGAGACTGGGAGCGATCCTGGGCTGCACGATCTCGAGAGCGATTCCACACAGGTCTTCGCATTAATTGTGCAAAATATTTTGTTTTTTGAAAGTTTTCAAGGAAACGACAAACCTCTCGCGCAGAAGATAGTGTGGAACCAGTCTGGATTGGACCAGGATCCTTCTCAGTACTCACGCTGACAAGCATGATTTCATTCATTAACAGCTTAGCATGCCTCTCTTTCTCTCAATGTGATCAAAATTTTGCAAAAAACCCGAGGAATTCCTTCCTCTTCGTTTTCACCACAGTGTTCAAAAAGTTTTGAAAAAAAAACTTAAGTCAAAACAATAATCTTTAGGGCACAAAAGAGCAGGCGGAATGCGCTGTCACCCCATTCGAATTCTCTGGCACAACTAGCCCAACACAGTCAATAAACATGGGAACACGGTAGCCACGGCTGTTTCATTCAGGTTCCCCGGATGTAAATTGGCTCCAACAGAGGCAGACCCAAAAGAAAGCAAAAGAAGTAATTACAAAACAAAACGGTGCTTGAGGCAACAACCCCGAAGTCACCTAGCATTCTATACAGAAGAGGGATTGACTCATTACAATTAGACAGACCCTTAAGCAAAAGGACTGTCTCAAAACAATGAGACAAACTTAACAACAAAACAGAAGACTGACTCGACACCCAAGTCAGGATTTACAAAACTAGCATCAGCGGGTACTCAAAATTGCGTGCCAAACACCACATCAAAAATGTACCAAATGTTGCCCGCAGGCGATTCATCTTCTGATCACATACTCGCGGTATCTGTGCCTTCGGTATCTGTATCCTCGTAGTCCAAGAACTCCGTAGTAATTGACTTGGCCGAGGTTGGCGGAAGGATGATCTTATTATCAATCAAGTCTTGTACCTCGTGGCGGAGGCGGAAGCAGTTATCAGTAGCATGGCCAGACTGTTGATGGTACGCACAGTACTGAGTGGCATCGTGGTCCGCTGGAAGGGGTTTGGGGAGTGGCCTAGGATCGAGAGGTGTAAGATGCCCCTTCTTGGCCAAAATCAAAAGTGCCCTAGACAAAGGCATGTAAAGAGGATGGAAGGCCCTGCGCCCTCGGGGCAGGTACTTTGGAGCCTGAACACTCCTGCTAGATGTACTGGCGAATGGGTCGGCAGGTGCGGTCTTGGGTTTCTGATTCTTTCCCGGTGCAGGATTGGGAATGGGAGAAGCTGTTTTGGCATGACGGGGCCTGTCCCGATTCTCTGGTCGACTGGTACTGCCCTCAGGCGGGGTGGGGAAGGCATTCTCCATAGCTTTTGTCATAACTGCGGATACCTGCTGCTCGTTCATTCCCCCGGCTTTCAAAGCCTCTACTGCCCACAGCAATTGTTCAATGGGGTCGGTATCTGCTTTCATCTTATCTTTTCCTCTGGCCTCGGCCTGATGAGAGGTTTGGGTTGGTACTGGTACATCACTGTTGTGGGTGGAGGTCATCTCCGACTGATTGAGCTCGATCACAATCCGCCCCAGTATCGGGGGCTCCTGGGGTTCGAGGTTTCCAGCATACGGTGCAACCGGTGGTGAGGTTGACATTCCGTAAGTGAGATCCGCCACGGACCTCTGGAGATCGCCTATCATTCCCATTAACTCGAATGTAGTGGGCTCGCGAGCCTGATAGAATTGAGGGGTCCAAACTGGGTGTGCAGCGGGCGACCTCGGCGGGTGTGGCATATCAACAGTAGCCTCATCTTGTGGGGTGGTTCCTTGACTCAGCGCGGCCGTCATGACCACAATCTCTTCCGAATTCTGCATCATATTTGGTCCTGCCTCAGCGAGGAAAAGACACCAGCTGTTCTGACTCAACTCTCTGAATCACTGAACTGAAACGGAAAACAAGCAGTATTTCAGCCCCAAACAGCTCAAACACGGATGTAGTCAAACAACTGCGCTCTACTACTGAACACTGTTCCCTGAAGTCACTGTCCCAAATCTGAATCTGATTCCCGCAGATTTAACTGATTCCCACAAACTGATACCGGTGCCTGCAGGCCGGATACTCAGACTTGCAAACTGGTATATGCATTTCCTGTAGAGATACGCTCTAAAAGCACATAGCATGTAAAAGAGAGCCAAAACACCCCTATGTTGGGGTAGGGTTTCCCTGTCCTATTTTGTCAGGAGCTAGGGTTTTACTATGCACGCAGTGGTTTCAAACAACCTATATCGGGTAAGCAACCTGTCCTAGTGTGGAATGGTCACTACGGATTCCGAATATGCAACTAGGTCGAATGGTCAAAAAGGGTGCCCCGGTAAAACCGGGGTTTGTGTTCCCATACTGGCAGAGCCCGCAACCGGTCAGCCTTATGGACATGCCTTGACAATACAAGCCTCCAGCAAACCGCTCAGGAATAGCAGATGGCCAACACGGTGTCCTAGGCGCACCAATGCACATGCAATGCAAAGAAACACATAAGTGTAGTCAAAACAGGATATCACGAGTTCGAGTCAAGCTCTCTAAATCCCCAGCAGAGTCGCCAGAAACTGTAACAACGCCCGCGAGGGACCTCGCTACAGTTCGGACTCGATTTTTGTTGTGGTTCTAAATCTGAACCAAAGAGTCCAACTCTGGCAAATCGTTTGAGAAAACAGATTTTTTGAAAAGTAGTGCCAAACATGGACTGCTTTGCCAGATTACAGAGTCGCCACCTAAATATTTTATTTTTGGGAAATTTAGGAAACCCTGACTCGGTGCCGAAGGCCACATGTCCGTCATCACCAAAGTGGTCTTGGCTCGGGAGCTTGGGTACGATCGGGGAAGGTCAGCTATGAGCACCCCCTTTCGCCCGGTCCGAAGACCGGCCTCTACTAACCGTGATATCCGATTTTGAAAACATTACATGTTCTTATTCCAATTATTAGCCTAGAGTTACTATGTTATGCGCACAGCAAACAAGTATAGACTAGATTGCCTAATTTGGAAATAAACATTGCATATCCGTTTTGTCTCGAAAAACGTGTCGTTTTCTTTTGCTACTCGCAAGTAGGCTAAAACATGGATTACAACGAGTTGTTCCAACTCAGGCAATCTAACCTCCACCCACAGGCATTCAAACAGTTTATCACATAAGCACTTAGCCACATGGTAGACATACTGTCATGCTAACATTCACACGCATGCGACATGCTAAAGCATAAAACTTACATTGTACTCCGCGCCAAAACAAGAAACTGGTTAGCGAACATGCATGACCTAGTTCATGTTAAGTGGCTAATGCGTCACAGGCATGGATGCAGTCTAGAGTAGGCTCGGCTAACCCTAAACATGTCATATGAAATGCTATCACATAGCACGTATTCAATTTTGGAATTTGAAAATTGCGATGCAGTTTGTATGATGTACCGAGCCCGGTGCATGTAAACAAATGCATGAATGCACACATGCATTGCATAAGGTATGCTAAAATAAGTATGCCCTAATCTACCATAAGCAGGTAAATGAAAGGGAGAAAGAAATGGGGGTTGGAAGACATACATGCCACTCACCCACACTTATTACATTTTTGCCCTCGCCCGGAGGGACCAAAAGAATATACAGAACCAAATAAATAATTAACTATTCTAGCTAATTAAATATTACAAATCAACTAAATTAATTAAATCAAATAATTAATCTATTTAAGCGATAAATGCCTCGGAAGGAGGGCTGACTGCAGCGCGCGCCCGGGACTCGCTCGGAACTGCACTGCCGTGCAAGTGTGCCTCTGTTTCCTCTGCTCTCCTTCTCTGAAAATTCCCAAAACTTCAGGAGTGCCTCTCAGAGCACTTGGAAGCATCATCGGCTGAGGCAGGGAGCCACCGGCTGAAGAAGGAATCCACCGGCTCTGAATTTAATTATCGGCTGCCAAGAGGCAGCCGGCCGGCACTAAAGAGTGCCGATCGGCACAAATTGTTCTGCAAAACCTGCAACTGACAGCAGCAGAGGGAACAAAAGGCAAGGCAATGCAATTCAAGGTATATATGCACCAAACACATCCCAAATCATGCCATGAACTTAAGAGGGCATGTACCTCGATTCCCGGGCCACCAATCGCGCATTTCCATGCGTGATGGCCCTAAGAACCAAGAGTGCAACTTTGATTTCAAATGCATGCAATGCAAACAAAGGTGCCAAACCCCTATCAAACTCACTTCAAGAGGCCTAACATGCACAATGCCAATGCAACCCTAAGCATGTCATCTAGCGTGCAATATGGCAATGCAATGCAAGAATATTGTTATGTAAACATACAAGCATGCAAAGCAAATTAGGAATGGACTTACACATGAATTGGACAGCTCTAAAGGGCCCAAGAACAGTGGCCAAAGTGCCTAGAAAATGAGACCAAATACACACACACACATGCAAGTGTGAAGGCCTAAGACTTAGGCGTAAACAAGCAACATTCAAGCACACTTAAGAAGGCCAAACATGGGCTGCTAGCATGCATTAATAGCTCTGAAATTCATACAAAAATGATGCTAAATCATGCGATGAAGCATGCCAAATAGAGCATGCAAATGGCCTAGGCTTAAGACAAGTCAATAGGGGCATTTAAACCACACTTGGCACAAACATACATGGCAATACTCAAGCACTTAAAGACAAAGTTTTAACACATAAAACTAAGCCTAAATGACCACCTAGATGGCATCTAGGAAGCATGTGATCTAAGGCATGCAATGAGGCCTAAACAAGGAGCATACAAGGCATACTCTTAAAGCATTAACAAGGCCACTAAAGCAATCAAACAAGCATGTATGAAGGACTGAAATGGCATGCTAGATGGTTCCAACCATCAAAAACAAAGCTAGAATGGCATACCACATATTCATGCTTTTGAGGCCAACAAGCCAAATACAAAGGGGCTACCAAATACATGCCAAGATCGACCAAAATAGCTATGGACAGAGCTAAATCATGGCAAAATAAGCTTACAAGCTTCACAAACCTAAGCTTAAAACATGCTAGAAACTAAGGCTAACAAGCTAGACATGTTAAGGCAATATTAAGGCATTACAAAGTAACTATGCAAATCATGCAAAGAGTACTAAAACCCACTTAAAACCAAGTTATATCATGGCAATATAAGCATGGAAAACAAGCCAAACAAGCTCAACACACACTCAAGCATAGAGCTCCTTGAGGAAGCAAAATTTGTCCTTTTCAAGGACATCAAGGAGAGGGGGTGGCCCTCTCCTTTCTAGGACTTTATGGCACCATCTCCACCACTGAAATCCCTCAAGATTTCAGTGGTGGAGAGGTCCAAGCACACAAGTCCCGGATCTCTCCAAAATTGCACAAAAAAGTGACCTTTTCAAGGTCTAAGGGTGGTCAAACTTGCTCAAACCACCAAGCACCCTTAATGAACAATAAAGAGGACTTGAAAACAGAGATTTTATGTGCCTAACACTAGGCCAAAAACTGTTTTTAAACTAGGTAAAAACAAGTTGCAAAAATGGGGAATAAAGTGTAAGTTTCTTACCCTTGTTGACTACCTTCACAAAGGTTGATGTTATTGCCTCCTTGAGCTCAAAAACCACCAAAAACTCCAAGAACAACCTGCTGGAGCTTCAGTTCCAAGAGAAAGGTGGAACACTAGGTGCTTTAGTGCAATAGTATGGACTAAACACCTAGAGTTCAAAGAGAAAAAGAGAGATACAAAGTGTATATCTAACTTAACCCTAAAAACCAGAGCTTTAGCTCTCTAACAATGGCTAACCTTCTGAAAAATTGCTAACCTTCAAGCCAAGAGGGAGAGCTTCCCTCTTATAGGCCAAAAGCTTACAAGCTTGGCCACTAAGCAAGCCCATCCCTCCATACACGTGTATGGAGGGGAAACAAGTTGCAAACAGCTGTGAGAAAATATCTCACCAAGCAAGTGCACAGTGGTCGGCAGGGCAAAATGGTCATTTCGCCCAAAACAGTGCCGACCGGCACAAAATAGTGCCGACCGGCACAATATAGTGCCGGTGACAACTACAGCCAGCCGGTAGCCTCTAGCCCCAGCCGGTGGTGTGTGGGGATGCCTTAGAAGGCATTCCCTGCCCCTCAAAGGCAAAACACAAGTGTTTGGTGCAAAACCAAACACAAACGGCCGAGTTCGGAGGTCCTGAGGCACGGCGCGCGAGCCGAGAACTCCGGGAACTCCAAACGAACACACACATGGATGATCACCGAGTGTCCAAGCGGTGACGTCCAAGTCTTGAGGACGGTCAAAAATGGGGTGTCTACAGGTGGTCCCGAAGCTCACAAAAACGGCACAAAAATGAGGCCAAACAAGGCCTAAGAGGGAGTAAACAACCCCAAACACAAAAGTGTTCTAAACAAACTTCAAAAGGAGCTCAAAATAAGACTTTTTTTAGTTTATGACAAAGCTCAAAAATGTCTGCAAGTGTAGACACCCCATTTTTGACCGTCATCAAGACCTGGACGTCACCACTTGAACACTCAGTGATTATCCATGTTCGTGTTCGTTTGGAGTTCCCAGAATTCTCGGCTACGTGCCTTGCCTCAGGACTTCCGAACTTGACCGTTTTGTGTCTGGTTTTGCACCAAACACTTGTGCTTTGCCTTGGAGGGGCAGGGAATGCCTCAGGCATTCCCACATACCACCGACAGTGGCTAGAGGCCACCGGCTGGTTGGTGTTGCCATCGGCACTATATTGTGCCGGTTGGCACTCTTTTGTGCCGGTCGGCAGTCAATTTTGGCAAAATGACACTTTTGCCCTGCCGACTACTGTTCAGTTGCTTTTTGAGAT
Source organism: Camellia oleifera (assembly GCA_022316695.1). NCBI lineage: Eukaryota > Viridiplantae > Streptophyta > Magnoliopsida > Ericales > Theaceae > Camellia > Camellia oleifera. The sequence continues at coordinate 86,915,763 of CM039312.1, forward strand.
ATTTTGAAGCAGCTGTATAGCATTTGTTTGCCCTCCATAAACGTGTATGGAGGGATGAGCCTTTGGTTTGCTGAGCTTGTAAGCTTTGTTGCCTACAAGAGAAGGCTCTCTTCTCTTGGCTCAAGGGTTAGAAAAATTAGACATTTTTAGAGAGAAAAGATAGAGAAGAAGCTCTGGTTCTAGGTTATAACTTGTGTATCTATCCAATCTCTCTTTTCCTCTCTTGTTTCTACACTAGGTGCTTTAATCCATATTATTGCACACAAGCACCTAGTGTTTCACCTTCCTTTGGTTACTGAGGTTCTAAGGGCTGGTTCTTGAAGTTTTTGGTTGGATTTGAGCTTAAGGAAGCAACAACATCAACCTTTGTGAAGGTGGTCTTCAAGGGTGAGAAACTACCCATTTTTACCCCATTTTTGCACTCTATTTTTGCATAGTTTAGAACTGTTTTTGTGCTTAGCACTTAATACAAAAAAGTTCTATTTTTTAGTCCTCTTTATTGTTGGTTAAGAGTGTTTTGTGCTTTGGGGAGGTTTGACCACCCTTAGGCCTTGAAAAGGGCTCATTTTGTGCTATTTTGTGAGAGCTCCGGGATTTTGGTGTTGCGGTGGTGAAGATGATGCCTTGAAGTCCCAAGAAGGAGAGGGTCACCCCCCTCTCCTTGTTGTCCTTGAAAAGGACCTATTTTGCCTCTTGAGGGAGCCCCATGTTTGGTTATTTGTTGGTTATGCCATGGCTGTATTTTGTGCTCATATTGCCATATTATAACTTTGTATCATGTTGGTTTTAGTACTCCTTGCATGTTTTGCATAGATGCTTTGTAATGCCTCTTTAGTCCTTTACATGCATTAGGTTGTGTGCCTCTATTCTAACATGTTTTAGGCTTAGATTCATGAAGCTTGTATGCTTATTTTTCCATGAATAAGGTCTGTCCATGGTTACTTTGGTCGATCTTAGCTTGCATCACATAGCCTCTTTGCATTTGGCTTGTTGGCCCTAAGAGCATGAAAGCATAGCATGCCTTGCTTGCATTATTTTCAATGGTTTGGAACCATTTAGCATGCTATTTCAGTCCCTTAGACATGCTTGAATGATTGCCTTGCATGCCTCTTTGAAGTTTTGAAAGCATATGTTGTATGCCTAATGATTTGGTCATTGTGTGTGCCTTGCTCTACAGCCACTTAGATGCCATCTAGGAGGTCCCTTTTATATGGTCTAGGGCTGCCTTAGACCTGTTTTAAGCCTTCTTGGCCTTGTGAGGCTTGGTTGGCTTAGCCATGGTTTAGGCCTCCTTTGGCTTGCCTTGGATGCTTGGATCATTTGTTGCATGCTTATTCTATTTTGTTGCTTGGTTTGGCACCACGTCCAACATGATTTTAAAGCTTATATATGCATGTTAATATGTCCATGTTAGCCTCTTTTAAGTGTTCTTAAGAGTTGCTTGTTTATGCCTAAGTGTTGGATTATGTATGCTTGCATGTGTGCATGTGTTGCATATATCTTAGCCTTCACTTCTATGGCATTTGGCCATTGATTTTCGGCTTATTCAGAGCTGCCTAACCTATGTGTAAGTCCATTCTCTTGTTGCTTGCATATGGTCCTTGAGTGTTGTAATGTATTGGCAAGTAAATGCCTGTTAGGACTAACATGATTGAAAGAAGTCACATGCTTGTTTGCATGCTTGGACACCCACATTACACCTTGCATACTTGATGGTTGACATTGGTGTTTCATGACTTGTATGTTTGTTAGCTTGTATGCTCATTTGTATTGACATGATTGCATGCTAGTTGACATGTCTAGGATTGCATCATATAAACATGCATGCTCTACCTCTTGACCAAGTCATGATAGAGGCTTAGCTCCCTTGCGTGTTTGTTTGGTTTGCATGCATTTGAAATAGAAGTTGCACATTTGGTTCTTTGGGCCATCGTGCATGGAAATGCGTGATTGGTGGCCCGAGAATCAAGGCACATGCCCCTTTGAGTCACAAATATGATAAGGGGCATGATTGGTGCACACATTTTTGGAATTACATTGCCATGCAAGTTTTTGCCCTCTGCTGCTGTGAGTTGCAGGTTCTGCAGACATTAAGTGCTGGCCGGCAGTATTTAGTGCCGACCGGCAGTCTATTGATGGCCGATGGATGAATTTTGTGCCGGTGACCTCACGCTGATGCCGGTGGAAGTCCTACTCAGCCGATGATGTCCCTCAGTGTCCTGGGAGGCACTCTTGAGACTTTGGCAGTCTTCTGAAATGCAAAGCAGGGAAAACAGAGGCAATCTAAGCATGGCAGCGCAATTCCGAGCAAGTCCCGAGCACGTGTTGCATCCGGCCCTCATCTCGAGGCGGTTTACTGCTTTAATTAGATTAATTAATTTATTTGATTAATTTAGTTGGACTGTAATATTTTAATTGGTTTGCGTAGTTAATTAATCTGTATTATTATTTTGGTCCCTCCGAGCGGGGGCAAAATTGTAATAAGTGTGGGTGAGTGTGTGTATGTCTTCCAACCCCCATTTCTTTCTTCCCTTTTATTTACCTGCTTATGATGGTAGATTAGGGCACGTCTATTTTAGCATACCTTATGCAATGCATGCGTGCATCCATGCATTTGTCTAAACATGCACCGGGCTCGGTACATCATACAAACTGCATTGTATTCTAAATTCCAACTTGAATACGTGCATCAAATGATTGCATTTCACGTGCCATTTTAGGGTTAGCCGAGCCTACTCTAAATTGCATCCTTGCCTGTGTTGCATTAGCCACTTAACACGACCTAGGGACATGCATGTCTGCTAACTAGTTTCTTGTTTTGGCACGGAGTACGATGTAAGTATTTATGCTTTAGCATCTCGCACGCGTGTGAATGTTGACATGGCAGTATGCTTACCATGCAGCTAAGTGCTTACATGAGATAAACTGCCTGAATGCCTGTGGGTGGAGGTTGGGTTGCTTGAGTTGGAAAACTGATTGAAATCCGTGTTTTAGCTTACTTGCGAGTAGCAAATTCCAAAGCATTTCCAAAACCAACGGATATGCAATGCTTATTTCCAAATTAGGCAATCTAGTCTATACTTGTTTGCTGTGCGCATAACATAGTAATTCTAGGCTAATAACCGGAATAAGAACACATAACGTTTTCAAAATCGGATATCATGGTTAGTAGAGGCCGGTCTTCGAACCGGGCGAAAGGGGGTGGTCATAGCTGACCTTCCCCGATCGTACCCAAGCTCCCGAGCCAAGACTACTTTGGTTATGACGGACACGTGGCCTTCGGCACCGAGTCAGGGTTTCCTAAATTTCCCATTTTAAAAAATATTTAGGTGGCGACTCTGTATCTGGCAAAGCAGTCCATGTTTGGCACTTCTTTCTCAAAAATCTGTTTTCTCAAACGATTTGCCAGAGTTGGACTCTTTGGTTCAAGATTAAGAACCGTGACATTTGAGTCCTTGAACTCTAGTGACCCAGTATCGAACCAGAACCGAGAGGGGGGGGACTCGTACTCCCCTCGCCCGAGATGCGTTCGGGGACGTCTACAGTTTCTGGCGACTCTGCTGGGGATTTTAGAGAGCTTGACTTGAACTCGTGATATCCATTGTTTGACTACACTTATGTGTTTCTTTGCATTACATGTGCATTGGTACGCCTAGGACACCGTGTTGGCCATCTGCTATTCCTGAGCGGTTTGCCGGAGGCTTGTCTTGTCAAGGCATGTCCGTAAGGCTGACTGGTTGCGGGCTCTGCCAGTGTGGGAACACACACCCCGGTTTTACCGGGGTACCCCTTTTTACCATTCGACCTAGTGCATATTCGGAATCCGTAGTGACCATTCCAAACTAGGACAGGTTGCTTACCCGATATAGGTTGTTTGAAACCGCTGCGTGCGTAGTGAAACCCTAGCTCCTGACAAAATAGGACAGGGAAACCCTACCCCAACATAGGGGTGTATTGGCTCTCATTTATCTGCTATGTGCTTTTTAGAGTGTATCTCTGCAGGGGAACGCATATATCAGTTTGCAAAGTTTGAGCATCAGGCCTGAGGGCACTAGTATCAGTATTATTGAGAATCAGTTGTGTCTGCGGGTGCCAGTTCAGTTTTGAACAGTAATTCTGGGGAACAGTGATCAGTAGTAGAGTACAGTTGTCCGGCTGCATCCATGTTTGATCTGTTTGGGGCTGGAATACTGCTTGTTTTTCGTTTCAGTTCAGAGATTCAGAGGGACGATCCAGAACAGCTAGTGTCTTCTTCTTGCTGAGGCAAAACTGAACATGACGCAAAACTCAGAAGAGATTGTGGTCATGACAGCCGCGTTGAGTCAGGGAATCACCCTACAAGATGAGACTACTGTTGACATGCCGCATCCACCTAGGTCGCCTGCCGCACATCCAATCTGGACTCCTCAATTATATCAGGCTCGCGAGCCTACTACATTTGAACTAATGGGAATGATAGGTGATCTTCAAAGATCCGTGGCGGATCTCGCCTATGGAATGTCTGTTTTGCCACTAGCCGCACCATATGCCGGAGGCTTCATACCCCAAGAGCCCCCACTACTGGTACGAATTGTAATTGAACTCAACCAACCGGAGATGACCTCCAGCTATGGTAACGACGCAGCAAACCAAACTCTAGATCAGGCCGAGGCCAGAGATAAAGGCAAGATGAAGACAGATGCTGACCCCATCGAACAACTGTTGTGGGCAGTAGAGGCTTTGAAAGCCGGAGGGATGAACAAGCAACAGATATCCGCAGTTGTGTCAAAAGCTGTGGAGGACGCTTTCCCCACTCCGCCTGAGGGTAGTTCCAGTCAATCAGAGAATCGGGATAGGCCCCGTCATGTCAAGATAGTTCTTTCCGCTCCCAACCTTGCATCTGAAAAAGATCAAAAATCCGAGGCCGCACCCGCCGATCCGTTCGCTAGTGCATCTAGTAAGAGTGCTCAGGCCCCAAAGTACCTGCCCCGAGGGCACAGGATCTTCCACCCTCTCTACATGCCTTTGTCTAGGGCACTTTTGATTTTGGCCAAAAAGGGGCATCTCAAACCCTTGGAGCCCCGACCCCTACCGAAGAGTCTCCCTGCCACGCATGATGCTTCCCTGTACTGTGCGTACCACCAGCAGACTGGCCATGCCACTAATAATTGCTTCCGCCTCCGTCATGAGGTACAAGATTTGATTGACAATGAGGTTATCCTCCTGCCTACCTCAGCAAAGTCCGTCACCACTCAGTTGTTGGATTTCGAGGATACATATACTGCAAGTATGTAATCAGAAGGTGAACTGCCTGCGGGCAGTGTCTGGTACATTTTTGGTTGCGGCATTTGGCACGCATTTTTGAGCACCTGCCAACGCCAGTTTTGTAAATCCTGACTTGGGTGTCGAGTCAGTCTTTTGTTTTGTTTTGAGTCTGTCTCTCTGTATTGAGTTAGTCTTTTTGCTTACAGAGTCTGTCTTGTTGTAACGAGACAGTCTCCCTTGTATAGTATACCAAGAGATTTCGGGGTTGTTGCCTCAAACACCGTTTTGTCTTATAAATAGTTGTTTTTGCTTTTTTGAGTTTGTTTCTGCCGTGGAGCCAGTTATGCCAACAAATCTGAATGAAACAGCTGTGGCTATCACGTTCCGTATTTGTTGCTGTTCGAATCAACCGTGCCAGAGAATGTGGATGGAACGACAGTGCGTACCGCCTGCTCCCTTGTGCCTTGAACATCGTTATGATGACCTGAGCTTTTCATAAAACCCTTTTCAAACACTGCGGTGATAAAAACAAAGAGGAAGGAATTCCTCGGGTTTTTCCAAAATTTTGACCATTTTGAGAGAAAGAGCAGCATGTTAAGCTTTTAATGAATGAAATCATGCTTGTCAACGTGAGTACTGAGAAGGACCCTGGCCTGATCCAGACTGGTTCCACACTATCTTCAACACGAGCGATTTGTCGCTTTCTTAAAAACTTTCAAAAACGAAATATTTTGCGCGGTCTTGCGAAGACCTGTGTGGAATCGCTCTTGAGATTGTGCAGCCCAGGATCGCTCTCAGCCTCGAGATTCGATTTATCTGTCGCAAACCGGAATCTGTTCAAAACATTCAGTGCCATGAAACGCCTGTGTGGCCCATTTGGAAGCAGCCCTCGAGCAAGAGGCACCAAAGCCAGATCAAGGAGATCAAATCCCACCAGGCAAGGCTCATGAAGCAACCGTGATGGATTCTTCTGCAAATCAACACCACAGTCACTCTCTTGGATACAGAGAGGCTTCAAACTCAAAACCATTTGGCATGGGTTTGCTCCACTTTTACCCTTTGAGAGGCTCGCTGGACCGAAAACCCGGAAGGGCGGCCCAAGCAAAAGTTAGAGCAAAGAAAAAGAAAAAAAATCAATCAAAAATACGAAGAAAAATAATACAAAAAGAAGCAAAAGAAAAGAAAAGAACAAAGAATAGCAAAAGAAAAGAAAAGAACAAAAAAATGAAAAAATGCAAAAGGAAAGAAAAAGAAAAAAAAGAAGAAAAACAAAGCTCGCAAGGTCGAAAACCTGCAACAGGCGCCTTGGCAAAAATTAGAGCCTAAACAGTGAAGGTTAAAATACTCGAGTGTACCTTAACCGAAACTACGTAAGGCTTGATTCTCATGCTTGGGATACGTAGGAAACTTCATCTTGAAGTCCAGCCCCAACGCTTCCATAGCGTCTCAGTCCATGTCATGGTTTTGATCGCTTTTGCCTCCTCCTAATCCAATATCTTGATTGCAGCAACCTCGAATTACGTGACCAACTTCATCTTGAAGTCCAAACCACCAACACCTTCCAGGTGACTGTGTCCATATATTGATTCAAACCGTCTTCGACTCCTCCGCGCCCGAGGGTCCGATCGTCGTCAACAAAGACTGGCTTACAACGTGTCAAGGCATCATCCAAACAAGGGGCAACTTTCCGTTGCCATGCATCGCCACAAGTCGCCTTGAGTTGCCGTCCAAACCAGGGGCAACTTTCCGTTGCCTTCCCCCCCCTTTTTTAGCCAGGGGCAATTTTCCATTGCCTCCGATCCGCGGTTGCACATCTCGAGGGTAAGTTCCGTGCTCGTTTGAGCATTAACTGTTTGCAAAAAAATAGTTTTTGAAGATTTTCACTAAGGTTGACTTATTTTCTCGAAAACTGTTTCATTTTCAAAATTGGACCATGTTTGGACCCAAAAAGGAGAATTTTCAGTGCTCACAGCCTGACTTGCATGATTTTCAAATCAAAAATTGAATAAGTGTGTTTATCCGACTCTCATTTTTGATCAAAACTGTTTTAGAAAACAAAAAAAAAAAAATGGTCAAAATGACGAACTAGGAGCACAATTGAGTCGGGTGTTCCGTCTTCCCCCTCGTCGCCAACACACTTGCCCGAAAGGCACTTTATCTACCAGAAGAAGTGGCTGCAAGCTAGCTGTATCGGGCGTGAACCCACAACCTCTCGTTTACTCGTCAACCACTCTGGGGAGGGATGAAAAATAAGAGAATAAAGAATAGAGAGGAGTAAGTTGAGAGAAAAGTGAAGAAAAGGGTTTTTGAGAGAAAAATCGAGCCTGAGGGCCGAGCGATGCGAGTATCACAAATCAAAAGGGGTGGGAAATAATACCCGGAGGAACTGGTTTCTCGAGATCTGAGGTCTTTTTGTAAACATGTCTGTGTGTCGTGTCTTTTGATTTGTCGACCTTGATTTTGGCTTTGAGTCTTTTCCAAGCATGTCTCATTATGTCAGGTTGTGTGCCTTTTGTTTCTTTGTTTGAGTCTGTCTCGTCGTGTTCTGTGGTAGGCTCGATACGCCGGTTGAAAACCCATTCTTTTCCAAAAAGTAATCGCTTGTGCTCAGAATGCTGTGCGATTCTCTGCAATCACGCGAGGCAGGAGAAGAAAAGAGAAAATTTAGGACATCCAAGTGTGTTTCAACCTCAAACCGTTTCAGTTTTCGTAGTCCATCTTGTTAGATCGGGGCTGTTTGTTCAGGGTTTGCTATGTGCAGGATGAACCGAGTGCTTTGTTATGGGTCGTATGCAGATCGATCCCCAGTAGAGTATGGGCTGTCTATTCAGTTTGAGCAGTGGTTTGTATGAGTTGTTTTGCTGTTAATTGGTTGGTTATCCGATTATCATAGTACAATTGCTCAATTTGCAGACAACAAATCAATATCATTTACATTTGAGGTGTAACATGACGCAATGCAGTGTAAAGTATGAAAGATGCAGATATGTACAGATATAACATTCTTTTTAGACAAAAAGTTTGTTTCATTTCATATCATCTTTTTTCAAGTACAAAGTTTGAGGAAAACAAAAATCTGCCTACGGCAGTACAAAGTACTCTATCTACCAACAAAAGAGAAAAGTACAAGAAAAGAAATAAGAGAAACAGCAAAAGTCTGGGTCATCAGCATCATCAATGGCCTCGCGCCGGGGGATCTGTCCTCACCCTCTTACTGGGCAGAAGTCCAGGAGCATCACCAGAAATGTCACTGTCTGAGCCCGAGCCAGAGCTACCCCTGGCCTCCTCCTCGGATGACTCCGCCTCCTCCTCAGACTCGTCGTCTGGAACTGGAGCCCGCGAGCTGCTCCCGGCGTAAGTACGCCCTCCTCTAGTGCGGGGGAATATCCTGCCATCCCGAGTAGAAATGGGAGGTCCAGATGGAGCGCCACCACCCACTGGAGGAATCGGGAAGGGAGGCTGAAAAGTACAAAAGGCAAATGCATAAATATACATGAAGCAGTTTATCAATGCAAAAAGTACTGTGTATGAATGCCGTGAGCAGTTTATCAGTGCAGAATGCAGTGTATGAATACAGAGTATGAATGCCGTGAGCAGTTTATCAGTGTAGAATGCAGTGTATGAATACAGAGTATGAATGCCGTGAGCAGTTTATCAGCGCATAATGCAGTGTATGAATACAGAGTATGAATGCCGTGAGCAGTTTATCAGTGCAGAATGCAGTGTATGAATACAGTGTATCAAGTGCCATGAGGGCTGGGTATCCAGTGTTGTGATATGCATCAGATTATGTGAAGCAGTTTGTGTATGGTTTGAAACTATGACAAAGAGAACATACCGAAAGGCCGTAAAAGGCTAGGAACGCGAAGGTCCGCTGCAACATCCCCGTCATGGAGGCATTCATCTCCAGTAACTGCTGGGTGTATCCAGAAGACGCCTGCGAGGGAATCAGATGCATCAATATTCTGTGGAATATCAAATAAACTAAAATGAAATGACTGTACAGAAATGCAGTAATACATACCGGAGGCAAGTCGGGGACACCGACAAACTCGTGACCAGCCGGCGGAGGGGCGAAGGGAATCTGATAGGTCACCCCATCCGACCCTCAGAAAGACAGTGAAGTAGGCAGAGCGGCCAACTGGCCTCCCGTCCTCTCTGAACTCCGCCCTTGCCGCGGACTCGAGCCCTCCTCGGCGCTCCTCCTCCTACTCCTGCTCCGGCCGCCGGTGCCGCAGGTCTCGCTCTCTCAGCTCGGCGACCACCGCTCAGAGGCCGCATGATGAAGGTCCGGACGTACTCTGAGTAATCGCCCTCACCTTTGTAGCCGTCTGCCTCCCAGCCGATGGTGTAGTCCGCCATCTGCTCAGCGGTGAAACGCTCGGTGTCCCTCATATGCTCAGGCGGGTGCACCGGGACTGTCTGCTCAGGTAACCCTAGGGTCTGACGCAAGAAGCGCTCGCCCAGGTACCAAGCCCGACAGACCGGGCCCTCCAGCAAAATCCGGTAACGCGAGGTCTCGACGGCGCCGGCAAACCGATCCCGCATCATCGCTGGCAGAGGAGCCCACGGCTGCCAGGTGATCTGAAATTGAAATACAGTTTGTTACCTACTGGTATTGCAAATATACAGTGGAAAAGTGAAGCTTAAATGAACTGCAAGTAAAACATACCTCGGCGGGAGTGATGGTGTCGAAGTAACGGCGGAAGAAGCTGAAAGTCCCCTGCGGCCTCCGGGCGCATCTCCTGTCAAAGCGGCGTGAGAAGGGGACGACCAGAGGGGTCTCTGCATCGGGTACAGGAGCGAGCCTAGGAAAGTAGGCGTAAACCCACAACTGCAAGGTGAATACCAGAATGTTTATCAGATAAAGCAGAATACAGAATAAAGCAGAAATAACAGAGCCGTGTGTTGTGTAGTGTATTGTGTGGAGTGTACAGTGTGAGTAGTGTATAGTCAGTGTAAAGCAGAGTATGTGTGTGCCGTGTGTACAGTATACAGTCCGTGTGAAACAGACTACAGTGTGTGCAGTGTGCAGAGTACAAAAAATGTAAAGCAGAAATGTAAAGCAGAAGAGGAAATGTACCTCCCAAGCACGCCAATAGCCCCCGAGCAACTGTCCGCTGCCGCGGGAGACTGAGCTCATATAGCCGTAGAGGGTGGCCAGAGCTGCACCACCCCAATCGAAACGCAAGATGTCTCGGACATCCACCAGTGCGCTGAGAAGGCAGAGGGGCACTGTGTTCGCCCGGTCGGCGAAGAGAGTCGTCCCGAACAAAAACATCCGAAAGCCGCGTGCATACCTCTCCGTGGCCTCCTGAGTCATCGGAGCCGCGTCCACAAGAAGAGGCTGCACCCGGAACTGCACCTCGAACCAGGAATACCGGACGAAGCCAGGACGGGCGAGAGGCGGGGCCGCAGCAAGTAAGTAGATTTGAGTTGCAGTCCACTCATCCATAGCAATATCAAAGGGGATCAGATCACCCCCTACCCCGATGCCAGTGAGCACCGAGAAATCGTAAGGGGTCATCGTCATGTCCCCGGTCGCAGATAAGTGGAATGAATCGGTGGTGTCCCACCACCTCTCTGCCAGGGCAGCTAGAAGAGGCCTGCAAGCAGTAAGTCGGGAGAGTCCCCTGCAAAAGGAACCAAAGCCCGCCTCGTCTACAATGTGGCGAACCGCCTCGGGAAGCTCCGCATACCAATCTCGAGCCACGACGTTCCCATCCCCGCGGATGGTAAGCGAATCCCCCTGTTTTCAAACAAATAGCAGCAAAGCAATATGAAATGTACAATTTTGAAAAAATAGTGGTTCAGTGCCAATCCGGCATGCGTGCAAGTTTTTCAGATTCAAACAGATACCGGGTGCCGGTGTGCTTACAGTGAACTACAACGTTTGATGCGTCAATGTGTCTGAGTGGTTCAGTGCAAATGTGGCATGCGTGCATATTTTCAGATTCAAGCAGTTATCGGGTGTTGGTGAGTTTGCAGTGAAATGCGGTGTGTGCCGTGTGTTTAGGTGATTGAGGCTAGTGCAGTGTGTGTGCATGTGTCCGTCTTAAACAGATATCCATTGTAAGCATGATTGCAATCGACTACAGGGAACAGTGTATCAGAATCAAGCAGTTAAAGAACGAAAACAACTTTGACAGTTAATAGTTCTACATTGCAGAAAGTAAAATAGAGAAGAGTGTTACCTCGGAAGCGCCGAAGGATAGGTGAGAGGTCGGCTCGCGTAGGAGGAGCTCTGGGTCCAGTGCTCGGTCACAGCTGCGAAAATGGCGGAGTCCATCCGGTGGTAGCACATGAATCACTGGGCGGTAGGTCGCCGGGTCGAAAGGACGCTCGCTCAACGGGAGAAGCTCGACCCCGGGATCCATCTCATGATCCGGGGGAGTCCCGACGCGTGGAACGTCGTCAGCCATGGCAATGGTAGTGAGAAAATGGCTGGAAAAGCCGGAATGCGGAAAGCCAACCGAAAAAGTCAACCCCGAGCGGGCCGAAAATGGCCGGAAAGGCCGGGAGATGAAAAGGCACGGAAATGAAGAGGAAATCGGGGGGAACAAGTCCCGAAAAAGTCGGAAATAGCAAAAGAGGCACCTGAAACAAAGATTTGTTCGGTTGAAAATGTGCGAAACGCGATGAACTTCGCGAATCGAACGACGAAAATGGCGCGAAAACACAAAGAAATGGCGAAAAGATGAGAGGAAAAGGCTCTAGAGAGAGAGAGAGTTGATTTTCGGCGGTGGAGAAGTGAAAAAATAGGGTTGGAAACCCTATTTTAAAAGACCCATTGCAAAAAGTCGAAACTGTCCCCGATCAGCAACTTTTGGCCGGTCGGCACTATTTTGTGCCGGTGGAGTAGTTCTGCAGCCGATGGCCAGCCGGTGGCTTCCTCTCCCAGCCGGTGGTGCTTCCACAGCCTTGTTTAGGCCATATGAGTGGTTTCTGGTCTTCATAGCTCAAGAAAGTGCAAGAAAGTGAATCCCCGATGCTCAACCGGCCTCTGTTTTGACCTCGGACCGTGTCTTCTGTGCGTGGCACTCAGATTCGAGCAAAGATTGTATCCTTTTGTATCCTTTTGTCTTTTACAAGATTCAAAAGTTGCCCCGTGTGCATTGCACGCATCCATCACGTTGTCCGGTGCGTCGCATCGCGCCGTCTTGCACGTCCCTCGCGACTTGCACCGTTTTGCATTTTCGTGTGGCATGCGTGTCATACTTGCATTTCATTTTCCATTCAATGAGGTATGCGTGCCTCATTTTTCATTTCATTGCATCTCGAGGTACGCGTGCCTCGTTTTGCATTTCATTTTCCATTCAATGAGGTATGCGTGCCTAATTTTGCATTTCATTGCATCTCGAGGTACGCGTGCCTCGTTTTGCATTTCATTTTCCATTCAATGAGGTATGCGTGCCTCATTTTGCATTTCATTACATCTCGAGGTATGCGTGCCTCGTTTTGCATTTCATTTTCCATTCAATGAGGTATGCGTGCCTCATTTTGCATTTCATTGCATCTCGAGGTACGCGTGCCTCGTTTTGCATTTCATTTTCCATTCAATGAGGTATGCGTGCCTCATTTTGCATTTCATTGCATCTCGAGGTACGCATGCCTCGTTTTGCATTTCATTTTCCATTCAATGAGGTATGCGTGCCTCATTTTTCATTTCATTGCATCTCGAGGTACGCGTGCCTCGTTTTGCATTTCATTTTCCATTCAATGAGGTATGCGTGCCTAATTTTGCATTTCATTGCATCTCGAGGTACGCGTGCCTCGTTTTGCATTTCATTTTCCATTCAATGAGGTATGCGTGCCTCATTTTGCATTTCATTACATCTCGAGGTATGCGTGCCTCGTTTTGCATTTCATTTTCCATTCAATGAGGTATGCGTGCCTCATTTTGCATTTCATTGCATCTCGAGGTACGCGTGCCTCGTTTTGCATTTCATTTTCCATTCAATGAGGTATGCGTGCCTCATTTTGCATTTCATTGCATCTCGAGGTACGCGTGCCTCGTTTTGCATTTCATTTTCCATTCAATGAGGTATGCGTGCCTCATTTTGCATTTCATTGCATCTCGAGGTACACGTGCCTCGTTTTGCATTTCATTTTCCATTCAATGAGGTATGCGTGCCTCATTTTGCATTTCATTTCATCTCGAGGTACGCGTGCCTCATTTTGCATTTCATTTTCCACTCAATGAGGTATGCGTGCCTCATTTTGCATTTCATTGCATCTCGAAGTATGCGTGCTTCGTTTTGCATTTCGTTTTCCGTCTAATGGGGTATGTGTGCCTCATGTCCATTTCAGTTTTGCATTTATGAGGTATGCGTGCCTCATGTTCATTTCATTTTGCATCTTAAGGTATGCGTGCCTCACTTTGCATTTCATTTTGCATTTTGCATCCATGAGGTATGCGTGCCTCATCTTGCATCTCATTTTGCATTTCATCGCGCTATTTTGCGCACCTCATTGTTTTTCCCCCCGGTTTGGCGAGACCTTAAATCCTCGGGAGGTGCAAGACCTTCGGTGCATTAAGGTGCACCTCATTGCATTTGGCATGCATTTCATCGCGCTATTTTGTGCACCTCATTGTTTTTCCCCCCCGGTCTGGCGAGACCTTAAACACGCGCGGTCTAGGAGACCTTAAATCCTCGGGAGGTGCAAGACGTTCGGTGCATTAAGGTGCACCTCATTGCATTTGGCATGCATTTCATCGCGCTATCTTGCGCACCTCATTGTTTTTCGCCCCGGGTCTGGCGAGACCATAAACACGCGCGGTCTAGGAGACCTTAAATCCTCTGAAGGTGCAATTCCTTTGGCGTTTGTCATGCCCGAACGACTTTCGGTGGTCTGGTAAAGCCACCTGCCTGTTTTTGCGGTGAGTTCCTAGAAGACCAACTGGGACGGTGAAAACTAGAGTTCGAACGGCTTATGCCTAGAACACAAAGGTTCGGGATTTCCGAGACTAAAGTTTGGTTTAAATACCCAGGGGGTGTACCCTCGGCTTGAAATCTGTATGGAAGCCCCATAGGTTGAGGCGGCATGTCTACGTCTCAATCCTGGATACTGAACCAACCTAGTATATCGCCCTGTTGGTAAGATAGGAAAAGCTGCAATCATAGTCGTTGCATCATAGTGCATTGTCATGCATCATTTGTAAATACTGCATATGTCATGCATTTCAAAAAAAATCCAAAAACAAAAACACATGCATATGTCATGCATCATTTGTAAATACTGCATATGTCATGCATCATTCTAAATATTGCATATGTCATGCATTTCAAAAACAAAAAAAAAACATGCATATGTCATGCATCATCGTATATAGTGCATATGTCATGCATTTCAAAAAACCTGCATATGTCATGCATCATCATTATAGTGTAGTGCATATGTCATGCATTTTCTGTAAATATCCATTTCCATTGCATTGTAGTTGCATGCATCCACTGCATCCCCTTCCATTTATGGCTTGCACCTTTCCTTGTTGAGCTTGGTCTGGTATGTGTCCATACTTTTCACGTCAAAGCACAATTCTGCATGTGCATCGCGCCTACTCCACGCTGGTATGTTGGTTTGAGGTTGCGGCACCTTTTTTGTGTTAGACATGGTTTGTATGTGTGCATGCCTTTCCTAAGCGAGATACGGTTTGGCCCGCGCGCCATAATCGCATATTACATTGTAGTGTAATTGTTGCATCCGGCATTAGGATCATTGTTCTTTCCTCAGCGGGTCGTCACCCCACTTATGTCATTCCATCCAATACTTGTCCTTGTGTCCGTCTACATCACTCATAGTTCAGACATCGTTCTATGGTAGACGGACTCGTTACTTCCATCAACCTATTTGACATTTGTGTGGTTTCGAATCTCTCACGATTGAATCATGATTCAATTGCTTTGCATGTAGTTTGCATAGTTTCAATTGCATTACATTATCATTTTCATTGTTCATACATCATTTTGTATATATTGCATATCATCTTGCATTCATTTCGCATTGTCATGCATATTGCTAACAATATTGTACCTGTTAAGTTTGCTTTCTTTGCATGCATGATATTGTATGTACGGCTCATTTGAGGCCGGTGCAACCGGACGAGCCGCACAGGTATTGTATCCTCCGAGTGAGACGTATTGAGAATTGCATAATTCTCTTACATCCTTTCTGCATTGTAGTGTAGTTTGGTGCATGCTAGCTTAAAACTGTCGCATGCGTGCTTCGTTACAGCTTTCTTTGCATGATCATAAGTTATTCTCGGCTTCTTGCATTGTCTTGCATTTTGCCCCTGCCTTCGGGCGCATACCTTGTTTGTCTTGCATGTTTGTCCAAGTCTTCGGCCTTGTCAAAAATGGGTCGTCTCTGGGCTTTGACATTCACTCCCGTCATTGTTATGACTTCTGAGTTCTGTCAAAGAGGGGCAACTGTAGACACCCCATTTTTGACCGTCCTCAAGACCTGGATGTCACCACTTGAACACTCGGTGATTATCCATGTTCGTGTTCGTTTGGAGTTCCTGAAATTCTCGGCTACGTGCCTTGCCTTAGGACCTCCGAACTTGACCGTTTTGTGTCTGGTTTTGCACCAAACACTTGTGCTTTGCCTTGGAGGGGCATGGAATGCCTTGTGAGGCATTCCCACAAACCACCGGCAGTGGCTAGAGGCCACCGGCTGGTTGGTGTTGCCATCGGCACTATATTGTGCCGGTCGGCACTCTTTTGTGCCGGTCAGCAGTCAATTTTGGCAAAATGACACTTTTGCCCTGCCGACTACTGTTCAGTTGCTTTTTGAGATATTTTGAAGCAGCTGTATAGCATTTGTTTCCCCTCCATACATGTATGGAGGGATGAGCCTTTGGTTTGCTGAGCTTGTAAGCTTTGTTGCCTACAAGAGAAGGCTCTCTTCTGTTGGCTCAAGGGTTAGGAAAATTAGACATTTTTAGAGAGAAAAGACAGAGAAGAAGCTCTGGTTCTAGGTTAGAACTTGTGTATCTATCCTATCTCTCTTTTCCTCTCTTGTTTCTACACTAGGTGCTTTAATCCATATTATTGCACACAAGCACCTAGTGTTTCACCTTCCTTTGGTTACTGAGGTTCTAAGGGCTGGTTCTTGAAGTTTTTGGTTGGATTTGAGCTTAAGGAAGCAACAACATCAACCTTTGTGAAGGTGGTCTTCAAGGGTGAGAAACTACCCCTTTTTACCCCATTTTTGCACTCTATTTTTGCATAGTTTAGAACTGTTTTTATGCTTAGCACTTAATACAAAAAAGTTCTATTTTTTAGTCCTCTTTATTGTTGGTTAAGAGTGTTTTGTGCTTTGGGGAGGTTTGACCACCCTTAGGCCTTGAAAAGGGCTCATTTTGTGCTATTTTGTGAGAGCTCTGGGATTTTGGTGTTGGGGTCTCTTCACCACTGAAATCTTGAGGGATTTCAGTGGTGAAGATGATGCCTTGAAGTCCCAAGAAGGAGAGGGTCACCCCCCTCTCCTTGTTGTCCTTGAAAAGGACCTATTTTGCCTCTTGAGGGAGCCCCATGTTTGGTTGTTTGTTGGTTATGCCATGGCTGTATTTTGTGCTCATATTGCCATATTATAACTTTGTATCATGTTGGTTTTAGTACTCCTTGCATGTTTTGCATAGATGCTTTGTAATGCCTCTTTTGTCCTTTACATGCATTAGGTTGTGTGCCTCTATTCTAACATGTTTTAGGCTTAGATTCATGAAGCTTGTATGCTTATTTTTCCATGAATAAGGTCTGTCCATGGTTACTTTGGTCAATCTTAGATTGCATCACATAGCCTCTTTGCATTTGGCTTGTTGGCCCTAAGAGCATGAAAGCATAGCATGCCTTGCTTGCATTATTTTCAATGGTTTGGAACCATTTAGCATGCTATTTCAGTCCCTTAGACATGCTTGAATGATTGCCTTGCATGCCTCTTTGAAGTTTTGAAAGCATATGTTGTATGCCTAATGATTTGGTCATTGTGTGTGCCTTGCTCTACAGCCACTTAGATGCCATCTAGGAGGTCCCTTTTATATGGTCTAGGGCTGCCTTAGACCTGTTTTAAGCCTTCTTGGCCTTGTGAGGCTTGGTTGGCTTAGCCATGGTTTAGGCCTCCTTTGGCTTGCCTTGGATGCTTGGATCATTTGTTGCATGCTTATTCTATTTTGTTGCTTGGTTTGGCACCATGTCCAACATGATTTTAAAGCTCATATATGCATGTTAATATGTCCATGTTAGCCTCTTTTAAGTGTTCTTAAGAGTTGCTTGTTTATGCCTAAGTGTTGGATTATGTATGCTTGCATGTGTGCATGTGTTGCATATATCTTAGCCTTCACTTCTATGGCATTTGGCCATTGATTTTCGGCTTATTCAGAGCTGCCTAACCTATGTGTAAGTCCATTCTCTTGTTGCTTGCATATGGTCCTTGAGTGTTGTAATGTATTGGCAAGTAAATGCCTGTTAGGACTAACATGATTGAAAGAAGTCACATGCTTGTTTGCATGCTTGGACACCCACATTACACCTTGCATACTTGATGGTTGACATTGGTGTTTCATGACTTGTATGTTTGTTAGCTTGTATGCTCCTTTGTATTGACATGATTGCATGCTAGTTGACATGTCTAGGATTGCATCACATAAACATGCATGCTCTACCTATTGACCAAGTCATGATAGAGGCTAGCTCCCTTGCGTGTTTGTCTGGTTTGCATGCATTTGAAATAGAAGTTGCACATTTGGTTCTTTGGGCCATCGTGCATGGAAATGCGTGATTGGTGGCCCGAGAATCAAGGCACATGCCCCTTTGAGTCACAAATATGATAAGGGGCATGATTGGTGCACACATTTTTGGAATTACATTGCCATGCAAGTTTTTGCCCTCTGCTGCTGTGAGTTGCAGGTTCTGCAGACATTAAGTGCCGGCCGGCAGTATTTAGTGCCGACCGGCAGTCTATTGATGGCCGATGGATGAATTTTGTGCCGGTGACCTCACGCTGAAGCCGGTGGAAGTCCTACTCAGCCGATGATGTCCCTCAGTGTCCTGGGAGGCACTCCTGAGACTTTGGCAGTCTTCTGAAATGCAAAGCAGGGAAAACAGAGGCAATCTAAGCATGGCAGCGCAATTCCGATCAAGTCCCGAGCACGCGTTGCATCCGGCCCTCATCTCGAGGCGGTTTACTGCTTTAATTAGATTAATTAATTTATTTGATTAATTTAGTTGGACTGTAATATTTTAATTGGTTTGCGTAGTTAATTAATCTGTATTATTATTTTGGTCCCTCCGAGCGGGGGCAAAATTGTAATAAGTGTGGGTGAGTGTGTGTATGTCTTCCAATCCCCATTTCTTTCTTCCCTTTTATGTACCTGCTTATGATGGTAGATTAGGGCACGTCTATTTTAGCATACCTTATGCAATGCATGCGTGTATCCATGCATTTGTCTAAACATGCACTGGGCTCGGTACATCATACAAACTGCATTGTATTCTAAATTCCAACTTGAGTACGTGAATCAAATGATTGCATTTCACGTGCCATTTTAGGGTTAGCCGAGCCTACTCTAAATTGCATCCTTGCCTGTGTTGCATTAGCCACTTAACACGACCTAGGGACATGCATGTCTGCTAACTAGTTTCTTGTTTTGGCATGGAGTACGATGTAAGTATTTATGATTTAGCATCTCGCACGCGTGTGAATGTTGACATGACAGTATGCTTACCTTGCGGCTAAGTGCTTACATGAGATAAACTGCCTGAATGCCTGTGGGTGGAGGTTGGGTTGCTTGAGTTGGAAAACTCATTGAAATATGTGTTTTAGCCTACTTGCGAGTAGCAAATTCCAAAGCATTTCCAAAACCAACAGATATGCAATGCTTATTTCCAAATTAGGCAATCTAGTCTATACTTGTTTGCTGTGCGCATAACATAGTAATTCTAGGCTAATAACCGGAATAAGAACACATAACGTTTTCAAAATCGGATATCACGGTTAGTAGAGGTCGGTCTTCGAATCGGGCGAAAGGGGGTGGTCATAGCTGACCTTCCCCGATCGTACCCAAGCTCCCGAGCCAAGACTACTTTGGTTATGACGGACACATGGCCTTCGGCACCGAGTCAGGGTTTCCTAAATTTCCCATTTTAAAAAATATTTAGGTGGCGACTCTGTATCTGGCAAAGCAGTCCATGTTTGGCACTTCTTTCTCAAAAATCTGTTTTCTCAAACGATTTGCCAGAGTTGGACTCTTTGGTTCAAGATTAAGAACCGTGACATTTGAGTCCTTGAACTATAGTGACCCAATATCGAACCAGAACTGGTGGGGGGGGGACTCGCACTCCCCTCGCCCGGGATGCGTTCGGGGACGTGTACAGCAAGTATGGATAAAAGATGAAGCAAGATAAAGACCAAAAGAGGGTAAAGTGTGTTACCCTTATTGCTTCAGAAAAACCAGTGGCTTTGAGACCCAAAAACCAGACCTTCATCCTCTGAAAATGACCTCCAAGATCCTTAGGTTGATGATGGAGGTGTTAGGCTAAGAGTTGGTGTGCAAAGGGGCCAAGAACCAAGCAATTTGGAGCTCAAAGTAGAGAGATATAGGAAGATATGTATGTCTCTCGCCTTAGCAATTTTCTTCAACCCTTCTAAAGGAGAGGGAGGGCCTCTCTTATAGAGGAACAAAGGGGGTTCAAGTTTCTCCAAGAAGCTAGAGAAAAAGGTTCAAGCTTCTTGGAGAAGCTAGAGCAAAAGGTGCAAGCTTCTCTTGGAAGCTTAGAAGGGTTCAAGCCTCTCTTAGAAGCTAAAGCAAAAAGGGTCAAGCTTCTTGAGGAAGCTAGAGCAAAGAGGTCAAGCATCCTCAAGAAGCTAAGAAAGGTTTAAGCTTCTCTTAGAAGCTTGGAGCAAAGGGTTCAAGCTTCGTGGAGAAGCTAGAACAAAGGTTCAAAAGGTTGAAGCTTCCTTAAGAAGCTAACACCAAGGGTTCGAAAGGTTCAAGCTTCCTCAAGAAGCTAAAATCAAGGATTCAAAAAGTTCAAGCTTCCTCAAGAAGCTAAAACAAGGGTTCAAAAGGTCCAAACCTCCTCAAGAAAAGGTCTCGGCCAGAAAAAGTGGCCAACTGACCAAAATCAGTGGCCGGCCAACCAAACACAATGCCGACCGACCATCAATAGTGCCGACCGGCCATCACCAATGGCCGGTGGCAAGGAAACAGGGCCGGTGGCCTCAAGCCTTGGCTGGTGACGTGTGGGGAAGGCCAACAAGCCATTCCCTGCCCTCTAAAGCAAAAACCAACAAGTGTTTGGTCCAACCAAGCACAAAACAGTTAAGTTGAGAGATCCTGAGGCAAGGCGTGTAGCCGAGACCTCCGTGAACTCAAAATGAACACAAGCATGGATGATCACCGAGTGTTCAAACGGTGATGTCCAAGTCTTGAGGACGGTCAAAAATGGGGTGTCTACAAACGCTCTGTGGTTGATAAAAGAGGAATGGATCCCATGGGTTAGGGCTGACTTCCAAGTGTAGTGCCTACAGAAACAAACATATCATAAAGTGAGCCAAGCTCAGTGAATAGTAGTACATAAACAATTTAACAATTTACTTGTATTATAATGTACATATATCAGTGCGGAGAGCATATTGTTAACTTTATTTGTTATTATTTCCAGAATGGCCTTAGGCCCAAACTTAAACAGAATGGTTTTCAGCCCTTAAACAGAACGGCATTAAGGCCTTAAACAGAATGGCATTAAGCCCTTTTCATGCTTGTATGAACTCAAGAGGTGGCTCACACGGATTCTAGAGGTGACTCGCATGGCAGCACTTAGTTCCGTGCAGCACTTTGTTTCATACTAACAGATCATACAGAATGGTCATAGGCCTAGACGTCACAAATTGCCCATAGGCCTCACAAATGTTACAGAACGGCTGTAAGCCTCATAACTTTCACAGAACGGCCATAGGCCTCATAACTTTCACATTGGCTTTAAGTCCAGTTCATATATGTATGGACTCAAGAGGTGGCTCGCACGGATTCTAGAGGTGACTCGCATCGCAGCACTTAGTTTCGTACAACACTTTGTACCATACCAGAAAATATTAGGTCTTCAAGACCGAACAATTCATATTGTGCCACAGTATGTATGGGACAAATAAGCAGAGCGAAATAACCTCATGGTTTATAGCAAGTTAACATAAGCGTTTTACGTGTATCAAAACATTAACACAAGACACACATATTATTAGTCTTAGAGTTATACAGAGGCACACATCCTTTCCATCATTTACTTACATTCTTTAATTCATTCACTTAGTTACATAATCAACATGCAATAACAGAATGCTAACGGACATCATTAGCTATAAGTAAAGCGTATGTTACAGATTAACACAGTGGATGGACGTATAACAGAGCATTAAGAATAATTGTTTACAAAAGTACATGTGTCATTACAGTACTTTCATGAGAATGGACCAACTCACACCATAACATGGGTCATCTAACGATGTTGTTGATATTCACTTTTTTGACGTATAAGGCGATCCATGGTTCTATCTGATTTTTCATTTCGATAATCCGTTCTGGGCAGATATCTATATCATAAAACATGCATCGAACTGACCAAATTATAGGAGTCCATAATAGGACATTCAAATTAGCATGGTCGTAAGCGGGGTTTACATTCACAATCCCTTCTCGTCAATCAATTGCACAGTATTAATAAATCATATGTAATTCATATAAAGAGTCATAAGTAACTTACAAATTGTAGCACATTGATGCGTAACCAGAATGCAAGGTGATTTCAGAGTCTTGCCAATGCACACAGAGTCCTTTAACGTTCTCACCGATTTCCAAACAACATAAATATTAACGGAATTACTCGCAAAGAGCAGAGCATTAATAAGAATAAGTATTAACAGTAGTAAACGGGCGATTATGGTACTATTACTCACAGTGTGCTGGTGGAGCATTTGTTCCTCCTGAAGCGTGTCCTACACACACATGAAGTCACACATTAAGTCTCTTTTCGTTATTACATCGTTTTCTGATTCTCTTTACTTCAACTAAATTAATGAACATTAAAACAACATCAATTACAGGTTTCGACAACACTAGAGGATCTAGCACGCAAAACGGAGCATCTTGTGTTTTCTAGCTTGGGCTGCACGTGCGGCTATGAGCCCCGCACGTGCGGCAAAGACTCCCGCACGTGCCGTAGTGATGCCCCGCACGTGCTTTTCTAGTAGTGTTCAACACCAAAATTCACCATTTTCCCCGCACGTGCTACCATGACTCCCGCACGTGCGGCTGGGATTCCGCACGTGCGGCCATGACCCTCGCACGTGCGGCGATTCTGCTCAAAATAGTGCGAAATTTTCCCTAAAATCCCACCTGTTAGTGAATATTTACAAGACTTAGTATAGCTCTCCTAATTGCTAAAACATGGTACACACATACCCCAACTTATGATTTAGATTTGTAATTCTTAGAAGTTCGCAACACAACATAACTAATCCTTTCATGAACTAGATATAAATAAGCATAGTTGATAATCAATTAAGTATGTAAATAAATACTACACAATAAGTAAACTCAAGAGAAGAATGATGAGATTTCAAGCTTGGGATTACCAATTCATTCACCAACACATCATACACACCCTTGATTCTTTAATGATAACTTCCATTTAAGTATGGGAAAGAATTTCTTACTCCTTTATCATGAGAACTTAACAAAAGCAAAAATTACAAACCTTGAGCTCAAATAATTCTCTCTAAATTCCCAATTCTCTTCTTGAACTTCCTCTCAACCCTCTCTAACCTTCTCCCCTCCAATGTTGCCCCTTTTTGATCAAATGGTCAAAGAACACACATATATATCCATAAGGAGAGAATAGGACGAAAATCAATCGTTTAATCATCCCCAAATTGAAATTTCACAGAAAGGCTCATTATTACTTAAAAATTATGCTGATTCCAATTGTAAAATCAATTTCAAATTATCAAGCCTCTAAGGCCGTGAATTTTTGATCCAAACACTTGAATTGAGACAGATACTTTTCTTTTCAAACAGATATAGATCTCAAGTTATAAGATCCATTGGCTCCAACTTAATTTCACATAAAATTTCACATTGAGCATTTAAATGCACAGAATTAGGAACCGAAAGTATGCCAGAAACAGATATGAGGGTCGGGTTATTATACTCATGGCAAGCATACTATACGTGGCAACATACACATCTCATGCAGTATGCTAAAGCATAAAAGCGTAAAAGCTTACCTAGTACTCTGAGCCAAAACAAAAGCTAGATAGTAATCAATGCATGATCCTAGCTATGTTGGCAATGCCTAATGCAACACATGCAAAATGCAATGAGATAGGCTCGGCTACCTAAGATGGCATATGAAATGCAGCAATTGATACATGTATTCAAATTGGAATTGGAATACAATGCAGTTAGTATGATGTGCCGAGCCCGGTGCATGCAATACAGATGAATGGGTGCACGCATGCAAAGCATAAGGATGCTAATTGAAACATGCCCCAATACTAACCATCGTAAGCGGTTAGGTAAAAGGGAGAAAGAAATGGAGGTTGAAAGACATGCATCACACACACGCACGCTTATTACAACAGTTGGCCCTCTTGACGGAGTGTCCGAATAATAAGCTAAGCTAATCTAAGCTAAGCTACTTATTACAAGTAAACTAATTAACTAACTCTAGCTAATTAGGTATTACAATCCAAATTGAAACAAATAGCTACGCTAAGCTAATCAGAATATTACAAAACAAATCAAATGACTAGTTTACACTAACTAATCATAAGTAATGGAATGGCCCCATGGGCAAGGAAAAGATGCATGTTGAGTCGGCTTCGCTCGGAAATCCACTACCGTGCCTTGTGTTGCCTCTGTTTGCACTGTTCTATATCTCTAAAAATTGTGTCAACTTCCATAGTGCTTCTGACCTACCTCATGAACATGTTGAGAAGTGGTCAGCCAAGAGGAGAGGCCATCGGCCAAGTTTAATAATCATCGGCAGACATTGGTGGCCGGTCGGCCAATGCTTCCTGCAATTCTCCTTTTGCTGCAATAGAGCATTAACAGAGGCATGGCAGTGTATTTGCAAGAAAATGTGTGAGCAACCACACTCTTTATCATGTTTAAAGCTCAAAGGAGTGTAGTGCTTGACTCTCGAGCCACCAATCACGCATCTCAATGCATGATGGCCAAAGAGGCCAAGTTGCACAAATCCATGTCAAATGAATGCGCAAAAACACATAAATGCCTTAACCTCTATCATGCACGATCAGGAGGGTCGGCGACCGAGAATTAAGGCACGTTTCATCACTTCAAGTTCGAAATGTCCCTCGTTTCTCGTGTTTGGACTAACACCCTATCCAAATACAATGCAAAGCAAATATGCCAAATACAATGCAATGCTTGCAAGCAAACAACAACGCAACCAACAAGCATGCAAACAACATGCAATGCAAACGACATGCAAGATGGACTTAAACCGGATATGGATAGATCTCAATCATGTCCAAAACAGTGGCCAATAGTGCTGAAATGATGACATGAATAGCATGAAAAGGCAAGATAAGCATGCATGCCAATTGGCTCAAGAATTAAGGCATAAAGATGCAACTCTTAAGAGCACTTAAAGAGTGAAAGCATGGACATGTGACAACACCATAAGCTCTAAAATCATGTATGGAATGGTGTCGAACCACTCAAACAATACAAGTATGGCATACAAGAGGGCTCAAAGCTTGAAACTAGCATAGACACTTGCACTATAGCTATACAAAACACAAAGCATATGGCCAAGACAAACCAAAACAGTCCTAGAGCATGTGAAAATGATGCTAAAACATGTATGGAAGGAAGCCAAAGTAAGCTAGCATGGTGAGCATGAAGCATGAAATATGTGAGGCCAAAAGGGAGGATTACACTACACCTACTAAGACTAAGCATGAGATGGCTTTGCCAACAAAAATTAGAGTTATATCATGGAAAAATAACCCCAAATACACACTGAAATGGTAGCTCGCAAGCTTAGGCATGAAGGCATACACAATGGCCTATGTTTAAGGCATAAAACATCAACCTCCCAATGCATTAAAAGAGTGACAAAAGTGAGTGTATGGCAACATTATATGCATTGAAATAACATTTCAAATGATGCCAAATCATGGAAATAGTCTAAGCAATGCATGCTAATGGACTCAATACACAAAGCTAATGAGCAAGATTGAACCATGGCTACACAAGGCAATGCATGCATGACCAAAACAATACAAATCAGACCTTAAGCATGCTAAAACATGGCCAAAAGCTTCTTGGAGTTAAGCCAAAACATGTTAGAATGATGGTCCAAAAGCAAGATGCATGTTAGGCTAGCAAGGAGGATTGCACTACAAGTGCAAGGAGAATGGAAGGGGCTATCAAACCAACCCAAAACAGACCTAAGGAATGGAAAAAAAACACCAAAAACATGTTGAGATATGGCCAAAACATGCTAGAAATACATGCTCAAACATGAGACATACAAAGCAAGCATACAAGAGACAAGGGGAGGGGATGACCCTCTCCTATTTAAGACCTCAAAATATACTTTCCACCATTGAAATTCCTCTAGAATTCAGTGGTAGAAAGGTCATGCAAAGACTAAAACAAAAGCCTAAAGAGGTGGCCCTAAACAAGGCAAAACAAGGCACAAATGGGGGTAGACCACCCCCAACACCAACAAGACCTAAAACAATCATTTGAAACACATGAAAATGAAGCTTTTTACAGTTGAGAGTTAAGCCAAAATAAGCATGTAAATAAGGCTAAGTAAGCAATGAACACAAAGCTTAAAAGAGGGTTAATGACTCACCCTTGTAGAACAACTTCAAAGAGGCAACTCCAGCAACTTTCTGAGCTAAAAACCAAACTTTGAGTTCAAACAAAATCCTCAAGTACCTCAGCAACAAGAGTATGGTGTTTAAGTAGGTGCTTTAGCGCAAAAGTGTGAAGAAATTACACTTTAGAGCACAAACAAGCACAAATATAGAGAGAGAGGAAGAAATATAGAGAGAGAGTGATATATATCTTGTATATCAAATTTTAGAATCTCTGGAAAGGGAGAGGGGTCTCCCTTCTTATAGAAAATCAAATCTTAAGCTTGTGGAGGAAGCTTGAGACTTGTTTCAATCCCTCCATACACGTGTATGGAGGATGAGATCTGTGCTCACCAGCTGTCACAGCTGGCACAAAAATATTTGCAAAAGCACACAAAAAGGCCTTGGCCAAAAGATATGGCCGATTGACCAAAAAGAGTGTCGATTGACCAAAAGGAGTGCCGATCGGCCACCACCAATGGCCGATGGCAAGAAGGAGAGGCCGATAAGCACAAGGCTTGGCTGATGGGTTGTAGAGATGGCCAACAAGCCACCATCTTTCCTCAAAAACAAAACCACAAGTCCTTGATCTACAACCAAGCACAAAACAGACAAGTTGAGAGGTTCTAAGGCAAGGCGCGCAGCTGAGACCTTTAGGAACTCAAAACGAACACAAGCATGGATGATCATCGAGTGTTCAAACGATGACGTTCAAGTCTTGAGGACAGTCAAAAATCGGGTGTCTATAGGTGGTCGAAATGTTGTGTTAACCTTTAGTTCAAAAGAGGACAAGGTTAAGCAGTTGCAGGTGATTAATGAATGGCTAAAAGAATGCTGTGAGTCCATAACTGAGTGGAAGCCAGGTTGTATGCTTGTTCAAGAGAGATATGTATCGCTGAGTTGCCATGGCATACCTCTCAATCTTTGGAGTTGTGATACCATAACCAAGATTGGACGCATCTGGGGGGACGTGGTGAATATTGAAGGTAATATGAGTCATCTAACATCCTTTTCTTGTTGCAAAGTTTGAATTGCCACAAAATGTATGGAACTGATTAACTTGGTTATTAATGTGGAGTGCAATGGCTATTCCTATCCAGTAAGGGTGTTCGAGGATCATTGTATGTGTAACAAATCAATGGATAAGGCTATTGGTCAAAGCTTCACAAATCTGGAAGATCACAATAGTGTTAACTAGCATGGAGAGGATAAGGAAGGAGGTGTTAGAGACGATGACTCACCTAATGACATCGAGCAAGGTCATGATGTGTCACTGACAGGAGATCCACATGGTAGTAGGAGAAGGCATAAGGTGGAAAGTGAGCAGTGCTGGAAAAGTGATACAGAAGTTGAAGAGACTAAGAGTGGAGAAGACATTGCCATCGAGGGCAGAGCATACAACTCATTGATTATGCTGGGAAATAACATCAACAACTCCTTTGTCGGGTGTCAGAAGGTAGATGATCACATTGTAACAGAAGGATTTATGAAGAGTATAAGCAGACCAAGTAAGATAGGGCCTGGTATACATGTAGAAGTTAAGTTGGGCCAAGCCCATTCAAAGGCACAGCTTGTAGGGCCAATTTCTGGAGTTAGCAGATCAAATGTAGTAGATGTTTTTGAATCTGCAAGGCCCACTAACCCAAGCTAAGCTAATGAGGAAATGCTGGAGCTGGAAGTTCTCCACCCAATTCTAAGAAGAGTAAAGGGAAGAAGAAAGTTAGGTATGGAAGAAGGACTCACTCAAAATTGAAGGATGGTCCACTCTTTGATTTAACCAAAGGATATGGACATAAAGGTGCTTCATCCAGCAAATCCATCAAAGAAAGAGTGATTTTCAGAGCTGTAGCTGCAGCATTTTCCCTCCTTGCATCAATAGAGTGTGGGGTTGGTGAAGGTAGACGCATTCTTAATGAAACTCAAGAAACAATGGAAATGGGGAAATTATTGGGTATTAATTATAAAGGAAAGGAAAAGGAGGTGGCAAGGAGAATTGTTGAGCTGGAATTGCAAGATAAGGAAAAGGTAGCATGGAGGGTTGTTGATGCTGTGTAAATGGCGCATAGTTGGGGTCTCTAGAGTGTATTATTTTAGTTATTATAAAGATACTATCTTGGAACATTAGAGGTCTGGGAAGGCAAGAGAAGAGGGGGATGATCAAAAAGGTAATTAGAGAGAGGAAAATTGATATTGCTTTATTTTAGGAAACCAAGAAGGTAGTTGAGTCTGATGATGTGGTTCGATCATTATGGGCAAGAGATAAAATGGAATACATGGCTATTAATTCAGATGGGCTTGCAGGGGGTCTTCTGTGCATTTGGGACCCTGGGGTTTTTTAACTTGTTGACTGCTATTGCAGTAGAAGTTTTATCCTGCTATCAGGTACTCTCTTCTATTCCTTTGAGTGTGTAATTATAAATATTTATGCACCAAATGATGTGGGGTTAGAGGCAAGTTTTGGAATAGCCTGGTAATGTTAAGAAAGGAGTTTTCTAAACCATGGTGTTTAGGGGGGGGGGACTTTAATGAAATCAGAAACATGGGTGAAAGAAGAGGGTGCTCTAGGAAGGATAGAGGTATAAGAGATTTAAATAATTTCATTGATGGATGTGAGGTTTCAGATTTAAATTTGCTAGGAAGGAAGTTCACTTGGTGTAATGGCCATGATGGGGGAAAATGAAGCAGGATTGATAGGTTTATGGTTCACCCAGAATGGTTGGAACACTTTACAGTAAAATTGTGGGGTCTACGTACTATAATCTCTAACCATTGCCCATTATTATTAATGGAGGATGAGAGGGATTGAAGGCCTAGGCCTTTTAGATTTATCAATGTTTGGACTATACATCCAGATTTCTCTTCTTTTTTTTGAAGAAAGTGCGTAATGAAACAAATGTGGAGGGTTGGGCTGGATACAAGCTCCAGGTTAAGCTGAAATCTCTAAAGCTAGCTCTTAAGTAGTGGAACTTAGAAGTGGTTGGGAATGTGAACACAAAGTTGAAACAAGCTAAGGTGAAGTTACACTCATTTGATTTAGAAGCTGAAAACAGAGAGCTAGATGAAGATGAAAAGAGGAGAAGGGCTATAGTGAGGGAAAAAGTTTAGAAGTTAAGTAGGATGGTGGACAGGCTCTGGCTCCAAAAATATAGATTAAACTAGTTCGTGAATAGGGATAAGAACACTAGATTTTTCCATAGTAGGGCAAGTTGCAGGCATAATAAGAACATGATAAGTTCGTTCATAAAAAATGAAGAGGTAGTTGATGATCCCTCAAGGGTGAGGCAGAAAGTGCAACTTCATTTTCTTAAGCAATTTTCTGAGTCATGGCAATTTAGGCCTACACTTGGTGGGGATTTCAAACTTGTTAGACATAGTCCTATGTTTGATAGTTTGGAGGCAGAGTTTACAAGACTTGAAATCCTATCAGCTGTTAAAGAGTGTGATTACAACAAAGCTCCAAGACCAGATGGCTTCAATTTATTTTATTTTCAGAAGTTTTGGAAGCTTATGAAGGGTGATATGGTTCAATTTATGAAGGATTTTCATATAAATGGATGCCTGGTAAAAGGTATTAATAGCTCTTTCATAACCTTGATTACGAAGAAGGAGAACTCTGTGGAAGTAGCAGATTTTAGGGCAATAAGTTTGGTGGGCTCACTGTATAAGATTCTAGCTAAGGTACTTACTAAGAGATTGAAGGCTGTCTTACCTGAAATTATCAGTGAAGCATAGTCAACATTTTTGGGTGGTAGAAATATACTTGATGGAGTCTTGATTGCTAATGAGGTAGTGGATTGTTGGAGGAAAACAAGGAAGAAGGGGTTAATCATTAAACTGGACTTTCAGAAAGCTTATGAAGGTGTCAATTGGGAATTTCTGTTCTCCATGCTTTCAAATTTTAGATTTGGGCACAAATGGATCTCTTGGATTAAAGAGTGTGTGACCACCGTGAAACTATCTATACTTGTGAATGGCTTCCTAACTGAAGAGTTTTGTCCTCAGAGAGGTCTGTGACAAGGTGATCCCTTGTCCCCTTTCCTATTTAATATAGTGGCTGAAGGATTGAACATCCTGCTATTAAGGGCTTTACATATGGGATTGATTAAAGGTGTAAAGGTTGGATCCAATGATGTTCTAATTTCTCACTTACAATTTGCTGATGACTCAATTCTATTTTGTGAGGTTGAGGAGGATGAAGTGGTGAATTTAAAGAGGATTTTGAGGTGCTTTGAGTTATTATTTGGGTTGAAAATTAATTATCACAAAAGTATGGTGTGTGGTGTTGGTGTACCTAATGATAATCTAGAAAATTTTGCTTCTCTGTTAAATTGCACTGTCCAGAATTTGCCCATCAAGTACCTTGGGTTACCTCTTGGGGCCAATCGTAGAAGGAAAGCAACATGGCAACCTGTTTTGGAGAAGGTTAGAGCTAGACTTGCAGGGTGGAAGAGGAAGCTTTTATCTTTTGCAGGTAGGCTCACATTGATCAAAGTAGTTGTGTCTAGCTTACCTGTGTACTATCTGTCATTGTTTAGAATCCTAGACGAAGCAGCTAAGGAGATTGAAAGGCTTCAAGCATCTTTCTTATGGAGTGGTTCTGATCTGAAAAGGAAAATTCATATGGTGAAATGTGAGGAGATCACAAAAAAGATTGATCAAGGTGGTTTGGGGATTAGGAGAATCAGGGAGGTGAACACTTGTTTACTCATCAAATGGTGGTGGAGATTTGGTCTTGAAGCAGGTGCTCTATGGAAAAGAGTGATCTATAGTAAATATAGAATTGGGATTGAAAAGTGGAGACCTAATTTTAATCCTAGCAGTAGGCATTCAAGCATTTGGAAGGACATCATTGCCATTGCTGATCAGAGGTGGGACTTGGTTGAGTTTTTTGAACAGAATTTTTAGATTCAAGTTGGGGATGGATCTAGAACCAGCTTTTGGTATGATAAGTGGTGTGGGAATGTATGTCTCAGGAGAGAATTTTATAGCCTATTCAGCCTTGCTCAAACTAAGGAAGGCTCTGTTAAGCATTACTATGATTTGAAGGTAGTTCAGTAGAATGGGTGATACCTTTTAGAAGGGCTTTGTATGAGTGAGAGGAGTTGG
This sequence comes from Camellia oleifera, assembly GCA_022316695.1. Taxonomy (NCBI): domain Eukaryota; kingdom Viridiplantae; phylum Streptophyta; class Magnoliopsida; order Ericales; family Theaceae; genus Camellia; species Camellia oleifera. The sequence goes on from CM039312.1 coordinate 86,947,005, forward strand.
AAGTATCAAGATTGCTTAATTTATTAGCAGCAGCTCCTTTCCTCAGACCTGGTCTTGCTGATGTACCCTGTTGGGCTGTAGAATCCTCAGGAGTGTTTTCCTTTTCTTTTGTGTACAAGTTTTGTTCTGCAAATTTTGGTCCTTTAGTTTGGGGTGGCAAGTTGGTGTGGTTCAAGCCTATTCCACCCAAAGTCCAATTCTTTGGATGGTTGGCTTGGAAGAATAGGATCAAATATGCTGAGTTTTTGTAGAAAATTAGGGTCTTGAGCAGCAATTCAGATATTCAATGCATTCTTTGCAAAGCTGAGCCTGAGTCTGCTTGCCATATCCTTCTTCTGTGTAGTTTTTCTTGGCATATCTGGGCTGCTATGTTAAAGTGGTGGGGTTTTTTGGGGGCACTGCCGGATACAGTGGAAAAAGTGCTTATTTGGTGGGATGGAGCCAAAGTTAGGAAATCAGAGAAAGTGATATGGAAAAGTATACCTATAGCAGTGTTGCGGTCTATTTGGAAGCTTAGAAATGAGTGCAAATTCAAGAACTCAAATCCTAACCTTGATGAAGTCATTGAGTTGGTCAAGATTAGAGTTGCTTTATAGGCGAAGACATCACCTAATCTAGCCCGACTTTTAGTTAACGATTTTATTTTTAACATGAATCAAATTAGAGTTTGTATTGGTGGAAATGTGAATGTGTGATTTCTGCTGAGCAGTGGGGTCTTGGCTGTCTCAGGATTGTGGAGCATTGGGATGCTGTTCTGGTCTCTTTATGTCTGCTGTTATGTTTGCTATAGCTGGTGTATTGCTTATTGGTTGCTACTGCAGGTGGGGGTGATATGGCTTGGGAGGCATGCTGTTTTGTTGATGTTCTAAGATTGTCTGCTGCAATTTGCTGCTGTCTTGACCTGGTATATGCTGCTGATGTATACTATGGATTAGAGGCTAGCTGCTATTTGGCCTACTGATGTATATGGCTGTTTTGGTCTGTGCAGATACTCTACCCTTAGACAATAGTTACTTTTGTTAGCTCTATGGTTTGGAGCTAGTGTAGAATTATGTTGATGCTTTTGTTTTGTTGTATTGGTGTTCTGTATTTTTGGATTTTTTTTGCTCATGATTGGCTTCTCACCAATCTTGGGTTGGGCCATGTGCTCGCATATGATTGTGCTTCCTTCGCGGTACCAACCTAGCTGGGATTGTGGAGGTTAGTTATGATGCATTGTACACTTCCCTGATTTGTTGATGTATTGTTGCATGTATTTTGCTTTATCATCAATAAATCTTTTTTTGGCTGATCAAAAAAAAAAAAAAAAAATACTCTGATTAATGAAGGCTTATCATTTCAGTTAAGTGGTTATCTATCAGTTTTTGGGAGATGGGTACATTGTGTTTATTTTGGGGTGTTACATTCTTTGAACTCATTCTTCTCCTTTTAAGTGTCAAAATTTGAGAATTCACCTCAGAGAGAGAGAGAGAGAGAGAGAGAGAGAGAGAGAGAGAGAGAGAGAGAGAGAGAAAGAGAGGGAAAGATTGAAGGAAAACTTGAAGATTTAGCCAGAGTTGGTCAAGATTGTGCAAGAATTAGTGTAATAACCCCATCGTGTAATACTTTATATTTAATTAATCAAAGAGAATTGACTTTTTTTTTTTTTAATTGTCTACTATTCTAATTTAATTTGGAAATTCTAAAAATTATGGAAACTGATTCATATACGATTCCATTGAAGATTTATTCGGAATTAGAAATTGAAAGCTTGATTGGCTTTGGAAAGGATAAGTAGTGAGTTGAATTATTTTAATTTTGAGTATCAGACCCTATGGAGGTTTAATTAAATATTCGATCAAGATTTGTAAAATTGAGATTTGATTAATTGGGTCCAAACTGGAGTTAATTATGTTGTGAGGAGTGGAAATTAATATAATTGCAAATGAAATTTATTTATGAGGTATTCAATTTGAGTATGTAATTTATTAATGGAGACCTTGAGTTTGACCTGCAATTGAGAGCCTTACTAATGTGAGAAATCACAATTGATGATGGAAATAAGTTTAATTTGATATTTGGAGCCTTTTGGGGGTTTGATTAAAAATCTGATTCAGATTGATAAATTTAAGTATAACTAATAGGGCTCTAATGAAAGTCAAATTAGGTTAATTAAATTATGTGGGACTTGTGATTAGTCATGATGTTATGTTGTTGATATGGAATTGCATGTATAAAGATGTGAATTATAAGGAATTGAAGTTATATCTATTGATTGTAGAAAAATATGTTGGAAATACAGCTTTAAACGGAAAATTATGGACCTTAGAGGTGTCAGAAAACAAAATCGATTAAATATTTATGATCAGCATGATTTTTAAAGTCATCTGGGAAGTTTAATTGAAATTTGATTATGGTTGATTCGTTAAGTCATGTTTGGCTTTTTTTTGTATCTAGCTATTCATGAGACAAGTTATAGATATAAGTGTAGTAAGCTCATATTTTTGCTCATTCTTATCCCTTGGGAAGAAAAATCTGGAGAGAGAGAGAGAGAGAGAGAGAGAGAGAGAGAGAGAGAGAGAGAGAGAGAGAGAGAGATTGAAGAAGAAACATGAGAATTTGAAGGAATTGAAGTAGAATTCAAGAGATTGACTCAAGGTATGTAGAAATCAACTTAACTTATTGAGATCAACCTATTATTTGTTTGAATTCATGACTCAAGATGAAGATTAAACACCTAATTGAGTTAGGGTTGAGAAATACAAGTTTAAATGGGCTCTCTTCATGAAATTGAACTTTGATTATTTAGATTTGCTTCATTTAAGAGTTAAATTATATATGAAATGTAGATGTATGTGAATTTGAAAGAAGTTTGGAAAAGAATTGAAACTAGAGTTTTGATCTTTCAAGCTTAGGATCATTCATGTTTTGATGTTTTGAAATCATTATAATCTCATGTTTTTCATTGATACTACATGTTTTGGGAGTGATTTGGAGTCACACTAGGTGGAAAATGGAGAAATTCAGCTTAAACTAAATAGGTTTTCTCGAACAGATTTCCTCATCCAGCGCCGCAAGTGCGGGGTGGCTTCCTGTAGGTGCGGTAGTCCATTTCCAGCACCCCAATTGATTTTGAAATAAAAGCACTTGCCCCTGCACGTGCTCTGACTTTCCCGCACAGGCCGTTTTGGTCCCGCAAGTGCAGAACGCCTCTGTTTCAGCCCAAGTTCGGATAGGCATATCTCATTCATCCGGACTTCATTTTAGGTGATTCTTGAGCCTAAGTTCAAGACCCGGAAGTCTAGTTTCCAATGGTAGTGGTCTCACATCCAAATGCTAAGTACACAAATATATATGCCCAAATTAGTGAAGGTTGTTCACTTTCTGTCTACTTGTTTCATGCTATTTCTTCTCCTAGCCCAGTTTCCTTCCATTTCTTCCTATTTTCCTTGATATGAATTATGATCCATTGAAGAATAATGAGTTTAGAACCAACAAAACTAATTGGTTAAAGAGCAAAGTAAGGGATCTGTTTATTTGATTAAGAAAAGATTAAGAGAAGTAACTTTGATCAAGAGAATAATTCTATGTTCGATATGTTGTGTTATGTAATTGTGTTTGTAGGTCAAGTCAAGGACATTGCCCAACTGCTAGCAAAAGCCCATCAACGTGAGTAATAATATTGTAAAGATATGTTCATTTATATTTATTTTGATACATAAATGTTGTGATGTTTTGGAATTATGTTTTATACGAATGAATGAGTTACAAGAACTGTGATTTGGAATATGGATATGAAATGTGAATTGTTGGTAATATGATATGGTGGGCCCGAAGCCGTTCTGTTTATAATATGACATGATGTGAGTTGTTCGATCCTTAAGACCTCTTGATTGTTGGTATGGAACAAAGTGTTGTACGAAACTAAGTGCTACAATGGGAGTCACCTGTAGAATCCGTACGAATTACCTTTTGGGTCCATACATACAGGAATTGGGCCCAAGGAGAGGTGGAGACATGTCGATGTTCCATTTACTCCATGATAAGATACAGTGATACGATATGAGAGGTGGAGACATGTCGATGTTCCATTTACTCCATGATAAGATTCAGTGATACAACATGATATATTTGGATATGACTCATGTTTACGAAGTGCTATTTTATATGAATGAATAGCTGTCCTATTTTGAAATGTGATTATGATCCTTTGTATAAGTGGGTGTACCACGCACCACGTAAAATGTTTTGTAAGGGTTTCAGATATGTATTCCATTTGAAAAGCATGGATTTTAATCTGATATATGTTTTAGAATTGTGACATATGTTTTCTAATGTTAAGGACATCATTCATTAACCTCTTTACTTTATTATCACTCACTGGGCGCTGGCTCACCCTTCTCCTTTTTATATATATGTAGGTGAGCCATCAAAGGATCAACGTTAGAGTTGTACCAAAGTCCACCTCTCTGTTAAGCCACCCGGGTTACGCCTCTATGTCGAGGCTTTAACTTTGTATTGTAGAATTCTATATTTCATTGAGTCTTATGTATATGTGTGTGAGATATATATGTGTCTAAATGGTTTAATTATTTTAGGTTATCATGTATGCACAGCTCGATGGACATTTATTATTTTTGGTATCTGCTTCCGCTTAAGGCCCCGATATGATTTGAATATTTTGAAATTTTGTTTTTGAGGCCTAAGTGCAGGCCGATCATGACCTAAACTTTTAGGAGCAGGTTTGGGTCGTGACAATTGGTATGAGAGCACGAGTTAAGATCTCACACACGTGTCCATTAAGCATTAGTGTGTCTAGCATACATTTAACTTGTCTGTATTTAGTAGCAAAGTGATATGTGGCGTGTTTCGAAAGATATATGGGAGCTTGTGTAATAAGTGAAGTACTGAGATTGAGAATTAGAAGTTCTCAGGAAATTTTGACAATAAGAGGAGATTAAGATGTGTGTGTTTCTTTTAGCTTAAGTAGTGGGACTAAGGATTGAAAGTCATTTGACAATTTGATAATTATAAGAAAATGGAAATGTGTTTGCTTAATAAGTGTGGTATTGAGGCTAAGGTTAGGAATGATTATGGGATTTTGATATTTTGATTAGAACAGTAGTGAGTACAAACATTTTGATTTGCAGAAATATGATAGAATAAAAGATTTCAGTCTTCGCTTGAAGCTATGGAATTATATGGGTTGCATGTTAAATTAGACTATGAGAATATGTGGGAGATTGAGCCATTTGATGATCAATGAACTATCTGGAACTATAGTGATCGAGATATTTAGTGATCAATAGTGTATGGAATTATAGTGATTGAGAGCTAGAAAATTGTTTAATATACATAAGGTTGATGTGGTGAAAGACATAATCAAAGAATGTGTTGGGAAGTTTTGTGGTAAGAAAGATCAATAAACATATATTTAATGAATGCAAGAAGTGCTAAGTTGGACTTAGTGTTCCTATGTATGCTTGAACGACTATTAGAGAGTTAGAATTCTTTTGTGGGGATAATTGAACCTCGATCTGAAATGCTAAGATAAGTAGAATAGGGACACTTCGATGTGTTAAGATTGTTATTTCAATTGCTTAAGCTAATTACAAGCAAATTGTTTGTGTACTTAGGTCGGGACCCATTCGTTTGTCGGAATCATTTCGTTACAAACTAAATTGATTTTTGAGGCTAATATTATGTATTAAGAATTTCTTTGTTATCCGAAGAATCTATTTTATTGGAAATGTTATACTATGGATCTAATTTAATGCCCTTTATATAGATTCTTAGAAGGTGTGATACATATATGTTGTTAACATGTCGAAACACGTTATTTGTGGTTTTTGAATGTAAATGACCCTCCTATTTGATTTATTAATAAGGCATGTAAGTTGTATGGGAACGAATATTTGGGCTAATGTGGCTAAGGAACTTGTGAACCAAGATTTGATTTTGATATTAAAGTTATATTAAATGCTTAGCCAACGTTGAAGGCTTAATGATGTCAATAACGAAAGATTTAATTTACTAGAAACAAGGGAGTGTAATTATGAATAACATTTGAGATTGAGCTTGACTATTTGGGGAACATGTGAATTATTTGGAGACATGTGTGGATAGTAAAACAAAAATATATGAGTGTTATGAATAATGTGTTTTGTGTCTTGGATGCTACGTTTTGTATTTTGATGCTAGGAAGTCGAAGTTAAGACCCATCGTTATATTGCCCATTACAAAATAATTTTTGGTGACTCAAACAATTTGGGTTAATAAATACATAATATTGAGTTAATCCACTGTGATGAGAAAATCAAATGGTAAGGAAGTTACTTGAGAACAGAAATGGAATGAGGCAAACGTTGTGAAATATTTGTAGTACAAGTGGTATAAGTTTGGAGGAGCAAACTTCCTAAAGGGGGAAAGAATGTAATAAGGCCATCGTGTTATATTTTACATTTAATTAATCATGGAGATTTGACTTTTTTTTAATTGTCTACTATTCTGATTTAATTTGGAAATTCTAAAAATTATGGAAACTGATTCATATACAATTCCATTGAAGATTTATTTGGAATTAGAAATTGAAAGCTTGATTGGCTCAGGAAAGGATAAGTAGCGAGTTGAATTATTTTAATTTCGAGTATCGGACCTTATGGACGTTTAATTAAATATTCGATTAAGATTTGTAAAATTGAGATTTGATTAATTGGGACCAAACTGGAGTTAATTATATTGTGAGGAGTGGAAATTAATATTATTGCAAATGAAATTTATTTATGAGGTATTCAATTTGAGTATGTAATTTAGACCTTGAGTTTGACTTGCAATTGAGAGCCTTACTAATGTGAGAAATCACAATTGATGATGGAAATAAGTTTAATTTGATATTTGGAGCCTTTTGGGGGTTTGATTAAAAATCTGATTCAAATTGATAAATTTAAGTATAACTAACAGCGCTCTAATGGAAGTCAAATTAGGTTAATTAAATTATGTAGGACTTGTGATTAGTCATGATGTTATGTTGTTGATGTGGGATTGCATGTATAAGGATGTGAATTATAAGGATTTGAAGTTATATCTATTGATTGTAGAAAAATATGTTGGAATTACAGCTTTAAACGGAAAATTGAGGACCTTAGAGGCGTCAAAAAACAAAATCGATTAAATATTTATGATCAGCATGATTTTTAGAGTCATCTGGGAAGTTTAACTGAAATTTGATTCCGGCTGATTCATTAAGTCATGTTTGGCTTTTTTTGTTTGTAGATATTTATGGGACAAGTTATAGATATAAGTGTATTGAGCTCATATTTTGCTCATTCTTATCTCCTAGGAAGAAAAATCTAGAGAGAGAGAGAGAGAGAGAGAGAGAGAGAGAGAGAGAGAAGCAAGAGGGAAAGAAGAAAAGCTCAAGATTGAAGAAGAAACATGGGAATGTGAAGGAATTGAAGTAGAATTCAAGAGATTGACTCAAGGTATGTAGAAATGAACTTAACTTATTGAGATCAACCTATTATTTGTTTGAATTCATGACTCAAGATGAAGATTAAACACCTAATTGAGTTAGGGTTGAGAAATACAAGTTTAAATGGGCCCTCTTCATGAAATTGAACTTTGATTCTTTAGTTTAAGTAAGGGATCTGTTTATTTGATTAAGAAACGATTAAGAGAAGTAACTATGATCAAGAGAGTAATTCTATGTTCGATATGTTGTGTTATGTAATTGTGTTTGTAGGTCAAGTCAAGGACATTGCCCAACTGCTAGCAGAAGCCCATCAATGTGAGTAATAATATTGTAAAGATATGTTCATTTATATTTATTTTGATACATAAATGTTGTGATGTTTTGGAATTATGTTTTATGCAAATGAATGAGTTACCAGAACTGTGATCTGGAATCTGGATATGAAATGTGAATTTTTGGTAATATGATATGGTGGGCCTAAGGCCGTTCCGTTTATGCTATGACATGATATGAATTGTTCAGTCTTTAGGACCTATTGATTGCTGGTATGCAACAAAGTGTTGTACAGAACTATGTGCTACAATGTGAGTCACCTCCAGAATCCGTACGAGTCACCTCTTGGGTCCATACATACATGAATTGGGCCCAAGGAGAGGTGGAGACATGTCGATGTTCCATCTACTCCATGATAAGACACAGTGATATGATATGAGAAGTGCAGACATGTCGATGTTTCATCTACTCCATGATAAGATACAATGATATGACATGATATATTTGGACCTAAGGTCGTTCGGAAAATATGATATGAATACGAATGTTTTTACATCGCTAAATGACTCATGTTTACGAAGTGCTAATTTATATGAATGAATAGATGTCTTATTTTGAAATGTGATTCTGATCCTTTGTATAAGTGGGTGTACCATGCACCACGTAAAATGTTTTGTAATGGTTTCAGATATGTATTCCATTTGAAAAGCATGGATTTTGATATGATAAATGTTTCAGAATTGTGACATATGTTTTCCTAATGTTAAGGACATCATTCATTAACCTCTTTACTTTATTATCACTCACTGGGCATTAGCTCACCCTTCTCCTTTATATATATATATATGTAGGTGAGCCATCGAAGGATCAACATTAGAGTTGTACCAAAGTCCACCTCTCTGTCAGGCCACCCGAGTTACGCCTCTGTGTCGAGGCTTTAACTTTGTATTGTAGAATTCTGTATTTCATTGAGTCTTATGTACATAAGTGTGAGATATATATGTGTCTAAATGGTTTAATTATTTTAGGTTATCATGTATGTATTGCTCAATGGACATTTATTATTTTTGGTATCTGTTTCTGCTTAAGGCCTCGATATGATTTGAATATTTTGAAATTTTGTATTTGAGGCCTGAGTGCAGGCCGGTCATGACCTAAATTTTTAGGGGCAGGTTTGGGTCGTGACAATTAGTGTGTTTGGAAGCTCTAAGTAAAGATTTGAACCCCCAATTCTTGATGGTAATTTATTTTAGAGTTGAGTTCATGGAGTAGACATGATCATTTGCATGTATTTTGTTATAAGATGTCAAGAAAGTGTTGTAGCTTTACACGTATGCATGAATATGTGAACTTTTATCAATTTGAGTTTGGTTTTGATTATCTTTGTTGAGTTTGAGAGTTAATTTGTGCATGCATCTTTGATTCATCATGTTTTGGCCTATAAATTCATGTTTTGAGAATTATGGAAATTAATTTCTTATATGCATGGAACCTTTGAGCTCAAATTTGTTAAATTCATGAATGTATATCGCATGTGTCACCTTTTGTAGATTAAACTCTGATTATTGAAGGCTTATTATTTCAGTTATGTGGTTATTTGTTAGTTGTTGGGAGATGGGTACATTGTGTTTATTTCAGGGCGTTAGAACTTGGTATGAGAGCGTACTGGGTTTGAATACTTTGGGTACGTGGGACGTGGTTATTACAACAATAGGTTTGGTTCACTTGATAGAGATATTTGCATGTATGGTATGGTTATGTGATAACATGCTTATGTGATTATATGGGTATGAGATTTAATTCCTAAGATATTGATTGGGTTATGGGTTTCTAGAAGTCCTATTAGAAGAGCACTTGATCACTGCTATTTCTAATTGAAACTCTAGCAAATGCCTCGGGACGGTCATTATCTAGGAAAAAAATTCGTATGTGTTTATGTGACTTCGTGCTTATATGGAGTGAATTATTGTTGTCCACCGCATTAGGACGCGGGTGAGTTAGCCTCAGCACATTTGTAAATGTGTTAATCTCTTTTGTTACCTTCATTAGGATGTTAGGACGTGAACGAGGTGGCGGTAGGCGTGGTAGACCTAGGAGGCATGAGATGCCTTTACCGGATGAGATTTTGGTGGAAGAGAAAGGAGTTGGTCAGGCCAATGTGGTCGAACCAGTTGGTCAGCAGGCCATGGGTGCTTTGGCCCATGAAATGGACAGAGCTTTGCGGGAATCCATCGACATTCTCAGAGTTGAGAATCAAGTACAGGCCCAAGTTATTGAAGCAAGGCCTTCCTTCTTGAAGAGGAAGTTTTTCCGGTCTAATCCAGATGAGTTTTTGGGTAATCCTAAGGAACCACTGAAGATGGGTGAGTAGTTAGAACACATGGTGAAGACGTTTGAGATGCTTGGCATCGAAGACAATGGATTGAGGGTGACCTTGGCATCTTTCCAGTAGAATGGAGATACAGGTCAATGGTGAAGTATGCACGTGGGCGCCTTGGACTGACTCGGGAGGCTTTTGTCAACCCCTTCCAGGATAAGTTCTTGTCTCACACGTGGGCGCCTTGGACTGACTAGGGAGAAGTTGAGAGACCAGTTTTTGAAGCTCAAGTAGCTTAGTTTGCCAATAGTCGAGTTTGAGGCAGTTTTCACAAGCCTCTCTAGATTTGCACTGGAACTCATGGTGACAGAGGAACACTGTTGTATCGAGTTCAAGAAGTGACTGAGGACCAGGCTTCTTTTCAAGGTTGTTGGGTTAATGATTTGGGACTACAGACGCCTTGTGGAGGTGGTAGCTCATCTTGAGACCGAAGTTCAGGTTGACGAGGAACGAATGAGGGACTCCAGAAGGAGTCAGGAGGTTCAGGGGGAGAGTCGGGATAGTAAGAAGCAGAGAGGTCTTGCTTCACAGCAGGCCCATGCTGCACAATCTAGTTCCACTTTTCTTGTGCCAAGTTTGAGTTTGGGGAGAGGTAATTCGGGAGGTTTCTCTTGTTACAAGTGTGGCCAGTTGGGTCACAAGTCTCTAGTTTGCCCGTAAAGAGGAGGAGTGCAATAGTTCGCACCAACGGCAGCTCATTCTTAGAGGCAAAGTTAGGGGAGAGGGAAGTCACCCACTTGTTATCAGTGTGGGTAGTCAGGGCATGTGAAGAGGTTTTGCCCTCATTCAAGTGGGACACCTGGTGCGTTTGGTTCGAGGTAGACACAGAGCAACCAGCCTACACAATCAGCACAAGCCTTGATGGCCAATCAGGGAGCCTCTTCGGCTTAGTCAGTGCATCAAACTTATGCTTCGAGGGGTGAGCAGGTAGAGCAGAGACCTTCAAGGCGTGTGTATGTTGTTATCACACCAAACTTAGTGCCAACGCCTTTAGTTGTGGAGGTACTTTCTTCTTATGTAATTCTATTTCTTATGTGTTAATTCATATAGGTGCATCCCATTCATTCATCTCATCTGCATTTGCATCAACATTGGGGTTAGAATTGGCTCGGTTAGCATCTTCACTCAGTGTAGAGTCACCTATTAGTGGTGAGATTGTTTTGGAACAGGGGTGTCGGGGTTGTGAGATAGAGGTTGCCGGTCGCCGACTTCTTTTTGCACTTGTGTTGATTAACATGTCGAGTTTTGATGCTATATTGTCTATGGACTGGTTGTCATCGTATCGGGCTTTCATAGATTGTTACCATCAGAGGATTACTATATGTACCTTAAGCGGTGATTGTTTTTATTTCATGGGGGGACAGAGCTGATAGAGCATTATCACTAGTATATGGTTTGCGAGGGCGAAGTTTGCTTAGTTGTCTTCTCGCAAATTTCTTGAGTAGAAACTATGTTGAAGTCTGAGTCGAATTGCCAAGCGTAGTTTGTGAATACCCAGATGTTTTTCCCGAGGATCTCACTAGTTTACCACCTCATCATAAGATCGAGTTCTCTACTGACTTAGTGATGGGCACGTCACTAATTTTTATGGCACCGTATAGATTTGCACCCACTGAATTGAGTGAGTTGAAGTTTCAACTCCAAGAATTGTTGGATAAGGGTTTTATCCATCCTAGTACTTCGCCTTAGGGAGCACCGACTCTCTTTACGAAGAAGAAAGATGGTGCACTAGGACTTTGTATTGATTACCGGAAGTTGAACCAGGTAACTATTAAAAACAAGTACCCAATGTCGCGTATAGATGATTTGTTTGATCAGTTAAAAGGGTCTTGTTGTGTTTCTAAGATAGACCTCAGATCGGGTTATCACCAGTTAAGGGTAAGGGAGGAAGATATCCAGAAGATGACATTCCATATGCGGTATAGCCATTACGAGTTCCTAGTGATGCCTTTTGGGCTAACCAATACACCAACGTTGTTTATGGATTTGATGAATCGGGTATTTCGTAAGTTTTTAGACCATTTTGTAGTTGTCGTCGTCGATGACATCTTGATTTACTCACCCTCTGAGGAGGAACACAATGAACACTTGCGAGTTGTACTTGAGTTGCTTAGAGCCCACAAACTGTATGCTAAATTCGGGAAGTGTGAATTCCTGTTGAGAGAAGTAAAGTTCTTAAGCCATGTGGTATCTGGGGAAGGGGTGACTGTAGATTCATCCAAGATAGAAGTTGTATGAGATTGGGAACAACCTAAGAATGCTTTTCAGATCTGCAGTTTCTTGGGGTTAGCCGAGTATTACTGTCAATTTGTGAAGGATATCTATAATTTACCCTTACCATTGACTACATTGATGAGGAAGGGGATCAAATTTGTGTGGAGTGAGACTTGTGAGAAATCATTTCAAGAGGTTAAGGTTAGACTTACCATTGCTCCAGTGTTAATTATCCCAGTGAGGGTTTGGGCTATTTTGCGTATTGTGATGCTTCACGGGAAAGTTTGGGTTGTGTTTTGATGCAAAAAGGAAAGGTAGTAGCATATTGTAGACACCCTATTTTTGACTGTCCTCAAAATTTGGACGTCATCATTTGAACACTCGATGATCATCCATGTTCGTGTTCGTTTTGAGCGCCTGAAGTTCCTGGCGGAATGCCTTGCCTTCGAAGCTCCCAACTTGTCTGTGTTATGCTTGGTTGCGGACCAAGGGCTTGTAGCCTTACTTCTGGGGAAGAGGGTGGCCTGCTGGCCAACCCTACAACCCCTCGGCTAGGGCTTATGTCCATCGGCCATCAGTGGTGGCCGGTCGGCTACACTGATGGCCGGCGGCCATTTTTCTGCTTTTTTAGATATTTTGTGTGCCCGCTGTTAGTCACTGACGCCATCCTCCATACACGTGTATGAAGGGATGGAAACAAGCTTTTAGCTTGTTTTCCTATATAAGGGGAGGTCCCTCTCCCTTTTAGAGGGTTCTAAAATTTTAGGAAACAACAAAATTTTATTCTCTCTAGAATTCCCTCCCTCTCTCTCTCTCTCTCTCTATATTGTGCTATATTATGCTTGAAAGTGAGTTTTCTTTGCATTATTGCACACAACCCCTTAGCCAAACACCACCACCTTGGAGCTGAGGTTCTTGAAGGGTTTGTTTGGACTCAAAAAGCTGGTTTTAGCTCAGAGTTGTAGGTGTTTAGCTGCTGTGCTTCAAGGGTAAGCATTTACTCCTTTAAAGCTTGTTTTTGTACACTAGTTTGGACCCCATTTGCATGTTGTTTTGGCCTAGTTGTCAACTACAAAAACCTCTATTTTTAAGGGTTAAAAATGGTTGTTTGAGGTCCTCTTGGAGTTAGGGGTGGTCCACCCTCCTTTGTTGCTTATTTGCTAAACTTTGTGCCATCTTTTAAAGCTCTTCAAACAATCTTGTTTTGGCCTTTTGACAACTGAATTCCAGGGGAATTTCAGTGGTAGAAAGTTTGTTTTGAGGTCTAAAATAGGAGGGGATGGGCTCCCCTCCTTGTCTCTCTATGCCATGCCTTGTTAGCACTACAAAGTAGCATCTTTTTATGGCTTATATTGGCTTGTTCTCAGCATGTTTTTGGCCTTATTTTAACATGTTATAACTCTATTTTGGGCTGCTTGGAGCACCTCTTGCTTGCTTCTTACATTTGTAGTGTAAACATGCTTGCTAGCCTAGCTTACTTGATGTTGTAGCCTATTATTTTAGCATGTGTTGGCAACAATCTAGCACATTTTTGCTCATGTTTTTCCATGTTTAAACTATTTTTTGAGTGGTCTAGGTCCCTTGGGACTTGCTTTGTATACCTGTAGTGTAGTTGGCCTTTATTAGCTTTGTGTTTTAGGCCCTCTAGTGTGCCTTATTTGTGATGATTGCATGTTTTGGCATCATTTAGCATGCAATTTCAGTGCATATGGTGTAGTCACACTCTTACATATTCCACTCTTTCATCACTTTTGAGAGTTGTGCTCTATGCTTTGCTTTGCTTGTGAGCCTACATGCGAACATGTTTTTCTTGTTATTCGAGCTTCAATTTCAGCGTGTTGTAGCCTATGATTTAGCATGATTAAGCTATGTCCAGAGCTGGTTTGGTTGTTTATGCTTGATATTGCATGCTTCTAGAGTGATGCTCTTTACTAGCTTAATGTATTTGGCTTTTGAGCATGTCTTGTATGGATTGTTTGCATGATTTAGTGTCTTGAGCATGCCATTTCAGCATTGAAAATCTGCCACCTCCCTTATTTCTTCATTTTTTTTTATTTGCTTTGAGAGTTGGTTGGCCTTGGGATTGTGTTTAAGCTTGGGATTGAGGCTTGTGCTTAAATGGCTTTAACCCTCTTTTGAGGGTTCCTCCTAGTCAAAGGCATGGTCTCTCCTATGCCTTAAACCATTCATTTGGTTGACCTCCTCTCCTTAGAGGAGTTGCACATTGGACTTAACCAATTAAAGGATGGTTTGGTAAAGTTACAATGAGTAAATAAGAATTGAGCAAAGTAAAACATGCCAAGATAACATATGCGTGTTGCATTGCATGTGTTTGGATTGGACGTTAATCCAAACACAAGAAATGTGGCATGTTTCATACTCAAAGTGATGAAACGTGTTGTATTTCTTGGTCGCTATCCCCCTTGATCATGCATGACAGAGGAGAGGCACTTTGAGTCTTATGTGCGCATTCATTAAGCTTGTACAAGCTTGGTTCGTGGTCACCATGCATTGAAAATGCTTGGTTGGTGGCTTGAGAGCCAAGTGCCATGCTCCTTTGTAGCAAAAGCAAGAATTCAGGAAATTTCAGGGAATTTCAGGAATTCCTGGCAAATACACTGCCATACATTTCCTTGCAATTCTTGTGATTTAGTCTATATTTGTATGTTGTGTGCATTACATAGTAAAGTTAGCTAATAACTGGGTAAAAACACATGAGGTTTATAAAACAACATATCATGCTTAGTAGAGGCCGATCCTTTGATCGGGTGAGTGGGGGTGCTCATTGCATGACCTTCTCCTCTTGTACCCAAGTTCCCAAGCCGAGGCAACTTTGGTGGTGACAGACACGTGGCCTTTGGCATGAGTCAAAGTTTCCTAAATTTCTCAAAATAAAACATTTAGGTGACGACTCTGTAATCTGGCAAAGCAGCCCATCTTTGGCGCTTATTATTCAAAATCGATTTTCCAAAATGATTTTCTAGATTTGGACTCTTTGGTGTTTATCAGTCTCACATTGCACTTTGTGAGATTAGATTCAGAACCGTGACAGGAGTCTGAACTGTAGCAGACCAATTCGTGTCTCTCCGAAAGGGGGGTGCGCGAAGAAAGTCGGGTCTACAGTTTCTGGCGACTCTGCTGGGATGTAGAGAACTTGACTTGAACTCATGATATGTTGTTTTATCTACATTTATGTGTTTCTTTGCATTGCATTTGCATTGGTGCGCCTATGACACAGTGTTTGCCATCTGTTATTCCTGAATGGTTTGCCGGAGGCTTGCATAGAAAAGCGTGCCATAAGGTTGACCGGTTGTGGGCTCTATCACGATGGGAACACAAACCTTGGATCTGGATCACTGCTGTACCGTTTGATCCACCTTTCACTTCTCGGTGTTAGGTGTGAGAGGTATATTAGGTGGTCTTGCTGAGGCACCCTTTTTGACCATTCGACCTAGTTGCATATCGAGAGCCTTAGAGATTGTTCCAAACAAGGACATGTTGCTCACCCGAATGCAGGATTGTTTGAAACCACATGCATGCGTAGTGAAACCCTAGTTCCTGACAAAAATAGGACAGGGAAACCCTACCCCATCATAGGAGTGTTTTGGCTCTCACTTGCTTGCTATGTGCTGTTAGAGTGTGTCTCTGCAGGAATGCATGTATCAGTTGCAAGTTTAGGTATCAGTCTGAGGACATCAGTGTTTGAGTATGTATCAATCTTGAGGTAGAGAATTGGGGTGCAGAAATCAGTGTTTGAGTGCAGATTGTCCAGCTTATGATATCAACTGTGTGTTGTCTTTATCTAAGCTGAGAGGCTGTTTGCTTTTCTGATTTTTGTCTTCTGCTTTATTTTTTGTTTTGCAAGGTAGTATTTTCATCATTGCTTCTGATGAGGTAGTTACCCCCCAAGCACACTGGACTCGAGTAAGGAGGCTTTATCGATCTGGGGATCTTGTGAGAGGACAACCTTTGTTTTCTTTGCTTCCCCCGGTTACAAGACGCAGGAGAGTTCGGCATAATTCTCTAGTTCGTCGGTCACCTGTGCTCAGTGAGAACCAGTTTTTTTGAGGGTGCATAGAGTCTGATAGATCAGCAGTTTTCAGTCAATATAGAAGGAATGATGCGTCAACTCCAGCAGACCATAGAGGCTATGTAGCGAGATGCTGCTCGCCAAGCGGAGGTCACAGCTCGTCAGACAGAGGTTGTAGCTCAGCAGGCATAACTAATTGCTAGGCTTCAACAACAGCAGCAACCACAACAAATCGAAGCATCTACTTCACCCTCCCCCAGCCCCATCTAGGGTTCCAACACCCGGGGATACAGCAAACCAAGAGAATATGGACGTTCTAACTGGGCCAGTCCCACCACCAATCCCACCTCAGATGTCCAAAGCACCGGCTAACCCAATAGACACGCCGTTCGAATTTGAGGTTGATCCAACTGCTCTAAAAGTCAGTAAGCTCGAGAAGTTGTTCAAGTGAGCTCAGGGAGTTAACTTGATCCCGGACATAGAAGATGGTTATACAGATTCGGCGGTGACATTGCCGGATAGGTTCAAAATGCCTCACATAGACCGCTTCGACGGTTCTGGTGATCCTATGGTCTACCTGAGGCTGTTTTCTGATATTCTGCGCCCGATGGGCTTGTCTAGACTCCAGAAACTATCTCTTTTTGGTCGGACCCTGTTGGGTATTACGGCCATCTAGTACGCCAAATTGGATGATTCAGTGAAAAGGAGTTGGGAGGATATGGCCAAGGCCTTCATTGCCCAATATGCTTACAACACCCAAATCGAGGTCATGACCAGTGATCTCGAAGCAACCATGCAAGAGCCAAAAGAGGGTTTTTCTGACTTTGTCACTTGATGGAGGGCCAAGGCCTCCATGATGACAACTCAGCCACCCGAAAAAGATCAGATAAGAATGGTTGTGAGCAACCTGCAATCGAAGCTGATGCAGAAAATGATTATCTTACCTCTCCCCACCTTTGCTGACTTGCATGAGATTGGGGTACAGATAGAAGATGCTATAAGGCAAGGTCTGATTGACCAGGACAAGGAGCAGCCCAAGATGGCGTTTACCGGCGGTTCGAATGTAGCTACAAGTAGTAGTGTAGCCGCCAGAACTTCTGATGTCGGCATGGTTGCCACCACACCCAAAACAGCCACGCCTTTCACCGGTGCATTCGGAACCAGCTCACAATCAGCAAAAAAATCCACCCCGGGGTTAGAGGAATTTCTCCCCGCTCTATATGTCTTTATCAGCGGCCTTGAAGGTCTTGATCAGGAAGGGGCATCTAAAGCCCCTGGAACCACACCCACTGCCAAATAACCTCCCTCCAACATATAACTCGGCCAAATATTGCACCTTTCATCAGTAGCACGGTCACGACACTGACCAGTGCTTCAGATTTCGTCATGAGATTCAAGATCTCATTGACAACAAGGTGATTGCGCCTCCCGTGAAGCCAAATGTGACCACTAACCCTCTCTCACCACATAACAACCCCACTCCTCCACCCAGGCAGGTAAACCTGATCCAAACAATGGCCGTCCCATATGACCCTAGCCTATACATCACTCCCTCCCACCTGCGTAAGCCTGAGGTGTTCATTCTAGAATGCACATACTTGTGCATGATGAGCACCTCCCTAACCCAGCCCAAGCCAATGGTGGCGACTGTCGAAGACAAAACCAGGTGACCTTGGAGCAGAATGGGAATGTTGGTTTAGAACCTGAGGAATATAAGAGCTTAACTGAGGAAGCATACAACCCGTGCAGTTATATTATATCAACAGATCATGCCAAGCCAACAGTAGAGTTGCCAACTGGGGCAGAGATTAATGTCGTCCGGGAGGACGGGCCGAGTCAGGGGTTGGATGACCTAGCTGAACTTTAGGAGGATATTGCTAATTTGCAATTCTTTGATGAGCAGGATTCAGGGGATGTGAGCGTCAACTGGTTTGACCTGAATGGAGCAATGGATGCTACAGGGTGGCTCAGTGACGAGCTAGATATTGATGAGGAGTCTCAGCTGAAATAGGGGCAGTCAGAAACTGAAACATCTACAGCGGCCGGAATGGTCGAGAACAAGGAAGAGTTGCCGGAGAGCACCGGTACGAAGAATTTTGTTTGGGACTTGGGTAGTTTGTGTACACCCGACACGTAGCAGGAAGCCGTGTTAAAGCGATTTGAACAATAGAGGATCGAGAATGATGACAGGGTTAGAAAAGCCAAGGGTGTTGTGAGGACAGAATGCGTTGTGAGCATAGGAACAACTACAGCGGGACCGTATAGTTATCTATTAGTTGCCGAGGAGATGTGGTTGGAAGACGATGATTTGTGTCTAGCCCATACTGACGAAGACTGGGGACAGAATCTCCTGGATGACACCTGGTACACCGAGGAGGTAGACCACATGACCCGAAGTGGGCGGTATTTCAAACCCCCACACCTGGACCAGCCAGAGGCATCTGGGAAAGACAAGGAAGCTGAGAAGCAGAAGGACAAACTATTGGAAGATGAAGCTGTAATGAAGTAGCTGAAGAAAATTCAAGCAGACATCTCCATTTGGGGACTGCTTATGGCGTTGTGGGTTCATAGACAAGTCATCCTCTTAGCTATGGACAAGGCTAAGCTTTTGATTGATACAACCCCGAACAGTTGGTAGGACTGGTGTTCCTGGGTGGTGCTTCACTGACCTTAACCTTCACAGACAAAGAATTACTGCCTCAGGGCTCCGAACACAACAAATCGTTATACATCTTTGTGGAGTGTAAGGAAAAATGGATACCAGTTGTCTTAGTTGATATGGGATCTGCAATCAATGTATGTCCGTCACGAACGGCCTACGCTATTGCGTTGAAGCCCGCAGATTTCGTACCAATAGCCCAGGTGATACGAACTTATGATAACACCAGCCGGGAGGTGATGGGGACAGTGCGAATCAAAACTTAGGTTGGCCTGTCACGACCCAGAAATTTCTCCCTCCGCTCGAGCGGAGGAGTGGCCGCTCGAGCGGACTTATGCAGCTTCCAGTACATTTTTGCAGACTGCCCGAGATTCTGAGGGTTGTAGATTCCCGCTCGAGCGTAGAAGTGAACGCTCGAGCGGATGTCTTTGTTCGTCTGAGCGCTCGAGCGCTAATTGGGGCGCTCGAGCGGGTCGCTTGGTGAGCTTGAATTTTGAGGCATGTGGGTTCATCTGAGATATTTTTAATAATGTATTTGGAACCTCCTTATGTTATTTTGGGGTATTGATTGTGGTGGTATTATGATGGTAGAGTAAGATTGGATCAGAAACTTTAGTTTCAATAATTCATTTATGACCAACCATCACTCAATTGTCCTTTTCTTTTTCCACACTTTGAATTTGGATGTGAGGTTAGAACCATCGGAAAGCTTATTTCCGGGGCTTCAATTTGGACACAAGAACGACCTAAAACGGAGTCCGGATGGGAGAGTTATACCTGTTCAAAGTTTCGAAATCTGTGCTGAGGGCAGGTCCGCTCGAGCGGAAATCAGTCCGCTCGAGCGGGAATTGCGGGACAGCAGCGTTAAAAACGGGATTTCTAGATCATTCTTGATATTTTTCTTTTCTCTCTTCTCTCCCCTCTCCTTAGGTCCGAAAACCCTAGGGTTTTGACCCCAAATCCTCACTATTTCCCTTAAGTTTGATCAAGATCTTCTACCAAGGAATGAAGAAGGCAAGAAGGTGAACATTTCCAACCGATTGAAATTTCGGGATTTTAGAGGATTCGTCTCAAAGCTTTGCTCCTTGCTTGATTTTTGGGGTAAGAGTTCTAGTTCTCTTCAATACCTTTATCAATAGATAGATTTGTGATATTCTCTTGGTATAAATGTGCAAATTTCTATTTTGAGCATGTAATGTCTAGTATGAGAATTGGGGGTTTAGGGATTGTGACGTTGGGAGTTAAATTGGTGGGTTTAAATGATGGATTGAGAATCCTAGATGTAGAATCATTGGGAAACTTGGAATTAAAGGTAATGATTTAAGAGGTTTTATTTCTTGTTAGAAATCCTCATTTTCTTGAAACCCTAGATTAATTGGTGATGATAAATAATGAGTTTGCCCAAATTGAAAATAGAATCATGGAATTGGTGGGTTGAATTATATGTGTGCAAGTTTAATTGGGTTTCTGAGATGTTTCGAAATAATGTTAGAATTTACGAATAAACCTTGTTATGGACATTGTAAATCATGTTAAAATGAGAAAGGAAATTCGGGGAAATGATTTAAGGAATTAATGAGTGACTTCATATGTGTGTAGGACACGCTTCGGGAGGACTAAATGCTCCACCAATGCACTGTGAGTAATAGTACGAGGATGCATATTTTATTTATCATTGATAATTATTATCACTAACACTTTGTTTCTTGTAAGTGTTACACGAACATGTTACATGAACATTTATGATAATTGAAAGTCAATGTGAACATTGGAAGATTGGCCTACATCGGTATGACGTTGCAATGACTCTGTCCTGTTAATAACGAATAATAATTCTCTATTATCTATAAGTAAATTACATTGTTTTAGTGCATAAATGGAATCATGTTATGGAATCATGTTCATTTTTAAGCCAAGTATATGTCTCGTTAAGAACCTATGACATGCATGTAAATGTTTATCAGTATTATGTGATCCTCACAAAGATGTGAAGTATTCTATCTTTGACAAGTATGTTCTATATCAAGTATGGTGCTAAGTATATATAAGTTCATGTTTATTACAAGTTCAAGCATGTAACAAGCTTAAGTAAGGTACAAGTTTACATATGCTATGTAAATGTTATGCAATCATGTTAAATGTTATGCAATCATATTAATGCCTCAAGCATGTAATGTACTTATGTTAATGTTTAAAGTATGTTAAAATTAAAGAATGTAAAGTGAACCATTTACAAGGGCCTTAGTGCCAATATGTTTCAAGGGCCTTAGTGCCAATATGTTTCAAGGGCTTTTATGCCAACCTTTTCAAGGGCTTCATGCCACTTTCAAGGGCCTTAGTGCCAATATGTTACAAGGGCTTTATGCCATAAGTTTCAAGGGCCTCGTGCCATATGTTTCAAGGGCCTCGTGCCATAAGTTTCAAGGGCCTCGTGCCATATGTTTCAAGGGCCTCGTGCCACAAGTTTCAAGGGCCTCGTGCCATATGTTTCAAGGGCCTGGTGCCATATGTTTCAAGGGCTTTTATGCCACAAGTTTCAAGGGCTTTTATGCCACTGTGTTCAAGAGTTTTATGCCAACACGTTTGAAAGTTGAATGCTATAATATTCAAGGGCTTAAAGCCATTATGCTTTAAGATGTTATGTTTCAAGTTATTATGCATGTCTCAAGTTATTACGTTTCAAGACTGGGCCTAAGGCCGTTATGACATTAGTACAGAAGCAGACTAATTATGTTGATTTTGCAATTTCACACGTAGTGATATATTATGTTTCCAATGAAGTATTGTTTTGTTTAGGTACTATTATTCACTGAGCCTGGCTTACTTGGTGTTATGTCTGTTCTGTAGGTAACCACCTTGGAGGTCAGTCTTAACCCTGTTGCTCGTCTTTCATTGTCAACCTCAGTGTGTCCAGGCACCCAGACCAAGCCCATGCATTTCTGTGAAGTTTTATTAAATTTGTGGTTAATTGTCTATTTAAGTGAAAATGTATGTATATGATGTTTAACTATATGCTCTATAAAGGGGCTGTGTACGTGTATGTGATCCTGGCATATTAGTATTAGCTCAATGGATATTATTCTATGTATTTTATCTTATTAAATGCTTCCGTTCAGGCCCCGTCTGATATATATATAACAGGTTTAGTGTCCATTTTCGAATAGGTCATGCCCAAACTTTTAGGGGCGGGTTTGGGGCGTGACATGGCCCATGCCAATAGGACATTGAATTTCATGTTTTGGATGTTCCAGCCACCTTCAACTTGCTTCTTGGATGGCTGTGGCCGCACCAAGTGAAGGCTGTCTCTTCCACCTTACACTAGATGTTGAAATACCCCCATGGGAAGGGGGTGCCAATTGTTTTTGGAAACTCTTCCATACATCCGCCGCCGGAGGTTGCTACACCGGTTTTGGAAATTGAACATGGCGTGGAGGATGTCTTTTTGTCAGGTTTCACCTTGGCTGAGGCTCGGGTGGTGCAGGATATTTTAGCTGTTGATGAGGGGTTGTACGTCAGTGCGCAATTTGTCTACCTCATGAATAAACTTTAACACATGCCTGGGATGGTATTGGGATAGAGCGACTGGAAGGGCATCACAACATCGACAGAAGTGCCACACAACCCTTATACCTTTGGTTTAGGTTACTCGTCTACCAAAGAGGATTGGGCAAGGAAGGGAAGAGAAATGGCCGGAAGAGCCAAGGCTAAACAAGCTGGGAAGCACTATGAGTTAGTGCATAGACCTATCCAAGGGACCCTGAACGGACGCTTTGTCCGAAAGGGGGAAGATTTCTCGTTTTACAGCTTTCCAGAGCCATGGTTGAATTCAGAGAGGCAGCGCTTGCCGGGTTTTGAGATCTTTTTTGACTTACAGTTGTCGGGGAATGAAGTTGCCGAAGAGCAGACTAACCCACCAGTTGTGGCTGAGAAGTGCAATGAGGATGAGTCCAGCGGCACAGATTTTGAGTTGGGAGCAGCGCTGGCCTGTCTCCTCTCAGATTCTCAGATCTTACCAGAGTGCTCGGGGGATGATTTCTCTGTTTCTATAATCGGAGATAGCTCGGCTGTGGGCCCTTCTTTCGGCATTCTAGATGCATCCATCGCACCTTCCTTCTTCTGGCAATACGAGGAAGGCTTTTTATCTAGCAGTTTTGGGTCAGGTAGTGAACTGGAATCTGATTCCACAGAGTCTGTGGAGTCGGAATCAGATTCCAGTTCTTCTGAGTCAGAGTTTGGTATTCCTGGGGGTGATGACCTAGATGCCGTTGTGTTGTTCAGGACGCTATTTTCATTTTCTTTTGAGTCAGTTGTAACTAAAGAATCAGATGATCTGGAAGTTAATGAGAATGGTATTGCTGTGGCTTTTGAGTACTTTTCTGTGCCTTTAGTTTATTGCATTAGTCAGGACTTTCAAAATTTTGATGAAAATGATGAGGAAGAAATTCCTCCGATTTTGAAGCATTTGATTGACCGAGAGCAGGAGAGGTTTGTAAAACCTTTGGCTGATGAAATCACCTTAATTAACGTTGGTACTGAGAAGGATCCGCGGCTGGTCCAAATCGGGTCCATGTTGTCTTCGGAGGAACGCGAGCGCTTAGTCGCTTTATTAAAAGATTTCAAAGATGTTTTCGCGTGGTCCTACGAAGACATGCCTAGAATCGATCTTGAGATTGTACAGCACCAGATCTCTGTTGACCCAGAGGCCCGACCTGTTAAGAAGAAGCTTCAAAGGATCCGCCCGAATTGGGCTCTGAAAATCAAAGAAGAGGTCACCAAGCAGATTGATGCAGGGTTCTTGTTAGTATCTGAGTATCCTACTTGGTTGGCCAACATAGTTCCGGTGCCGAAGAAGGATGGCAGAATTCGGGTATGTGTGGACTTCAGAGATCTAAACAAAGCTAGTCCGAAGGACGACTTTCCTCTACCGCATATCGATAAATTAGTGGACTTCACCACTGGGCATACGCTGCTCTCGTTTATGGATGGGTTTTCGGCCTATATTCAGATTTTGATGGCACTCGAAGATAGGGAGAAAACTGCCTTCACTACCCTGTGGGAGACCTACTGCTATAGGGTGATGCTGTTTGGTTTGAAGAATGCTGGGGCTACTTATCAATGGGCTGCAACTACGATTTTGCACGATATGATCCACAAAGAGGTTGAGGTGTACGTAGACGACATGATTGTCAAGTCCAAGGAAAGAGAGGGCCACTACACCGCCTTGAAGAAAATTTTCCAACGGATTAGAGAGTATCAGTTGTGACTGAATCCTCAGAAATGTACTTTTGGTGTTACAGTAGGAAAAATGCTGGGGTTCTTGATTACACAAAGGGGCATCGAGGTCGATCCTTCCAAAATCAAGGCCATCTTAAAAAATGCCACCACCGAGGACTGAAAAAGAGGTGTGAGGCTTTCTGGGTAAAGTGCAATTTAGAAGATGGTTTATTACAAAATTAACCTTGACTTGTGAATCGCTATTTGGTCTCTTAAAGAAAGGAAAGAAATTCCAATGGGATGACCGATGCCAAGTTGCTTTTAAGCAGATCAAGTAGTATCTACAGAACCCACCTGTATTGTCATCGCCAGAGCCGGGAAAACCGTTGATATTGTATCTGTCAGTAATCGACACGACAATGGGCTACATGCTTTCACAAGAGTTTGAGGACAAAGTGGAGAAGGCTATCATTACCTGAGCAAGAAGATGCTGGAATATAAGACCCGTTACACTCTACTTGAGAAGGCTTGTTTGGCCTTGGTATGGGCTACCAAGAAGTTGAGGCACTACCTGTTAGCTCACTCTGTAATATTGGTTTCAAGATTAGATCCCATCAAGTATCTGTTCGAGAAACCAGCACTTATGGGTAGGCTAGCTCGGTGGTTGCTTCTTCTCTCCGAATTTGATTTGAAGTACATGACACGAAAGTCTGCGAAAGGGAGAGCGGTAGCGGAGTTCCTAGCCGATCACCCAGTGGAGGGAGATGAAGTAGTAGAGTATTTGTTCCTAGATGAGGCCATTCTGCAGCTTGAACAAGAGGTTTGGACTATGTACTTTGACGGAGCGTCTAATCAATACGGGTATGGGATAGGGGTGTTGCTGATAGCACCTGACAATTCCCACATACCCTTAGCTTTCAAACTCTGGTTCAAGGTATCGAATAACGAGGCAGAGTATGAGGCATATATCGCTAACTTAGAAGCCGCCCTGGAACTAGAGGCAAAATGGTTGGACGTCATTGGGGACTCAAACTTGGTTGTGTCTCAAGCAAAAGGAGACTAGAAGGTTAAGGAAGAAGGGATGAAAATCTACCACCAAACCCTGGACGTTCTAATTCCCAGGTTTGAGAAGTTAACCTTCACCCATTTGTTGAGAGAGAGCAACAGGTTCGCAGACGCTTTATAAACTCTATCTTCTATGATAGACATCCCTTTGGGAGTCCGGATGCGTCCAATCATCTTGAACAGTGGTATGTGGCGGCCTACGAACTGATTGCCGCCATAGATGAAGTACAAGATCAAAACCCCTGGTATCATGACATCTGGAATTTCTTGGAAAAGGAGGCTTATCTGCCAGGGGCAAATACCAAAGATAAGAGGGCGATATGACGAATGGCTGCTTAGTTTATCATCTGCAGGGGTAAACTGTATAAACGGGGCCATCTTGGGATGCATAAACTGTGTGTTGATGTTGAAGAATCTAAGTGCCTAATGGAGGCCATCCATGGAGGAGAGTGCAGATCGTACATGAGCGGAGTGATGGTAGCGCAGAAAATTCTCAGACAAGGTTACTATTGGTCAGCCATGGAGGAGGATTGTATTAAGCAGTCTGGGGGATTGATGTGATGGGGGCAATTACTCCGAAGGGGTCGAACCGGCATGAGTATATCCTGGTGGCGATAGATTACTTTATAAAGTGGGTTGAGGCCCAATCCTATGCAGTGCTGAAAGCATCACACGTACCTAAGTTCATCAGGAACAACATCATCTGTTGCTATGGGGTCCCAAATGAGATCATCTTGAATAATGGTTCCCATTTCAAGAAGGAAGTGATCGACTTGTTGGAGAAGCACAACGTGGCTTTTCATAAGTCATCCATCTATCGGCCGCAAACCAACAGAGTAGTTGAGACCGCCAACAAAAACATCAAGCACATTCTACAGAAGATGGTGGAAGCCTACAAGGATTGGCCAGATAAGCTGCCATTTGCCCTTTGGGGCTACAGAACATCAATTCGAAATTTTACGGGGGCAACTCCGTATTCCTTGGTTTATGGGATGGAGGCTATTTTGCCTATTGAGGTTGAAGTTCCGTTGCTGCGAGTAATGGCTGTGTGCCAGATAGCTGAGGCAGATTGGCAGCGGAGTAGGTTTGAAGAACTCATGCTGTTCGATGAGAGAAAGCTGAAAGCACTGCATCACATTCAAGGTTATCAACGTAGAATTGCCAGGACTTTCAACAAGAGGGTTAAGTCTAGGAATTTGAAAGTAGGAGATTTAGTGCTCAAAGACAACTAAGCTCCCATCCACGACCCTAGGGGCAAGTTCAGACCTAATTGGACTGGTCCCTATATCATCAAGTCTATTTGGTCAGGTGGAGCTGTCATTGTAATGGATTTAGATGGCCTTGAGTTTTCCCAGCCGATCAACATGGACAAGTTGAAGAAATACTATCTCTGAGTGGCTCGCTAGGCCGAAAACCCGAAAGGGCGACCTAGGCAAAAGTTAGAGCACAAAAAAATTGAAATAAGAAAAACTGAGCTTGCAAGGTTGAAAACCCAGAAAGAGTGGCCTTGGCAAAAGTTAGAGCACAAAAAGTGAGTGTTAAAACACGAGTGAACCTAAATGGAACTACGTAAGGCTTGATTCCCATCTTTGGGATACGTAGGCAACTTCATTATGAAGTCCAGCCATAAACACTTCCAAATCAACTGTGTCCATGTGATTGTTTTGGCCATCTTTGTCTTTTCTACATTCAAGAGTTCGGTTGTGATCTCCAGTGCAGTGCTGTTCAGACTAGGGGCAACTTTCCAGTTGTTGGATCCAGGGTTGTACATCTCAGCGATAGATCTCGGGCATGTCCAGTTGTGATCCATGTCGAAAATGGTTTTGAAAAGTTTTAATAAAAGTTGATTTTGTTCAAATTAATCTTTTTACAACTTAGACCATTTTTGGACCAAACGGAAAATTTTCAGTACCTACAACCTTCAATTTCATTGATTTCAATACAGAGTTCTCCGACTCTTGATACAAAGTGAAGTTGATTTTTTTTATTACATTCAAAAGAAAACTTGAAAGTACAGATTAAAGCAATAAACTTAGGGCATAGTCAGGTGTTCCTGCGTCCCCTCCTAGAGCTTGTGGGAGCTTCGGATGCCAAAGTAGGCCCAGTTTGCGCCTCATTTTCAAGCCAAACAAATGCATTCGCCAGAAAGGGCACAACTGAAAGTGGGAGCGGGGGCCAGAAGTTCTCTTGTTCTCCATGATGTGGTATATCAAGTTAGCTGTAGGCCTCGGATCTGAAACGAAGCTGGGTATTCTATCCCCTCTTCTAGGCAAGTCTGGTCATGCCCGAACTGACGCCGGAATATGAATAGCAAGTAGAAGACGCATTGTGTTAAGCCTACAAACTGAATGCTAGGTTGCTGGGACATGCTGTAGCTCATCTCTAGCAGATCAAACCAGGGACACCGCCAAGCAATGTGAACAGCAGATCTGCTGCACATCCAGTGGCACCACTATCCCTCGTTCGAGAAATCAACTAGTCGTTGATAGAAGAAATAGCTGCGCACTAAATATGCTGGGCGTAGACACCCCATTTTTGACAGACCGTAAGACTCAGACGTCATCGATTGAGTGCTCGATGATCACGCATGTTTGTGCTCGTTTTGAGTTTCTGGAGTTTTCGGTTGAGTGCCTTGCCTCCGGGCCTCTGAACTCTTTGTGTTTTGGCTCGATTTGTGGACCATGCCTTGTTGACCTTGCCTGGAGGGAGGGAGAGGTTTGTAGACCATTTTTTGTAGTCGTAGACTAATTTTCCCTCTTGTAGGCTAGTTTCCGGTTTCTGGAGCCTTCGGCCGAGTGCCTTGTCTTGGAGCCTTTTAACGTTCTCCTCTTGGCCTGGTTTTTGGACCATGCCTTGTTGCCTTTCCCTCATAGACCACCTTTTTGTACCTGTAGACTAGTTTTCGGGGCTTCCGGCTGTGCGCCTTATCCCAGGGACTTTTGTCTTGCATCCTTTTTCGTTTGGTTTTGAACCAAACTTTGTTTTCCTTGCTTGGAGGGTGGAATAAGGGGTGTAGACCAATTTCTCTCACTAAAGACCATTTTCCTTCTCTGCCAGCCAGTTTTTTGGTCGGCTAGCAGGTCTTGGTGGTCTGTGAACCACCAAAAGTGGTCGGCAGCCATGCCACCAACCTCCACTGTTTGTGCAAACCACTCCTCCCCCTTGCCAACCACTTTCTTTTCCTGCAGACTACTTTTTCTGGTCGGCCGACCAGTACAAGTAGCTGGCCGACCACTTCAATTGGTCGGCAGCTTTGGCTGGGCTGCCTTGGCCTTGGTATGGCATGGCATGCTGCTGGCCTTGGCCTTAGCATGGCATGCTGCTGGCTTTGGCTAAGCTATCTTGGCCTTGGCCTTCGCATGGCATGCTGCTGGCTTTGGCTAGGCTGCCTTGGCCTTGGCATGGCATGCTGCTGGCTTTGGCTGGGCTACCTTGGCCTTGGCATGGCATGCAGCTGGCTTTGGCGGGGCTGCCTTGGCCTTCGCCTTGGCATGGCATGCTGCTGGCCTTGGCCTAGGCATGGCCCGCTGTTGGCTTTGGCTGGGCTGCCTTGGCCTTGGCATAGCATGGCATGCTGCTGGCCTTGGCCTTGGCATGGCTGGCTTTGGCTAGGCTATTTTGGCCTTGGCCTTGGCATGGCATGCTATTGGCTTTGGCGGGGCTGCCTTATCCTTGGCTTTGGCATGGCATGCTGCTGGCTTTGGCTGGGCTGCCTTGGCCTTGGCATGCTGCTGGCCTTGGCCTTGGCATGGCATGCTGCTAGCTTTGGCTAGGCTGCCTTGGCCTTGGCCTTGGCATGGCATGCTGCTGGCCTTGGCCTTGGCATGGCATGCTACTGGCTTTGGCTAGACTGCCTTGGCCTTGGGCTTAGCATGGCATGCTGCTGGCTTTGGCGAGGCTGCCTTGGCCTTGGCCTTGGCAGGGCATGCTACTGGCCTTGGCCTTGGCATGGCATGCTGTGGCTTTGGATGGGCTGCCTTGGCCTTGGCACGGCATGCTACTGGCCTTGCCCTTGGCATGGCATGCTGCTGGCTTTGGCTAGGCTGCCATGTCCTTGGCATGGCATGGCATGCTGCTGCCTTGGCCTTGGCATGGCTTGCTGCTGGCTTTGGCTAGGCTGTCTTGGCCTTATCCTTGGCATGGCATGCTGCTGGCCTTGGCCTTGGCATGGCATGCTGTTGGCCTTGGCCTTGGCATGGCATGCTACTGGATTTGGCTGGGCTGCCTTGGCCTTAGCCTTGGCATGGCATGCTGCTGGCTTTGGTTGGCTGCCTTGGCCTTGGCCTTGGCATTGCATGCTGCTGGCCTTGGCCTTGGCATCACATGCTGCTGGCTTTGGCTGGGCTACCTTGGCCTTGACCTGGCATGCTGCTGGCCTTGGCCTTGGCATGGCATGCTGCTGGCTTTGGCTGGGCTTCCTCGGCCTTGGCATGGCATGGCATGCTGCTGGCTTTGGCTAGTCTGCCTTGGCCTTGGCCGTGGCATGGCATGATGCTAGCCTTGTCCTTGGCATGGCATGCTGCAGGCTTTGGCTGAGCTGCCTTGTCCTTGGCCTTAGCGTGGCATGATGCTGGCCTTGGCCTTGGCATGGCATGCTACTGGCTTTGGCTGGGCTGCCTTGGCGTTGGCATGGCATGGCATGCTGCTGGCTTTGGCTAGGCTGCCTTGGCCTTGGCCTTGGCATGGCATGCTGCTGGCTTTGGGTCAGCTGCCTTGCCCTTGGCCTTGGCATGGCAAGCTGCTGGCCATGGCCTTGGCATGGCATGCTGCTGGCTTTGGCTGGGCTGCCTTGCCCTTTGCATGGCATGGTATGCTGCTGGCCTTGGCCTTGTGTCACGGGCCGACTCCTTTAGAGGCGCAGCGGATTAATTTTTTCCCGTGTGGCGCTCAAACTCCACCAAGTTTAAGCCCGCCATAAGCTCGTTGACAAATCGAGTGTTGATGATCTCACCCGTTTGAACATTCGGTCCCAATGCTTTGTCAAGAAAAACAACTTCACAAGGAAGCTCCGTCTTCACCCGGATGCCACAAGTAGGCCTGACGCCTCAAGTGCACCAAGCACGGCATAAGTCGCTTCATAGCCCCAAGCTTATCTCAAGCAAGGTGCTCGCCCAACTTAGGTTCATGTCATCAAGGTGCCTAGCCACACAACAATGTGTTAGCGAAGGTCCTCGACTTAGCCGACGAGCCAACATTGCATGTTGGGTCTTTGATAGCAGCGTCTCGAAGTGTCACAGGGTCAAGCATGCCTAAATAGATGCAAATGGATGGCCACTTGGTCATGCGAAGCCCACAAGCCACCGAGGGTCAATCTCTAACCCACGGCGCAATCCTCGTGCCAACACGCGTGCTAGATTCCGCCTAAGGCCATTGCGCACCTTAGCGTTGCACCAACGTGTAGCATGAGTAAGGCAACATCTCAATCCGTAGCTCGCTTGTAGCATAATGTAGTCCCTCAATGGACGTAGTCATTGTATAGCTTGATGCCTTCATTCGATAGCCCACATATGCGGTGTTGCCTTCCGACCGCTTAGCTTAAGCCACAGGATCCCCTCGTGCAAGGTTGAACCCAAACCAAACACTTGAGTTGGCACACGAGGCCTTTAGTGGTGCCTCGATAGCCCATTCGGTCCAAAACGAGTCCCAAAGATACCATATTGCGTGGCATAGTGGAAACAACGTAGTGGACCTCTCACCCAGGAGGGTTGCGCAGTGCCTACATCTTCGCACCGTCCACGGGGCTCCCAAACCCACATGGAGACTCTAGACACCCCTCTGGATGCCTAAAGCCCGCCCTTGAGTTGCCCCAAGGTTGCTCACTTCAAGCCCAGTTTGGGCGGGGAGGTTGGCAGGTAGCACACCATACCCCCTTATAGTAGCTTGTTAAGCCCTTTTTCATCTGGCAGGAGGAAACATCATACATGTCCGAGGAGTCATAATGATTTTTCATTAATTCTACAAATTGAGAAAAATCACGAAACTTGGTCGGGATAACACTTCCCCCAAGGGCTCTTCACCATAAAAATTTCAACTCGAAACTCCTTCGTTTGACTGCCGAAACATGGCGCCAAAGTTGTGCACTACAAGCTGCTGCTGGTGGCTGCTGGCAGCGTTGTTTGGCTGCTGGCATGGGCTAAGGTCTTGCCGTTTGATGGCTACAAGCCTTGGGCTACTTGGGGCCAATGTTAGGCCACGTTGCGGCACTTCCAACGGCCACTCCTGAGCCCTCCAATGGCCACACCACCGCGAGCGAAACGTCACGGAGTTGGCCTTGCAAGGCAACCCATGACACTCTCCTCCACTTCAACCATCAACGTCCTTGTTGATGTAGCACAAAGCTGATGCTGCAGTGCGTGTACCAGCTCCTCTGATGAGTCCAACACCTCTGTGTTGACGGCCTACCTTCAACGTCCAACTCTTTAGCCAAGCTCCCCTCTCAAAATGGCCTCTGCCAAAGCTCCTCTGAGCGTCTCTAACTCTGCCCTTTAATGCCAAGCCCTCTTCTCAAATGGCCTCTGCCAATGCTCCTCCGAGCAAACTCAAATGGCCTCTGCCAATGCTCCTCCGAGCAAACTCAAGCTCCTCTGAGCTAACTCCTCCGGACGATGTTCCTCTAAAGTGGCCTCCGCCAATGCTCTTCTAGCAATGCTTCTCTGTGCTAACTTGATGGCCTCTCTGCCAATGCTCCTCCGAGCTAACTCGCAGTGGGTCGCATCGCGACTTCCTCCTCCACTCGAGTTGTCGACACCCTCGTCGACTCAATGCAAATCAATTGTTGCTGCTCAAAATGATTCAACAATGCCCTCTGGCAAGGATGAAGCCCTCTGGCTGATATCTTCAATAAATTCAAGTACCACTGTACTGTGCCCTCTGGCAAAATGAAAGCCCTCTGGCTGTTGCCCTCTAGCAAACTCAAACTCTGAAGCTTTCTGGCTGATGCCCTCTGGCAAACTCAATCTCTGAGGCCCTCTGGCTGATGCCCTCTGGCAAGCTTGTAGCCCTCTGGCTAAATTGAAGCCCACCGGCTTTGTTTAACTCGTGCCCTCTGGCAAAGTGTAGCCCTCTGGCTGAGTCTCATGCTCGTGCCCTCTGGCAAGCCCTCTGGCTGAACTCATATCTTCTGGCTAGTATTAACTCATGCTGCCCAGTGCCTTGGCCACTGCCTTCACCCGAGTCAGCTGTCTCATCAAGCTCAAATATTTCGCCTTTCAAAGGCTCACCGCTCCTGCCACCCACAAAACTAGCCATTTCAACAATAATGCTCAAAACGGTGCGCTGATCCTGGCACCAAATTATGTCTTGACTTTACAATCCCGCTACATGGTTGTCCTCCAACAACGGTGATTTCATCCATCACCCCGCTCTCTAGCAACATGTACACTCGGTGCCTCTGCACACGGGAGTCAAGATCTCAAATTTGTCTTGAAATTGTCCGACGAAACCCTCTAAGAAGTCAACAACCATGCGTCTGAAGATGCAAAACCACTGACAAGCACAAGTTGCAAATGCCACCACGAACGGTCGAAACATAGGCCCCCTGAAGCGAACCAGTGATAATGCCATAGCACGTGCACGGCTGCCAACGAAAATCCGTCTCTAAGGCTCAATAGCTGAAGATCACATGCCCACAATCTGATACAAGCATTGCACAAGTCCAAACTGTAGTAGAGATCCCCATGTAGCCAACAATGTAACACAATCATGCCAACCCTGCTGGTTAGGAAGCAACCCGTCCACAAATGTAGCATACTCTCGCCACAGTGTGCCCACAGTGTAGAAATGCTCACCAAGTCCACAAAGTGAGAGGGAAACACCAAGTTAGCAAGGAAACACTAGATGCCACAATGCTGCTCAATTCGCACCCTCGAGAACGGTAGCTGCGTTCAAGGCATCGCTGAAGAATAGCACAATAAGCACGGATACCCCAAGACATCACCAATCAGCTCCCACAGTTCAAACATGACCAGAAAACCAACGGCGGTCTTGTTAGAGTCTAGGATGTCATACACGTCCCCCCAGGATGAGTTTCATGCATAACTCCTTCAAACAGCGGCATCGGGGTCCACGGAAGAATGATATCACAAGATAGCTGCATGTCCGCTCTAGATCGAGCTCACCCCAAATGAGTGATCTAGCTCTGATACCAACTGTCACGGGCCGACTCCTTTAGAGGCGCAGCGGATCAATTTTTGCCCGTGTGGCGCTCAAACTCCACCAAGTTTAAGCCCGCCATAAGCTCGTTGACAAATCGAGTGTTGATGATCTCACCCGTTTGAACATTCGGTCCCAATGCTTTGTCAAGCAAAACAACTTCACAAAGAAGCTCCGTCTTCACCCGGATGCCACAAGTAGGCCTGACGCCTCAAGTGCACCAAGCACGGCATAAGTCGCTTCATAGCGCCAAGCTTATCTCAAGCAAGGTGCTCGCCCAACTTAGGTTTATGTCATCAAGGTGCCTAGCCACACAACAATGTGTTAGCGAAGGTCCTCAACTTAGCTGACAAGCCCACGTTGCATGCTGGGTCTTCAATAGCGTCTCGAAGTGTCACAGGGTCAAGCATGCCTCAATAGATGCATATTAGATGGCCACTTGGTCATGCGAAGCCCACAAGCCACCGAGGGTGAATCTCTCGCCCACGGCGCAATCCTCGTGCCAACACGCGTGCTAGATTCCGCCTAAGGCCATTGCGCACCTTAGCGTTGCACCAACGTGTAGCATGAGTAAGGCAACGTCTCAATCCGTAGCTTGCTCGTAGCATAATGTAGTCCCTCAATGGACGTAGTCATTGTATAGCTTGATGCCTTCATTCGATAGCCCACATATGCGGTGTTGCCTTCCGACCGCTTAGCTTAAGCCACGGGATCCCCTCGAGCAAGGTTGAACCCAAACCAAGCACTTGAGTTGGCACACGAGGCCTTTAGTGGTGCCTCGATAGCCCATTCGGTCCAAAACGAGTCCCAAAGATACCATATTGCGTGGCATAGTGGAAACAACGTAGTGGACCTCTCACCCGGGAGGGTTGCGCAGTGCCTACATCTTCGCACCGTCCACGGGGCTCCCAAACCCACATGGAGACTCTAGACACCACTCTGGATGCCTAAAGCCCGCCCTTGAGTTGCCCCAAGGTTGCTCACTTCAAGCCCAGTTTGGGCGGGGAGGTTGGTAGGTAGCACACCATACCCCCTTATAGTAGCTTGGTAAGCCCTGTTTCATCTGGCAGGAGGAAACATCATACATGTCCGAGGAGTCATAATGATTTTTCATTAATTCTACAAATTGAGAAAAATCACGAAACTTGGTCGGGATAACACTTCCCCCAAGGGCTCTTCACCATAAAAATTTCAACTCGAAACTCCTTCGTTTGACTGCCGAAACATGGCGCCAAAGTTGTGCACTACAAGCTGCTGCTGGTGGCTGCTGGCAGCGCTGTTTGGTGCTGCTGGCAGCGTTGTTTGGCTGCTGGCATGGGCTACGGTCTTGCCGTTTGATGGCTACAAGCCTTGGGCTACTTGGGGCCAATGTTAGGCCACGTTGCGGCACTTCCAACGGCCACTCTTGAGCCCTCCAATGGCCACACCACCGCGAGCGAAACGTCACGGAGTTAGCCTTGCAAGGCAACCCGTGACACCTTGGCATGGCATGCTGCTGGCTTTGGCTAGGCTGCCTTGGCCTTGGCCTTGGCACGACATGCGGCTGGCTTTGGCTGGGCTGCCTTGGCCTTGGCCTTGGCACGGCATGCGGCTTTGGCTGGGCTGCCTTGGCCTTGGCAATGCATGCTGCTGGCCTTGGCCTTGGCATGGCGTGCTGTTGGCCTTGGCTTTGGCCTTGGCATGGCATGCTGCTGGCTTTGGCTAGGTTGCCTTTGCCTTGGCTAGGTTGCCTTTGCCTTGGCCTTGGCATGGCATGCTGCTGGCTTTGGCTAGGCTGGCCAGTAACTTCCAGTGCAGTACTGTTCAGACTTGGGGCAACTTTCCAGTTGTTGGTTCAGGGGTTGTACATCTAAGTGATAGATCTCGGGTTTGTCCAGTTGTCATCCATATCGAAAATGGTTTTGAAAAGTTTTAATAAAAGTTGATTTTGTGCAAATTAATCTTTTTACAACTTAGACCATTTTTGGACGAAACGAAAAATTTTCAGTACCCACAACCTTCAATTTCATTGATTTCAATACAGAGTTCTCCGACTCTTGATACGAAGTGAAGTTGCTTTTTTTTTTTATTACATTCAAAAGAAAACTTGAAAGTACAGATTAAAGCAATAAACTTGGGGCATAGTCAGGTGTTCCTGCGTCCCCTGCCAGAGCTTGTGGAAGCTTCGGATGCCAAAGTAGGCCCAGTTTGTGCCTCATCTTGAAGCCAAACAAATGCATTGGCCAGAAAGGGCACAGCTGAAAGTATGAGCGGGGGCCAAAAGTTCTCTTGTTCTCCATGCTGTGGTATACCGAGCTAGCTGTAGGCCTCGGATCTGAAACGAAGCTGGGTATTCTATCCCCTCTTCTAGGCAAGTCTGGTCATGCCCGAACTGACGCCGGAATAGGAATAGGAAGTAGAAGACGCAGTGTGTTAAGCCAACCAACTGAATGCCAGGTTGCCGGGACATGCTGTAGCTCATCTCTGGCAGATCAAACCAGGGACACTGCCAAGCGATGTCAACAGCAGATCTGCTGCACATCTAGTGGCACCACTATCCCTCGTTCGGGAAATCAACTAGTCGTTGATAGAAGAAATAGCTGCGCGCTGAATATGCTGGGTGTA
Organism: Camellia oleifera; assembly: GCA_022316695.1. Taxonomy (NCBI): domain Eukaryota; kingdom Viridiplantae; phylum Streptophyta; class Magnoliopsida; order Ericales; family Theaceae; genus Camellia; species Camellia oleifera. The sequence continues at coordinate 86,983,042 of CM039312.1, forward strand.
GGCACCCCATTTTTGACCGCCCTCAAGACTCAGGCATCATCGATTGAGTGCTCGATGATCACGCATGTTTGTGCTCGTTTCGAGTTTTCGGAGTTTTCGGTTTAGTGCCTTGCCTCTGGGCCTCTGAACTCTTTGTCTTTTGGCTCGGTTTGTGGACCATGCCTTGTTGACCTTGCTTGAAGGGAGGGAGAGGTTTGTAGACCATTCTTTGTAGTCGTAGACTACTTTTCCCTCTTGTAGGCTAGTTTTCGATTTCCAGAGCCTTTGGCCGAGCGCCTTGTCTCGGAACCTCTTAACGTTCTCCTCTTGGCCTAGTTTTTAGACCATGCCTTGTTGCCTTTCCCTCGTAGACCACCTTTTTGTACCCGTAGACTAGTGTTCGGGGCTTCCGGCTATGCGCCTTGTCCCGTGGACTTTTGTCTTGTATCCTTTTTCGTTTGGTTTTGAACCAAACCTTGTTTTCCTTGCTTGGAGGGTGGAATAAGGGGTGTAGACCAATTTCTCTCTCTAAAGACCACTTTTCTTCCCTACCAGCCAATTTTCTGGTTGGCTAGCTGGTCTTGGTGGTCTGTGAACCACCAAAAGTGGTTGGCAGCCATGCCACCAATGTGATACCCCTATTCTGAAATATGCTAGTTGGTCCTTAATTTGAATATGATTATGTGTTTAGCTTGATTTTATGTTCCATTAAGTGAATATAGGTGATTTTGAAATTCTATCTGTTCACCGTAGGAATATCTGTTTGAATAATCTGCTTTGGAAATTAAATTGAGGGCCTTATCGGCCACAGAACCCAAAATTGATTACGCCATTGTGATTGGCATAATTTTTAGATCCTACAGTGAAATTTAATTAAAAATTGATTCGGGTCAGATTAAATTGATTTATTTAATGGCATTGTGCTCAAATTGTTTAATATTTTTAATTGTGGCTAGTGGGGCTTGTTGTATTTGAGCACTACACTCCCCATTCTCTCCTATGACCTCATTTTGGCTAATCAAACCTTGAGAAAGGGAGAGAGAGCCGGCTGTTAGAGAGAGAGAGAGAGAGGAGAGAATTGTGCATTTGTGGTTCAAGACTTAGACCTTTTGGAGATTAAGCCCAAGTATTGCTAAATTGGGAAGATTAAAGCTCCTTGGTAAGTGATTCATGCATTTATGGTCATCATTTTTTGAATTCAAGTTTAATAGATGGTCAAGAGCATGAATTAGTTTGAATGTAATGGAATTGAGTTGTATATGTTGGATTTCAAGTTAATAGAAGCATGCATGTAAAGAATTGCTATAGATTTCCATGTTGAGCTTAATTTGTGTAATTTATGTTGAAGTTGAATGAAATCCATGTGTATGACCATTTCTTCACCAAATAAGTTGTGAATAATGTGTATTTCTTACATGCAAGAGTAGATCATGAAAGAATAAGCTTTGCATGTTAGAATTTGATATGTTGGTGATGAATTTGGATTAATTTGAGACATGCATGTAAATGATATAAGAAATTGAGCTTCCTAATGTTGTAATCTTGTATTGGTATCATGTTAATATGTGTATATTTGAGAATTGAGCCATAACATGCATGATTTGTTGGTGAAAAATTTAATTGGAGCTCAAGAACTTAATCTGGAAAATCCAGATTTTTTATGTCCACTCGAGTGGGGTGACTGCCGCTCGAGCAGGAAAATCGTGCTCCCAGCACTTTTTGCACAGTTGGACCTTTGCTCGAGCGAGATGTTTCACGCTCGAGCAGGGAGCTTTTGTAGACAGGCATTCTGCTCGAGCGCTATAACTCATGCTCGAGCGTAATTTTGAGATAACCAGTATTTTTGTAGGCCTTAAGGGTCCGCTCGAGCGGGGAAGTTGACGCTCGAGCGGGGACCCTGTTCTCTGAAATTTTGTATGCTTGTTCTGTGTTTCGTTTTCCATTCTCATTCACTTGTATGCACTCTTAGGCATATGTTAAGAATTGTAAATGAGTTAATGAGATAAGAATAAAGCCTAAAGAGGAATATGTGAATCAAAGAACGGATTGAACTGTTAGTGACCCCTTTTGTGTTCATGAAATGTGTAGGGTCAAGCTCCAGGGCAAATCCACAAGCCAATCACTGTGAGTAATATCGATATTTGAAAGCTTGTTAATGTCCAATTGTTTATTTCCCTTATAAGCTTTATGAGTTGCGAATTGGGATTGTGGACAAAAGTTTGACATGATAGAAATGAATGGAATAAAGGTCATTTTGATAGAAATGAATGGACCGAAGGTCGTTTTGATAGAAATGAATGGACCGAAGGTCGTTTTGATATAAATAAATGGACCGATGGTCATTTTGACATGAATGAGTGGGCCGAAGGCCGTTTTGATATAAATGAGTGGACCTAAGGTTGTTTTGACACGAATGTTTGGGCCGAAGGCCGTTTTGACGTAAACGAATGGGCCGAAGGCCGTTCTGACATAAATAGATGGGCCGAAGGCTGTTTTGACATGAATGGAAATCTGATAGGGCGAAAGGCCAGTATGTTTGGAACTACAGTCATTTGATCTGAATTTTGTATAAGTGTATACATGCTAAGTAGAAATATGCATTGGGCCCAAGGCCGTTCGGAGCATGTTGTCCTTCATATTGCTTATGTAACTTATGTATTCGATATTATTCACTGGGCTATCGCTCACGCTCATTCACGTTTTTATAGGTGAGCCGAGGGAAGTCCAAACCCAGCCCCAGTGAAGTCTGCCAGGAACAACATAAGTTTTGGAGAGTCAGCCTTGTGTCTCATGTACGAGACCCATCCTTGCCATTTTGTTATGTATTTATATTTTGTCTTGTTGGCAAGGACTTTGTGTACATCTGTATATAGTTTTGATATGGGTTGACTCAGTTTGGATGATCCTGTCTGTAACGGATTTTGTGATACTATACTTGTTCTGGGTTATTAACGTATATGTGCATGGTTTGTTTTGAGTGCATATAAGCATGGCTCTATGGACAAAGTTTAAATTTTTGCTTTCGTTTGGCCCCTTTTCTCTGATGAGTTATGTCTGTTAAGGTTTGAGGGTGTAGGTAATCTCAGGATTACTGGCCAGTTATGTCCTTAACCCATAGGGGTGGGTTTGGGTCATGACAACCAACCTCCACTCTCTGTGCAGACCACTCCTCTCCCTTGCCGACCACTGTCTCTTCCTGTAGACTATTTTTTCTGGTCGGCCGACCAATGCAAGTAGCTGGCCGACCACTTCAACTGGTCGGTAGCCTTCCTACACTTTCTGCAGATATTTTCCATGCTAGCTGTGCCAACTGTTGGGCACAGAAAGCATCCTCCATACACTTGATTCAAGCTTCAAGCTTGTTGAACAAGCTTGATGCATGTTGTTCTATAAAAGAGAGCCTCCTCCCTCTTGCTTTAGGTTCAAAAAATTGCTTAGGGCATATACATATCATCTATCTCTATACTTCATCCTTTCTTTACATATTTGTGCTTGAAAGTGCCTTTTCTTCACACTTTTGCACACAAACACATAGTGAAACACCTTCAATCTTGGACTGTGTTCTTGGATGTTTGTTTGAAGCTCAAGGCTTGGTTTTTGCCTCAAAAGTTGCTGTCTTGCTTTGATTCTTCAAGGGTGAGTCTCTAATCCTTTTAAAGCCTTGTTGTAGTTGCTTACTAGGCCACCTTTGCATGCTTATTTTGGCTTGACTCTCAACTGTAAAAAGCTTCATTTTTAAGTAATTGAAATGTTTGTTACCCCCTTTTGTGCCTTGTTTGGCCTTGTTTTGGGCCATCACTTTAGGCCTTTGTAATCACCTTTGTTTGGCCTTCCCACCACTGAAACTCAGAGGAATTTCAGTGGTGGAAACTTGCTTTTGACGTCCCAAATAGGAGGGGGTCATCCCCTCTCCTTGTGTCTTGGTTGCTTGCCTTGTTGGCCTCATGTTTGAGCATGTCTTTTTAGCATGTTTTGGCTCCATCTTAGCATGTCTTAGGCATTATTTCAGCATGGCATAGCGCCGTTTTGGGCTGGATTCATCACTGATTGCTTGCATGTTACACTTGTAGTGTAAATTTTGCATACTAGCCTTACATGCTTGTGTTGATAGTTCATCTTTCTAGCATGTTTTGGTCCTATCTCAGTGTAGACACCCCATTTTTGACCGTCCACAAGACTTGGGCGTCATCGTTTGAACACTCGATGATCATCCATGCTTGTGTTCGTTTTGAGTTCCCAAAGGTCTCGGCTGCGCACCTTGCCTTAGGATCTCTCAAATTGTTTGTTTTGTGCTTGGTTGTGGACTAAGGACTTGTGGTTTTGCTTCTAAGGGAAGAGGGTGGCTTGTTGGCCATCCCTACAACCCATCGACCAAGGCCTTGTGCCATCAGCCTTGTTTCCTTGCTATCGGCCATAAGTGTTGGCCGTTTGGCACTCTTTTTGGTCGATCGACACTCCTTTTGGTCGATCGGCCATATTTTCTAGCCACGACCTTTCCACCTGCTTTTACAGATATTTTTGTGCTAGCTGTGACAACTGGTGAGCACAATTCTCATCCTCCATATGTATGGAGGGATTGAATCAAGACTAAAGCTTGTTCAACAAGCTTGAGGATTGATTTTCTATAAGAAGGGAGGCCCCTCTCCCTTTCCAGAGGTTCTGAAAATTGATATACAAGATATATATCTCTCTATATATATTTTGCCTCTCTCTCCCCATTTGCTCTTGTTTGTGCTCAAAAGTGTAAAATCTTCACACTATTGCACACAAACACCTACTAGAACACCATCCTTTGGTTGTTAAGGTCCTTAGGAGTTGGTTTTAGAGTTTTTGGAGTGGTTTAATCTCAGAAAAGGTGCTGGAGTCGTGTTCTTGAAGGTGTTCTTCAAGGGTGAGAAACTAACCTTTAATCCGTTATTTTGGCTTAAGCTTTTAGAGCTACTTGCATGTTGATTTAAGCTCAACTTTATACTGAAAAAAGTTTTGATTTTTCAGACTTGTGATGTTTGTTTAAGGTCACTTTTGTATTGGGGGTAGTCTACCCTCTCTTAGGCCTTGTTTGGCCTTGTTTTGAACCATCCTTTTAAGCTATTGGGACCACCTTGTTTGGGCCTTCTCACCACTGAAATCCAGAGGATTTTCGGTGATGGAAAGGTAGTTTTGAGGTCCCAAATAGGAGAGGGTCCCCTCTCCTTGTGTTTTGTATGCTAGTACCAATGGCTCATAATAGTAGCATGATTGCTTAGCTTGCTTTGGCTCCATTTCAGCAAGTAGTTGGTGTTATTTTGCCATGTTTTACCTCTGTCTAAAGTTAGTTTGATGACCTCTTGCATGCACCATAAACTTGTAGAGCAATTTTGCATGCTAGCATAACATGCATCTCGTGTTTGGACCATCATTCATGCATGTTTTGGCTCAACTCAAAGGAGCTTTTAGCCTTGTTTTACCATGCTCTAGCTCTGATTTGTATTGTCTTGGTCATGCATGCGTTGCTTTGTATAGCCATGGTTCAATCTAACTTGTTAGCTTTGGGTGTCCAAGTCACTAGCATGCATTGCTTAGACCATTTTCATGATTTGGCATCATTTCATATGTGATTTCAGTCCATATAGTGTGGTCATGCACCCACATTTGTCACCTCTTCCATGCATTGGGAGGTTTGTGTTTTAAGCCTTGAACATGAGCCATTATGCATGTCTTATTGTTTGAGCTTGTGGGATGCCATCTCAGTGGATTTTTGAGCTTATTTTGACATGCCATAACTCTGATTTTTATTGGTTAAGTCATGCCATGTTTGGTTTTAATAGGTGTAGTGTAATACCCCTTTGTAGCCTTGCATGCTTCATGCTTTTGGTCTTTTGTTCTAGCTTGTGTTGGCTAGGTTCAAGCATGCTTTTGGTCTTGTATTGACCTGCCTTGGGACTGTTTTGGTTGCCCTTGGCCCTGTGGGGCTTGCTTTGTATGGTCATGGTGTAAGTCCCTTTGCTAGTTTCAAGCTTTGAGCTTTCTTGCATGCCATACTTGCATTGTTGGGGTGGTTTGGCATCATTCCATGCATGATTTCAGGGCCTATAGTATTGTCATGCATCCATGCTTTTCACTCATTGCTCATGCGCGGGAGTTGTTATCTTCATGCCCTGTTTATGAACCAAAGTGTATGCATGCTTGCATGTGCTTTTGTACTTTATTTCCATAGCATTTTGGCCACTGATTTGGGCATGGCTGAGGTCTGTCCATTTTTAGTTTAAGTCCGTTGAGTATGTGGTTTGCATGTTGTTGCATGCATATTGCATTGCATGTTGTTGCATGCTTGTTATATGACCTCATATTTGCATGCTTGTGTTGCTTTGTTAAGTTAATCATGCATGCATTACATTGGTTTAATATGCTTGTCTTTTGCATGTTGTTGTATGCTAGTTGCATTGCATGACATTGTTGTTGGCATACTCATGTTGCATTAGCTTTGCTTGCATGCTTAGGTTGCATTGCATTGAGTTGGCATGCAATTAGTTTTGATAAGTCAATCATGTTGCATTGCATAGCAGTTTGCATGCTTGCCGCATGGCATTGTGTGTGCATGCCTTGCCTCTTGATCAAGCATGATAGAGGTTAAGGTCCCTTATGTGTTTTTGTGCATTTCATTTAGATTGAATTGTGCGACTCGGCCTCTTTGGCCATCATGCATCGAAATGCGTGATTGATTGCTCGAGAGCCGAGCACTACACTCTTTTGAGTTCCAAACACAATAAGGGGTGTAGTTGCACAACATTTTCTTGCAAATGTATTGTCATGCCTCTGTTTGTACTCTGCTGTAGCAAAAGGAGCAGTTAGCAGGAAGAGATGGCCGATCGGCTATCTAGTGTGCCGATCGCCTAACAATTTTTGGCCAATGGACTCAAAAGTGGTTGATGACACTTATCCCTTGGCCAATGGCTATACCATTTGGCCGATGACCTCTCAGCATGCCCATGGGGTGAATCAGAAGTGTGTTGGAGATTTGTACAATTTTCAAAGGTGTAGAATAGTGCAAATAGAGGCAACATGAGGCATGGCAACGGATTTCCGAGCGAAGCCGACCAAGCATGCATCTCTTCCTCGCGTGCGAGGCCATTTCAGTATTCATGATTAGTTCATATAATTTAATCATTTAATTGGTTTTCTAATATTCATTTAGCTTAGTGTAGCTATTTGTTTCAATTTGGATTGTAATAATTAATTAGCTAGTTAGTTAGTTAATTAGTTGGTTTGTAATCAATTAGCTTAGTGTAGCTAGTTAGTTGATTCATTCGGACCCTCCGTCGAGAGGGCGAATTTTGTAATAAATGTGCGTGAGTGTGTGAATGTCTTCTAACTCCACGTCTTTCTGCCTTTTACTTAACCGCTTACGATGGTTAGTTCCAGGTCATGTTTTGATTAACATCCTTATGCTTGCATGTTTGCATTCATTCATTTGTCTTGCATACACCGGACTCGGCGCGTCATACAAACTGTATTGTATTTCAATACATTTACTTGAATACGTGTTCAACAGCATGTTATCAAGTTGCATTTCACATGACATCTTAGAATAGCTGAGCCTATTTTTAGTTGCATTTTGCATGTGTTGCATTAGCCATTTTAACTTGAACTAGGATCATGCATGATTTCTAACTAGTTCTTTGTTTTGGCTCGGAGTACACTGTAAGTGTTTATGCTTTTGCATCTTGCATGAGTGTGAGTGTTGCCATGACAACATGCTTTCCATGAGGCTATTTGCTTAAGTGATATAATTGCTTGAATGCCTGTGGGTGAAGGTTGGATTACTTGAATTGGAACAATTCATTGAAATGCGAGTTTTAAGCCCACTTAAGAGTGGCAAAATCATGTTTTCTAAGCCCACTTGGGGGTGGCAAAATCCACGTCTTAACCTACTTGCGAGTAGCACCTTCAAACCATTTTCAAACAAACAAACATGAGATGTTTTGTTCCAAGTTAGGCGATCTAGTCTATACTTGTATGCTGTGCGCATCACGTAGTAATGATAGATTAATAAATCGGAATAAAAACACATGTGTTTTTAAAAACAACATATCATGTTAGTAAAGGCCAATCTTTGATCGGGCGAGCGGGGGTGCTCATTGCATGACCTTCCCCTCTCGTATCTAAGTTCTTGAGCTGAGGCAACTTTGGTGATGATAGACACGTGGCCTTAGGCACGAGTCAAGGTTTCCTAAATTTCCCAAAACAAAAACATTTAGGTGGCGACTCTGTATCTGGCAAAGCAGTCCATGTTTGGAACTTCTTTATTAAAATCAGTTTTCCAAAACGATTTGCCGGATTTGGACTCTTTGGTGATTTATCAGTCTTGCGTTGCATTTCGCGAGATTAGATTCAGAACCGCAACATTGAGTCCAAACTGTAATAGCTAATGAACAAAACGGATTTCGCGCCTTCGTGCGTCGAGCCGTGACGTTTGGGCACGTCTACACTCAGCAAGTTTTTGGTGTTGTTTTAGCATGTTATAGCTCTGTTTTGGGTTGGATTGATTGCTCCTTGCATGCTCCTTGCACTTGTAGGGCAATTCGACAAACTAGCCTAATATGCATCATGCTTTGGACCATCATTTTGGAGTGATTTTGGCTCAACACCAGCAAGCTTTTACTCATGCTTTACCATGCTTAAGCTCTGTTTTATGTTGTTTTGGTCATGCATGCCTTGCTTTGTATAGCCATAGTGCATACTAGTTCACTAGCTTTGAATTCCCAAGTCACTAGCATGATTTGGCATCATTTGTTATGTGATTTTAGAGCATGTTCCACTGCCAAGTCCTCACATCTTTCACTCTTTCAATGCTTTGGAGGATTGGTGCTTTATGTCTTAAGTATGAGCCAATATGTATGCCATCTTGCCTAAGCTTTTGGGCTGCCATATCAGTGTGTTCTTGGTGTTGTTTTGCCATGATACAACTTTGATTTTTGTTGGTGAAGTCATCTCATGCTTGGTTTTGGTTGATGTAGTGTAATCCTTCTTATTGGCCTTGTATACTCCATGCTTCATACCCTTCATGCTAGCTTGTTTTGGCTACACTCCGTGCATGTTTTAACCTTGATTTGACATGCTCTAGGATTGTTTTGGGTTGTATTGGCCATATGGTTCATGTTTTGTATAGCTATTGTGCAAGTGCCTATGCTAGTTTTAAGCTTTGAGCCTTCTAGCATGCTATGCTTGTGTTGATTGAGTGGTTTGGCATCATTTCATACATGATTTTAGTGCATATAGTGTAGCTACACTCTCACATTTGTCACTTCTTGATCATGCTTGAGAGCTGTGCTCTTATGCTTAGTTGATGGGCCAATGCATGAGCATGCATTATCTTGCTTTTCATGCCATCATTTCAGAATATTTTGGCCACTGTTATGGAGCCTCATAGGTCTATCTATATTCAGTTTAAGTCCATTGAGCATTGTAGTGCATGCCTCGTGTGTAACATGTTTCACTAGCTTTGATGCATTAGCTTTTCAACATGCCATGCATGCATTGTTTGCACGATAGAATCTTGTGCATGTCATTAGCATTGACAGGTTCATCATGTTGTATGCATTGTATTGCATTGTATTTGGATAGAGTGTTAATCCAAACACGAGAAACGAGGGACGTTTCACACTTGAAGTGATGAAACGTGACTCATTTCTCGATCGCCAACCCTCTTGATCATGCATGATAGAGGTCAAGGCCCTTATGTGTTATTTGTGCATTCATTGACATTGAATTGTGCAAACTTGGCTTCTCGGCCATCGTGCATTGCGATGCTCGGTTGGTGGCTCGAGAGTCGAGTACTACACTCCCTTGAGCTTAAGAAATGATAGGGAGGGTGGTTGTGCACACATAATTGCAAATACACTGATGTGCCCCTTCTTGTTCTCTGTTGCAGCAAACTGGAGTTGGGCAACATTTTCTGGTCGGCAGACTAGTTAAAGCGGCTGGCCAACCACTTTTTCTGATCTGCAGCATGTGTAAGTGGTCTATAGGTGGTCTACACCACCATTAAGTGGTTGGCAACCTTCCTGGAGGTCTCCAAGTTGAGGTAGAAGCTATCTGGAGCTTTGTGCACACATAATTGCAAATACACTTCTCGCCCCGAGGCTCCTCTTTTACTGCTTTACTTAGCTTATTTGCTTAGCTAGCTAATGCTTTGGTTTTGTACTTAATTAGTTAACGCTTAACTAATCAATTTGTGTTGTAATAACTAATTAGTTAACTAGGATTAGTGAGTTAGTTTTGATTTGCAATAATTAGTTTAATTAGCTTAGATTAGTTAACCTTATTATTCAGACCCTCCGTCGAGAGGGCGAATTTTGTAATAAGTGTGCGTGAGTGTGTGAATGTCTTCCAACCCCATTTCTTTCTCCCTTTTACTTATCAACTTTCGATGGTTAGTTTAGGGCATATTTCAATTAGCAGCCTTATGCTATGCATGCGTGCATCATTCATCTGTCTTGCATGCACCGGGCTCGGCGCATCATACAAACTGCATTGTATTTCAATACCAATTTGACCACATGTTATCTAGTTGCATTCATATGCCATTCTAGATAGCTGAGCCTACTTAGTTGCATTTTGCATGTGTTGCATTAGGCATTGTTGACATAGCTAGGATCATGCATTGATTACTAACTAGCTTCTGTTTTGGTTCGGAGTACACTGTGAGTGTTTATGCTTTAGCATCCTTGCATGTGTGTAAGTGACTGCCATGATAGCATGCTTGCCATGAGGCTAACTGTTTAAGTGTTTAACTGCATGAATGCCTGTGGATGAAGACTTCATTGCTTGAATTGGAACAATTCATCAAAATGTGCATTTGAAGCCCACTTGAGATTGGCAAATCATGTTTTATAAGCCCACTTGAGGGTGGCAAAATCCGCGTCTTAGCCTACCTGAGGGTAGCAACTTCAAACCATTTTCAAAAAATAAACATGAGATGTTTTTTTCCAAATCGAGTGATTTAGTCTATAATTGTGTGCTGTGCGCATCACATAGTAAGGTTAGCTAATAAATCGGAATAAGAACACATGTGTTTTCAAAAAATACATATCATGTTAGTAGTGGCCGATCTTTGATCGGGCGAGCGGGGGTGCTCATTTCAGGACCTTCCCTTCTCGTACCCAAGTTCTCGAGCCGAGGCAACTTTGGTGATGAGGGACACGTGGCCTTAGGCACGAGTCAGGGTTTCCTAAATTTCCCCAAAACAAAACATTTAGGTGGCGACTCTGAAATCTAGCAAAGCAGTCCATGTTTGGCGCTTTTTGATTAAAATCGATTTTCCAAAACGATTTGCTGGATTTGGACTCTTTGGTGATTTATCAGTCTTACATTGCACTTTGTGAGATTAGATTCAGAACCGTGACAGGAGACCAAACTGTAGTAGCTAGAACCACAATTCGCGCCCTCGCGCGCGGAGCGGAGTGGAGTTCGGGCGGTCTACACTAGGCAAGCATCCACTACTTTCAACTCATCCATCAGCCATACCTGGGGAGGGATGAAAAACAAGAGAGATTAAAGAATACAGAGGTGTACGTGGAGAGAAAAATGAGAAAGGGTTTTGAGAGAAAAACATAGCCTGAGGACCGAGTGATGTGAGAAACACATGTGGCAAGGGTGGGAAACATTACTTGTAAGAGTTGTGGACATCCTGCAAACTTGGTTGTTTCCCGGCCATGGAAAGCATCCAAACCTATCAAAGTTTCGGCTAGTGTCAAGCCAATGCAGCTCTTGCACTCCTTCAAGCCTTGAGCTACCTCGATCAAGCAAATGCTAGACCCTCCGAAGCTAGGGGCAAGCACAAAATGAGCTTGCATACACAAGCAGAGGGCATGCTACCGAAAACTTTGCCAAAAGTGGTCACCACGGTCACCGGCATCAGAAAATCGATAAATAAGATTGCGGATGTCTAACTCCCCGTTGTGGACCGAAGACTGGGCATCATGCAAAGTGAACCCGCACATCCTTCCCAAAGCTTGGATGTGGCCAAAGTGAGACTGGGGCAAGATCTCCTCATCATGCCAAGATTCCATCAATGCTTGGAATTCTTCAATTGTGGGGCATATCTCTTGTCTGCCAAAGCTAAATACGTGTGTAACCGGATTCCAACATCTAGTCGCGGCATGGAGGAACAAAAAACGCAGCGAGGTGCGACTCAGTGTGAATAGTGTATTTACTCCGAAACCCCAGAAATTCAACTTTTTCGAGCCATCTAAAGTCGCAATCCAATTGGAGACGTTTTCGGCAAAGAATGGTTCCATTTGGGGAAAAAGTGGAGTTGAAATGAAGAAACCCCGAAGCTGGAGTTTTTGTAGAAGATAAGGTAGTGAATGAAAGACAGGTGGCAGCATTCTGGAGGTTCCTAACATTAGTGGCAAACCGGCCAATTGTTTTAGCCGAGCGGCTAGGGCTAGTGGCCGATAGCCATTTCTGGTGGCCGGTAGCCACTTCTTGTCTCTAGTAGAGAGCTTTTAGCCTACCTGTGTGCTGAGGATGCTGAAAACCTGAGTTTGATTCCACTTCGGATACGACCTGCTTTTCTGTTTAACAGTTGTGTTTGTTTATCGAGTTGTTGAACTTTTCTTATCGAGTTCGTTGTAATCCGTTTATCGAGTTTTCATTGTTTTGCTTATCGAGTTGTTTGTTAAAGTTGTCTTGTTTTGTTTGTTATGTTTGTTGTGTCGGTTCACTACCTAGACTTTGCAATGTACAAATGTTCAATGTTCATCACTCTCATTTTCATGTTGTGCGCTGTTATGCGATGCTCAGAATATACAATGCAACACTTTTTAAACAAAAAACTACTTTCATTTCCAATCATGGTTTCTTTTGCAAAAAGAGTACAAGTTTTTAACGAAAAGTAAAAACTGCCTGAGGTTATACAATGTATTAATACTGCCAGCAAAAAGAAAACTAAGCAAGAAAGAAAAGGAACTGAAAAGAAGCATCTGGATCGACCCCGGCCGCCTCAAGATCGAGAGGCCATTTTCGCCCTCTTCCTGGGCATGGCTTTGGAGCTGTCACCATCAGCCCCGCCGTTTGCATCTGGGCTGGAGCCGGATCCAGAACCATCTCCACTGCCCTCCCCTTTTCGAAGCTGTCCCCAGCATCGTCACCTCCCTGAGACGACACTGACTGTGGGCTCGCCGGCTCCTCGTCCTCATCATACTCATCATCATCTGGGACAGGCCCTCGTGAACTGCTCATGGTATGAGTACGCCTATCCCTGCCTCGGCTGTGTGCCGACGTCCCTCATCCCTCTCTCCCTACTGCTGGAGGAGGCACTGAAGGTCCTGCTGTAACTCCTACTAGGGCGCCCAGTAGGGCTGGCATCTGGAAAGGAATCTGAAAAGGACAGTGCGTCAGAATACATCAGATGCAGTGTATCAGATACGCTATACCAGATTCAAAAGATGAATGCCGTGAGCAGTAAATGATTGCAGTGTATGAATGCCGTGAGCAGTAAATGATTACAGTGTATGAATGCCGTGACCTGTAAATGATTGCAGTGTGTGAATGCCGTGAGCAGTAAATGATTGCAGTGTATGAATGCCGTGAACAGTATATAGGATGCAGTGCATCGATGCCGTGAGCGATTTATAAGTGCAGCGTATCAAATGCAGTATTGATAATGTAATGCGTCAGATCAGTATGGAGCATATTATAGAGGGTTTTGGAATGTAGGTTGAAAGAACTTACCGGATGCCGTAAATGCTGAGTAGGTCCATGCTCGTCTGCACCATCTCCATCAGAGAAGTCGACAGCTCGAGAGCCTGCCCGGTGTACTCTATGGATGCTTGTAAATGTGTTTGAGATGATTAGTAATTTGCAATGCGAATACTGAAATGAATTGAGATTGTGGAATGTAACGTATGGTACATACTGGGGTCGGACCTCGAACTCCGACAAGCTCGTGACCAGCTGGGGCAGGAGTGATGGAAATCTGATAAGTCTCTCCAGCGCGTCCCCGGCAGGTCATGGTAGTAGGCAGCTCCAACCATCTTGCTCTCCGCCTCGCCTGGGAGCCTCTCCTGTCATGGGCCTGAGTCGCCCTGGATCCTCCCGCGCTCTCTGCTGCGGCCGGAGCTCTGTCTCTCCCACCCCTTTGAGCGCGGGTCAAAGCTGGCATGAGATATGTCTGGATGAAGACAGTGTAGTCGCCATCAAGCCTAAAGAGGTCGGCGTCCCAACCTATCATGAAATTAATCATCTCCTGTGGGGTGTACCTCTCTGTAATCCTCATGTACGTAGGAAGCGACATCGGAACCACCGGTTCAGGCAAATTGAGGCTCTGTCGCAAGAAGCGCTCCCCCAAGAACCACGCTCGACAAACCGGGCCCTCAAGAAAAACCCAAAATCGGGACGTCTCCCAAGCACCGGCAAACTGATCTCTGACCCCAGCAGGCATCATTGCCCACGACTGCCAGGTGATTGATAAATAGCAAGTGTACAGGTTATTAGCTGTCGTCAGAGATACAATATGAAAGCTGAAATGATTGGAAGGTTTGAACTACCTCTGTTGCGGCTATAGTATCGAAATATCGGCGGAAGAATGAGAAAGACTCTCGGGGCCTCCGCTGGCATCTCACGTCGTATCTGTGTGAATACGGGACCATGGGAGGTGTCTCTACCTCTGGCTCTGGGGCAAGCCTCAAGAAATAGGCATACACCCATAACTACAGAATGTAAGAGGGTAACAGTGAGTATATGTCAAGACAAATGCAGATAAAACAAGAATCAGATGATATGCAGTGCATTGTATAGTGTGAGTGGTGTACAGATAATGTAAAGCAGTAGGCAGTGTGTGCAACGTGCAATGTACGGAGTACAGGTAATGTAAAGTGGAAATGTAAAGAAGAAGGGAAGGACGTAAAGCAGAAGGGAAGGACATACCTCCGAAGCCCTCCAGTATCCTCCCAGCAGGTGCCCGCTCCGGCGAGAAGAGAAGCTCATGTATCCATATAATGTGGCGAGGCCAGCGCCGCCCCAGTCGTAGTAACAAACCTGGGACGGGTCCACCAAGGCGCTCAGGAGGTAGAGTCCGACGGTGTTCACCCGGTCGGTGAAGAGAGTAGAGCCAAACAAGAACATGAGGAACCCCCGAGCGTAGTGCTTGGTCTCCTCGCGGGTCGTCGGTGTCTCCCCTCTAAAGTAGTCCGCGAACTATGAATACCGCACCATCCCTGGTCGGGAGATGGCGAGTCCCCAGTAGGTAAATCTGAGCAGCATCCCACTCACCATGTCGGTGTCATAAGGAATCGGATGACCCCCTACCCCTATGCCAGTGAGCATAGAGAAGTCAAAGGGAGTCATCGTCATCTCCCCTACTGTAGAGAAATGGAAGGAATTGGTGGTATCCCACCACCTCTCTACTAAAGAACCTAGAAGAGGCTAGCTGGCAATGAGACGTGACAGTCCTATGCAGAATGTGCCAAAACCAGCCTCGTCGACGATGTGACGGACGGCGTCGGGCAGCTCCATGTACCAGCCCCGTGCGGCAATAGTCCCGTAGCCTCGAAAGGCATGTGAATCTCCCTGTGAGTAAAATAAACAGACGCAAGGCAGTTTAAGAAATATAGTGCAAGGGTATGCTCAAGATAAACAGAAAAAGATGCAGTTCACAAGTGTGTTTGGGTTGAATAGCTGAAGAGCAGTGTGAATGTGATCTACACTGCGGAATGAAAAGAGGAAGTGCATACCTTAGAGGCGCCGTGGGATAAGTGTGACTCTAGCTTGCGCAGTAGGAGGTCCTCCGATGCACCTCGCGCAAACCCCCTGAACTGGCGGATGCCACAGGGAGGCAGCACGTGTACCTCGGGATGGTACGTCGCCAGATCGAACGGTCGAATGCCTAGTGGCAAAGGCTCAAACTCGGGATCCATCTCCATCCACGGAGGAGCCCCGCCGTATGGGATGTCATCCGCCATCTCAAGAGGGATGAGAAGATGATCGGAAATGTGGAAAATGGACGGAAATGCCGAAAGTCAACAAAAAGTCAACTCCGAGGAAGGAAAAATGAAAGAAAATGCCAAGGCTCGGAAGAGGGCACGAAAATCAAGGGTGACTCGGGGGAAACAAACCCCGAATGGTGGAAATCAAGAAAGAGACACTGAAAACACTTTTTGATTGGTTTAAGATGTTCAAAACCGAAAGAATTGTACGAATAAGATGTTTGTGGGACGTTTGAAAATGCGTAGAAAGCGCAGATCAGAAGGAGAAAATAGTCTAGAACAAGGGAGGAGGGAGGATTTTCGAACTTGGAGAAGTGATAGAATACAGTTTAAAGCCCTATACTTAAAGACCTGTGGTGAAAAGTGAAGTTTGCCCTGAATCTGCCATTGATGGTCGACCGGCCACATTGTTGGCCGACCGTCCAAGTTGTTGGCAGATGACCACGTTTGGTGGCCGATGGGTGGCTGATGGCTTCCTTTTGTGGCCGATGGACCTCCAATGCTCTTTTTTGGGGTTATGTTGTTGATTTGTGCCCTCATCTCTCAAGAAAGTTCAAGAAAATACACTTTTAAGCTCAAGTGGTCTTCGTGGAAGCTCCGAACTGTGTTTCTAGTGCGTGGCACTCAATACGAACAAAGTGTATCCTTTTTCGTATCCTTTTGTATACCACAAGATCGACGAATCACTTTTGAATATGTTGCGTTAGCGCATTTTGTCATGTATGCAAGGCTCGCGTTGTTATGCATCTTTTCACTCGTGCATAGAATACGCACTTCTTGTTTGCATAGAATACGCATGTTGCATTGTGTTGCATTGTACATGCTTTTTTTCAACTCGCATAGAAGTTGTCCATACCTGTTGCATAGAATGTACATTGTAAGTTTGCATAGAACGTGCATTTGTCTCTCTCCCATGGAACATGCATTTCTCACCTTGCATAGAATATGTATCTCGATGTTGCATGGAGCATACATTCACCACGTCTGCATAAGATATGTACTTCTTACACTTGCATAGAATATGCACTTCTCGTATTCGCATGGAACATGCATTTGGTGTCTAGCATAGAGCATGTTGATTGATCTTGCATAGAACATGCATTGTATTGCATTGTACCTGTTATGTTTCTTTCTTATGCAAGCACGATATTGTATGTACAACTCATTCAATGTTGGCGTAACTGGACGATATTGTATGTATGGTTCATTCAGAGGAATTCCGGGTAAAACTAGTCCTCTCTTTCAACTTATCTCGTTGGTTAGAGACATTCAGGCACACCCGATGTCTACACCGACATCTTGTAGGTGCCCTCTCTTGCGTGTGATACACTGAGAGGTGATTCCTTTCCCTCTCTTGCGTGTGATACGTTGAGAGGTGATTCCTTTCCCTCTCTCACGTGTGATACGCCGAGAGGTGTTTCCTTTCCCTCTCACGTGTGTGATACGCTGAGAGGTGATTCCTTTCCCACTCTCACGTGTGATACGCTGAGAGGTGTTTCCTTTCCCTCTCTCACGTGTGATACACTGAGAGGTGCTTCCTTTCCCTCTCTCGCGTGTGATACGCCAAGAGGTGTTTCCTTTCCCTCTCTCGCGTGTGATACGTTGAGAGGTGATCCCATTCCCTCTCTAGCGTGTGATACTCCGAGAGGTGTTTCCTTTCCCTCTCTCGCGTGTGATACGCTAAGAGTTGACCCCTTTCCCTCTCTTGCGTGTGATACGCTGAGAGGTGATTCCTTTCCCTCTCTTGTGTGTGATACGCCGAGAGGTGTTTCCTTTCCCTCTCTCACGTGTGATATGCTGAGAGGTGCTTCATTTCCCTCTCTCGCGTGTGATACGCTGAGAGGTGATCCCTTTCCCTCTCTTGCGTGTGATACACTGAGAGGTGTTTCCTTTCCCTCTCTCGCGTGTGATATGCTGAGAGGTGATCCCTTTCCCTCTCTTGTGTGTGACACGCTGAGAGGTGTTTCCTTTCCCGCTCTCACGTGTGATACGCTGAGAGGTGCTTCCTTTTCCCCTCTCGCGTGTGATACGCTAAGAGGTGTTTCGTTTGAGGCTTCAGGTATTCCTAATAGTCGCTTTTAGCCTTTCCTATATGAGGCACAGTGAAGATTGCATAATTTTCTTACATCCTTTTTGTGAGAAATACGTTTCGACTTATGATTCTCACGCGTGGCATGTTTATTTACGTACTTCTTCTCATGAGTGAGATTGTTGTATTTGTTGGTTTGCTTAAAATGTCGTATTTTCTTTGCATAATTCTTGCATTTAAATGCTTCATTACAGCCCTCTTCACATGATCATGAGCTATGCTCTTGCATTTTGCATGCTTTTCGCATTTTACCCCGGCCTGCGGGCACATCTATGTATTGTTATCTTATTTGTTTGTCTAAGTCTTCAGCCTTGTCAAAAATGGGTTGTCTCTAGGCTTTGACATTCACTCACGTCATTTCATGACTTCCGAGTTCTGTCAAAGAGGGGCAACTGTAGACACCCCATTTTTGACTGTCCTCAAGGCTTGGACGTCATTGTTTGAACACTCGATGATCATCCATGTTCGTGTTCGTTTTAAGCACCTGAAGTTCCTGGCGGAGTGCCTTGCCATCAGACCTCTTAACTTGTTTGTGTTATGCTTGGTTGTGGACCAAGGGCTTGTAGCCTTACTTCTGGGGAAGAGGGTGGCCTGCTGGCCAACCCTACAACCCCTCGGCCAGGGCTTATGTCCATCGGCCATCAGTGGTGGCCGGTCGGCTACATTGATGGCCGGTTGGCCTCATTAATGGCCGGTTGGCCTCATTAATGGCCAGTTGGCCACTAATGATGGCCGGCGGCCCTTTTTCTGCTTTTTAAGATATTTTGTATGCCAGCTGTGCCAGCTGTTAGTCACTGAAGCCATCCTCCATACACGTATGGAGGGATGGAAACAAGCTTTTAGCTTGTTTTCCTATATAAGGGGAGATCCCTCCCCCTTTTAGAGGGTTCTGAAATTTTTGGAAGCAAAATTTTATTCTCTCTAGAATTCTCTCCCTCTCTCTCTATATTGTGCTATATTGTGCGTGAAAGTGAGTTTTCTTTGCATTTTTGCACACAACCACTTAGCCAAACACCACCACCTTGGAGCTGAGGTTCTTGAAGGGTTTGTTTGGACTCAAAAAGCTGGTTTTAGCTCAGAGTTGTAGGTGTTTAGCCGCTGTGCTTCATAGGTAAGCATTTACTCCTTTAAAGGTTGTTTTTGTACACTAGTTTGGGCCCCCTTTGCATGTTGTTTTGGCCTAGTTGTCAACTACAAAAACCTCTATTTTTAAGTGTTAAAAATGGTTGTTTGAGGCTCTTTTGGAGTTAGGGGTGGTCCACCCTCCTTTGTTGCTTATTTGCTAAACTTTGTGCCATCTTTTAAAGCTCTTCAAACAATCTTGTTTTGGCCTTTTGACAACTGAATTCTAGGGGAATTTCAATGGTAGAAAGTTTGTTTTGAGGTCCAAAATGGGAGGGGATGGCCTCCCCTCCTTGTCTCTGTGTGCCATGCCTTGTTAGTACTACAAAGTAGCATCTTTTTATGGCTTATGTTGGCTTGTTCTCAGCATATTTTTGGTCTTATTTTAACATGTTATAACTCTGTTTTGGGCTAGTTGGAGCACCTCTTGCTTGCTTCTTGCACTTGTAGTGTAATCATGCTTGCTAGCCTAGCTTACTTGATGTTGTAGCCTATTATTTTAGCATGTGTTGGCTCCAGTCCAGCACATTTTTGCTCATGTTTTGCCATGTTTAAACTCTGTTTTGAGTGGTCTTGGTCCCTTGGGACTTGCTTTGTATAGCTGTAGTGTAGCTGGCCTTTACTAGTTTTGTGTTTTAGGTCCTCTAGCATGCCTTATTTGTGATGATTGCATGTTTTGGCATCATTTAGCATGCAATTTCAGTGCATATGGTGTAGTCACACTCTTACATATTCCACTCTTTCATCACTTTTGGGAGTTGTGCTCTATGCTTTGCTTGTGAGCCTACATGCGAACACGCTTTTCTTGCTATTCGAGTTTCAATTTTAGCATGTTGTAGCCTCTAATTTAGCATGATTAAGCTCTGTCCAGAGCTGGTTTGGTTGTTTATGCTTTATATTGCATGCTTCTAGAGTGATGCTCTTTACTAGCTTAATGTATTTGGCTTTTGAGCATGTCTTGTATGGATTGTTTGCATGATTTAGTGTCTTGAGCATGCCATTTCAGCATTGAAAATCTGCCACCTCCCTCATTTCTTCATCTTTTTTTCTTTTTTTTTTATTTGCTTTGAGAGTTGGTTGGCCTTGGGATTGTGTTTAAGCTTGGGATTGGGGATTGTGTTTAAGCTTGGGATTGAGGCTTGTGCTTAAATGGCTTTAACCCTCTTTTGAGGGTTCCTCCTAGTCAAAGGCACGGTCTCTCATATGCCTTACACCATTCTTTTGGTTGACCTCCTCTCCTTAGAGGACTTGCACATTGGACTTAACCAAATAAAGGATGGTTTGGTAAAGTTACAATGAGTAAATAAGAATTGAACAAAGTAAAACAGGCCAAAATAACATATGCGTGTTGCATTGCATGTGTTGGGATTGGACGTTAATCCAAACACAAGAAATGTGGCACGTTTCATACTCAAAGTGATGAAACGTGTTGCATTTATTGGTCACTATCCCCCTTGATCATGCATGATATAGGGGAGGCACTTTGGGTCTTATGTGCACATTCATTAAGCTTGTACAAGCTTGGTTCTTGGCCACCATGCATTGAAAATGCTTGGTTGGTGGCTTAAGAGCCAAGTGCCATGCTCCTTTGAGCTTGACACATGATAAGGAAGGTGGTAGTACATACATTTCCTTGCAAATACACTAGCCATGCCTCTGTTTGCTCTCTATTGCAGTAAAAGCAGGAATTTCAGGGAAGCAGTGGCCAACCGGCCACATATACTAGCCTGACCGTCCATCAAATCAGCCGACCGGCCATAAGTAGTGGCCGATAGCCATCATTTCTAGCCGATCAGCCATCAGTGTATTCTTGAGATCAAACAGAAGCAGTCTGGAGGTTGGCACAATTTTTAGAGGTCCAAAGATGTGAAAACAGAGGCATCTAGAGGCAAGGTAGTGGATTTTCGGGGCGAAGCCAACCTAGCATGCATGCCTCCCTCGCTTGCGAGGCCATTTTACCACTCTACTAGCTAGTTCTAGTTGATTACATGTGTTGTAATTAATTAGTTTAATCTGTGTTGTAATAATTTAATTAGCTTAGAATAGTTAGTTAATTTAGTTTCAATTGTGTTTTAATAATTAATCAACTAAGTTGGTTAATTAGTTGGTTTGTAATAGTTAGCTTAGCTTAGCGCAGGTAATTAGCTTATTTATTCGGACCCTCCTTTGCGAGGGCACAATGTTGTAATAAGGGTGCATGTGTGTGTGCATGTCTTCCAATCCCACTTCTTTCTCTCTTTTACTTAACCGCTTTCGATGGTTAGTTTACGGCACATTTCAATTAGCATACCTTATGCTTGCATGTTTGCATCATTCATTTGTCTTACATGCACCGGGTTGGGCGCATCATTCAAACTGCATCGTATTTCAATACCGATTTGAATACATGTATCAAATTGTTGCATTCATATGCCATCTTAGGTAGCCGAGCCTATTTAGTTGCATTATTGCATGTGTTACATTAGGCATCTAGCATAGTTGGGATCATGCATATTTCTAACTAGCTTTTCTTTTGACTCGGAGTACACTGTAAGTGTTACACTTTAGCATACTTGCATGAGTGTGAGTGTTGCCATGATAGCATGCTTGCCATGAGACTATGTGCTTAAGTGATTAACTGCATGAATGTCTGTGGGTGGAGGCTTGGTTGCCTGAATTGGAACAATTCATCAAATGTGAGTTTTAAGCCCACTTTGCGAAGTGGCAAAACCATGTTTTCAAGCCCACTTTGAGGGTGGTAAATCTGCGATTTAGCCTACTTGGGATTAGCACTTTCAAACCATTTTCAAAAACAAACATGAATTGCTTTCTTCCAATTCTTGTGATTTAGTCTATATTTGTATGCTGTGCACATCACATGGTAAAGTTAGCTAATAACTAGATAAGAACACATGAGGTTTATAAAACAACATATCATGCTTAATAGAGGCCGATCCTTTGATCAGATGAGCGGGGGTGCTCATTGCATGACCTTCTCCTCTCGTACCCAAGTTACCGAGCCGAGGGAACTTTGGTGATGATGAACATGTGGCCTTTGGCACGAATCAGGGTTTCCTAAATTTCCCAAAATAAAACATTTAGGTGGTGACTCTGTAATCTGGCAAAGCAGCCCATGTTCGGCGCTTTTTATTCAAAATCGATTTTCCAAAATAATTTGCCGGATTTGGACTCTTTGGTGTTTATCAGTCTCACATTGCACTTTGTGAGATTAGATTCAGAACTGTGACAGGAGTTCGAATTGTAGCAGACCAATTCGTGCCTCTCCGAAAGGGAGGCGCGCGAAGAAAGTCGGGTCTACACATATGGCTCACATTAGTTGAAAACACATAAGAGGAACTATCCTTCCCATGATTTAGATCTAGCAATTGTGATCATTGCCTTGAAGATTTGGAGGCATTACCTTTATGGTGAGAAGTTTGAGATGTTTTCTGATCATAAGAGTTTGAAATATCTATTCTCATAGAAAGACCTAAATTTGAGGCAGATAAGGTGGATAGAGCCTATGGAGGATTACGACTTTGAGTTGCACTATCATCCAGGGAAAGCCATTGTAGTGGCTGATGCCTTGAGTAAAAAGTCCTTTAGTAGAGTAACGAGTATTGCCACCTGGGAATAGGAGATGTTGGGTGCTATTGGCGAGTTTGACTTACATCTTGTTGAGTCCGTTGAGTCAGTAGCCTTGTTTTCGATAGTTACACAACCTGTACTTGTGAGCCGAGTTATAGCAGCGTAGAGGAGTGACTTTGAGATAGAAACCCTTCGAGAGAAGATCTCCAATGGGAAGGTAAAAAGAGGCTTGAATGTGTACTTTGACTCGAGTGTTAGATACCTAGACCGTCTTTTCGTGCTTGAGTCTTGCCGAGAGGAAGTACTCTGAGAGTTTCACCATGCATGTCGTGCGGTGCACTTGGGAAGCACAAAGATGTATCATGATCTCAGTTGCCAGTTTTGGTGGAGGGGGATAAAGAGAGACGTAGCCGTGTTCATGTCGAGGTGCCTTACTTTTCAATAAGTAAATGATGAGCACAAAGGCCAGCAGGTTTGCTACAACCCTTGCCTATAGCCGAATGGAAGTGGGAGCATATCATGATGGACTTTGTTGTGGGTCTTCTAAGGACTCAACGGGGTAATGATGCCATTTGGGTGGTGGTTGACTAATTGACCAAGTCAGCACACTTTGTACTTATGCTCATGAGTGACTCGATAGAATATCTAGCCGACCTTTACATTAGGGACATAGTTCAACTTCATGGGGTCCCTGTGACTATTGTTTCGGATAGAGATTCGCATTTTACGGCTCGGTTGTGGCAGAGCCTGCAGAATGCCTTGGGCACTAGGTTGACTTTTAGTACCGTCTATCATCCTCAGACCAAAGGGCAGTCAGAACGTACTATTCAGATCCCTCGAGGATATGCTTTGAGGTTGTGTCCTTGACTTTAAAGGGTCATAGGAGAGACATTTGCCCTTAGTAGAGTTTGCCTATAACAATAGCTTTTAGTTGATAATTGGCATGGCACCGTTTGAGGCCTTGTATGGCCGACCGTGTAGATCACCTGTATGTTGGGCCGAGGTTGGTGATGCACTAATGTTGGGTCCAGAGTTAGTTCGAGAAATGATGGAGAAGATTGCACTTATCCGTAAGAGGTTGGTTACGGCTCAAAGTCGGTAGAAGAGCTATGCCGACCATAGGAGGAGATTGTTTTCCTTTGAGGTGGGTGATCTCGTCATCTTGAAGATATCACCTAGACAGGGTTTGATGAGGTTTGAAAAGAGTGAAAAGTTGTATCCTAGGTTAATTTGGGCCCTTTGAGATCCTAGAGCTGATTGGGCTGGTAGCTTATCGTTTGGCCTTGCCGCCACAGTTTTTTCGGGGTTCATGACGTGTTTCATATCTGTGTGCTCTAGAAGTATGAGCTGGATCCATCACACGTGTTGGATTGGACGGAGTTAGAAGTAGACTGAGGATGCCTCATCTAAGCAAAGACCTTGTTAGAGTTTTAGATACTCGAGACCAAGTCTTACGAGGCAAGATGATTCCATTGGTAAAAGTATTGCTGGTGACACCACGAGGTTTAGAAGGCCACTTGGGAGCGTTAAGAAAAAGTCCATGACAAATATCCGGACTTATTTGTTGATATTTGAACTTGTATTGAAAACTTCATAATGTTAATGAAATGTAAACATTGCGTATGTTTTGAAAATATGAATTGCATTTTCAGTATTGGAAACTCGTTTATCAAGTGGATGAGAATGAATGACCAATGTATTGGTCATGGTGATGAATTTGATTGACTATCATTGTTGTAATTGGTTTAAACTTGGTTTTCATGTGTGGTTTAAAAATTTCAGGGATAAAATTCCTAAAGAATGAAAGACTATAGCGATTCTGGTTTGGACTCGACCCATTTGATGTTTTGGATATGGGTTTCATCGTCTTATATAGTTATCCATGTCTTGTTTTCCCTTATATCTCTTTGAGTTTGGCTTTTGAGATGTGTTGATTGCGTTTGGAACAGGTTGGTAGCTTGTTTTTCAAACTTTTGTTCCCCAGATTTTTGTTCCTTCGCTCAAGCGACACTTTTTGCGCTCGAGCGGTCTTTATGAACCTTAGTACTTTTGCAGGTCTACAAAAATAATGGGAGTTTGTATTCTTTTCTTGAGCGAAGCTTCTTGCGCTCGAGCGACGACTTCTGTCTGCAAAACTACTGGGAGTTTGTATTCTGCGCTCAAGCGGTAAAACTTATTATGTCTGGTCACTCGAGCGACACATCTTGCGCTCAAGCGAACTATGCATATATTTAGTTCGTAAACAACTCATTTTAAGTCACTTTTTCATATCTCTCTCTCTCTCTAAACATTTCAAAACCCTAATATCTCTCACTCTCTCTCTAAAACTCATCTTTAACCTAGAAATACACTATCATCCATTAATCTCTACACTCTAGTCCCTTTGTTAAAAGGGTAGAGCTCACCTAGAGCTTCCATTTGATCGAAGGAAAGTCCATTTTTGATGTCTTTGAAGTTTTTATTTGCTCTCTCTCGTCTTCTAGGTTTGAGGTAGGGATATCTCTACCCTTTTTATGAGCTTTAACTTAGTTATTTGTTATTTCTAAACAATATTGAGATTTTAGAAGATTTGAAACAAATCAAGGTTTTCATGTAAAAATCAAAAAAGGGGTTTTTCATATGGACTCTTAAAAATGACTTTGATGTTGGAAATAAATGTTGAGTTGGAGAGAAATGGTTGATTTTGATACTTGGGGTTCATTTTTGGAAAGAACAAGAATTTTGCCCTAAATGCCTCAAATGTTGGTTTTGTATATATAATGAAATTGGATTGATATTGATAAGGATGGTAGAGTTGGATATGTATTATCACTCACCACTTGAAATTGGAAAGTTTATCTTTTTGGAATTTAAATTATCTGTTTAGAAATTTCTATTTCAGGCTATCGATGGAGGATAGCTATGAGTGTTGTAGAAATTGCAAATGAATTAGGAGAATTGAAACTATTTCCTCATTCATTTGCATTGAACATTATCTTACACTTATACATTGAAAATGTTACTGTCTTGAGAAAATGGGTGAATCTAGGAAAGGATTTATTGTTACATCAAATAAGTTGGCTTGTGTGTCCTGGGTGAAAGTCCCGAAAACTACACGTATACATGGGTGCCGATCCCTGCAGATGAAATTTCTATGAAATGGCAATAGTAGTGCTTGTATAGCCTACGTTTACATGGGTCCCGGTTTACGGTTTCCTCTAGACAAATTTCTAGGAAAGGTTGGATTGTTTTGAAATTCCCAGAGTGTGATTCATTGCCCTACTTTCTATTATAATGGAAATGGTTTATGAATCGAGACATTAGCTTGGCATTGCATAGTTTTGGAAAGAGGTATAAAAATGTTTTGGCATGAGCATTGCATATGCATTCACTTTATAGCTTTGTTAAGATTCATATACTGTGTTGGATTATCTTTACTGGGCTTTGGCTCACCTTATGTGGTAAAAACATTTAAGGTGCTGATGATATGTCTCCACCAAGGACTTAGCTTGGAAGGACTGTGGAGCTGATGACTCATTGTTGTTATTTTGTATTTAATTTTGTACAATCCTAGGACTTTATTTGTATTAAGCTTAAGACTCACTTTTGATGTACCTAAGCATAGACTTGGATAGATGTAAGCCATTAGGGCATATGATTATCTGTTAGCTTTTATGTCCTTTCACTATCTTGTAACACATGTCGTAGATTCAAGATGTACTATTTGTGAATGTGTATCACATGTGTCACCTTTTGTATATCTAACTCTGATTAATGAAGGCTTATCATTTTAGTTATGTGGTTATTTATCAGTTATTGGGAGATGGGTACATTGTGTTTATTTTGGGATGTTACAATCTTTGAGCTCATTCTTCTCCTTTCAAGTGCCAAAATTTGAGAATTCACCTTAGAGAGAGAGAGAGAGAGAGAGAGAGAAGGGAAAGATTGAAGGAGAACTTGAAGATTTAGCTAGAGTTGGTCAAGATAGTGCAAGAATTAGTTTGTTTGGAAGCTCTAGGTAAGAATTTAACCCTCAATTCTTGAAGATAATTTATTTTAGAGTTGAGTTCATGGAGTAGACATGATCATTTGCATGTATTTTGTTATAAGATATCAAGAAAGTGTTGTAGCTTTATATGCATGCATGAATATGTGAAGTTTTATCAATTTGAGTTTGGTTTTGGTTATCTTTGTTGTGTTTGAGAGTTAATTTGTACATGTGTCTTTGATTCTTCATGTTTTGGCCTATAAATTCATTTTTCGAGAATTATGGAAAAGAATTTTGCACATGCATGGAGCCTTTGAGCTCAAATTTGTTAAATTCATGAGTTTTGAAAAAATAAATAAATAGATAAATAAAAAGAAAAAAGAGAGAGTTTGTAAATCTTACATACATGAAGGTTTTGAACTCAATTTTGCTAAATTGATGAGTTTTGAGCAAAGGGTTTGCATATGATCATGTATTTATGTTTATTGAAGAGTTTAAGCTTAAACAACAAGCCATGCATAAGGTTTTCTTTTGAAATGGTGTATGGAAGCTCAAACTTTAAGTTTGGAAATCCAAAAATTCTACAGACCGCTCCAGCAGTGGATATTTCGTTCGAGCTCAGATTGTGTGGTTCCAACAATTTTGTAGACTTCACAGACCACTCAAGCAGTCATCACTCTGCTCAAGCGCACTTGAAGACCATCCAACATATTTGTAGACTGCATAGTCTACTCGAGCTACCAAGGGTCCACTCGAGCTGTAAGGCTCTTTTCAGCATATTTTTGAAAGATGTTTTGTGTTCATATCTTCATTTCCATCTTCTTCTAAGCATGTCTAGGCATGAATTATGATTCATTGGAACTGATAAGTAAGAAAACAACATGAGTAATTGAATTAGAAAGGAGAAGAAAGAATCATTCGATTTGAGCAATGTGTTACAGTATGTATGGTTTTGTGAATGTGTAGGTTCGAATGTTAAGGAAGAACATTAAACTAGTTGAGGTAAGTAATGTCTTTGTAACAGTATTTTTGTATGAACTACTTTGACATTAGTTTTGCTACACAATGAATTATGAAACCTTCTCTGTGTACAAGTGATGAGATATGACAAGATTTTTGAATAAGTACTTTGAGATGCTAAGTTTTACTTTGAGACTCTGAATTGTGTACAATGTGATAAACTTTCCAAAAATGAGATTTGGTAAAGAATGAATGAGTTTCCTTTTGAACGACGATTATAAAAATGTGCTTTGATCATTCGGAAACTACTATTTTGTCTGTGATCCGTAAGTGACGTTTTGTATAAGTTATTGAACTGTTGTAAGTGTTCTGTATGATGTCGATCTCTGATGATTGTTTGCATGACTTCGATAGTAATCATTCTGTATAGAATCTATACGTAATTGACGCGTTGTATGCTTTCAATGGTAATTGTTTTGTATGGTATCGATATGTAAAAGACTTTTTGAATGAGCTTATCAAATGTATAAGCCATCAAGTGTGATGTTCTGTATAAGTCATCAAAGTGATGCTCCAGATTTTGTATTAGTCATCAATGTGATGTTCCATATTTTGTATAAAGCATCATTGTGATGTTCCATATTTCTTATAAGTTATCAAAGTGATGTTCTATATGAGACACCAATAAGGATGTTTCGAATGAAGTCATTCTATATAAATGTTTCATATGGTATTTCAGCAAGTTAAATAAGGCCTTTGGGCACATTGCAATGTGTTAAGTTATGAAAAGTTTAATAAACTGTATTTGTTATTATATGTTTTCGAAACAAGCTTTAATTATGTCAAGAACTTTATTAATTATCTTGAGATTATATTGTTTTGATAAGTTATGAGACTCATTCATTCAACTCCTTTACATTGAGATTACTCATTGGGCTTCCAGCTCACTCCGCTTATATATATGTATGTAGGTGAGCATCAGAAAGTTCAACATTAGAGACTGCTTTGGAGTTAGCCTTTTTGTGTATCACCGGAGTTGTGCCTTTGCATCAAGGCCTTAGTTTTTGTTTTGGCCAAGCTCGAAAAGCTTCGATTTTGTATAGTTGCTATGCTATAATTTTGATCTTGGGTTATGTATATATAATGAACGTTTGTAAATATTATGGCATGATGTGAGATATGTTTTGTTTGCTTCTGTTCACAGCATGTATGCATAGCTCAATGGACAAATTTTTATATTATGCTCTCGCTTCAGGCCTCATATATTTAATTATTATATTTTAAAATTCATGTCTGACGCCGCAGGTAATCTCATGATTATTGGCCAGTCACGATCTAAACCTCTAGGGGACAGGTTTGGGTCGTGACAATTGCCCTGTTAGATTTTGATATCGAAAATGAGACATCTCATGTCCCTTTGGTTACCAATCGCCGTCGTGACAGAAGTCAATCTATTAAAAGAACCACTGCTCATGCCCCCAGTTTCGCAAGAGGTAGGTCAATGTCAAAAAGAAATGGTGCTTGTTGATTTGGAGGCTGAGGCTTTTGGTTCCTCTTCTACCTAGGAGTTTGCCAAAGTCGAGGCTGAACATAAGAGCCTGATAGAGATGAAGCTTGAGAAAAGAACTGCTAGCCCTTCTACTATTGTTCCTGATGATGAGGCCCTGGCTGTTGAATGGGATAAAAAGAGAAGGAAAGAGACAGGAAAAGAGAAGGTTGGGGAGGCTTCTGAGGAGCTTGTTGTTGATGAATTGTTTAAGCAATGAGAACCATCGATGCTACACCAAGGCAGGCACATTTGTACTTCTAACTATGTTATTGCTTTTCGTGAACTCACGTTGACCTTACCATGACCCTACTTCTACCTATGGACATGGTAGATCACAATGGACCCCGTGACATTCTAATTATGAAGGGGACTCTATAGATGATGACTGTTGTAAGTGTTTTGATACTCCATTTTTGTTCTTTTTTGTTAAGCTGTACTGCTTCATTTCTTTATTGGTTTTTGTTGTTGTAGTGTATTAAGAGGATGTACCTTTCTATAACCTGTATTGGTTTTTGTTGTTGTAGTGTATTAATGGAGGCAACTATGATTAATTACAGGTTGACTATGGGCCTAGAGAATGAGAAATAGGGCTGAAGAGTCGCAAAACTTTTTGGCTGAATAAGGTCTCTACTACTGCTGAGAAGTCCAAAGATACTACTATTGAGATGCAGACGGAGCTTAAAGGGAAGGTTGCTAAGCGCGAGGCCGTTACCACTGTTATGGCGGCTGAGCGAACCACTTTGGAGACAGAGTACTAGCAATAGGGCTGGAATGAAGCTAGCACGACTTATAAGGAGGAAGTACTTGTCCTTCATGACAAGCTTTTCCTGAAAGGATGGATGAGTGCCTTGGCCACCATTGAGGTCCCTGAAGAGTCTCTCTTGTTTCAAAATGTCCCTGTTCCCTCCAAGTCTTTTGGTCCTAAAGCTGCTGCAACCTTACAATCCAAGGTTTCTCCAGCCACTGGTTTTGCTAGCATGATCCCAGAGAAGTGTGCTACCCAGAAATCAGTAAAAGTTAATAAAAGGATGGACCAAGAGGGAGATATTACAGAAGAAAGAATTACTGAAGCTTCTACTGCCTAAGATGTTGGTACTGCCTTTGCTTCTCCTTCCAAGGTCGTTCCAGATGAAGTTGTAGTACCTGCTATTGAAGAACCCTCTTTGAATTCTAGTAAATCAAATGGCTTTTGACTCAACTTTATTTTCTTCTTTTTGCTTTTCTTTTTGTTATGCTGGAGCTCGGTTTATCTGATGAGTTTCCCCCTTTATCTCTAAGACAATATTTCTTTTTTGATGTTTGTGAGGCTGTTGTGCATTGGGATGATATTTTTGCTTTAATTTTGCAATTTAAAGGTGGTATTTTGCTGCCATATCTGGATATATTTGCACTATTTGCCTCCGACTGAGCACTGTTAGGACTATCGGGCCAAACAACTTCTTGGCCTGATCATATGATATATGCTTGAATCTCATAGAGTCGAAGAAGAGTGTCTTACTTAGGTCCAGGTTTTGTATGAAAAAATAATTGTTTGCCTCCACCTAGAGCTGAGTAAAACTTGTGCTCAAAACTTGCTTTTGAAAGAATGGTTCAAGTATGTCCCAACTTTGTTTGTATGCAGGAACACTGAAGTGTTGGATTTAAAGCATCTCTACTTAAGAGAAAGTCATTTTCAATGTTAAAAATCCTGATATTTTGAGAAGTAAAAAATTGACCACGTTTAAAAATTCGTTAGTTAAACATAATTTTCACGAAGCAATATCACTTGGCACAAAGTGTTTTGCAACAACTTTGCTAAGTCTATCCGGTCGATCCAAAGCAGATTTTCGAAGGTTACTTGTAACCTAGCAAATTTTCATTCGGTTGTGTGGTGGCCGAATAATTAGGCGAGGATAAGGGAGGTATATTTCAGAAGCTTCACACTAGCCGGCATATATCTCGCAAGAATACGGGGCCAAATAGGATAGATAGGCCGTATTTGGACCCCTCCCTAGAGCCGAATAGAAGAAAAAATAATTATTGAAAAAGTAGGCCCAGGCCCCGAGGCTCAGAGAATGGATATAAATACAAGAGCTTCAGATTTGTAAAGGTACGTAAGAATCACTTCTAAAAACTTAGTAAACAAGCTTTCTTGAGCAGAGGAACTGACTTGCCCGTCGGAGTGCTAATTCCGGCACCCCCGACCGGAGTGTTCGTATCTTTTCAGCTGACTAGCTGAGGATCATTGGCGTCTTTCAGGATCTAAGGAGTATTTCCAAACCCTTTCACCACAATTGGCACCGTCTGTGGGAACACTCAAATACATCCATGGAAGGCGTGACCGAAGATCCCCCGATAGCCACCAACGAGATAACACAGGAAGACGACCTCACCCCAGTCAATATGCTCGGAAAAGAAACCATCCCAGCACGACGCGTCCTGAACTTCGATTCACCAACAACTTCAGCACAAGAAACAATGCAGGCTATCATAGAACAAGCAAAGCAGAATGAACATAGGCTCGAGAACATGATCGCTGAGAACGAGCGACTCCGTCAAGATTTGGCCCTGGAGGTAGCAAAGTCTAGAGAGGCCATGCGCCAGGAACCAGAGCGACCCCCGAGGGCAGACGAACAAAGACCTCGGGCTCGCCCAAAGGATACCGATAGCAGCTCCAACTCATCATCCACGGAGCTCGACGCAAGGGGACGATCCGAGACCTCCAGCTCCTCCGAAAAGGATTTGAGAACGAGGAACAAGCACAGGAGACGCAGTTCAAACGAGGAAGACCAGCATGATCCTTTTGTTCGATGGATCGCAAGGGCGTCCTTGCCCAAGAAATTCAAAGCTCCCTCGTTCACTCTATACGACGGAAAATCAGACCCCACTGACCATATCCGTCATTACAAACAGGCCATGGCGCTGCACACAGACAATGAAGCCCTCATGTGTCGAATATTCCCTAGCAGCCTAGGTCCACTAGCCGTTAGGTGGTATTACAAGTTGGAGCCAACTTCGATTAAAAGCTTCCGACAGCTACAGAAATCCTTCAGGGCCAGGTTCATCACCAACGAGGTACAACCGAAACAGGCCGAATCCCTCTGGGCTATGCAGATCCAGTCAGGAGAAACGCTTAGAGCGTACTTGGCACGATATTGGGAGTGCTTCAACCTTGTTGACGACGCCTGCAACGATTCTATGGCCATCACCGCCTTCAAAATGGGTTTACATCCTGACAGTGCTCTGCGCAGTTCCCTGACCAGAAGGCCCCCCAAAACAGTCTGGGCGTTGATGAAAAAAGTTGAAGAATATTGTAAAGTCGAAGATGACGCCCTGAGGATAAAAGCCGGGCAAATCCCCAGCAAAATGGCCTTCCCCGAAACCGCTCGACCAATAAGCTCCGTGCCGCCACCGAGCCCTGAGCCCCGACAACGAACCAAGCGAGATAAAAGGCGAGACTCCCGCCGATCAAGCGATCAGTGCCCCCACCGAACGAATGAACAACTACAAGTCGATAGCAGACGCTCAAGGCGAACAGACAAGAAGTATACGGAGTTGACAGAGCCGATCGCGGCAATAATGACCAAAGTCCAGCACCTTCCATTTTTCAAGTGGCCGGCGAAGATGGTGGGGCCTCCTGACACACGGAGGAGGGACAGACGATGCGAATACCACAAAGATCACGGCCACGAAACCGAGAGTTGTTATGCGCTAAAGGATCATCTGGAGGAACTCGCGCAAGATGGTCGATTGCAGCAATACGTGAGCAAGGGAAGGCCAACCAAAGCACTAGCCTTGAGACAGGATTCACCTCCGCTTGGCGTGATCCACGTAATCTACGGTCTGCCGGCATCCCCGACCGTGCATACCGTCCAGTCGCACCCAATCCCCCAAAAACATAGCA
This sequence comes from Camellia oleifera, assembly GCA_022316695.1. Classification (NCBI taxonomy): domain Eukaryota; kingdom Viridiplantae; phylum Streptophyta; class Magnoliopsida; order Ericales; family Theaceae; genus Camellia; species Camellia oleifera. The sequence goes on from CM039312.1 coordinate 87,016,126, forward strand.
TGTCAACCGGCAGGCCCAAAGAAGCTCCGACAATTAAGTTCGATGACTCCGACCTCGCCGGAACGGCGGCCAGCCATGTCGATCCTTTGGTCGTCAAATTACGCGTACGACAGTTCAGCGTTGAACGCATTCTCATAGACCGAGGAAGCACTTCAGAATTCCTGTATTACAGAACTTTTGTCGAACTCGGTCTCAACGAGTCGGATCTATCACCGTCGTCTCAGGGGCTGATCGGCTTCAATGCGAATCCAGAGTACCCGTTGGGGAGGGTCGTGCTACCTGTTCGAGCGGGCTCAAAGATAGTTGACGTGGACTTCTTGGTTGTGAAGCTCCCATCGCCATATAATGCCATCATGGGGCGCCCCTGGTTGCATGTCATGAAGGCCGTCCCAAGCACCTACCATCAGCTCATGCGCTTCCCAACAGCCCGTGGCATTGAGGAGATCCGCAGCTCACCGCAGTCCACGCGTACGCAGACTCTATGAACATAGATTCCATTTACGGACCCGATTTGTGGGATCCGATGTTTGTACTGGTCCCACGTTTTAATGAAAATTGATTTTCTGTCATTCTCCTTCAAGCCCCTTTACGGATACCACGATCGGCCAAAATAAGTCTCCGGATTCGGAGCCCCTTTTGGTGCCGGACACTTTAGGGCCGAATAAGTCTCTGGATTCAGAGCGCCTTTCGTGTCACGATTGGCCAAATTAAGTCTCCGGATTCGGAGCCCCCTTTGGTGCATGACACCTTAGGGCTGAACAAGTCTCCGGATTCGGAGCGCCTTTCGTGTATCACGATTGGCCAAAATAAGTCTCCGGATTCGGAGCCCCCTTTGGTGCCGGACACCTTAGGGCCGAATAAGTCTCCGGATTCGAAGCGCCATTCGTGTCACGATTGGCCAAATTAAGTCTCCAGATTCGGAGCCCCCTTTGGTGCATGACACCTCAGGGCCGAACAAGTCTCCGGATTCGGAGCACCTTTCGTGTATCACGATTGGCCAAATTAAGTCTCCGGATTCGGAGCCCCCTTTGGTGCATGACACCTTAGGGCCGAACAAGTCTCCAGATTTGGAGCGCCTTTCGTGTCACGATTGGCCAAATTAAGTCTCCGAATTCGGAGCCCCCTTTGGTGCATGACACCTTAAGGCCGAATAAGTCTCCGGATTTGGAGCGCCTTTCGTGTCACGATTGGCCAAATTAAGTCTCCGGATTCGGAGCCTCCTTTGGTGCATGACACCTTAGGACCGAACAAGTCTCCGGATTCGGAGCGCCTTTCGTGTCACAATTGGCCAAATTAAGTCTCCGGATTCGGAGCCCCCTTTGGTGCATGACACCTTAGGGCCGAATAAGTCTCCGGATTCGGAGTGCCTTTCGTGTCACGATTGGCCAAATTAAGTCTCCGGATTCGGAGCCCCCTTTGGTGCATGACACCTTAGGGCCGAACAAGTCTCCGGATTCGGAGCGCCTTTCGTGTATCACGATTGGCCAAATCAAGTCTCCGGATTCGGAGCCCCCTTTGGTGCATGACACCTTAGGGCCGAATAAGTCTCCGGATTCGGAGCCCCCTTTGGTGCATGACACCTTAGGGCCAAATAAGTCTCCAGATTCGGAGCCCCCTTTGGTGCATGACACCTTAGGGCCGAACAAGTCTCTGGATTCGGAGCGCCTTTCGTGTATCACGATTGGCCAAATTAAGTCTCCGGATTCGGAGCGCCTTTCGTGTCACGATTGGCCAAATTAAGTCTCCGGATTCGGAGCGCCTTTCGTGTCACGATTAGCCAAATTAAGTCTCCGGATTCGGAGCCCCCTTTGGTGCATGACACCTTAGGGCCGAATAAGTCTCCGCATTCGGAGCGCCTTTCGTGTCTGGATTGGCCAAATTAAGTCTTCGGATTCGGAGCCCCCTTTGGTGCATGACACCTTAGGGCCGAATAAGTCTCCGCATTCGGAGCCCCCTTTGGTGCACGACACCTTAGGGCTGAACGAGGCGTACCTTAGCCGGCCCACGAGTAAGACCCATTCCAGCCAAACTTGCACCCCGCCCAAGGCAAGGGCCGATCCCCAAGTACAGGAACAATATTTAAGCTAAAATATCTAAGCCACACAAAAGTTCCACTAGCAAACTATTGAACCATACGAAACGAGGTACTTAACCAGGATCAGGAACATTCATTTGGCATTGCTAAACCAAAACATTTTCAGAATAAAACTCAACTATATGAAATAACACTTTACTATATGAAATAACACTTTTTATTTCATTAAAAAGGTGTTACATAGACGCAATCCGCGTTCGAACATTACAATATCTACCTCTAACTTCTAAGACAAATCAACCCATCGACTCGACCCTTGTCATCAGAACAACCATCGCGCCTCAAAACGAATCGATCTAACCGCGCCCGAATCGGCATGCCGCCAGGCCTCTGACACCATCGACAATGTCAAGGCCAAGATCCAAGACAAGGGAGGTTAGGAGTAACGGTCATTGTGCTTCCTTTCGGAGCGATCTGCTTTGACGACTTGGAGATTGATGTGTTTCCAGTTTCTCCTCTCAGCGGTCCACCTCCCACACCGGAGAATCCTCCACCGCAAACCATCCGAGCGCCAAGTTCGGCCGGAATTTGAGCTCCTGCAACTATCATCACCATTCGATGGTAAGAACTGTTGGTCATCCCACGCAATAGATGCTGGAGAACCAAATATGCTTGACTGCATGAGGCGCCTGCCGCTTTTATTCTCAGTAATGGCCGTGATCTCGAGGCCCAAGTCCCGAAGTGATTTTATTAACACTAAACTCCACGAACACAATCGTCGGTCAACATTCTCCACGACCTAATTAACCCAACAATTGGCTAAAACGCGCGCACATAGGCTGCGCAAGGGTAAAAAATTACCTAGCCCAATCGGCTAGACATCTGGCATTCAAGCCAAGTCAAAGCGCCGTAGCCCCTCCGATCCCTGACTCACGGCTAGACACCTTAGGCTTTGTTCAAAAGTTAAACGACCATTATATGGAGGCCGATCACGTACAACGAATCGGCGCCTCGACATGCAATCAAATTAAACACGCGTCCGATTGATGTATTTGCGTCACCAAACATTTATGCAATCAAATTAAACACGCACACGCCGAATGCGGGACACAATTTGACATTTTCAATAAAGCATCTTTTATTCAAAGAATCAAGAAATTACATAATTGTGAACGCGACCAGCGTTCGAACCTTACAATAATTAAAGTCATATGGCATCGCCCTCATCCTCACTCTTCTCAACCTCGAAAGCAGAAAATGGAAAGTCCTTACTGTGATAGAGAGGTGACGCTGAATCGATGCCTGACAAGCGAAGAGATTCGGCGGCCTGAGATGCCTTGATCCAACCATGCCTGAACCCACGATTTTCACATCGGCAAACCTCTTCGGCAAGCTTCTCCTGGGTCTTTTGGATTCCAACCAAGCACCCTTCGTGAAAACCTTTCTCATAAGACCTCCCATTGGCGGACTCCAATGCGAACATGCTCGCCGTTTCACGATCGGCAATGGCAGCGCTTATAAGCCGACTGGCAACCCTCTCTTCTACGACTGGATTCACCTGCCCTGCTGGATGAACTTGAGCCATTTTGATCTTCCTTAATTCACGTTTAGCCGCCTCCACGCGAGCCTCCAAATTGTGGATATGCTCATCCTTTTTCTCCATTTCTCGGCGGGCGGCGCGCAATCGTATCCCGACTTCATAAGCCGTATAGAGCCCTTTCACCATCCCATGAATGCCCTCGCAAAACACTTCGTAGTCCTGACGACCAACCATTGACTGCTGAACTTCCGGAGGAAATATTTGTCGAGCAAACTCGACCGTCACGTCTGGATCTCGCACGATCGAGTCCGCTTCCATCATGGGCTTGTTCTTCACGAATACTGCAAAACTTAACGGGCACGGATTCGCGTCTGATCTCCTTTCAACTTGGGTGTGTGGCGATCTCCCATGAGACTGCTTGTCCCGTTTGGGCGACCTACTATGACGTCGAGGAGATTGACACCTCTCTCGACCCATAGAACTCTTACTCCCAGCACGCAAGGGCGCACCACGGTGTTCACTTCGATCCATATCACCGCCAAGCTCAGCCAATGTCTTGGCTTCCCCTTTGCTGTTAAAGAAGAGTTTGTTCGACATACGCACAATAGATTTTCTCTCACGAGTCTGAATCAGATACCTACCACTCTTAAAAGTTGTGTCCTTAATCATTTAACACTCGCAGAGGTAGCACGATCGAGGCAAGTTCATTAGTCGCGAAACCCAATCGCCTGACGCCGAATAGGTCAACGGCAGGACAAGCTTTTGGCTCACGATCTTCAGCCAAAGTGCGTAGTACCCCAGCCGGCTCATGAATTGATCCCTCGTAGCCAGAGTTCCTATCATGAACCCACTAAGGCAAGGGCAGATCCATCAATCCAAGGACACAAGATCAGTAGGCAGTGAAATTGCAAATAGTGATTTTGATGAGATATGTATGAAATCTGCAGGCAAATCCATCAATCCAAGGACACAAGATCAGTAGGCAGTGAAATTACAAATGGTGATTTTGATGAGATATGTATGAAATCTACAGGCAGATCCATCAATCCAAGGACACAAGATCAGTAGGCAGTGAAATTGCAAATGGTGATTTTGATGAGATATATGAAATCTGCAAGAACCCACATATTGACCAATCTTTTCCCCTCTACCTTCAGTGGTTCTATGAAATTGCAAATGGTGTTTAGAAGAGTTCTAGATAAAATCATTCGTGCCACAGCAAAATCATCCGGCTCATGAGTTGACTGGCAAGAACAGATTTATCAATCTATTCGGACCAAGTACCCCAGCCGGCTCACAAGTTGATTCAGCGCTAGAATTCTTTTTATGAACCCACTAGGGCAAGGGCAGATTCACAAATCAGGGTTTCCCCACAGTATATGCAATTCCATTTTACCAAATGCATTGACAAGTACAGAACTCTTTCATTAAAAGTAAAATTACAAGAATTCTTTCATACAAAATGTGCGATGGTAGCAAAAATTACAAGGAAATTTTCATTAATAAATTGCGTGCCGATGCTAACCAATTTATACATGAAAACTACCCTGAACCAACAAATCACTATCCAAAAAGAAAAACAAAAACAAAAAGACGCCTACACGGCTCATAGATCATTCATCGGTATCGGACTCAAGTGGCTGAACGTCCACCTGCTCATAAGGAATTGGCACATCCAAGGTAACCTCAGCAGCAGCAAGGGCTTTGAGCCACCCATGTTTGAACCCGCGATTCTCAAATTTGGACACTTCTTCAACATATTCCGTCAGAGCGGCGCCTCTCCCTGTCTCAAAGGCCTCCGATTCGGCTTTATCGCGGGCCGCCTTAAGCTCCTCTAACTGAGCTTCCGCTTCAGCAAGTGCTTCCTTTGAGAGTTTGAGCGATTCCTCACTCGCATTTGCCCTACCCTCAGCATCAACATGAAGCTGTTCGGCGACGCGAGCCCTCTCTTTCTCCGCTTCGGCTCGCGCGCTCTCCATTTCAGCTCTCATAAGTTCGAACTCGGCCCGACTTTTCTGACCCTGCAACTCTGTTTCCAAATGGTCAATTCTCCCGAGCACATCACGCAAGCGGCGACCCATGTCGGTGATCCTTCCGATCGTCTGCAAAACAATTCGGTACGATTAGACACCTTTAACAAACAAGAGCGAGATTAAGGCAACCTACCAGGAGTGCCGATTGAGCAGTTAGGGCAACGGCCATAACGTCAGGCACGGCACTGAAGGCTTTGTTGTCAGCAGGCAGCGAAATTGAAGCTGCCAGGCTCAGAGCCACGGCTGGATCCTCGACGGCCGAAGCGTCGGATAAAATCGGCACGCCCCTGATTTTCGGCTGAATAACAAACGGCGCGATCACGTCCGGTTCTTCAAGCCGAGGCCGTTTGCTAGCGGGGCCAGTTTCTGAGCTCGTCTCTCCCTCGACACTACGCTTTTGGCCATGCTCCGGAATCAGCCGTTCCCCATCGGCCTGCTCTCCACCCTCTTTCTCCGCATCGGACGCAGCAACCTCAACCGTCCCCTCAAAAACGGGTACGAAGGGCTTGATCAAGCTGGAAGCTGATGCGGCGCATTCGGCCTTCTTCCGGGCGGCCATCCGCTCGGCATTTCTTCTACGTGCCATCTGTGTTAGGCTTTCCTTCGCTATGCCCTCCAAGAAATCGCCGGGTAGATCCCCCAGATTTGCAAAAATATCCCCGGAAGAGAAATCCGTTTGTCCTGAGGCGGATGGCTCGGTGGCCTCAGATGCCGAGCGTACGGCCTTGTCGCCCTCTACAACCCCCTCAGTAGACCTTCCAGCCGGATCGGCGATCACCTCTACAACCGGCTCGGTGTCTTCCCCCGAATCAGAATCTACGAGACCGATCTGCCTAAGGTTTTTGAAGCGGGGGAAGATAAGGGCCGAGAGCTGTTGACTGCCTGCTGGAATTGGGATGTTATCTGCAGCCGAGAAAGTAGTGTAAGTGGGTTCGTACCGAAGGAGAATATGGGCGGCTCTCCCTTGCTGTTGTACGTTTGGGAGGCCGAAATATCTGAGTGTAGTCTTGATTTCCCCAAGAATCACGTCGTCAACCGAAGTCAAGATTTTCTTCAACCTATTACCTGCAGAAGAGAAAAAATGATTTATGGAAAGGAGCCGAATAAGAGATAGTCCAGCAAACAAGACATTGCGTGGCAACCTGGGTTACCCTTATGTCTGGGAATAGGGTCCAGGCGATCCTCCCCATCAGCGAACTCCCAATTACCTCGGACGTTGACCATCACGTCGTCAACCCGTTTACCAGAACTGGCAAGCATGGTCACCAAGTGATGGTCAGTATCTTTGGCCCTGAGAAAATATCGCCCCAGCCGACCGGAGGATTTGGCTAAGGCGTAGCAATGCCGAATGGCCGGAATCCCGAGGTTGATCCTAAGGCGTCGATTCAACTCTACTACCCCCATGATGATTCGAAAGAAATTTACATTGGGTTGAGAAGGAATCAAACCCCAATAGCGGAGAACGGCCCTCAGAAGTGGGTGTAGGGGGAAACGAACTCCGCCCTCAGCAATGGATAAAAGAGGGAATACTATAGTGTTTTGGTCTCCCCTCTCCATGTCGAGAGCGTTGTCCGTTACAAGGGATAAATGGACGTCGTCAAGAATAGAGAAGTGTTGCCGGAAACCAGAGATACGACCCTCAGAAAGGAGGTCTTTCAAATGTTTGGCCATTTTAACAGAGAACTAAGTGTTCGCCAGAGCCAAAATAACAAACGGAAAACAGGATTACAAAGAAGGGATAAGGAAACTTACGAGGAGCAGATGAGACAAGGGAAGACGGGAAGAAGTTGCAGAAAACACGAGTCGCGGAGGGATATGCACTGACGATCCAAAAGTCTCAGAAAATCGACGAAACGAGAATTTGAAAAGACCGAAGTTTCAAATCGCAATAAATGCTGAGATACACATGAATAGAGCGGGAAAGCGTAATGATGAGCAAAAAGGTGCGCGCCTCCTGACATATATTGGGGCACGCGAAGCCGCCTGATGCTGAACTTCTCAAATTCTGAACCAAACTCGCCGGTTAACTGCCGTCAACAGGGAGTTTGGAGGGCAATTGTGGTGGCCGAATAATTAGGCGAGGATAAGGGAGGTATATTTCAGAAGCTTCACGCTAGCCGGCATATATCCCGCAAGAATACGGGGCCGAATAGGATAGATAGGCCGTATTTGGACCCCTCCCTAGAGCCGAATAGAAGAAAAAATAATTATTGAAAAAGTAGGCCCAGGCCCCGAGGCCCAGAGAATGGATATAAATACAAGAGCTTCAGATTTGTAAAGGTACGTAAGAATCACTTCTAAAAACTTAGTAAACAAGCTTTCTTGAGCAGAGGAACTAAGTTGCCCGTCGGAGTGCTAATTCCGGCACCCCCGACCGGAGTGTTCGTATCTTTTCAGGTGACTAGCTGAGGATCATTGGCGTCTTTCAAGATCTAAGGAGTATTTCCAAACCCTTTCACCAAAGGTTGTACCAAAACTGTTTCTAAAAGTTAACCATTAACTTTGCTAAAATCTGTTCATTCCAAATGAAGATTATTTCGAGAGTTACCCGTAACTTTGCTTAGTTCAATCAATCTTTAGTTTGAACCATGCCCCGAACACTTTGATACAAATCTTGTGAGATTATTTCACTTGACAATCAGTTTTGATCCTAAGGCATTATCGACCAAGCTAAAGAGTTTTAAGACAACAAAAATTTAGGGAAACAAAAAGACATTTTTTATTAATTAGAAGAAAAATGACATTACATTTGATAAGGACTAAGAGGCTAGACTATTGTTAGTACTTCTTTAGATTTGCCACATTCTAGGGCCAAGGCATGGCCTTTCCCTTGAGGTCTTTCAGATAGTATGCTCCATACCCAGCCACAATTGTAACCTTGTAGGGTCCTTCCAAATTGGGGCCTAGCTTTCCTTCACCAGGTACTCTTTTGTGATCCATAACCTTTCTTAGAACTAATTCACCAGGTGTGAACTATCTTGGCAAGACCTTCTTGTTGAAGCTCTTGATGAGTTGCTGCTGATATGCTGCAAGTTAGATCAATGCAGCCTCTCTTCGGCCTTCAGCCATGTCCAGTGCCTGAGCTATGGCTTCTCCGTTACTTACATCTTCAAAGAATTCTAATCGGATGGTTAAGAGGCCGACTTCAAGTAGGATAATGACCTCCATTCTATTGGTAAAAGAATAGGGAGTCTCCTGGGTTGAGCGCCTAGCCGTAGTTCGGTATGCCTACAACACATGGGGCAACTCTTCAATCCATTTCCCTTTAGCACTTTCAAGCCGTTTCTTCAACCCATTAATGATTGTTTTGTTTAACACCTCGGCTTGCCCTTTGCTTTTTGGGTAGCCTAGAGTGGAGTTCTGATACTCGATCCTAAGATTGTCACAGAACTTCCTGAATTTTTTTTCATCAAACTACGTTCTGTTCTCTACAATCAATACCCTTGGGATGCGAAAATGGACCATAACACTTTTCATACCAAACCGCTTCGTTTCTGCCTCCTTGATGTTTGCAAGTGTTTCTACTTCCATCTATTTGATGAAATAGTCAGTCGCAACAAAAAAGAATATTTTGTTTTCAGTCCCCCATGCCAGAGGTCCGACAATGTTCAAGCCCCATTGAGCAAAAGGCTAAGGACTAGACATCAGAGTGAGAGCTTTGGTTGGCTGGTGGATTAGAGGGGCGAACCTTTAGCATTTGTCACATTTTTGAACATATTACTGCGCATCCCTCAGCATCTGTAGCCACCAGTACCCATGAGTTAAGGCATGGTGCGTCAGCGACCTTCCACTAACATGGCTTCTACAAATCGTGCCGTGAGTTTCATAGAGAACATTCTTGATTAGATTTAGATGCACACATAGTAGATAGGGGTCGAGGTAAGAGAGTCGGTACAGTTTCCCAGATGGTGAGATCTAGAACTGACCTAATTGGTGTTGAATTTTGTTTTCTTTCTTCTTGTGTATAGGAAGGGTGCTAGATCTCAAAAAAGCAAAGATTTAGGGCCATCCAACTTGGTCTTAAGTTTGCACAAAAGACCAAATTTGGAAACGCAATGCTTAGTTCTAACACAAACTCAACCCAAATCTTTTTGGCACCTTTTGTATAAACTAATGAACCAAGGCAAGCTAGAGCATAAGCATGGATGTTTCTGTTTCGGTTGAATCTTTTCACATTTATGGAGTAAAATTTCTTGATTAGATCTCTGGCCAAATTTGCATACAAGGCCATCCTTTCATCATTTGTTTCATATACCCCACTAAGTTAGCTAACAACTAGTTGGGAATCATTGAAAACCAAGAGCTCCTCCGCACTGAAGTGTTCAGCGCTCCGTAGTCCAGCCAGTAGTTGTAGACACCCCATTTTTGACTGACTTTAAGACTCAGATGTCATCGTTTGTGCACGCGATGATTGCACATGTTTGTGCTTATTTCGAGCGCCCGAAGGTCTCGGCTGAGCGCCTTGTCTTTGAGCCTCTAAACCCTCTATGTTTTGGCCTTGTTTTTAGGCCAAACCCTGGTGCCTCTTGGTTGAAGGAGAGTGGGGCCTTGCCGGCCACTTTTGGCAGTTGCCAGCCACTTTTTCTCCTTACCAGCTAGTTGGAGTGGTCGGTGAGCTAGTTGAATAGGCCGGCTGGCCACTTAACTGGCTGGCAGCCAGTTTTTCTCCTTTTTAGATATTTTCAGATCATTTGAGCCAATTGTGGCTCACTGAACTCATCATCCATACACATGTATGGAGGGATTGAGCAAGCCTTTTGGCTTGCATTACCTATATAAGAGGAGCTTCCTCCCTCTATTTGAGGGTTTAGATTTTTCAGAGCAAAAATCTCCCTCTCTGTCTAGAATTCTCCCTCTCTCTCTATATTGTGCTATATTGAGCCTTAAAGTGTTGTTTCTTCACACTTTTGCACACAAACACCTACTCAAATGCCTTCACTTTGAAGCTAAGGTCCATTGAAGCTTGTTTTGAGGTCTTAGACTTGGTTTTGGCTCAGAATTGTTGTTGAAGTTGCTGTCTTGTTATTGTTCTTCAAGGGTAAGAGAGTAGCCCCTTTTAAGCTTTGTTTTGATTAAGAGCTTTGTCACCTTTGCATGCTACTTTAAGGCTGGTTTTAGCCTCTTAATAACTCTTTTTTTAAGACTTTAAAATATTGGTTTAAGCCTTGTGTGGTTAGGGGGGTGATTCCCCTCTTTTGCTCTTCAGCTTATTAAGCCTCTTGAGCCACCTCTCTAAGCTTTCGAATCACTTTGTTTTGATTAAGAGCTTTGTCACCTTTGCATGCTACTTTAAGGCTGGTTTTAGCCTCTTAATAACTCTTTTTTTACGACTTTAAAATGTTGGTTTGAGCCTTGTGTGGTTAGGGGGGTGATTCCCCTCTTTTGCTCTTCAGCTTATTAAGCCTCTTGAGCCACCTCTCTAAGCTTTCGAATCACCCCTTGCTTGGCCTTTTAACCACTGAAACTCAGAGGAATTTCAGTGGTAAAAGGTTGTCCTTGTGGTCCAAAATAGAAGGGGGTGGTCCCCTCTTCTCTTGTTTTGTTTGCTTGTGTTGTTGGCCTACCAAGTAAGCATGTGTTTCTCCTTTTCTTAAGCTGAGTTTAAGTATGTTTTTGTGACCTTTTGGACTTGCTCAAACTCTGTTTTAGGCTGGTTTAATCTTTGCTTGCATGCTTCTTGCACTTGTAGTGTAATTTTTGCTAATTAACCTTGTATGCTTGATGCTTTGGTCCATCATTCTAGCCTATTTTGGTTCTACTCTAGCATGTTTTGGCCTTTATTTAACATGATTTAACTCTGATTTTGGTTGGTGGGGTCACCTCTTGCTTGGTTTTTGCACTTGTAGTGCAATCCTACTTGTTGGCCTAGCATGCTTCATGCCTCTCATTCTAGCATGTGGATGCTCCACTCCAGCATGTTTTTGGCTTTGATTTAGCATGCTTTAGGACTATTTTGAATGGTTTTGGCCATGTGGTTCATGCTTTGTATAGCTATAGGATAGTTGGCCTTGCTAGTCTTGTGTTTTGAAGCCCCTAACATGCCTTATTTGTGATGTTTGCATGATATGGCATCATTTTGCATGTAGATTCATAACATATATCATTGTCTCACTCTTACATATATTACTCTTTCATTGTGTTTGAGAGTGGAGTCTTCATGCCTTGTTTACGGGCAATCCAATGAGCATGCTTTCCTTGTGTTCTATGCCTTGATTTCAGCATATATAGGCTATTGTTTTGGCATGATATAGCTCTGTTTTGGGCTGGTTTGGTTGTTTGTGCATTGTATTGCATGCCTCTTGTGTAAAGCCCTTGACTAGCTTTGAGTTCTAAGGACCCTAATATGCTATACTTGTGATGGTTGCATGATATGTCATCATTTGACATGTAATTTCAGTGCTTATACCTTTGTCATGCTCTCATGTATATCACTCTTTAATTGTGTTTAAGAGTTGTGCTTCATGCCTTGTAGATGAGCCAATGCATGCACATCATTTTCTTGCCTTCCATGCTATCATTTTAGAGCATTTTGGCCACTGTTTTGGCATGCATAAGGTGTATCCATAGCTGGTTTGACCATTTGAGATTGATAGTGCATGCCTCATGTGTAATACACTTCACTAGCTTTAGTGCTCTTGGCCCTTAACATGTCTTGCATGCATTGCTTACATGATAGAGTCGTGTGCATGCCACTTTAGCATTGAAAAATAAACATATGTGTGTTGCATTGCATGTGTTTAGATCGGACCCTCCGTCAAGAGGGCAAATGTTGTATAAGCGTGCGTGTGTGTGTGCATGTCTTCCAACCCCATGTCTTTCTTCATTTTACTTATCAGCTTTTGATGGTTAGTTTTAGGACATATTTCAATTAGCATACCTTATGCTTGCATGCGTGCATCATTCATTTGTTTTGCATGCACCGGGCTTGGCGTATCATTCAAACTGCATTATATTTCAATATCTATTTAAATACATGTATCAAATGTCACATTCATATGTCATGATTAGGTAGCCGAGCCTACTTAGTTGCATTTTGCATGTGTTGCATTAGGCATCCTAACATAGCTAGGATCATGCATTGATTGCTAACTAGTTTTCAGTTTTGGTTCGGAGTACACTGTAAGTGTTTTCGCTTTAGCATCCTTGCATGTGTGTAAATGACTGCCATGATAGCATGCTTGCCATGAGGCTATTTGCTTAATTGTTATAACTGCATGAATGCCTGTGGATGAAGGCTTTATTACTTGAATTGGAACAATTCATCAAGTGTGAGTTTTAAGCCCACTTGAAGTGGCAAATCATCATGTTTTAAGCCCACTTGAGGGTGGCAAATCCGCGTTTTAGCCTACTTGAGGGTAGCAATTTCAAACCATTTTTGAAAAACAAACATGAAATGTTTTGTTCCAACTCTTGCGATTGAGTCTATACTTGTATGCTGTGCGCATCACGTAGTAAGTTAGCTAAATAACTGGAATAAGAACACATGTGTTTTCAAAGCAACATATCATGAGTAGTAGAGGCCGATCCTTTGATCGGGCGAGCGGGGGTGCTCATTTCAAGACCTTCCCCTCTCATACCCAAGTTCCCAAGCTGAGGTAACTTTGGTGATGACGGACACGTGGCCTTTGGCATGATTCAGGGTTTCTTAAATTTTTCCAAAATAAAATATTTAGGTGGCGACTCTGTAATCTGGCAAAGCAGTCCATGTTTGGCGCTTTTTGACTAAAATCAATTTTCCAAAATGATTTGCCGGATTTGGGCTCTTTGGTGATTTATCAGTCTTACATTGCACTTTGTGAGATTAGATTCAGAACCGTGACAGGAGTCCGAACTGTAGTAGCTAGAACCCATTTCGCGCCCTCTCTGAAAGGGGGGCGTGCTTAGGAAGTTCGGGCGGTCTACAATAGTGCTTCGTATTCGGCCTCCTTTTTAGAGGCTTTCCATCCAAGCTTCAAAGCTTGTTCCCAGATGAATCCCTTTGGAGAAATTAGTACCACACCTACCTCTGAACCTTGACTATTATATGATTTGTCAATGCAGAGTTGCCTTATGTCTCCAATGAATAGTTTTCATGCTTCTGAAGCACTTTTCCCCCCAACTTGGTAGTGTGTGGAGCCAGTGCCAAGTTGGTGTTCGACTATATAATGCTAGGGGCGGGGGTGAATTCTATGACAAAGTCCACCAAGACGTGGGCCTTGATTGTTGTTCTGGGCTGATACTTAATATCAAACTCACCAAGCTCAGTAGCTGAGAAAATCAAGTCAGCCGAAGATAGACCAAAAGGGGAACTCAATAAGGACATTAATGGTTTAGCCCTGAAAGTAGAGTTGGAGTTTCATCGATACAATGAGTAGAGCGTAATCCAACTTTTTTAGTGGTAGGTACCAAGTCCCAGCATTTAAGAGAGTCTTGCTTACATTGTAACACCCCAACCCTTCACACGTCATCGATATTGTCCGCTTTGGGCCACGCCCACATGGATTTGTTCTTCCCAATGGGTCACCCATCCTAGAACTACTCTAGCCTATGCTTAACTGGGGAGTTCTGCTAGGGATCTCACTACCCGGGAAAGTCCTCGATGCTATATAAGGGTTCATGTTTTTACTTTTATAGCCTAGGAACTCCCTCTCTATTTCGGATGTGGGACATCGGGACCTTACAATCCACCCTCCTTAGGGCTGCACGTCCCTGTACAATAGCTTGCCAACTTACAAGCCTGCCCATATGCACCGAGAGATACTAGGGGCCCACACTCAGTACTTCGAAGAGTCAGCTCTGATACCATTTATAACACCCCAACCCTCCACAAATCATCGATATTGTCCGCTTTGGGCCACGCCTGCACGGATTTGTTCTTCCCAATAGTCGCCCATCCCAGAACTACTCCAGTCGAAGTACGCTTAACTCCAACATATCAACAGCTATTCAGAACATTGGAGAGTAGATAGAACATCAACATGTCTCTATCTCCCTCGGCCTTAGGCCATGAGTCATAAAAAATTCATATCATACTAGGTCGATGAGACATCGACATGTCCCCATCTCCCTTGGCCTTAGGGCCGCCAATATTAAGTAGCTCACACCAGAACGGCCTCGGGCCCATTAATAGCAAAACAGAACGACCTCGGGTCCATAATAATACCATTGTTCAAATATGACAATACAAGAATTCCAATTATTTACCATATCGAGAACACAACTCATTCACGAGTAACGATATATCAACGATAATTATCGGAAGTAAATGGATCACAAGATTACACTACTATTACTCACAGTGCTGTGGAGGAGCAATAGTCTCTTCCTGTATGTGACCTACACACAGTATACAACCCATAAGTCAGTCACTTTTCTTTAGTCTTTTACTTTTATTCAATATCTAATTCGTTCAACTTTCATTTAATTACAAGCATTCTGGAAGGTTCATATGTTCTTTTTAGCAGTTCTAGAGGGTTTAACAGAGAAAAAGAAGCATGCAGAATTTTTCCCCTTGGGCCGCACGTGCGGAAGTCCTCCACTACACGTGCAGGAAGGTGGGCTACATGTGCGGCTCCGCACGTGCCTTTACTCCAGAACCTCAAATTTTCCTCCCCTATTTTCTGCACTTGCGGCTGTGAGCCCCGTATGTGCAGTTGTGCTTCCCATACGTGCAACCATGAGCCTCGCACGTGCGGTCGTAGACCCTGTTTTGAGTAGTCTGAACTTAGACAAAAATCCAATAGAACAAACACATCTCAAGGTGTAAAATAGGGAGAATCAACTCAAGATTATGATGTGTCATCACAATAAACATAGCTCACAAGCATGATTAGATCACAACCCTTTTCCAATTCATATACACAACTCAAATCTTTTATGTTTCTATTTATACATGATTTATCAAATATATATATACCCATCGAGATGCATATGTGAGTTCAAAACATGTGTAACTAAAGAACAGGAGGTGATCCTTCTCAATATAGGTCAAAATTGCTCAAAACAACCAAAATACTAGAATCATCCTTCAAATCAACCAACTACCACAACCCTAGCTTACCCTTATGTAAAGAGTTCCTACTCAAATCAGTTAGAGACGGTATTCTAGGTAAATTATACCTACCTTGAACTCAAATATCTAGAATTCTTCTCAATTCCTTCAATCTTCACTCTTGTTGAAGCCTCCTTTCTCTTCTCTCCCTCTCTAGCACTCTCTCCTTCTCAGGAGATATTTTTTTCTTTTTTGATAAGAAGTTGCTAGGTCAAGAGTCTAAAGAACTATTTAAGGTTTGACTCCAAATTAATCAATTTAATCACAATGAATCAAATTTTTACAAAAATTCATATTATGATCTAGAAATCATGCTCATCACAATTATAAAGTCAATTTCAGGTTATTGCACTTCTAAGGCTTCCAATTACTAGCCCAAATGTCACAATTGTAACAGATTTTTCACACAACTAACAGATATGAATCCGTAATTATATAATTCACACAATTAAACTTAATTTCACATGGAATTTCAAATTAAGCATATAATTACACATATAATGAGAGGCTGAAAGCATATAAGAGGGTCGGGTTATTACATTAGTTAGGTTCAGTCGAACGCTATACTGAATCTGTAGTTTCTAGAATCATCACATACTATTTTTGTGATGTTTGATGGTTCATGAAATGTGTCTATCCCCTCCCTTGAAGTAACTCCATGATAAGGAGAAGATAATATGTCTTTTGTTGCGTTTATTAAACTCTTATCTTATCGCTTCTAAGATCATCACGCAACAAATTTGTGATGATTGATGATTTGAGAATCAAATCTACTCCTCCCTTGAATATCTTCATGATAGGGAAGGGCAGAGGAGATAAACATCTCCCAGAAACACTTTGTCTATACTGTTTTCACCTCAATGCACAAAACAAGCTTTTGCCAAAAATTAGGGCACTGATCAGGGCCTCATTATTGGCCGATTGGGCTTCAAAATTAGGAAAACAGAGCACCAGTTACTGAAACACAGAGTAATGGCTGAGGGTGAAATAGGGCAGTTCTCCAAAAGGTAGATAGAGTAGTTTCTAAGGAATATCTTAATTCGCACACATGTGGTTCATGTTTATTCTTATCATTTCATTGTTGTGACATGTATTGTTGTAATAAATTAGGTAATTATTTATAGGTAACACTACCTCGGACCCATACACAAGGGAGTAAGGAGTTACTTGAGTTGGCTTTCTCTTTGAGGTGCGATATGCCCATACAGCTACTATCAATTGTTCAGACCAAGTCCCACCGAATTCATCTATCATCTTACTCAAAATCCTTATCAATGTCTTATTTGTGGCCTCTAGCCTATCCGTTCTCCTTTTCGATAATAGGGCGTGGATTTGTGATGCTTCACTTGGTAAGTCTCCAGGAGGCTCTTCATATGTTTGTTTATGAAAGGTGTGCCATTGTCCGAAAGGATGGTGTTTGGTTCTCTAAACCTGCAGATGATATTTTCCTTGATAAAGTTTGTAGCTACAGGCCTAGTAGCATTCTTCAAAAGGATTGCCTCGGCCCATTTTGTGCTCAACTCTGTAGCTGCAAGAATCCATTTATACCATTTGAATGGTGAAGAGATAGGCCCTATAAGGTCAAAACCCTAGGTATGAAATGGGCATGGCATTCGGATGCTATGCAGATCTACAGCTGGCACATGGATCAAGTTTCCATGCTTCTGACATGTCTGGCGCCTTTTCATGTAATGAGAGGCATCTGACTCCATGGTCGGCCAATAATTCTCGAGGTGTATCAGTTGCTTGAACAGCCGAGCCCCTCCTTGATGTTCAATTTCGTGGGCTCTTCCGAGGACTATATCCAACTCCTCCTTGGAAAGACACCTCAATGGAGTGCCCTTAATGCTTCTTCTATAAAGCTTGTTTTGATCAAGAAAGTACCACCTCGCTCTCCTCTTGAGGTTTGCAATGTCCCTCAAGTTCTTAGGTAATGTCCCCATCTTGAAATAGTCAACGTAGACTTGTCTCCAGTCAGAGGTATCAATTTAAAAGCAACTCTCATCCTCCCAGATGTATAATTGACATTCGGGGAATTCTTTCTGTACTCGGTTCGAGGCCTTCTCCATCTCGGGCCAATAGTGTCCTTGTCTTTGTATCCTTCTATACAGACTAATATCCCCGTCTCCACAGGACTTTTCATGAATCTGTTGTAGTTAGAAGCTTGCTTCTTGTTGGCCAACACACTAGGCTAGGAATCCGGTATTTCCTCGAAAGTAAAGTTCACCTCAAACAATTATGAATTGAACAAGCTTGGTCATAGTCAATTTTTTGACTTTGCTTCTGAGTTGTTCGATGATTTCTTTTCTCCAATCCTTCGGAAGGTCTTTGTTCTCAGGAAATATTGAAGGCTTCGTTCTCTTTTGATAACAATTGTCGCCTCCTTCTCCAGAATGTCAACTCTTGCCCCTAGTGTTGTGAAGGAATCTGAAGACTTATTGTTAGAGTGGGCACATGCTCTATTTGGACCTTCTGAAATTTGTCAAGAAGCCTTTGGACCGTTGTTTGGTATGTGGCCAAGGTAGGCTCTTTTAAGACAAACTGCCCTGAAACTTGCTTCACTATCAGCTTCAAGTGCCCCCGAATCCAAATCTTCTTGATACTGTGCTTCTCAGCTGCTATCAAGCCTAAAATAAGAGCTTCATACTCGGCTTCATTGTTCAAACAATGGAAGTCCAATTTATAAGGCAAGTATAACTTTTCTTCGCTTTTTCTATAAGGACCTATCCCGATTCCACCTTTCTCCTCCGACTACTACTCCATCAAAGCTCAATGTCCAAAAGCTTTCCTTAGAAGCCATAGCTTGCATGCATTTCTCCTCTTAATTCTTCATTCACTGGTTCATAGTCACCACATGGAAATTGGGCAAGGAGATTGGCTAATGCTTGGCTTTTGATTGCCTTGGGAGCTACACATGTGATTTTGAATTCACCTAGTGCTAGCAACCATCTTACCACCTTCCTGGTTAGAGCAAGCTTGCTGAGGAGGTATCGAATAGGATCACTTATGGTAACAACCTGAATCTAATGTGCTAAGAAGTAATGTCTAAGCTTTTGGGCAATGAATACCAAAGCTAAAAATTGTCTCTCCAGCGGAGTATATCGGACTTTTGCTCCTCGAATCTTCTGACTGATGTAATACACCAAGCATTCTATTCCATCTACATCTTGGACCAATAATGCCCCTATGTACTTGGGGGTTGAAGTTAGGTACAACATTAGAGGCAACCCAGGCTGTGGGGCTATCACGGTCTGAGACAAGGTCAAGGTCGCCTTTATTCTCTCGAAGTCCTTTTCGTGCTCTTGGTTCCACTCGAACTTGGCATCTCCTTTTAATAAAGAGCTGAAAAGGGCAGAGATCTCTCCAAGTGCCAGAATAAACCTCCGAACCTTCCCAAGGAACTTCTTTAATTCCTTCTGAGAATACAGGGGGAGGCATTGCTCTGATAGATTTGACATTGTCTTCATTTGCCTCGATACCATGTCTATATACAAGAAACCTGAGAAACTTCCTGGTCATCACTCCGAAAGCGCATTTGAGAGGATTCATCCTCATTTTGAATTTTTGGCGCCTCTTGAATACTTTCTCAAGGTCTCGAAAATGGTTTCTTCTTTTTTACACTTTACCACTAGATCATCAACATAATCCTTCCATCCTCATGATGGATCATGTCATGAAGGATTGCAGTCATAGCCCTTTGGTAGGTTGCTCCAGCATTATTGAGTCTGAAAGGCATGTCTGTATATAAGAAGTTTCTAAGAAGTGTTCTAAAAGTAGTCTTTTCTGTGTCCTTCCTCGACCATCTTAATCTAATTGTATCCGCTAAATCCATCCATGAACGAGAACATCTGGTGTCCTAAGGTGGAGTCCATGAAAGTGTCGATGTGAGGTAGAGGAAATTCATCCTTCGAGCAAGATTTGTTCAGATCTCGAAAGTCTACACATACTCTGATTTGACCATTTTTCTTCTTTGCTGGCACTATGTTTGCCAACCACGTAGGGTACTGTATTGGCCAGATAAAACCTGCTTGTTAATGTTTTTTAATCTCCTCCTTAATTTTCTCTTTGAGATCTGGATGATATTTTCGAGCAACTTGCTTGATCGGTTTGGAGTTTGAAAACACATCAAGATAATGAGAGACTAGGCCAGGATCTAGTTTGGGCATTTCCTTATATGACCAAGCAAACACATTCCGAGTACAGGCTTATCAACTTTAACAACTGCTCTCACTTTTCTGGGCTAAGGCTCGAACTTATGAATATTGGCCTTGGTGCATCTTGCCCATCGCTCAGATCTACTTCAACAAGTTCGGGCTAAGGTTTCGTCCCGTCTTTCATGCATTCTAGAGCCAGTTCAGGCTTTATTACTATGTCATCATCAGGAGGCACTTCTTTTGACTCGGAGTCGGTTGATAAAGAAACCGACTCCCCGCACCTTCACAAATAGTACACCATCTTGCCTCCTTCTCGAATTTTCACCACCTTCCAAGGAATGGGTGGACTTTCTGGTCGAGACATCGTCCACTTACTTGATTCTTCCTTTGGCTCCTTGTCATCTTTGATATCCTCCCAACGAGGAATTTTGACGCCCCGAGGCTTAGAGCTAGTGGGATTTTCTTTGACAGACAATTTAGTGAAGTAGATGGCATCAGAATAATGAGCTTCATGAGTCTCAAAAGGCCTTTTTGTAGCCTAAATTGTCATCGTCTTCTTTCTTCATTTAGCCTTAACACACTGATGATAACTCGACAGTACAACCCCATATCTATGCATCCAAGTCCTCCTTAGAATGATGTGATAGTTTGCCTCAGAATCGATAATATGGAACTTGGTGGCCGAACGAATCTCTCTAATGGCTAAATCAACTGCTGTGTATTCCATAGTAACTCTCATTTCTCCACTGAAGCCAGTGATGATTATCGGCTGTTTCACAATGCACTCTTTAGAGATTTTGACCTTCTCTAGAGGTAGCGTAGGTCATAATGTTGATAGAGGCCCCACTGTCTAGAAAGGCCTTTTTGAACTTAACACTGTTAATAGAAGCAGTTACATATAGCGGGCGGTTGTGAGAAAAAGGATACTTTGGATCAGTCTCAAAGAAAGTAATGGCACTAGATTGCTCTTATGCCTTCCTCGAATAGATCCCTCAGTTGACATGCATTTTTCATGGTGTGCCTCGACTATATTGATGATAGCCTTGGTGATTTCTATTCTTGCCACCCTGGAAAGTCCAAGTTGGTCGAAGAGTTGCTTAAACTTTACATAGTCTTGCAATGTTTTGGCGTAATGATCCGGATCTTTCTCCACTCATGGAGGCTCGTAGTTAACCATCTCTTTAGTCTCTTCAAAATAGGATGCCATACAAACATGGTGTCCTCTTTCTCCCGTAGTATTCTTCTCCATATTCTGGATTGAAGGGACCTTCGACATGAGCCATAAAGGCCCTGCCCTCTAGATCAAAAGCACTTCCATAATAAACTTGTTCACCCTCGGACTCGAAGGTATCGTCAAGATAACAATCATCATCATCGAGATTGGTGATAGCCTCAATCATCGTGCCTTCATATGCTATCATAGCAACATTCTTGCTATTGTCTCAGTGCTGAGGATATGGTTGTTCTGGGATGTCTTGACTTCCTTTCTTTTTGAACCTCAATTCGTCTACCTTGACTTTATCTCTAAAAATTTTCCTAAGAGTCTAACACTTCTCTGTCGGATGTTTCAATGTGAGATGATAGACACAAAACTCGGGGTTCTCAGCGATCCTTCTCTGATAAGACTTTCCTCGACATAAGGAAATTTTAGCTCTTTGTCGGCCACCCATTCCTCAACTAGAGCTTTCACCTTCTAGATTCTATATGGATAAGAAACATTGCCCTTTTCACCACTATTTTAGTTCCTCTTTTGGCCTCTATAACCCCTCCTTGTGACTTCTGGGTATCAGAGGTAGAGGCACCAGCAACGATAGGTCCACGAGACGATTTGAAGCTAGTTTTGTAACTGGCCTTAAATTTGGACTCCCAAGCCTGAGGAGTGCTAATATTTCGAGCTACTTTTATTAATGCCAAGAAGGTGGGTAGCTTGTGATTAACTAGAAACAATTTGTACTTGTTTAATGCCCCTTCTAGACAAATTTGAACTAGATAACTCTCCTCCACAGCTTCATGGCAATCCACAGCCTTGTCCTGAAACCTTTTGACGTAGTTAAGGATGTCCTCACTTTCTCGTTGCTTTTCCTTACATAATGTAAGTGTGGTCACCTTCTCAGCCACTTGAAAGAACTTGGCGTGGAATTTGTTGACCATCTCCCCCCAACTTGGGATAGAGTTTGGGGCCAAGTTAACATACCAACTATATGCTCGATCAGTGAAGGACATAGAGAATTCTGTTAGCCGAAGGACATGGTTTGAACCATGAATACCCAGAGTCTCGATGAACCACACAACATGTTCTCAAGCATTTCCTTGTTTGCCATCGAATTTGATTAGCTTCAACACCGTATACCCCTCAGGGTATGGATTATAGCAACTCTGGTTTAGATAGAACCCGTTGAGGTTTTGGATCCGGGTGTCATTGTCTTATTTAGTTGTTCATGTCTTGTTTCCCCTCATTCCTCATTAAATTGGTTATTAGGGTGTGTTGGTTGCATTTGGAGCGGGTTGGTTGCTTGTTTCAAAATTTTTGATGCCCTAGATTTTGTTCCTTCACTCAAGCGACACTTCTTGCACTCGAGCGGTCTTTGTGAACCTCCAATACTATTTCACTCTAAAAAAATACTGGGAGTGTATATTCTTTGCTCGAACTGAATCTTCTTGCACTCAAGCGACGGTCTCTGGCTTTGTAAAACTGCTGGGAGGGTGCATTATTCACTCGAGCGATGATTCTTGTGCTTGAGCTATCACTCTAGTTGTATCTGTACACTCGAGCGACACTTCTTGTGCTCAAGCAGTTTGTTAGAATTTAGCAACTATAAAAGTCACTTTTGGTCACATCTGGATCACTTTTGTCTCTCTCTTCTCTCTCCTTTCACCATTATTGAGCTTTCAAGCTCTTTCCACCTAGTTTTCATCTACTTTTATACATCTTTGACCTCTAGTAGTTCTATATACCAAAACGTAGAGCTCGACGAGGGCTTCCTTTTGATTAGAGCAAATCGTGTTTTCGTTGAAGTTGGATTTTCGGGCTTTCTCCCCTTCATTGCTTGAGGTATGAATTATTTTGCTCCTTTTCAATACCTCATCTATAGACAGACATGTGGTAGATTTTATTATATAAAAATCACATCTATTGTGGATTTTTGAAAATCATGAAAGGGGATCTAAGGTTTGATCTTCGAATTTTAAATTGATTAAATTGGTTGTTGTTTGATTAGTTAGGGAAGTGGTGTACTGTGTTTATGTTAAGCGGAAGAGAAAAGCCATAATTTTGATAATTTGACCTAACGAACTAAAAAGCGGTAAAGTTGATTAAAATTGTGTTTTGATAGTTTGAGTTTTGAGAGCATCTACATCAGCCTCGGCAATTTTTGAGCCAAATTGTAACGCAAAATCTACTTTTGTATTTTTTATTTTTGAGTTCTGAGAGCATCCACATTAGCCACGGCAATTTTTGAGCCAAATTATAACCCAAAATCTACTTTTGTATTTTAGCGAACCTTTTTTTTATGTACACACTCCATCAAACTATCTATTTTAAAATTCTATTTCATTAAAATATTATTTTTTATTCTTTTATCTTTTTCAATTTAAAAATATTTTTTCCGGTGCACCATAGTAGCAGCAAATAGCAGCAGCCGAAGGAGGCAAACCCACTGAGAGGCTGTCAACCGATTACGCCAAAATTCAGTAAAACTTCCTTCTCTACAGTGGCATCCGGGAGGACGTCTGGTGGGTGAGAAAATATAATAAAAATAGATCAACCTATCTCAAAACAATAATAAACTATTGAATAACTAATGAATAGTACCTCAACAAATTTGTTGAGGTACTATAGCAAATTCAACCAAAAGCTAATTTAGAAATAATTTCTTGAGATTGATGAAGCAAGAATTTTTTTTGATTTGCTAGCTATATTTAACCAAAATCCACATTTGGTGAGGCTAATGTGGATGCACTAATTATTGTGTTGTTAGTATAAAGGATGAATAAATTACGGTATTGGGAATTTATTTGGATAATAATGTTAAATTAATTTAGATTATGGCTTGGAAATCCTTGGATGTGGTTCTATTGAAATGTGAAAATTTGTTTTTTAGAAAATACAAGAGTTGATTTTGAAAAGAGAAAGAAACCATGGCGTATTAAAAATCTAGATTTGAACATGTGGTTGGGCTTTGAAGCTTTTGAATATAGTTATTATTATTGTTGTTGGGCTTAAAGTCAAGAGAGTATCGGATTATCGTATTACATATACTTAAATACTTATGCTTAGAGGTTTTATCCTTGGTCATCGGTGGAGGGTGACATTGTGATGTTGAATATATTTTTGTGTATGTAGTACAGTAAGATTATGTTTGTTTGTTGAATTATATGATGGTTGGAAATGTGCACGCGCTGAGAATAAGAGGTACCATTACCTTCTAGCTAGCGCCTAGAGAATTGGTTGCGCTGAGAATGTGGGGTGCCAGTACCTTCCAGATAACACCTTTAGAACTTGGCAGAGGTACCATTACCTTCGAGCTAGTGACTGGTGAATTTGCATGAGTATTGGAAAGGTGTATTATTGGCTTACTGTGCTTGGGGAAGGTGGAGCGTTGTTGGGTTTCTCATTATTATCTCAATTCTCTTTTTGTGTTTCATACATAGTGATGATTATTTGTGGAGGATGTCACTTGTCTCATATGGATATGTGAGGAGTGTTATGTGTATAGTCTTCATGTTCATTTGGGATACTTCTATTCAGAACTTGTAATTTGGAATTGGGTGCGAGTTCAGTAATTGGGAAAAGTAATTGGATTTCATGGGTTTATTTTCAAATACCTAATATCATCTAGAAAATGTAAAATAAAGTGGTAACAAAAAGAAAGAAAAGTGAATGGTGTTGTGATTGTTGGATAAATTGATTGATTTTGAGAAAAGTACCTATGTAAGTATATCTTTATGTATAAACCGACACTTATGTATTGGTATGACTTAAAGCATTCATGATCATAGCTATCTATATGTTGTTATTGTTTAGAATCATGCTGGGATCGCTACTTGACTTTATGTTCATCTCATGTTGCTAATCCTTTTCTCTGGTGAACATCAAGAAGTGTTTCAAGATCGAGGATCTTCATCATCTGTTGGCCATGGGGCCTTTTAATTGCTAGCTGAATGTCATTGTTGTAAAAAGGGTTGAACCCTTTCTCTTTCATGTATTGATGTAAGCTTATGGGCGATTTATTGTAATTATGTCTCATTGCATTCATCATGTATTCGAATGAGAGAACCCTTACTTAATTGTCTTTATTGATGTATTGAAGCTCCATATGTTATCTCTAAAATTGTACTATAATAAAGGATTTGGTAATGTCACCCGAGTAATAAAAAGTGGGCCATTACAACTTGGTATTAGAGCGAGCCAGGTTTGAATACTTTGGGCTTATGGGAAGTGATTTTTGCCACATCAGGTTTGCTATGCTTGGTGAGGACGTTGCATATAGTTAGGATAAGTGTTAGGATTTATATGTTGCATTTATGTGAGCATGGGATTAAGTTTCTTGGATAGTACTTGTAGCCGGTGAACTTGCTTTGAGGTCTTATTAGAAACACGCCTGATCAACATGATTTCTGATGGGAATTCCTTGAGAGTTTTGGGACGAGTAGTTATCCTTGTGGACTTGATTCGATTATGTGACTAAGTGTTTAATTATTTATAAGTAGTAGAATTGTGTGTTTGGGGGTTAGTGTGTCCCGTAGCCTAGAGGTGGTGAGTGCATGCCACGGAGAAGGGTTGTGGTGTTGTACATTAAGTTGGTCTTGTTTTGATTTTATAGGATGTCGACGCGAAGGAATAGGGGACGAGTTGGGAATAGAGGTGCTGGTAGGGGCACATCAGTTCCTTTAGCACCTGCCATTGCCGCATCGGCTGTCACCGAGGAAGTTGCACACGAGATTGTGAGAATGGTACGGGATGCTCTAGCTTGCAATGAGGGTGACAAAAGGCGTGCCCTCAGGCTTACTAAGGAGTTTATTCATTCCAATCCACCGGAGTTTTTTGGGGAGGCTAAACCATTGGAGATAGATGATTGGTTGGAGCAGATTACCAAGACTCTTGATATGCTCATAGTCAAGGATGAGGAGTTGAGGATTTCTTTGGCAAGTTTTCAATTGAGGGGTGATGCAAGGTATTGGTGAAAGTTTGCTAAGAACACTGTAGGTAACATGTGGGTTGCTTTTACCGAGGCCATTTTGGCCAAGTACTTCCCTCCTTCTGCTCGGGAAAGGTTGAGGGAACAGTTTGTTGAATTACACTAGGATGCTACTCCTTTGGCATAGTTCGAGATGCAGTTTACTAGTTTGTTGAGGTTTGCTCCAGAGTTGGTGGCAACAGAGGGGCGTCGTTGTTATGAGTTTGAGAGGCGTTATGTAATGATATCCAGGAGAAGGTAGCGAGATCTCCGTGGAAGAATTACTATGCTCTAGTGGAGGTGGCGGCCCATGTGGAGGCCATAGTTATAAGTGTTGGTCGAGTTAGCAAGGAGGCCAATTTGGCGACTCCTACGGTTCATAAGCGATCTAGACTCAGTAAGAGGTGAAAGGGAGCGCATGCTCAATCTCAGGCTCAATTTTTGTCTTCGTTAGGGGTTTCGAATTCGTCGGGTGGGAGTTCTAGTGAGGTTCAGGGTTCAAGCTAGTCTCAGAGTAGAGGACCTACTATTTGTTTTGATTGTGGTCATCTGGGCCATGTTAGACATTTCTGCCATTTACGTGTGAATTCTTCGGGTGTTTCAGAACCTAGTCGAACTTAGTCCCTTCAATCTAGTCAAGGGCAGTACCGATACCAAACCCATGTAGACCAGGCTTTGAGAGCTTCGTGAGGGTCAACTTTTCAGTCATCGACAGTAGTATTACCCTTGAGGGGGCTTTTGTATTAGAGACCGATGGTTTTATATCTAAGCTTTTGTTGTCGACTGATGTGTTGTAGGGTGCTGAGGCATCATTGTATTATGTTGTATTTATATATTGTTGTTGTTCAGTATTGCTCATGTGTCGGCAGGCTTACGATGGATTTTGGACTCTTTTTCATGTGTAATGAGAAGTTGTTCATGGAATTGATAATTGTAGCAGGTGATGCATATGCATTACTGTTTTACTGAAATTATTACGCGATGGCCTGTGAGCTTTGTTTTGTTTGGAAATTAATTATTGAGGATGGGAAGTTCGTAGGGTTATTGTGATTGGTGTGGTTGTATCGTAAGGATTGAGTTATAAGGCTTTGGATGTGTTGAGTTTAAGGGAATATGAGACCTTAAAGTTTGTGGAATTGGCAAAGCTTTGTGAGAATGTTTAGGGGAGTGTGAGATTTGTACCGTGGGCTAGTGAAGAGTGGTACTTGTGCGTTGTTTGGTAATTTGGTTTGGTTGGTTGGTCAGTAAGTCCATGATAGTGCCATTGATTGTGAGAAGGGTGGTGTGTGTGTCGAGGTATTATTAGATATTGGATGGAGTTTTGAGAGTGAGCGGAGAATTTAATGGTTAACTATGGAAGACATTCCTTTGGAGGAAGAATGGCGGTGTTCTTGGGTAGTAAGTGTGGCATTGGCGAGGATTCTTTTGTGTCCAAAATTATGTGATTGTCATTGACCACATCAGTCTTACGTTCGAAGTGTGAAAGGTAATTCCATATAGGCATATGAGGGGTGACTCCTTTGGGAAACAATAGTGGTATGGCCAAGTCTTGAAGAATCTGGGGTGATTCAAGAGGTATTGGGGAATGTGTGTGTGGAACTCCATTGGGAGTAGTGGTGTTGGGTGGCGTGTTGGTGTTTGGTACCAAGCGTCCAGATTTATCGAGTTGGCTAAGCGGTTAGTTGATGTTGGAATGTGGTTGACAAATAGCCACATAGAGTCTAGCTTGAAGTTTGGTAAAGAGGATTGCAACCCTGTAAGTGCCTTAGAATGGTTTGGCGAGAGTGGAGGCTCAGTGTTTGCGAGTGTAGAAGCTTGTGTGGAACTTACTTGAATGGTGAAACTGCTTAGGTTGAAGTAGTGTGTGTAGAGTTACTGCTTTACGTGTGCATTACGCCTCGTGTGGGTGATGACCTATGATGATGTTGTAGTGAAATGGAATTTCAAGATAATGAACTTTCTTGTGTTTTGTACATTGATAGCGCGGTTGTTATTTCTATTAAAGGATGTTATATAAATGTGGCATGTGTTTGTTGTGGCACCATGGTAAGAGTAATGAATTTATGAGATGACGGTTGTTGAGCTTGAATTGGAAAATGAATTTTTCCTAAAGTTATAGCCTCGAATGGCCTTGTTTATTGGAAATGCTGTGGAGCTAATCTAATTGTAATGAGGAATTTCACTGTATAGTCCGGTACAGCTAACTTGTGGATTATTATATATTTTGATTTACATCTTTGTTTTCAGGGAATGTTTATAAAACTTGAGTTTTGCTTGAAGACTAGAAAATGTGTTTTAACTTTGATTGGTGTGAGTTTTGGCACTTATGAGAAATGTTTTGCATTCAAGAGGATGATTTCCAAAGAATCAAGAAAATGAAAAATATTTTTTTTTGAACAAGTTATGTTATTCAGTTGTTTTATCTAGAATGTTGGGTGTTGGGTAAGTGACTTAACTGGAATTGTAATTTGGTCTGGGTGATGGTTTGAGAAATGTTTTGGAGCTAGTAAGGTTTGCATACCAGGGTGTTGTCTCTAACCTTATCCTGTTGGGAGTTCTCCTATCCTATGTGAGTTCACTAAGACTTTGGTTGTGGAAATCTCTGCAGTATTCTAAGTGCTGAGCACTCGGGTGTGTGTGGTCTTGTTGTGGTGGTTGCCATTTGGTTGACAGCTATTAGTACGCGTGTGGTTATTGTTTCTGTTTTCTCTCACAGGCCTAATGATTGGTATAGGTCAATGAGGCATTCATGTTTTGCTCCTTGAGTTTCATTGTTCGGGCGTCTTCGGGGTCCCGAAGTGTGAGTTGGAATGCGGCAATCTATCCCAAGTATGGATCCAATCTTTAGTGGGTGGTTGTGCTTCCGGTTGTGTTTGAGTTGCCTTTGTTCAGCCTTACCTTTAATTTCGAGAATGAAATACCTTAAAGGGGGGAGGTTATAGTGACTCTAGTTTAGATCCGACGCGTTGATGTTTTGGATCTAGGTTTCATTGTCTTTTTTGGTTGTTCATGTCTTGTTTCCCCCTCATTCTTTATTGAATTTCGTTATTAGGGTGTGTTGGTTGCATTTGGAGCAAGTTGGTTACTTGTTTCAAAAATTTTGATGCCCAGAATTTTGTTCTTTCATTCGAGCAACACTTCTTGCGCTCGAGTGGCCTTTGTGAACATCCAGTACTTTTGTAGGTCTGCAAAAATATTGGGAGTGTGTATTCTTCACTTAAGCTAAGCTTCTTGCGCTCGAGCGACGGTCTCTTGTCTATAAAACTACTGGGAGGGTGCATTATTCGCTCAAGCGGTGATTCTTGTGCTCAAGCGGTCACTCTGGTTGTATCTGTACGCTCGAGCGACACTTCTTGAGCTAGAGTGGTATGTCCAAATTTAGCAACTATAAAAGTCGCTTTTGGTCACATCTGGATCACTTTTCTCTCTCTCTCTCTCTTCTCTCTCCTTCCGCCATTGTTGAGCATTCAAGCTCTTTCCACCTAGTTTTCATCTACTTTTATACATCTTAGACCTTTAGTTCTATATACCAAAACGTAAAGCTCGACGAGGGCTTCCTTTTGATCTGAACGGATCGTGTTTTCGTTGAAGTTGGATTTCTGGGCTTTCTCCCCTTTATTGCTTGAGGTAGGGATTCTTTTGCTCCATTTCAATACCTTGTCTATAGATAGACATGTGGTAGATTTTATTACATAAAAATCACATCTATTGTGGATCTTTTGAAAATCATGAAAGGGGATCTAGGGTTTGATCTTCGGGTTTCAAATTTAATAAATTGGTTGTTGTTTGATTAGTTGGGGAGTGGTTTATTGTGTTTATGTTAAGAGGGAGAGAAAACCCTAATTTTGATAATTTGACCTAACGAACTAAAAAGAGGTAAAGTTGATTAAAGATTGTGTTTTGATAGTTTGAGTTGTGATTATTGTGTTGTTAGTATAAAGGATGAATAAATTACGGTATTGAGAATTTATTTGGATAATCATGTTAAGTTAATTTGGATTATGGCTTGGAAATCCTTGGATGTGGTTCTATTGAAATGTGAAAATTTGTTTTTTGGAAAATAAAATAGTTGATTTTGAAAAGATAAAGAAGTCGTAGTGTACTGAAAATCTAGATTTGAACATGAGGTTCGGTTTTGAAGCTTTTGAATATTGTTATTATTATTGTTGTTAGGCTTAAAGTCAAGGGAGTATCGGATTATCATATTACATATACTTAAATACTTATGCTTAGAGGTTTTATCCTTGGTCATCGGTGTAGGGTGACATTGTGATGTTGAATAGATTTTTGTGTATGTAGTACACTTGGATTATGTTTGTTTGTTGAATTACGTGATGGTTGGAAATGTGTGCGCGCTGAGAATAAGGCGTACCATTACCTTCTAGTTAGCGCCTGGAGAATTGGTTGTGCTGAGAATGTGGGGTGTCAATACCTTCTAGAGAGAGAGAGAGAGAGAGAGAGAGAGAGAGAATAATGGCAAGGTTCTTCCATGGGTCTCCCATTTTCACTCTCAAGGTAGATAATGGAGAAGGGAAATTAGTTCTCTCTCAAGAATTGTCTCTCTAAAATCCATCCCTTGTAAAGCTATAAGTGGGTGATATATAAGCACCTCATGATATAGGATAGAGCCCATGTGCAAGGCACATGGAGAATATTCCCTCTAACTCCCTTGTCTGAGAAGGTGACCTTTCTGAGAATGAGGAAAACCTCGAAGAGGAGATCAATCTCTTGGTGAACCCTTCTTCTTAGCCACACCTAACCAATGATTCCCAATCATACCAAAGGGCTGAGGTAGTTTTAGAAACCTCCTGCCGCTAATATTGCCGAGTCTCATGGACCCCTGGGGTTGTGCCAACTCAACTTGGGTATAGGCTAAATCAACCGATGAGTGAATTCATCTCCACCTACCGTCCTCGGGATTCAGGCCCTTTGTTCGAGCTCTAACCTCACTCATGATTCTGGTGGGTTGATCCTGGAGGGTTGATCTTCGAATGCTCCAAGTCCACAAATGTTTTGGGACTCACCAATAGAGTGGCTTCTAGATTGCAATTGAATCCATTCGAAGCCTGAGTGCCTCAGATCTCTAGGTTTGCTTAATACCAAGGTTTTGAAAAGCGATTGCGATTGCAGTCGCCGTAATGGTGGTGGTGGCGTGGTTATAGTTGCGGGTGTAAAAGCCGCAGCATAACAATTGCGATAACCGGAACTATGAATTTTTTTAATTTTCGCACAATTTGCAAAAAAACATACTGATACGCATATGGTTTTTTTTTTTTTCAGAATCATATTTATTGGGTTTTAAAATAAACTTTGACAAATTTTTAAGTATGATCCAATATAGTTCATATTTTTAAATCACTAGAAAAAAAAAATTACATTTTATTTCAATAATTAATGACTTTATATGTCATAAATCCATATTACACTTGTGGCAAAAAAAAAAATTTATTGGACTTAGATGTGTGGGAACCAAATAATATTAGATCCATGGGAACGGATGACCGTGTCCGGTCCGAAACGTAACCTCTATTCAGCATATACCCTAGCCAATCAAGGAGCCGAATAAAATAATTAGTATCTCAGCCAGTAGAACAGACGCCGAGTATAGGTACATGTGACGGAACAAGGATGGGCCCAACCCAAAGGCCCAAAGAAAATACTATAAATACGGGACCACCCATCAGAGAAAGGTATGTGAGAACTATTACACTTTACTTAAAATATAAGCAATTCAGAGATTAGAGATTGACTTGCCCGTCGTAGTGCTAATTCCGGCACCCCTGACCGGAGTGTTTATTTCTTTTCAGGTGATTAGAAGAGGATCACTAACGTCCCCCGGGATCAGAAGAGTATTTCCAAACTCACTTCTCCACAATTGGCGCCGTCTGTGGGAATACTCAAACACATCCATGGCGGGCGTAACGGAAGACCCTCTGATAGTCACTAATGAAACCACGCAGAGAGACGACCTCACTCCATCAAACATGCTTGGACCGGAGACCATCCCCGTGAGACGCGCTCTGAACTTCACCTCACCCTCAACTCCAGAGCATGAAGCAATGCAAGCAATCATGGAACAAGCAAAGAAAAACGAACAAAGGTTGGAGAATATGATCGCAGAAAACGAACGTCTCCAAACAAGGCCTTGGAGGTGGCGAAATCCAAACAAGCTGCACACCAAGGCCCAGAACGACCTGTGAGGGCAGGTGGTCGACGACCTTGAGCCCGACAAGACGACATTGATAGCGACTCCGACTCGTTATCCCCGGAGCCCAGGAAGAAGGGGCGACCTGAAATGACCAGTTCTTCTGAAGAAAGTCCCCATATAAGGCACAAGCGAAGAAGGAACAGTTCGGACGAAGATCAACACGATCCCTTCATACGACGGATTGCAAAGGCAGTGCTACCCAAGAAATTCAAAGCATCGTCATTTACCTTGTACGACAGCAAATCAGACTCCACCGACCACATAAGCCACTACAAGCAAGCCATGACATTGTATGCAGACGACGAGGCCCTCATGTGCCGAACATTTCCCAGTAGTTTAGGACCATTGGCTGTCAAGTGGTATTATAAACTGGAGCCGGCTTCGATCAAAACCTTCCACCAATTACAGAAATCCTTCAGGGCCAGATTCATCACCAATGAGGTCCAGCCGAAACAAGCCAACTCTCTCTGGGCAATGCAAATCCTGCCAGGAGAAACACTAAGAGCATATTCGGCGCGATATTGGGAATGCTTTAATCTTGTCGATGACGCTTGCAACGACTCCATGGCCATCACCGCCTTCAAAATGGGATTACATCCAGATAGTGCCCTCCGCAGTTCCTTGACTAGAAGACCCCCCAAAACAGTCTGGGGATTGATGAAGAAAGTAGAGGAATACTGCAAAGTGGAAGATGACGCCTTGTGCGTTAAAGCCGGACACGTGGCCAACAAAACGGCCCCTCCTGAAATTGCTCAACCAATAAGTTTCGCGCCACCTCAGAGCCCTGAACCACGACAGTAGGCTAAATGAGACAAGAGACCAGATTCTCGCCAATCAAGCGATCAATGCTCACACCGAGCAAATGAGTAACTGCAAGTTGATAGTAGGCGCACAAAGCACACCGACAAGAAATATACGGAGCTGTCAGAGCAATCAGCTCGGTTATGTCCAAAATCCAACACCTTCCGTTCTTCAAATGGCTGTCCAAAATGATGGGACCTCCTGACACGAGAAGGCGGGACAGGCGGTGTGAATATCACAAAGATCACGGTCATGATACGGATAGTTGCTATGCTTTGAAAGACCACATTGAGGAATTGGTGCAAGATGGTCGGCTCCAACAACATGTCCGAAAGAGTGCAATCAAAACAGTTGCCCTTCGGCAGGATTCACCTCCGCTCGACGTCATTCATACGATATATAGCCTTTCAATGCCTCTTGTCGTACATACAATTCAGTCAGCCCCCCAGAAGCAACGCACACCAACGAAACGGCCCCACGAAGCTCTGAGTATTATCTTCGACGATTCCGATCTCATCGGCATAACACTCCCCCACATTGATCCATTGGTCATTAAACTACACGTAAACCGATTTACCGTTGAACGCATCCTCATAGACCAGGGGAGCACTTCAGAGATTATATATTACGAGACCTTCATCAAACATAGCTTCAACGAATCAGACTTGTCTCCAGTTCCTTATCCATTATTCGGCTTCATCGCAAATCCAGAGTATCCACTGGGAAAAATCACACTACCCATTCGAGCAGGCTCCCAAACAGTGGATGTGGAATTCTTCATCGTCAAGCTCCCTTCGCCGTATAATCTCATCATGGGGCGAACTTGGTTGTATACTATTCAGGCCGTGCCAAGCACCCATCATCAGCTGCTACGCTTCTCGACCAAACACGGCATTGAGCAAATCCATGGTTCCCAGCAATCCGCACAAGCGTGCTATCTCCTTTCTGGAAGTTTCGAATCGAAATAGCCTCGCCGATGTCGGACGGCTCCCTAGCGAAAAGCCACGGAAGCCCTAGGCGATACCAGCAGCAGCTTGCCAAGTCGTATAGTCAATGCATTCAGCTGCATCGCTACACACCGGGAGAGTTGATCCTGAAGGTACTTCCGGATGACAAGAAGCCGATTGATGGAAAATCGGGTCCTAACTGAGAGGGCCATTATCGGATAAATTCCATATCGGCTCAAAAATATGTCAGAAAGCAGTTTGCCACGGCCCGGGAACTCGACGCACTTGCGAAAATTCTGTCATTAAACCCGATTTGTGGGGAATGATCCTAGTTCTAAATGATTCGCCATGTACACATTCCACTTTTCTAATGCAAGGGTTCTTGTTGAAAAGTTGTAGTCCCATCCACTGCGAAATCTAGTTAAAAAGTGCTCCGACGAAAAAAGCCCTCGGATTCGGAGTGCCCTTCGTGGATATCACGATTGGCCAAAAAGCCTCCGGATTCGGAGTGCCCTTCGTAGATATCACGATTGGCCAAAAAGCCTCCGGATTCGGAGCCCCATCGGCGCATGACGTCTTTGGGCCAAAAAAGCCTCCGGATTCAGAGCGCCCTTCATGGATATCACGATTGGCCAAAAAGTCTCCGGATTCGAAGCCCCATCGGTGCATGACATCTTTGGGCCGAAAAAGTAAGCGCCCTTCATGGATATCACGATTGGCCAAAAAAGTCTTCGGATTCGGAGCGCCCTTCGTGGATATCACGATTGGCCAAAAAAGTCTCCGGATTCAGAGCACCCCTCGTGGATATCACGATTGCCCAGTCTCTGGATTCTGAGCCCCATCGGTGCATGACGTCTTTGGGCCAAAAAAGCCTCCAGATTCGGAGCACCCTTCATAGATATCACGATTGGCCAGTCTCCGGATTCGGAGCACCCTTCATGGATATCACGATTGGCCAAAGACTCTGAATTCGGAGCCCCATTGGCACATGACATCTTTGGCCAATAAAGCCTCCAAATTCGGCTAACCAAATAGTGTCCCACCAGGCGACACTCAAGGGCCGGGTAATATTGCGAATTCGGAGCGCCCTCCAGAATGAAAAAACATTTACACATCAAAGCAGGGATATGTAAGTTGACCCGGCACAACCGCATGAACAAAACAAAACGTGCCAACATTCGAAGTAAGATGCTTCATTAAGCATATAAAAATTCAGAATGAGATAAACTTTTAAAATAAAACATTTTATTCGATTAAATAGTAATTACAAAAATGCAATCCACGTTCGAGCATTACAATATCTATTTTCGTACGGCGTCACTTTCATCACCCTTCACAACTTCGAAGGCGAAAAAGGGGAAGTGGTCGTGTGGGTACAGCGGCAGCGCCGAATCAACACCCGTTGCTCAGAGAGCATCCGCAGCTTGAAATGATTTGATCTGACCGCTCTTGAATCCACGATGTTCACACCGGTGAGACAATCACCCTCGAGGTGGAGAGCTTTGACACCATAGACAACGTCAAGGCCAAGATCCAGGACAATAAAGGAATTCCCCATGAAAATAGTAAAACTCAATGGTCGCGGCGCTACGTCGTCCTCATTTCTCGATCGCGGTTGCGGAGAACTTCCCCGTTGCTATTTCTCCCTTTGGGGTGATCTGCTACGACGACTTGGAGGCTGACGTTTTTCCCGTTCTTTGAACGCCCTACCTCTCACACGGGTGGGTTCTTTGCTGCGATTCATTGCAATATCAAGCTCAGCCAGAGCTTGAGCTTCTCCTCTACTATTGAAGAAAACTCCATTTGGCGTTCACACTTATCTAACCCCACGCAACAAAATTGTTTTAAATTGAGTTTGAACACAGTAAGTGAAGTCACTGGTGCGAAGAGTCTGAGGCGATTTATTTCTAATCCTTGCAGTGACCCCGAGGCGATTTCATTAACACTGAACTCTAAAAGACGGACGCCGATCGATATTGGCCATAGCCACTACATGTACTAATTTTCGATTTTTTGGAGTTAAAATGGCCTAATAATCTAAACGGCAATTATAGATGGGCTGACAGTCTCCGGATTCGGAGCCCCTGGTGCATGACACCTTTGGGCCGATTAAGCCTCCGAATTTGGAACCTCATCGGCGCATGACGCCTTTGGGCCGATAAAAGCCTCCGAATCTAGAGCCTCATCGGCGCCTTGACCGTGCGTGACAGGTACGCCAAATATATATTTAATGAATGCTCATGACAGGCCGACATATAACCGTTCAGAATTAAATACCTAGCTGACTCGGGCCGGTCAATGTTTATACAATGAAACACATGCAAACACGTGTGTCTCGAATGCAAATTACAATGAAACATTTAAAATAGGACGTTTTATTCAATCAGGCAATAATTACATAATTACATAGTATTTTTATACGGCATCGCCCTCATCCTCACTCTTCTCAACTTCAAAGGCGGAAAATGGAAAATGATTACGTTGGTAGAGTGGCAATTCCAAATCAATGCCCGACGCTCGCAGAGCTTCCGCGGCTTGAGATGCCTTGATCCAACCATGCTTAAAGCCACGATTTTCACATCGGCAAACTTCTTCGGCGAGTTTCTCTTTGGTCTTCTGAATTTCGACTAGTCAGCCGTCATGGAAGCCTTTTTCATAGGCCGCGGCTCTCGTAGTCTCAATCGTGAACATCCTAGCCGTACCACGATCGACGATCGCATCACCAATCAGCCTTTGAGTAACCTTCTCTTCGACAACTGGGTTGGGGTGGCCGGTTGATTGGGGCCCAGCAGACTTGATTTTTCTTAGTTCATGCTCAGCTTTCTCAATGCGAGCTTCTAACTTCCGAATGTGTTCATCTCTCTGTTCTATGTCGTGGCGAGCGGCGCAGAGATGCATGCCAATCTCATAAGCCATGTATAGTACCCTCACCGCCCCGTGAACGCCTTCATGAAACACTTTGAAGTCCGGCCGACCTACCATCGACTGCTGAACTTTGGGTGGAAAAATCTGTCGAGCAAATTCGACTGCCACATTTGGATCTCGAATGATCGAATCCGCCTCTGTCACTGGTCTATTACCCATGAAGACCGTGAAACTCAATGGGTGTGGAGTCGCGTCGAATTCCCTTCTAGGACGGGGTTGAGAAGACTTACGCTGTGGCTGTTTGTCCCTCCTGGGCGACCTACTTCGACGACGAGGAGATTGGTGCCTTTCTCGATCCCTCGAAGTCCTACTACCCGTGCGTGAAGGTTCACTGCTTCGACTCATAGCACCTCCCAGCTCAGCTAGCTTCTTCGCTTCACCTCTACTATTGAAGAAAAGCTTATTTGACATTTGCACTTGTTTAATCTTCCTCAAAGAGCTGGACTGAGTTGCTGACTGAGCACATAAATAGGACCCTCGTTCACGAAGTACATGCCCATTTATTCCCTACAAGGATAGCACCTTCGAGGCAATCTCATTAATATTGAAGAGTCAACAACCTAGCACCGACTGTGTCATATGCCCCAATCACCCCATCAACCACCGATATTCGGC
Source organism: Camellia oleifera (assembly GCA_022316695.1). NCBI lineage: Eukaryota > Viridiplantae > Streptophyta > Magnoliopsida > Ericales > Theaceae > Camellia > Camellia oleifera. The sequence goes on from CM039312.1 coordinate 87,053,590, forward strand.
GTTGTATGTTCATGAACCAGTTGGGGCAAGGGAAGATTCATCAATCTATACGGCTTGAGTGCCCCAGCCATTCCACGAATCGATTCTCCAGTACAAGACTCATAAGTAACGTGTTATTCGGCGTTCTACGTTCCTGAACCAGCTGGAGCAAGGGCAGATTCATCAATCTAGACAGCTTGAATGCCCCAGCCGTTCCACGAATCGATTCTCTAGTACAAGATTCATAAGTAACATGTTATTTGGCGTTCTACGTTCATGAACAAGCAGGGGCAAGGGCAGATTCATCAATCTAGACGGCTTGAATGCCCCAGCCATTCCACGAATCGATTCTTCAGTACAAGATTTATAAGTAACATGTTATTCGGCGTTCTACGTTCATGAACCAGCTGGGGCAAGGGCAGATTCATCAATCTAAACGGCTTGAGTACCCCAGCCGTTCCACGAACCGCTTGATTTGTACAGTAGTCATGAATTCATTTGGTTTATGATTAAATCAGATCCCTAATTTTAATCGACTGTTAAGTCTGTCGTCTCACGTAATCTTGACATTTTGTTCTAACTGCTGATTTTCCTAACTATATACTCATACAACAAACAATACGAGAAATAATTTGAGAGCATATAAAATTTTCATTCATAAATTGGATGCTAGCAGCGGACATTTTACATATAAAAATCCAAAAAAGATGAAAGCCAACTAACAAAAAACATACATTGAAATTGAGTAAAGCCTAAGAAAACTAGAATGTCACCCAAATCAAGTCTTAGGATTACACTCAAGCGGCTCAACGTCCACTTGCTCGTATGGAATTGGCATGGCCAATGTAACTCTAGCGGCAGCAAGGGCTTTGAGCCAGCCATGTCTAAATCCCCGATTCTCAAATTTGGGGACTTCTTCTACATAGTCATTAAAAGCGGCGCTCTTCCCAGCCTCGAACGCCGCGGAAGCCTCAGATTTAGCTTTTTCCTTGGCCTGCTTCAACCCTTCCAACTCGGCCTCCAGTTTCGCAAGCGCCTCCTTGGCTAACTTGAGCGATTCCTTGCTTGCGTTTGCCCACTTATCGGTGTCAGACCTGAGTTGATCAACAGTCCCAACCCTTTCCTTCTCAGCCTCCGCCCGTGCACTTTTCATTGCGGCTCTCATTGCCTCAAACTCTGCCATGCTCCGTTGGCCATCGATTTTCGATTGCAAACGGCCAATCCTCTCGACAGCGTCACGCTGGCGTTGGCCTAATTCGGCAATCCTTCCAACTATCTGCAAAACAAAGGATCGTCACATTCCAACAAACATCAAATGCAAACCAAAAGATCGTCACATTCCAAGGATAAACACGTACCAGAAAAGCCGACTAATCAGCTAATGCTACCATTGTCGAGTCCAGCTCGGCACGAAAGGTCGCCTTGTCAGCTGGCAAGGAGACCGCGATGGCCAAGCTCAATGCCACAGCTGGATCTTTCAAAGCTAACGCTTTAGAGGAGATCGGCATGTTTTTTTATCTTTGGTTCAATGATGAAAGGAGCAAGCATAGCCGACTCCTCTAAGCGTGGCCGCTTATTAACAAGGCCCTCTTCGGAGCCGTCCTTGTCCTCGGTGCTTCTTTTTTCGCCTCGCTTCTTCGAAATCGGCCGCTCTTTTGTAACCGGGCAGTCAACATCCTTTTCCGTCTTGGCGACGACAACCTGAGCCGATTCCTCTGCAACAGTATGTTGCAAAACAGTAGGTTGAACATATTCAGTTGGGACAAGTCTGGAACGGATGGCCTCGGCCTTTTTTCGGGCAGCCATGCATTCGGCGTTCCTCTTCCATGCCAACTGCGTTAGATTTTCCCCAGCTATATCTTCAGAGTAATCGCCGGGAAGGTCTCCCAAGTTTGAAAAAATATCTTCGAATGTGTCCCTTCGGCCTGATGTAGACAGAGGGTCAGAAGAGTTCAATCCGACTTCCTCAAAGGCCGAATTAATCGCTTCGTCAACTTCTGCGGCCAACCGATCCGAATCCTCGGCGATTGGTTCGGTCACCTGTTCTTTCGCGTGTTCAGAATTAGATGACTCTAAACCGATCTGCCTCAAGTTTTTGAAGCTGGGGAAGATAAGGGTAGCAAGTTGATTGTCGCTTCGTGGGATCGGAATGTTGTCTGCTGCCGAGAACGTTGTGTAAGTCGGCTCACACCGCAGGAGAATGTGGGCTACCCTCCCTTGTTTTTGAAGGTTTGGACTGCCGACGAACAGTAGTGCAGTTTTGATTTCTGCGAGCACGACGTCGTCGTCTGAAACCAACACTCTCTTCAAATCGCTACCTGCACAAATAAAACAAGAAGATGAACATAGTGCCGAATACATATACATGCAAATATGAAAAACAAAGTGATCTAATCGGCCACCTGGTTGTCCTTTTTTCCCCGGCACCGGGTCTAGGTGATCTTCACCTGCGTCGAACTCCCAGTTGCCGTGGACAACGACCATCACGTCGTCGACACGCTTGCCAAAGCTGGCGAGCATAGTCACTAAGTGATGATCAGTATCCTTAGCTCTAAGAAAGTAGCGCCCTAGCCGGCCGGTAGATTTGGCTAGGGCATAACAGTGCCGAATGGCAGGAATACCTAAGTTGGTCCTAAGACGACGATTTAGTTCTACGATCCCCATTATGATGCGAAAGAAATTGACGTTGGGCTAGGAAGGGATTAGACCCCAACATCTAAGAACGGCCCTCAAAAGTGGGTGAAGAGGAAAGCGGACTTCGCCCTCAGCAATTGATAGGAAAGGAAAGACGATTGTGCTCTTATCTTCCCTCTGCATATCGGTGATGTTGTCTGCCAAAAGTAACAGATGGACGTCATCAGGGATGGAGAAATGGCGTTCAAAGCCGGAGATTCGATCCGCCGAAAGGAGCTCTTTCAGATGTTTTGCCATTCTTTTTAAGCCAAACCCAAGGATTACGGAAAGTTAAAAGCAAATAAGGAAGTGGGATCAAAAATGAAGGAGAAGAAGACTTATAGGAGATAAAGGGAGAAGCGAGAAACAAGGAGTTGTAGAAGCCGCGAAGAGATAGAGTTGCACTTGAGGGCGAGCAAGATATCTTTTGAACATTCAGGACATACACTCGAAGAGACAATTTCAAATCATATTAAATGAAAGCAGTGTATGAAGGGACGGGAAAGCGTTACAGTGACTAAGAAGCATGTGCGCATTCTGACATGCATTGGGAAGAGGGTTAACCGCTGTAGACGTCCCCGAACGCCCCGGGTGGGAATCTCGTTTTGTTCATTGGGGCTCACTACAGTTCAGGACTCAATGTCACGGTCCTGTATCTAATCTTGCAGAGTACAATGCAAGACCAATGAATCATCAAAGAGTCCAAATCCGGCAAATCGTTTTTGAAAACAAATTTTTTTTTTAAAGAAGTTCCAAACATGGACTGCTTTGCCAGATACAGAGTCGCCACCTAAATATTTATTTTGGGGGAATTTAGGAAACCCTGACTCGTTGCCTAAGGCCACGTGTTCGTCATCACCAAAGTTGCCTCAGCTCGGGAACTTGGGTACGATTGGGGAAGGTCACTTCGTGAGCACCCCCGCTCGCCCGATCAAAGATCGGCTTCTACTAACCATGATATCGAGTTTTGAAAACATTATGTGCTCTTATCCCGGTTATTAGCCTAGAATTGCTATGTGATGCGCGCAGCATATAAGTATAAACTGGATCGCCTGAGTTGGAGCAAAACATTTCATGTTTGTTTTTTTGAAAGCGGTTTGCTACTCGCAAGTAGGCTAAAATGCGGATTTTGCCACCCTCAAGTGGGCTTAGAAAACATGGTGATTTGCCACTATCTAGTGGGCTTAAAACTCGCAATCAATGAATTGTTCCAATTCAGATAATCCAACCTCCACCCACAGGCATTCAGGCAGTTATATCACATAAGCAGTTAGCCTCATGGTAAGCATGCTATCATGGCAGTCACTCACACACATGCAAGGATACTAAAGCATAAACACTTACCGAGTACTCCAAGCCAAAGAAAGAAGCTAATTAGAAATCATGCATGAATCCTAACTATGCTGAGATACCTAATGCAACACATACAGGTATGCAACAAAGATAGGCTCAGCTATTCTAAGATGGCATATGAAATACAACAAATGATACATGTATTCAACTCGGAATTGAAGTACAATGCAGTTAGTATGATGCGCTGAGCCCGGTGTATGCAATACAGATGAATGAATGCAAACATGCGAACATAAGTATGCTAATTGAAATATGCCCTAATCTAACCATCATAAGCTGGTAAATAAAAGGGAGAAAGACGTGGGGTTGGAAGACATACATTACACACACGCACGCTTATTACAACATTGCCCTCTCTCGAAGGGTCCGAATAAATATTACACAACCGAATGAATAACGAATTACAGCTAATTATTACATAACCATAATTAATTAACAAATTAACTAAGATAAATAAGCTAGCATGCAAATTTAAATAAAAAACGGACTGCCTCAGCTCTGTTCCGAATGATAGGGATGCATGCGTGCTTGAGTCGCCTTGCCGGAAAATCCATCGCGATGTCCCGATTTGCCTCTATTTGGGACTGGTCCCGGAATACTGTGCAAAGCTCCAGAAGGCTGCTTGACCAGTTTTTGTTGCTGGTTTCCGGTTTGCTGCAACAAAGAGCAAGAAAGGAGCGTGGCAAAGTATTTTTAACATATGTATGCATGACCACTCTCCCCGTCATTGCATAAGCTCTAGGGAGTGTAGTCCTCGATCCTCGTGCCACCAATCACGCATCCCGATGCATGATGGCCGAGGAGTCGAACTGCACGACTCAATATGAAATGGATGCACACATAGACACAACAAGGCCTAAACTCCATCATGGGTAATCTGGAGTGTCAGTGACCAAGAATCGAAGCACGTTTCGTCACTTGGAGTGCGAAACGTCCATCGTTTCCCGTGTTTGGACTAAACCCTATTCCAAACACAATGCAATACACATGGCATACATGAATGCAACTCTAACATGCAACCTAAATATAATGCCACTAAATGATGCAAACATGCAAATGATGATATGCAAACATGCTACTAGCATACATAATGCTATGAAATAATCAATGGCATACTCAATGCACATGAAAACTATATGGCATAGGCAATGCACACATGGAGACTAACAACGAAATGATCAAGGCATACACAATGCAATGGTCAATCATGCAACAACATGGACTAAATGGCATACACAATGCAAGATGGACTTAACCCAAGATAGGCGACCCTCAGCCACACCCAAATCAGTGGCCAAACATGATGGAATGAAATGTAGGAACACTCATGCAAACATGCCCGATGCAAGGGACTGAACCTAAGGCATCAAATGCCACTCTACCAAAGCATGGAAAGGGATAAAATATGGCATATAAACATACATTTTCCAGCTCAGAAACATGATACACAATGGTACCGAATCATGTAAATAACTCACACAATGGATGCTAGATGGCCCGAATACTGAAACTAGTGAAGTGCGTTACACTAGAGGTACACAAAGCAATGCACAAATGGAAAAACTAGTCCCAAACAGACCCTAGGCAGGTCCAAGATAGTGGGAAAATGGCCTAAAAAGATGGCTCATCATGCATAGAAATGAAGCTCATGCAATGGTCCAAAAATGGGACAAACTAGCACGACTCTCAAACGCATTTAAAGAGTGGAAAACATGGGAATATGGCATACATGTAAGCTCTGAAGTACGATGCACAATGGTCCTAAAACATGGAAACACCTCAACACAAGCATGCAATAGGGCCCAAAACACAAAGCTAGGCAAGAGTATTGAACTACAACCATGCATAGAAAGCATCATTCGACCATGAGGCATAAAAATAGAGCTAAGGAAGTCCAAAACATGCACAAAATCAGTTTAAGGCATGGCCAAAAAGTGCTAGATTCATAGACCAAAATAGCATGCAATACAAGCTAGTGAAAAGGGTTTACACTACAAGTATATGGAGCATTCAAGAGGTCACTAAACCAGAAAAATTTAGAAGTATGACATGCCAAATAAAGCCCAAAAACCCACTAAAATATGGTCTACACATGCAAGAATGAGATGCTCTTTTGATAGGTTATAAAGAGGGTTGTTCTACACATGCAAGGTGGACACCCAAAATGGCAAAATGGGCTCTGGACAGAGCCTATGAAGGTCCTAAAACCTACCAAAAATGGCCTGAAACATGGCTTGGAAGCATGCAAATGAGGGCTCCTTTGATAGGCCAAAAATGCTAGGAAACAAGACAAGGGGTGAGAAGGTCACCTCACTCTGATTTTGGTGCTCAAAACAGCATAATAACCAATGAAAATCCGTTGGATTTCAGTGGTCAAAAGGGCCAACAAATCTCAATATAAAGGCCCTAATGCATAGCTCAAAACAAGGCGAAATAGAGCATGCAAAGGGGGTAGACGGCCCCCAACATAAAAATGGTCTTAAACAAATATGTAAGAAGCTCAAAATAAGACTTTTTTTAGCTTATGGCAAATCCCAAATATGCTTGCAAACTAGGCTAAGAGATGAAGAAAAATAAAGACCAAAAGAGGAAAAGAAGTGTTACCCTTAAAGCTCAGCAACTCCAGCAGCTTTGAGGCCAAAAACCAAACCTCCAAGACTTCTCAAGACCCTCCAAGAAGCTTAGGATGGTGTTGGAGGTGTTAGACTAAGAGGTGTGGTGCAAAACGGGCAAGAACTTAGCACTTTAGGGCTCAAAGTATAGAGATATAGAGAGAGAGGTATGTATGCCTTAGACCAAAATTCTGAACCTTTGCAAAGGAAGGAGAGGCCTTCCTTTATAGAGCCAAGGGTCCAAAGCTTCTCCTAGAAGCTTAGAACCAAGAGTGAAGATCCTCCATACACGTGTATGAAGGATGCAGCTTGTGCCTCCCAGCTGGCACAGCTGGAAAGCATTCAGGGAGACAAAAAGGTGGGAGCTGGCCGACCAGTTCAAGTGGTTGGTTGACCACTTGCCCTGGTCGGCCGAGCAGGTCAAAAGGTCCAAGGTGGTCGGCCATACCCTATGATGAAGCCCCAGAAGTTAGCTTTCCAATGGCACTAGCCTTGCATTAAAATTCTAACTGTGCAAAAAGTTATGCCTATTTTGGTAAAGCCGCACAGATTCGGTCCAACCGGATTGATGTCCTACTTCAACTAACTATATCTCCCCCGTCCGGACTTGGCTTTAGGAGATTCTTGAGTGCAAAATGAAGCCCCGGAAGTAAGCTTTCCAATGGTGATGGCCTTATAGCTGAAATCCAAGTATGCAAATGAATAGGCCTGATTCAGCGAGGACTGCTCGTCCCTCTCTTAGCGATTCATGTCCATTTCTCCCCCAACTGGGTTTCTTCCCTCTTCTCTTCTTTTCTTCAACTCCAAACCCCTAAACAAGGTGTTTTGAAATATTTTTCAGAGATTTCATCTCTCTTTCGTTCATTTCCACTTTGCCCTTGCTCGGTTTACGAAAAGCGCGACATTTAACAAAATGTGAGCGTCGGAACATCGTAGAACTTTTATTTTCAAAACATTTTGAAACAGAGGATTTCAAGTCTAAAATCTTTTGATCAAGATTGTTTTGGTCCAAAAGGGGTATGAAGTTGAGATTTGACTTTCTCATTTCCGAAGAAACTAAACCTTTGCCCTGGACACCTTCATCACCGAGTAAACTATCAATAGTGCCCAAGTCTTAAGGATGGTCAAAAATGGGGTGTCTACAACCACCGAATTTTCGATTTCCCAGGCTAAGAGCCAAACACGCCGACTAATTGATGCTAGTAGAGTGTTTGGGAGGCAATTGTGGGAGCCGAATAATATTAGATCCATAGGGACGGATGAGCGTGTCCGGTCCGAAACATAACCTCTATTCGGCATATACCCCAGCCAATCAAGGAGCCGAATAAAATAATCAGTAGCCCAGCCAGTAGAACAGACGTCGAGTATAGGTACATGTGACGGAACAATGATGGGCCCAGCCCAAAGGCCCAAAGAAAATACTATAAATACGGGACCACCCATCAGAGAAAGGTATGTGAGAACTATTACACTTTACTTAAAATATAAGCAATTCAGAGATTAGAGACTAACTTGCCCGTTGGAGTGCTAATTCCGGCACCCCCGACCGGAGTGTTTATTTCTTTTCAAGTGACTAGAAGAGGATCACTAGCGTCTCCTGAGATCAGAAGAGTATTTCCAAACTCACTTCTCCACAAGATGTATAAAATTATTTTTAATTATTATACTTGTAGAAACATATGTACATTTTAACTCAAATAGTTTTTAAAAAGTATACATCTTTAATAGAAGAACTTAACAGAGTACATAACATCATAGCACAATTCACAAATAAACAATATTTAAATTTATTAAATGAAATGATTGTGAAACAAATGCAACCACTATTTATACATTTGGATTTTACATGCTAAAGTAATTATATAAAAATTAAAAAATAAATTATAAAGATTTTTTTTTTCGAACTATTGATTTTTTTTTTAAAAAAAAATAAAATTTTTCCATAAAAATTTGTTGTCACAACACATTATAATAACAAAATAAAAAATATTTATAATTAAATGTTAAATGAAATGATTAAAAAAAAAAATTCAACTACTATTTATACATTTAGATTTTACATGCTAATGTAATCAGGATTGAAGACATTTTTCATGGCATTCTTTGAGCTATTGTTTTTTTTTTTTAAATATTTCATTGAAAAGACATTTTTTTAAAAAAACTTGTACCATCAAAATTGTTGTCACAACACATTACAATAACAAAATAAAAAAATAAATTAAATACTAAATAAAATAATTATAAAAAATGCAACCACTATTTATACATTTGGATTTTACATGCTAATGTATTAATATAATTATAGATGTTATTATTTTTAAATATTATAAAAAAAAATAAATCAATCCCTATTTATTATATATATAATGTTAAAAGTAAGTGCTTAGCTATATGTATATATATATATGTTTTTTAAATTAATTGCAAAATGTATCACCATAAATTTTTTGTTTGTTTATAAACAACCAGCTAGAGATTATTGATCAAAAAAAAAAATGCCCAATACAAAAGGCTAGTTGGAGACCACACAAAGAAAAACAAATGATTACATATCTTCCCAAGGTTTTGAAGCAACCGAGGACCAGAGGCAGCCAAACCAAAAAAAAAAATTATAAAAAAAAAAAAGAAAAAAGAGGCAACCAAACGAAACCACTGACAGAGTCATACAAGCTCTTCATCTTCAACACAGAGGCAGCCTTGAATATTCATCTCCTTCTCATCTTCAACACAAGTTCGTCTCTTCCCTCTTCTCTCTTCTCTCTGTCTCTCTATCTCTCACTCCTCCATGTTTCCTTTTCTCTCTGTCTTCATCTTCCCATGAACTACTCTTCTTTATTTTTTTTAACAGAAACTTAGTTGAAGATGGTCTCAAATTTGTGGATCTGTAGATCTGAATCAATTGCAGAGTTTCTAAAGATCTGAAAATTTGTGGATGTATTCTGAATATTATGTTTAAAGTGGTTCACGAGCTGAAAGACCTCAAGACAAAATATGCTCAATCATAAAGGTATGTACAAAATCTGTTGAGCATCCATTGTTTTTCAGCTTTTTCTTTTGTTCTTTTTTTTTTTTTTTTTGGAAAAGAATCACCTCAACACAATGTGTAATAGTGCGTAATGGGCCGTTATGGCACCGTTATAGCCGCTACGACAGCCGATATGACTGAGACACCTGTGAATCTCAATCACACAGCAAAAGCGAGCATAACGCGTGGTGCCTACCTTCGCAACCGTTACGTAACAGCTGCAACCATTACGTAACATCGCATTTTGAAACCTTGCTAAATACCCTTTCGAGTTCGGGCCCGAGTAAGTCTCTAAGTTCATGGATCCAAATCCTTTCAAGACTTAGAGCGATCTAGCCAACTTGATGGCGATAAATCTGGGCCCACCAATCTTGGACTTTCTGTTTGGGCCTTAATTAATTTTAATGGGCCCAACTTGACTCTTCCTACAAGGTGGAAAACCCCAATTTGTGTGGGGGAATGAGCATAAAGTCATGAAGAACATGAAGAACATCAATGGAAAATGGAGAAGCATAGTAGAATCACTTGCGATTTGGGCTCCAATCTGATTTCCAAACTAGTAGAAATGCTCCTGTGACAGAGACGACCTGATTGATGCAAGAAAATACTTGGATCCTCATCTGGAAGATGTAGAAATGGCGATTAGAGGCTTGGCAGTTAAGGTTTTGCTCTGAGAAGAGTGTGAACAGTGAAATGACCTAAGTGTATGTATGGCTTGTATATAGGAGAGGTAAAAATGTGCCATAATTTGAATTTTCGAGGTTTGTGGGCTACGGTTAGAGAGTTGCACGGAACCAATGAGGGGGTGCCACGTGTCCTAATTGTGATGTGTTGTCAAGGTAACTGATGGGCTACTCAAAAGGCAAAGCGACTTAGACTGGACTAAAATGGTGTCAAGCAAGGATTTATCTTGGCACAATTAGGTAATTCCAATCATACTGAAGCAAATAGAATTAAAGGGCAATTGATAGGGAAATTTGTGTTGAATAATGGGCTAACCAAAATCCAATTCAGGCCTTCAGGCTCAACCGAACTACTAAAATATTGTGTGGGCCAAAAAATTGGACTGGGTTATCTTGTGAGTTTGGGCCGTGTGCTGGGCTATGCCTGCGCTTTGGTAATAGGCCGGGCTAAGCCAAGATTGAGGCTGCTATCTGGGACCAATCTAAAGGTAATAGGCTGAGTTGATATATGAAAGGCTACTATAATGACGAGCAAATTAGTTGGTCGACCTATGAAAGATATCAGCCATGAACTGGGCTAAGTGCAAGAAACCCTAAAGGGCTCCACCGAGCTATAAAGCCGTTTGGTGATGCCAACCTAGGTTGGTCTGGCATAAGAGCATTCATCGTTGGTGCGGTTGAGGATAGTTGAAGTTAGATTTGATTAGAAGTGGTAGCTCGGTCTGGATGTTCCATGTTGCCCAATGGAGTGCAAGCGAAGGAGACCGCTCAAAGTATGCGTCAATACTATTTGGCGGTTTGGCCAATGCTATTTAGCAGTATTGACGAGTGCACGTGTAAGGAGAGGTGATAATAGTATGTCCATCTGTCCAACAAAGGACAAAGGCACGCACAACCTTGGAAATCAAGGCAGAAGCCTAGATAAGGCACACGACTTCCCTCAGAAAAGGGTAGGCCAATTTGCACTATCCACTCTCTCTACTCTATTTCTCTCCATAGCACTCATTTGACCGTTGGAAGGGTTTTTGGGCAAACCACCGGTAGCTCACCTTCATTGTGTTTAAAGAAGCAAGACACCATTCAAAACAACATGAGCTTGGACACAAGAAATACAAACGTAACGAATATTTCTCCCCCTTACATAATGTAAAAAAACTCACATTAGTTTTTCGATCTTAACTCATTAATTTACATCCAACATTTTTGATAGTGAATTCACTAGCATTAATTTTAATCACTGTTGAATGGTGAGTAATTTAATATTAAAAATTAGCAAACACCAATACACTCACACACACACATATATATACACCAATTACTTATTAATGATGCATTAAATAAGAAAGTTATTATAATTGTTTTTTAATTTTGGAGAATTTGTATAAAATTATTTTTGTACAATTTTTGTTTATGGTTTATTAAGTAAAAACAACTTAAATAAATTTAAGAAAAAAAAAAAGGTTGACTATTTAAAAATGGAGAGAATAGTATTTTTTATTTTTATTTTCTGATTATTAGTGTTCAGTTTATAAAAAATTATACCAAAGGTGCTCTATATATCTAATATTTTCTTAATGAATAAAAATATACGACAGTAACACATTGTTTTGAGGTTAACGTGTGCAATCGGCTCACTAATCTCTATATATATTTGGATAAATTATGAATATATCATTTGAATTTTTTTTAAAATATGAATTGTCTTTTATAGTTTAGAAAATTATAAATACTCTATTGTTAGAATTATTTATTTAACAAAATTAATTAAAAAAATAAAATTTCCAATTACTCTCCTATACAATAATAAAATACTTAAATTATTAATTGAAACGAAATTTTGACATTATTAAAAACTGTTAATTGACTTGATAATTTATTAATAAAATGTGTTATTTGTTATGAAATTAAAAATTTTAAAGAGTATGAAGTAATTTTTAAAACCACAAGAGACAAACTATAATTTAAGCAATCCTAAAAAAATGTATTTATTAATTTATCCTATAAATTGTTGTGTCATTACACATGGCATGAGTACCTCAACTGAAAGATCAATAGCAAAGCAAGCCAGGTTGAAAATACCACAAATCAAAAAAAATAAAAAATAAAAATAAAAAATTACGCAAGGAGACAATAAAACTTTATCTCTATTTGATTCTTAAATTTGATTAAGAATTTGAAAAACAAAGGGGAAAAAAAGTAAAAATAAACAAAATGTGAAAGAAATATAATTATATTTTATATATATTTTACACAGTTTCTTATTTGCCTTCCAAATCTTTTCTTAAATTTATGAACCATATAGAGCTTAAGAATATTGATGATTTTGTGATTAAGGTTATTTCACAAGAACAACAACAAAAAATACGAAGAATTTTAAATTTTGATTTCATTTCATTTTCTCTTTATATTTCGCTGGTCAAATCCACCCTGCAAACACAATATGTTACGGTTTAAAAGATGTAGCAAGAGGGTGGAGTTAATACAGGGTGTGTGAGAGAGAGAGATGCACAATGCCTCCTTGTCTTCTCAGGACAAGCAAATATTCATATTATCCTAATTGAGAAATCACTCAACAGTGTTATAGAGAGGGACAAAAGACCACAAACATAAAGGGGTACCACTTAGAGTTGCACCGCATAGACTTTGAGTTGCACACATCATAAGATGAGTTGCACGTTTATGTTTGTGTAATTTTTTTTTTTTTTTCCTATCCCACTATTAAGTGATTTCCCTATCCTAATTTCTGTCAAAAAATTCAATACTATTTTTTTTAAAAAAAAAAAAAAAAAATCGCTTCCATTATTTGTATTTGAAAAAAAAAAAAAAAGTTTTAAAATATCTATTATTTTCATTTTTGTTTCGGAAATAATTTTTAAAAATAAATTTTTGTGCGTTTTCCAAAAGTGAATTTTAAAAATAAAAAAAAAAATTGTCAAACAAATTTTTTTTTTTTTCTTCTAAATGTAAAAACAAAACAATGCAGAATATATTTTATGATGCTTATCAAATGATGTGATAAAAAAAGATACTACATAAAATGATACTAAATCATATAGAGAATTGTTATTTTTGGGCTTATTTTTTTTACTATCTATATGTTTTCATACAATAAATGTTATATAAATTATGGAATAAAAAAATACAAAAGAGTACAAAGTTTTGATGAAAAAAAAAAAAATCGCTTCCATTATTTGTATTTGAAAAAAAAAAAAAGTTTTAAAATATCTATGGTTTTCATTTTTGTTCCGGAAATAATTTTTAAACATAAATTTTCGTGTGTTTCCCAAAAGTGAATTTAAAAAAAAAAAAAAAAAAGTTGTCAAACAAATTTTTTTTTTTTTCCTTCTAAATGTAAAAACAAAACAAGGCAGAATATATTTTATGATGTTTATCAAATGATGTGATAAAAAAAAATATGCTACATAAAATGATACTATCATATAGAGAATTGTTATTTATGAGCTTATTTTTTTACTATTTATACGTTTTCATACAATAAATGTTATGTATATTATGGAATTAAAAAAAACAATAGAGTACAAAGTTTTAATGAAATATATAAGTAAGGGTCGAAGAAGACAAATGACTGGATTGATTCCCGATGCAGTGACCTACAATCTCGCAAAATTTGGTGGATGGTCATTAAAAACATACTCATTCCTTGCCTTCCATGTGGACCAATTTTTTTTTCGTCGGCATTTTTAATCGCCAAAAGTGTATTTTCTTATAGTGTTAGTTTTGCTCCCACTATGTAATGAGAATTCACCATATAGTGTATAGACGTTTCACCCCTTTCAACTTTATTTAATTATCAAAAGAAGGAAAAAAAAATCCATTAAACATGATTGAAGTAATAAGCAATCAGCAGTTCAGTGCCATAAATCACAGATATCTGCACTTTGGATGGCCACATGACTCCAATTTGACATAGACATCTTAATTGGATAATATTTGGGGAACCAAACGCAAACAGAGGTATCAAAACTTCAACTTAAAAAATGTTGACCCAATCCGTTATCTCCATTCTCCACAACTTTTAGATTGCATCCTTAGTCCCTCTTTCATAATCTAAGGCTCACCCATTGGAAGAGGGAAGGGTGTGACAAGATGTAAAATTGTAGCAACTAAAATACTAACAGCTCACAATACCAGACAATAACAAAGCACTTGGTTCCAACAAGAACCCAGACTTAGTACTTGAAATACTTTGAAAGATGATATGTATATACCAGCTTCATAAGCTACCTAAGGCAATGACCTTCTCCACACACACACCAAAAAAAAAAAAAAAACTACTTAGGTCAATGAAGGAAATTAAATGTTGATGACTGCATGACTCCATTCTCTGAAAATCCCAGCCTAGATGATTAGATGTAAAGAACTAATTGTAATGTTGCTAGCAAAAAAAATATGTTGATGCTTCCACAAATGGTGCATATACAAACCTATAAAAAGTTTTTTTTTTTTTTTGGAAAACTATTGTATGATCCACAACAGAACCAGATAATCCATCAATTTACCAACTTTTTGGTCAAAAACGGTGGAAGAGACTTAAATCAACACTTCAGAAGACTGTCACAACAAAATGGAAGTTTTGGCACCGATCAAGAAACATGATCTGCAGTTTAGAAGCAAAATAGCAGTCATTCATTCCAAATCAACATTATTTATCTTTATATGTTAACTACCTCTCCCAGATTATGTTGTAAGCAAGAGCCTTGTGCACAAAGTACAACTATACAAGCATAAATATGTTCAGGAAAGCAACAAATAATCAGGATATAACATTGTATACCTTAAGTTGTAACAATCAAATCCATGACCGGTCGTTTGGCTTTAGGCTAAAGAAAAGACACACTCGCTCTAGCCACGAACTACAATTGATTGTTAAAACTGTCAGTAGGCTGAAGAAAAGATTCACTTGCTGTAGCCAAAAATTACAATTCATAGTTAAAACTATCCATAGTAAGTTTACTTAAAATTAAAATAGTGAGAACATAAGGTCCAAACTAGGCCTGCAAATGGGTCGGATTTATCAAAATCCGAATTCGATCTGATTAAGACAAACCCGAATTCGATCCGAATCCGTTTAGCCCATATCCAATTATAGATATCTGAATTCCAATCCGAATCTGAATTTGATGATTTCGGATATCTAATCTGATCCATTTATTTATTTATTGAGCTACAATTTTATATAATTTGATTATTTTTTTTTTCATTTTGTGTTTTCTTCATTCAAATTGAGAATAATCGGATCAGATTATCGGATCGGATCTGATTTTTGCAAATTCAATCCGTTTAATAAATGGATTCGGATTACCGGATCGGATATTTTGTAAATGGATTCCGATTTTCGGATCAAATTCGGGTCAGATTCGGATTAAGTCCGATCCATTGATAGCCCTAGTCCAAACATATACTCCCTCTGTCCCACGTTTTATTTTATTTTTTTGATAAAATCCCTCTATTCCGTATTTTAAGTCCTTTCAAATTTAGGATGTCCCAAAATGTAGTGCTCTTCGAAAAATCAAACCATAAAATTTTGCAATTTTCAAAACTATCCTTATAATGGCTATGAATGTATTTAACAGTGAGAACAAATGGACAATTTGGGAAATCAATACATTCTAATTTGAATTTAAATGCATTAATTCTATGACCCCTTAAAAGTGAAAAAAAATTAGCATATATTTCATTGACATTTCCCTTCATCTTTGTTTACCCTCTCCCAATCCAAGATCCAAACACCAGACTTAGAGATCATATGTGCTGGGGAGGAGGAAAAGGTGAAGAAATATTGGTTTACAACTTTTAAGTAGATACAAAAGTGCCAAAATGAGTAAATTTATAAAGCAACATCGTTAATGTGAAAAGCCATAGGTGTAGAGAATCTGCTTCTTATAGAGGGCAATTAAATATTTAGGACAAAAAAAGGCAAGGTGAAATCATACTTGGAGGAGAATAAAGATGTACCTTAACTTTACCTAAAACGTTATTAAAATATTGTTGATTTTGAAAATTTTACTAGAGTTGTCTTGACCCCAACTTATTTCACAATCTAGACCCATTTCTTTTCAAATGTTACTTGATTGATATTCAAAGTTTCTTAAATTATGATTATCTACATAATATATACTTGTATCCTGTCTTTTATTGAATAGGAATGTTCAAAAGAGTTTTTCAGAGCAAGTGGTTACATAATTTTTGTATGTTGTCATTTACACCTTACAAATGGAAACTTAATATTTTCCAATTCCTTTCATCTTAAAATTTATTTGTATCACTCTAGAACGATAAAAGACTTTTGCCAATTAAAATTTTAGTCACAAAAAGTGAAATTTCTTGTAGTGATAATCAGGATGGTTACTTATTAATGATGCATTAAATAAGAAAGTTATTATAAATTTTTTTTTTCAATTTTGAGAGTTTGTATAAAATTATTTTTGTACAATTTCTATTTATAGTTTACTAAGTAAAATTAACTTAAATAAATTAAAAAAATAAAAATATAAAAAAGGTTGACCATTTAAAAATGGAGAGAATAGTATTTTTTATTATTAATTTTCAGTTTATCAAAAATTATACCAAAGATGCTCTATATATCTAATATTTTCTTAATGGATAAAAATATACAACAGTAACACATTGTTTTGAGGTTAACGTGTGCAATCGGCTCAGTAATCTCTATATATATTTGGATAAATTATATATATATCATTTGACTTTTTTTTATTAAATATGAATTGCCTTTTACAGTTTAGAAAATTATAAATATTTCATTGTTAGAATTATTTATTTAACAGAATTAATTAAAAAATAAAATTTCTAATTACTCTCCTATACAATAATAAAATACTTAAATTATTAATTGAAACGAAATTTTGACATTATTAAAAACTGTTAATTGACTTGATAATTTATTAATAAAATGTGTTATTTGTTATGAAATTAAAATTTTTAAAGAGTATGAAGTAATTTTTAAAACCACAAGAGACAAACTATAATTTAAGCAATCCTAAAAAAATGTATTTATTAATTTATCCTATAAATTGTTGTGTCATTACACATGGCATGAGTACCTCAACTGAAAGATCAATAGCAAAGCAAGCCAGGTTGAAAATACCACAAATCAAAAAAAAAAAAATTTCGCAAGGAGACAATAAAACTTTATCTCTATTTGATTCTTAAATTTGATTTAGAATTTGAAAAACAAAGGGGAAAAAAAAAGGAAAAATAAATAAAATGTGAAAGAAATATAATTATATTTTATATATATTTTATACACAATTTCTTATTTGTCTTCCAAATCTTTTCTTAACTTTATGAACCATATAGAACTTAAGAATATTGATGATTTTGTGATTAAGGTTATTTCACAAGAACAACAACAAAAAATATGATGAATTTTAAAATTTAGATTTCATTTCATTTTCTCTTTATATTTCACTGGTCAAATCTACCCTGCAAACACAATATGTTACGGTTTAAAAGATGTAGCAAGAGGGTGGAGTTAACAACCATGCTAGAGATCTCTAAAAAGGGACCTCGAAACCCACCTCTAATGAGGTGAAAAAGGAAAAAGAAAAAAAAAATAATGAAAACACATGATTGGCTGTGGCAGTGGGGGACCCACTGCCACATCACTAGTAGTACCTCTAAATTAGAGGTCCGAAGCATTTTTGTTATCCTAATTGAGAAATCACTCAACAGTGTTATAGAGAGGGAAGAAAAACCACAAACATAAAAGGGGTACAACATAGAGTTGTACCGCAGAGACTTTGAGTTGCACCCATCATAAGATGAGTTGCACCTCTATGTTCGTGTAATTTTTTTTTTCTATCCCGCTGTTAAGTGATTTCCCTATCCTAATTTCTGTCAAAAAAAATTCAATACTATTTTTTTCTTAAAAAAAAAAAATCGTTTCCATTATTATTTGTATTTGAAAAAAAAAAAAAAAGTTTTAAAGTATCTATTGTTTTCATTTTTGTTTCGAAAATAATTTTTAAAAATAAATTTTCGTGTGTTACCCAAAAGTGAATTTAAAAAAAAAAAAATTTCGTGTCAAACAATTTTTTTTTTCTTCTAAATGTAAAAACAAAACAAGGAAGAATATATTTTGTGATGCTTGTCAAATGATGTGATAAAAAAAGATAACACATGAAATGATACTAAATCATATAGAGAATTGTTATTTACGAGCGCATTAATTTATTTTACTCTCTATATGTTTTCATACAATAAATGTTATGTATATTATGGAGTCAAAAAAACAAAAGAGTACAAAGTTTTAATGAAATATATAAATAGGGGTTGAATTTCTCCCAAGTTTAAATTTAAATTTAAAAAAAGAATTGAAAGTTAGTCCACTACAAATCTCATTTCGATGATTTAAAATATTTATTTTGTAGAGCTTTTTGTATATATATTATTCATAAAAATAATAATAATAAAAATTAGCCTGATCAAATAATTGTTATCTTCTTATTTTATTACATTTGTTTCAAAAAAATAAATGAAGAGTATGCTTTTAAAAACGGATCATTTATTTTTTCAAACACAAATGTAATAAAATTAATTACAAGATTATGGAAATGAGATTTATTTTTTTTTTGTTATTAATAATCTATAATAAGAGATCTATAAACCAAATAATCAAAATCAGACAATTCGAGAAGGTTCTCAAATTCTCTCAAATTCTTAATATGACTCCTTCAAGCGTCTTTAAAAAAACAACGTAACTGACGGTCCATTCAGAGTATACTTGGTGGCATGGATTTGCACCTCCCTCCTTTACCATCTATCTACATATTGTTTAAAAAAAAAAAAAAAAAAAAAAACCTACCCAATTAAGAGGGTCTCCGCCAGTTTACCTAAAATTTATCCAAAAATATTATTAAAAAATTTATTTCCTATTTTAGAAATCATTTTTTCATTTACTTCCCCCCAACTGACTTCCTATTATTTCCCTATTCTATTAACAAATTCCCTATTTTTTCTTTATTTTATTAAAATATAATTTTTAATTATAAATTAAAAAAAAATCATAAATGTGTACTGCAGTCCCTAAACAAAGCAAATATATATATATATATATATATAAGGGAGCTACAGTGACTCTCTACAGCAAAAACTAATTTAAGAAATTATTTAGGAGAGCTGATGCTGGTGTAAATGGAGTTATTTATCCCTTAAAATAGGTAAGGAAAAGGTTTAAGAGAGCTGGTGGGATATTCTCTAAGAGCTGCAGGTCATTATGTAATTATTATTATTATTATTATTATGTTTTGATAGGATATTAGGAAGTTAATATGTTAAATTACAAAAAAGAAATTATAATTTTTCATCGATTTAAAATCTAAACCTCTGATATTCTTAGTTACATGAATTATTAGACGAACTGTTTTGTCTCTCAATTAAAAACCATAGGCTAAAGTTGCATCAATCAATGGCAAAAAATAAAAAATAAAAAGCAATAAAAAGCAATAAAAAGGTTAATTAGAGTTTCTTTATCTCTCTCTATATCTCTTTTGGTATTGTCGTCGTCACCCTGCACACTTTTTCTTTAGGCCCTTTAGAGACCGTAACCTCGTCCGCCAATGGAGACCGAAATTACGATGTCTAAAATATTATTAATTGTTGCGGACCTTACGGCGGCTCTGACGTGCCATTCATCAACAAATTGTGGAAACATAAAATATAATGATAACCCCTTGGACATTTACAAACCTATAAAAAGTTTTTTTTTTTTTTTTTTTTTGGGAAACTATTGTACGATCCACAATAGAACCATATAATCCATCAATTTACCAACTTTTTGGTCAAAAACGGTGGAAGAGACTTAAATCAACACTTCAGAAGACTGTCACAACAAAATGGAAGTTTTGGCACCGTTCAAGAAACATGATCCGCAGTTTAGAAGCAAAATATCAGTCACTCATTCCAAATCAACATTATTTATCTTTATATGTTAACTACCTCTCCCAGATTATGTGGTAAGCAAGAGCCTTGTGCACAAAGTACAACTATACAAGCATAAATATGTTCAGGAAAGCAACAAACAATCAGGATATAACATCGTATACCTTAAGTTGTAACAATAAAAGCCATAACCGGTCGTTTGGCTTTAGGCTAAAGAAAAGACACACTCGCTCTAGCCACCAACTACAATTGACAGTTAAAACTGTCAGTAGGCTGAAGAAAAGATTCACTTGCTGTAGCCAAAAATTACAATTCATAGTTAAAACTATCCATAGTAAGTTTACTTAAAATTAAAATAGTGAGAACATAAGGTCCAAACTAGGCCTGCAAATGGATCGGATTTGTCAAAATCTGAATTCGATCTGATTAAGACAAACCCGAATTTGATCTGAATCCGTTTAGCCCATATCCAATTATAGATATCTGAATCCCAATCCGAATTTGAATTTGATGATTTCGGATATCTAATCTGATCCATTTATTTAGTTATTGAGCTACAATTTTATATAATTTGATTTTTTTTTTTTTTCATTTTGTGTTTTCTTCATTCAAATTGAGAATAATCAAATCAAATTATCGAATCGGATCTGATTTTTGCAAATTCAATCCGTTTAATAAACGGATTTGGATTACCGGATCGGATATTTTCTAAATGGATTCCGATTTTCGGATCAGATTTGGGTCAGATTCGGATTAAGTCCGATCCATTGATAGCCCTAGTCCAAACATATACTCCCTCTGTCCCACATTTTATTTTATTTTATTGATAAAATCCCTCTATTCCATATTTTAAGTCCTTTCAAATTTAGGATGTCCCAAAATGTAGTGCTCTTCAAAAAATCAAACCATAAAATTTTGCAATTTTCAAAACTATCCTTATAATGGCTATGAATGTATTTAACAGTGAGAACAAATGGACAATTTGGGAAATCAATACATTCTGATTTGAATTTAAATGCATTAATTCTATCACCCTTTAAAAGTGAAAAAAAAATTAGCATATATTTCATTGACATTTCCCTTCATCTTTGTTTTCCCTCTTCCAATCCAAGATCCAAACACCAGACTTAGAGATCATATGTGCTGGGGAGGAGGAAAAGGTGAAGAAATATTGGTTTACAACTTTTAAGTAGATACAAAAGTGCCAAAATGGGTAAATTTATAAAGCATCATCGTTAATGTGAGAAGCCATAGGTGTAGAGAATCTGCTTCTTATAGAGGGCAATTAAATATTTAGGACAAAAAAGGCAAGGTGAAATCATACATGGAGGAGAATAAAGATCTTCCTTAACTTTACGCAAAACTTTATTAAAATATTGTTGATTTTGAAAATTTTACTAGAGTTGTCTTGACCCCAACTTATTTCACAATCTAGACCCATTTCTTTTCAAATGTTACTTGATTGATATTTAAAGTTTCTTGAACTATGATTATCTACAGAATATATACTTGTATCTTGCCTTTTATTGAATAGGAATGTTCAAAAGAGTTTTTCAGAGCAAGTGGTTACATAATTTTTGTATGATGTCATTCACACCTTACAATTGGAAACTTAATATTTTCCAATTCCTTTCATCTCAAAATTTATTTGTATCACTCTAGAACGATAAAAGGCTTTTGACGACTAAAATTTTAGTCACTAAAAGTGAAATTTCTTGTAGTGATAATCAGGATGGTTACTTATTAATGATGCATTAAATAAGAAAGTTATTATAAATTTTTTTTTTTCCAATTTTGAGAGTTTGTATAAAATTATTTTTGTACAATTTCTATTTATAGTTTACTAAGTAAAATTAACTTAAATAAATTTTAAAAAATAAAAAAATAAAAAGGTTGACCATTTAAAAATGGAGAGAATAGTAGTTTGATTATTAATTTTCAGTTTATCAAAAATTATACCAAAGATGCTCTATATATCTAATATTTTCTTAATGGATAAAAATATACAACAGTAACACATTGTTTTGAGGTTAACGTGTGCAATCGGCTCAGTAATCTCTATATATATTTGGATAAATTATATATATATATATATATCATTTGACTTTTTTTATTAAATATGAATTGCCTTTTATAGTTTAGAAAATTATAAATATTTCATTGTTAGAATTATTTATTTAACAGAATTAATTAAAAAAATAAAATTTCTAATTACTCTCCTATACAATAATAAAATACTTAAATTATTAATTGAAACGAAATTTTGACATTATTAAAAATTGTTAATTGACTTGATAATTTATTAATAAAATGTGTTATTTGTTATGAAATTAAAAATTTTAAAGCGTATGAAGTAATTTTTAAAATCATAAGAGACAAACTATAATTTAAGCAATCCTAAAAAAATGTATTTATTAATTTATCCTATAAATTGTTGTGTCATTACACATGGCATGAGTACCTCAACTGAAAGATCAATAGCAAAGCAAGCCAGGTTGAAAATACCACAAATCAAAAAAAAAAAAAAAAATTACGCAAGGAGACAATAAAACTTTATCTCTATTTGATTCTTAAATTTGATTAAGAATTTGAAAAACAAAGGGGAAAAAAAAGTAAAAATAAATAAAATGTGAAAGAAATATAATTATATTTTATATATATTTTATACACAGTTTCTTATTTGCCTTCCAAATCTTTTCTTAAATTTATGAACCATATACAGTTTAAGAATATTGATGATTTTGTGATTACGGTTATTTCACAAGAACAACGACAAAAAATACGAAGGATTTTAAAATTTTGATTTCATTTCATTTTCTCTTTATATTTTGCTGGTCAAATCCACCCTGCAAACACAATATGTTACGGTTTAAGATGTGGCAAGAGGGTGGAGTTAATACAAGGTGTGTGAGAGAGAGAGATGCACAATGCCTCCTTGTCTTCACAGGACAAGCAAACATTCATATTATCCCAATTGAGAAATCACTCAACAGTGTTATAGAGAGGGAAGAAAAACCACAAACATAAAAGGGGTACAACTTAGAGTTGCACCGCACAGACTTTGAGTTGCACCCATCATAAGATGAGTTGCACCCCTATGTTCGTGTAATTTTTTTTTTCTATCCCGCTGTTAAGTGATTTCCCTATCCTAATTTCTGTCAAAAAAAATTCAATACTATTTTTTTCTTAAAAAAAAAAAAATCGTTTCCATTATTATTTGTATTTGAAAAAAAAAAAAAGTTTTAAAATATCTATTGTTTTCATTTTTGTTTCGAAAATAATTTTTAAAAATAAATTTTGTGTGTTACCCAAAAGTGAATTTTAAAAAAAAAATTTCGTGTCAAACAAATTTTTTTTTCTTCTTCTAAATGTAAAAACAAAACAAGGAAGAATATATTTTGTGATGCTTATCAAATGATGTGATAAAAAAAGATAACACATGAAATTATACTAAATCATATAGAGAATTGTTATTTATGAGCGCAATAATTTATTTTACTCTCTATATGTTTTCATACAATAAATGTTACGTATATTATGGAGTCAAAAAAACAAAAGAGTACAAAGTTTTAATGAAATATATAAATAGGGGTTGAATTTCTCCCAAGTTTAAATTTAAATTTAAAAAAAGAATTGAAAGTTAGTCTACTACAAGTCTCATTTCGATGATTTAAAATATTTATTTTGTAGAGCTTTTTGTATATATATTATTCATAAAAATAATAATAATAAAAATTAGCCTGATCAAATAATTGTTATCTTTTTATTTTATTACATTTGTCTCAAAAAAATAAATGAATAGTATGCTTTTAAAAACAGATCATTTATTTTTTCAAACACAAATGTAATAAAATTAATCACAAGATTATGGAAATGAGATTTATTTATTTATTTTTTATTAATAATCTATAATAAGAGATCTACAAACTAAATAATCAAAATCAGACAATTCGAGAAGGTTCTCAAATTCTCTCAAATTCTTAATATGACTCCTTCAAGCGTCTTTAAAAAAACAACGTAACTGACGGTCCATTCAGAGTATACTTGGTGGCATGGATTTGCACCCCCTCCTTTACCATCTATCTACACATTGTTTAAAAAAAAAAAACCTACCCAATTAAGAGGATCTCCACCAGTTTACCTAAAATTTATCCAAAAATATTATTAAAAAATTTATTTTCTATTTTAGAAATCATTTTTTCATTTACTTCCCCCCAACTGACTTCCTATTATTTCCCTATTCTATTAACAAATTCCTATTTTTTCTTTATTTTATTAAAATATAATTTTTAATTATAAATTAAAAAAAAAATCATAAATGTGTATTGCAGTCCCTAAACAAAGAGCTACAGTGACTCCCTACAGCAAAAACTAATTTAAGGAATTATTTAGGAAAGCTGATGTTGGTGTATATGGAGTTATTTATCCCTTAAAATAAGTAAGGAAAAGGTTTAAGAGAGCTGGTGGGATATTCTCTAAGAGTTGCAGGTCATTATGTAATTATTATTATTATTATGTTTTGATAGGATATTAGGAAGTTAATATGTTAAATTACAAAAAAGAAATTATAATTTTTCATCGATTTAAAATCTAAACCTCTAATATTCTTAGTTACATGAATTATTAGACGAACTGTTTTGTCTCTCAATTAAAAACCATAGGCGAAAGTTGCATCAATCAATGGCAAAAAATAAAAAATAAAAAATAAAAAGCAATAAAAAAGGTTAATTAGAGTTTCTTTATCTCTCTCTATATCTCTTTTGGTATTGTCATCGTCACCCTGCACACTTTTTCTGTAGGCCCTTTAGAGACCGTAACCTCGTCCGCCAATGGAGACCGAAATTACCATGTCTAAAATATTATTAATTGTTGCGGACCTTACGGCGGCTCTGACGTACCATTCATCAACAAATTGTGGAAACATAAAATATAATGATAACCCCTTGGACATTTACAAGTTGACCTCATCCCTCCAAATTCCAATAGATATCTCACTCCCTTCATTCTTCAATATTATCAGTCATTTTCAGAGTTATTTTAGTGTAATTTATCCTAATTTTTTATATGCTTTAAACTTTTTTGTACAGTTTTTATTTATAATTTATTAAATACAAATAAATTAAATAAGTTGCCTTTTAAAAAGGAATGAGATGTGCTTTTGATTTATGTTTTTAAATTATTAATTTTTAATTTATAATAAATTACATCTAATAGCACCTTTATTGCCTAACGCTCCCTAATTTGAATACTCATTATTACTTCTTAATTTAGAAATAGTTAATGTTATTTTTATTATTATTAAATAATAA
Organism: Camellia oleifera; assembly: GCA_022316695.1. NCBI lineage: Eukaryota > Viridiplantae > Streptophyta > Magnoliopsida > Ericales > Theaceae > Camellia > Camellia oleifera. The sequence continues at coordinate 87,079,145 of CM039312.1, forward strand.
TAATAAATATTTTTTTTTCTGCCTATTGATATAAAATAATAATAACTATAGAGATATTATTTAGTAATCTTGAGTAATACTCACACCATTTATTACTTGACACTTGTCAAAGTTATTTACCAAAAATTTAACAAAAAAAAAGAAATTTCAAAATTTTAATAAATAAATATCAAGTTAGGGTACCAAGTGAATTTACCCAATACTATAAAATAATTTTTCATAAAAATACGTTCATAAAACCATCCTCTACAGTAATTGTTTTTGAACATGAAGTACATACAATTCGTTTTGTGTATAGAGAATTATGCATTCTTGTTTCTCAATTTTTTTTAGATAATTACATCATCATTTCCGCATCTATTAAATAATATTTTACCACCCATCTATGAATATTTTGACTGTTTCAATTTTAAAAATATAAAAAAAATTTAGGAGCACTAATTTAGAACTACCAACTCATACCTAATGATATGAAATGGATCATGTCAGAAGTGGGTCCACATTCTTCTCTCTCTGTCTCTCTCTATTCTCTCCCTCTTCTATCTCATTAGGAATAGATTAAAGATGCTATATTAGTGATATGTAACATGATTGCAAAACTATATCACTTTCACTTTACTTAGATCTTCTATATAAGAAATATTTGTATAATTTTTATAATTAAAAAGGTAAATAAATATAAGTTCATTAATACAAAATAAGATGATATTTAGTAATAATGGTAAGTTTTTCGGTGTAAGAATTCTATCCTTTCTCACGGTTACTAAACTTACAGAACTACGTCTTCGCATTTCAATTTTCAAAGTAACTAGGGAATTGAACTTCCATTCCTTAGTACAGAAAATATTATCAAAAAAAGAAAAAAGAAAAAAGGAGGGGTAAATTACAAATACCTTTATGAGATTTACTTAAAATAAAAATTGTCTCGTGTATTTTAGAAAATTACAAATACCTCTTTATTAAAATTTTTTATTTATCAAAATTAACTAAAAATTTAAAATTCATAATTGATCTTCTATATAATAATAAAATTATCTAAATTATTCATTGAAATATATGTCTAACATCATTAAAAACTGTTAATTGACTTAATGATTTATTAATAAAATGGCGATTTATTATGAAATTAGAAACCTTAGAGGATAGAATGTAATTTGCAGAATCATAGAAGATGATTCGTATTTTAATTAAATCTCAGTGAGTGTATTTATAATTTATCCAAAAAATAAAAAGAAGAAGAAGAAAGTAATCTTTTAAATTAAAGCACAGATAATTGCTAGAAATTGTAATTAATCATAAGCTAGCTCTACTGAATTTAACCAGTAATAACAAATAAAAAATAAAAAATTCGACATTAGAGTATTTGAGAATCCACACTAAAAAAAATTAGGGAGAAATACGAAGATATATTTTTAAAAATATTTTTTTATGGTGAATATTTAGGGTAAATTACACAAGACCTAATAATAAATTAAAAAAATATTTTTAAATAGAATCCAACCACACGGGAGAAAGCATGTTGAAGATATAATTTAAATGCTAAGTTTATTAATATTTCTCTAGCAAGTTAAATTTATACGTGCGTGGTATAACTTTAGATGAGTTGGTAATAATGATATACATATATAGATTTTTTTTTTCTTTTTAACAATATTTTTTTAATTTATTATTAAAACTAAAGATGGTAAAAGAGTAGTGTTAGTCTAACTTAAAAGTTAATTTTATTTTTCAAACTTAATGCTGTAATCCATTAGAATATTTAAATCAATTCTTTCCCTTATTATTATTATTTTTTCCCATAATAAACTAATCATCTCTTTCACATATGATTCAACCCTAAAAATGAATTCAAAACGTAAACCCGACTTCAATACCATTTTTCTACTAATTTTCTTGCCGTTATAGTTGAAAACCATATCAATAGTCAATGACTTCCCCATCAAAACCCTAGAATCAAAATTTCGAGCCCTATAAATACAGCCTTGTGAATGTCCAAAAACCATCCACTCTATCCATCTCTCTCTCTCTCTCTCTCTCTCTCAAAAGAGAAATGACAGAAAGAAAAGAGAACATAGTGATGTTCCCATTCATGGCACAAGGCCATATCATCCCTTTCTTAGCATTAGCACTTGAGTTAGAAAAGAAAAATGGATACACCATAATCTTTGTGAACACTCGTCTCAACATCAAGAAACTCCGACCTTCGATCCCTCCAAACTCATCCATTCGCCTCCTTGAAATCCCATTCAACAGCTCCGACCACGGCCTCCCTCCGGACTCCGAAAACACCGACTCTCTTCCTCTCCCTCTCCTCCTGCACCTCATCGTCATCTCTCCCGCTCTCGAGCCCGCCTTCCGAGACCTCATCTCCGGCCTCGTCCTCGAACATGGCCGCCCACCACTTTGCATTATTTCCGACATGTTCTTCGGATGGTCTGCCAAAGTTGCTCATGAATTCGGTGCATTTCATGCTATATTCAATGCTGGTGGGGGCTATGGCATGGCCGCTTTTCACTCTTTATGGCTACACCTTCCTTACATGAAAGTGAATTCTGAGGAGTTTCCTATGCCGGGCTTCCCCAAAGGTCACCGGATTCACACCAAACAGTTACCAGAACATTTTCAAGTAGCGGTGCCCGGCGATTCATGGTGCTCATTTTCACAAGACATGTTTCGAGATTGGTTGGAGAGTGATGGGATTTTGTTCAACACCATAGAGGAGATTGACCATGTTGGGATGGAGTATTTTAGGCAGCAAATTGGCTGTTCCGTGTGGCCAGTTGGGCCTATTCTGTCTTCCTTGGGAAGCAAAGCTCGTGCTGGTGATGACGCTGAAGTCACAATGCATCTTTGCATGAAATGGCTTGATTCGAAGCCTGTAAATTCAGTTCTTTATGTAGCGTTTGGGTCACAAAGTGCACCATCACCATCACAAACAATCCAGTTGGCCATGGCTTTGGAAGCTTGTGGCAAAAATTTCATTTGGGTGGTTAGGCCACCATCGAACTCAGTCACAGATCATGACCATAATGATGGAGAATGGTTGCCGAGAGGCTTTGAGAGGCGTATTCAAGATAGCAACAAAGGGTTGCTAGTGCAACAATGGGCACCCCAGTTGGAAATTCTGTCCCATAAATCTCTATGTGTGTTTTTAACCCACTGTGGATGGAACTCAGTGCTTGAAGCTCTCAGAAGTGGAGTCCCAATGCTTTCGTGGCCGATGGGGGCAGAGCAAAACTTCAACGCCAAGATGTTGGAGGAAGAGATGGGACTCTGTGTTGGTGTGGCAAGTGGGAGCAGTGACGTTAATCATAAAGACATAGTGAAAAAGATTGATTTGGTGATGGGTGGGTCAACTAAAGCGAAAGACATGAAAAACAAAGCTTCTGAGGTTATGGAGATGCTTAACAATGCCAAAAACGATGAGAAAGGGTTCAAGGGTTCTTCAGCCAAAGCCATGGAGGATTTTCTGTATGCTGCATTGTCAAAGTCTTGTAATTATTAAACTAGCCTTGCAGATCAGAGTCAAATGATCTAAGGGGAGGCTGTTTTCAATGTTTTTACTTATACATTATTCCAATACATGTGCGGCTGTTTTCTAGTTTCAGTTTAATTGGATTAGAAGGTCAATGCCTTGATTCCAGTTAAACAGAACAGAAATCAATAACTATCTATTTTACTGTTGATTTTTGTATTTATTTTTCATTTTCTAATAGAATAATATGCCCTTTCTCGCCAATCTTGGTTCTTGTTTTCTAGTTCATTGGAAAAATGTTTTAGTATACATCTTTCATTGCCTCAACTTTACTAAATTATCTACTATATATGTACAGATATATGTATATTGAAGCTCATGTAATTGCTGTCTTCTGTAATATTTATTTTTTTGATATAAAACTTATGACTTATCTATAATATATATATATATAAAGAAAAAAAAATTACTGTTTTTAGTATTTTTGTACACATCCATAAAAATAAAATAAAAAAAACTCTAAAAAAAGTAAAAATGTGTTAATCAAATTAAATTTGCCTATGGCACACACCACATTAAATTTGAATCTATATAATACTTCTTATTTTTTAGGATAAATTACAAATATATCCCTTGAGGTTTACTTAAAATATAAATTGTCCCCTGTGATTTGAAAAATTACAAATATCTCCATGTCAGATTTTTTTTTATTTAACAGAATTAATTGAAAAAGTAAAATTTCTAACTGTTCACCTATACAATAATAAAATTATCTAAATTATTAATTGAAATAAATTTTAACATTATTAAAAACTGTTAATTAACTTGATGATTTATTAATAAAATGACCTATTTGTTATGAAATTAGAAACCTTAATTAGGGGGCATAATGTAATTTTTAGAACCACAGTGGTAATTTATAATTTAAGTAAATCTTAGGAGGTGTGTTTGTAATTTATCTTATTTTTTAAGTACTTTGTTTAGATGCCTAGTTTTTTATTTGAAGAGTAATGTTACACAAATTAATAAAATTTTATAAATTTTTCTTAGGGTTCGTTTAGGATGTGGGTTAACTTTTTGACTTTTTAATTTTTTGGCTATTTTATCCGAGATTAAAAAGTTTCATTTGTGATAGATTTTTTTGGCTTTTGTAACTTTTGTGAGAAAAAAAATGAAATGAAATTATTATGATTTAGATTTGATGTTTTGTTTTATTGCCTTTTTAGTTTATTTTGTCTTTTTATAACTAAAATAGCTAAAAGCCAAGCTTTTTGGCTTGCTAAAATAAAGGCTTAATTGCTGATGTATAACTATCATTTAGGAATGGTTTTAGATATTCTAAATAAGTGCACTTTTTAATTTTTTATAAAAAAAAAAGTGTAGAAAAATGGAAAGAGAATATTGATAGATGTTGATTGAGATATGAACTAAATAAATATATGTATGCATGTAAAAATATATATATATACTTTTTAATATGTGCCAAACATGTACTTATTAACGTGGACGAGCTAATATATATATATATATATTTTTTAATTTATTAATTTGAACAAAATTTTCTTTTTCGAGAAACCCACTTATATTGTAATTAAATTCACATGATTTAAATTTATGCCTATCATCCACATGCATGTGCTAGTATTAATGTGTGCATGCACGGCTCCACACGTCACTCATGAATTTTTTAACTTATCCTTACTCATGACAAATGCCAAGTATTTTATCAAAATCTATTCATTATAAAATATAAGAGTTCTAAAAATTAAATTTTTTAGTTTTTAAAAGTGAAAATTTTGTTACAAAGAATATTTAAGGACTAATTTGTATCGTTGTAAGAATAGTCGTTAAAATGTTGTCTCGAAAAGTTAAAAATAAGACTTTTAACGATAAAATTTTAAAAATGTCATTAATAAATAGACTTTTAAGAACAAAACAATTTAGTCTCAAAATGATTTATTTTTTGAGACAAAAAATTTAGTACCAAAAGGATAATAATTCATCATTAATTTTCAAATTTTGAAAACTATAATAACAATACTTTTTACAACAAAATATTTGGTCCTTAAAAAATAATTTTGTTTCTAAATTTTAATCTCTAAAATCTTAATTTTTATACTGATTATATATATATACTAGTGTATATCCATGCCTAAAGATATAGTATAAATAATATTAGGATCAAAATGTAATTGTAATTTATATGTATCATGTTGAAATTTGTGAAATTTGTGTCATTTTTTAATAAATATACCATCTGAGAAAAAGAAAAAGGCCAATCTAATGTTTACAATAGATGTATTTTAACAATCATATTAAAATGGTAAGATTAAATATTAAAATCAACCCTAGCAACATGAAGATTATTAAAATTGGAGCGCAATAATTATCCAAATTTAAACTCTTCTCTTTATCAACTAACTTCAATTTTATAGAGATAAAATTAAAACCAAAATCAAAACCTTTTATAATCATAAGTATTTTGAAATTCACAATTTATCACTTGGGAAGTCCAAAAAATAAAAAAAAAATCACCGGACAACAAAGCCATTTTATAAACAATAATGAATATTTATTTCACTAGCCCATTGATTATGGCTTTAGTTAATGAAATTCTTATATTTCATGTAACACCTCGAAATAAATACAACAATCCACCCATAAATACTAATTAAAAGATGACATAAGATGAGATAAGCGACTTCCATTAATTCTAATTTCTTATACAAAAGAGCAACAGATGCAAATATACATTCATAAGTTGAACCCTAAATCTATAGCATGTGTTACATGGTAAGGAAACAAAATGAAAGATAAACAAATAAGAGAATGCCTTAAAAGCTTACAACTTTCCAAGTTGGTACTTGGTTATAACAAAATGGATCAAAATTCCAATACATATAAAAGCCCATGGCTTGTACAAAACAATTACACATTTACACAAAATGAAGTTTTTACTCCAAGTCCTCCCAAACTATTACCTTGGTGGGGGCATATTATCAGCATCTGAAATGTTTTTTTTTTTTTTTTTTTTTTTTTTTTTTTTTTTTTAGGGTGAGCCAAAGCCCGGTAAAAAATAATCCAACACAGCAGATGAATCATAACAAAGTTATAAGGGTAAGATGCATATGCAATTCTCATGACAAAACATTTTATATCGCTTTCAAATCATGCCATGCCATGCCAGGTTTATGTTCATTTTCCTTTTTATAAAAAAACCAGACTGTGAATACAATTCTGTGAATCTCTAGGTATGTGTTTGCTAGTAAGCTATACAACTACTCTTTTGTCATTTTTGCTGGTATTAACCAAAAGACTCGACATTTATTCATGCGGATTTCTGGTCTTTCACCAAAAACACATATGCCTACTTATCATAGTAACCACACCCCCTACCTAGATTCACCAAGTATCCACCATTTCACAAAACAACATATATATGTCAAGTGTGTAAACATATGACAATGTTCGATGCGGATAAATGAGAAATAGTTTTTTATTCTCCTAATTCTTATGCAATTTCTACAAAAATCATAGTATCCTACACTGATAGCCCAATACAGATATCTCTAAACAGATAAAACAAAATAATTTTCATAAATATTAATCTTTCAAATTTCAAGTTATTTATTTATTTATTTTTGATCGGCAAAGAGAATCTTTATTGATGACAACATATAGGGTATGGGAAAAAGTACATCAATAAAGAGGAGCTTGGAGCTAACACGAAGCTCCAAGCGCCAGTTGGAGAGAAACCAACCACAAAGAAGAAGAGAAGAAAGGGAAAGAGACAAAACTAAGAACAACACATTAGCCTAAGCATAGAATTGCAACCACCCATCCCACTGCAGCAGCAAAACCAAACACTCTCCATCCCTGGGCAGAACAGAACAATCATAGCCAATCAAGCAAACATAGCCAAGGCAGCTTATAAACAATACAACAGCAATCCCTGAGCTCTATAGCAGATTTCAGCCCAAATGACCAGATTTACACTCATTGATATATCCCATTAATCAACAGAAATGAAGACCCAATAGAGCAAAAAACTTACATCAATACAAGACTGATCATAATTGAACCCCACACCAGCCCCAGCTGGACACACCAAATCAGAACACAGCAAGGCAGCAGACAAAGCAGATAAATACACTGCTCTAACAGCACAGATGGGGACCAACACACTGATCTAACAACAAAAATGCAACAGGCAGAGATACAAAAATTAATAGCAACAAATAATTTGCCTCCAATTAAGAACAACATCAACCACTGAGAAAGGAAAGTCCTTGAGAGAATTTTGAAGCCAGAAAGCTAATCTGAGCTTAATGAGATCCCACAATTTATCTGAGTTCGGACTAGTCTTGGTGAAGACACACTCATTTCTATGCTTCCAGAGTGATCATAGAACTACAAGTGGAATAGCTCTCCAAAAGTTCCTGAGAGGACTCTTGAATTTGACACCCATCCACCAGTTGAGAAGATCTGCCACCGAAGCTGGGATGCACCATTGAAGCCTCCAATCAAACAACACATGAGACCAAATGGACCAAGAGAATGGGCAATGGAGTAAAATATGATGAGCAGATTCAAGGGCAGAATTGCAGAGAGAACAGCAGGTGGATATAGAGGGACCAAGAATGCCGAGGCTATGCAAGAAAACAGCAGTTTTTATTCTATTTTTCCAGGCCAGCCACCCAAAGAAATGGACTTTAGGGGGAAGAATGTTACTCCAAATAAATTTGGTGATACTGAGATTAGGCCCATGAAGAGAAGAACTGAAGGAATAAAGAGAAGACACTGAGAAAGAGCAAGAACCTGAGGAACCAGAAAGCCAAGCCAAACTATCAGCACAAGCTGGGTTCAGAGAAGGGGCAGAGGATAACAGAGCTATTAATCTCATTTCATCAGCCAGCTCCCAATCATACAGTACTCTTCTATAAAGGAAATGCCATTCAGAGCCTGATTTCCTAGCAAGAATTTAGAGAAGAGAACCATTCTTTTTTGTAGAAAGAGTGAATAGGGAGGGAAACTCCTCCTTGAGACAAGAAACACCGCACCACTTATCATGCCAGAACTTTATTCTGCTGCCATCCCCAACCTTGATATTGCAGTTACCCAGGAAGAAGTTGAAAATGTTACTATTCTGAAGCCCAATGAAGGAGATATCCTTCCACACCCTAGAGAGTTTATAGGAGAGGGAAGCAGGAGGATGCCAACTATGAGCTTCAATTTTGTATTGGCTGCAGACGATTTTCCTCCAAAGAGCATTAGTTTGATTCCCAAATTTCCACCACCATTTGAGAAGCAAGCTTACATTCACATCTCTAATCCTCTTAATACCCAAGCCTCCTTGGGCAGAACTCTTTGTGACCTCAGTCCATTTCACCAAATGAACTTTCCTTTTTAGGTCATTGCCACCCCACAAGAAAGCAGCTTCTATCTTTTCAAATTCTCGAGCCACACCTTCAGGCATCTTGAAGAGAGAAAGGTAGAATACAGGTAGGCTTGATAAAACAGCCTTAATCAAGGTTAATCTTCCAGCGAAGGATAGCATCTTCCTCTTCCAGCCAGAAAGTCTTGATCTAATGTTGTCTAGCACTGGTTTCCAAGTGGATTTCCTACTTGGGTTGGCACCTAGAGGCAGCCCTAGGAATTTCAAGGGCAAGCTGCGAACCTTGCAATTCAATATGTTGGCAAATAAAAGTAGTGACTCAGCTGCTACACCCACCCCACAGACCACACTTTTGTGGTAGTTGATTCTAAGACCGGAAAGGACTTCAAAGCATCGAAGGACTCTTTTGATAATTACTACCTGATCCGTAACAGCTTCACAGAAAAGAATAGAGTTATCCGCAAATTGAAGATGAGATAAAAGAACCTTTTGAGCCCCAACCCGAACTCCATTGAGGATGTCAAGATCAAGAGCTCTGGAGAGAAGAATATTGAGCCCTTCAACCACTATATTGAAAAGGAAAGGTGATAATGGGTCACCCTGCCGAAGACCTCTTTGCGGAGAGAACTCTTGCGTTGGAGAACCATTCACAAGGACGGAGATGCGAGCTGTAGAAACACAAGTTTTCATCCAGGAGACCCATTTAGACCCAAACCCAAAGCTAGACATCAAAGAGAACAGGAATTCCCAGTTGACTGAATCAAAAGCTTTCTTAAAGTCCAACTTGATAATCAGTCCTTGTAACTTTGACTTCTTCCAACCATCAACCACTTCATTGGCAATAAACACCCCATCTAGAATGCTCCTACCTCCTATAAAAGCTGTCTGAGTTTCCCCAATGATTAGAGGCATCACTAACTTCAATCTATGTGCTAGGACTTTTGCCAAAATTTTGTAAAGGGAACCAACAAGGCTAATGGGTCTATAGTCAGACAGGTTGCTGGGATTAACAATCTTGGGAATAAGGGCGATGAAGGAGCTGTTGATCCCATAGGTAAGCCTACTATGATTGTGGAAGTCTTTAAAGAACTGCAGAACCTCATGCTTCATGACTTTCCAAAATTTCTGGTAACATAACATATTAAAACCATCGGGGCCAGGAGCTTTGTTACTATTACAGTCTTTTATAGCTGCCCAAATTTCAGCAGCAGAGAATTCTGAAATCAGATGTTGAGAGACAGTGCTGACCTCAATTGATTTGAACTCCCCAAGTAAAGAAGGTCTGATAACCCAGCTATCTTGGAAGTGGGTCCTGAAGTGACTAAAGACTGCATGCTTAACTGAGCTAGGATCCTCAACAGATACACCATTAGCTGAAATAGAATTGATCATGTTGCGACATTGCCTAGTACTTGCAGTAGCATGAAAGAACTTGGTATTTTTGTCCCCCTTTAGGGACCAAATCACTCTGGATTTTTGATGCCATAACCAATCCATTCTTCTATAGAGCTGCCACAATTCACCTCTGACCACCCTTCTTCTAGCCTTTTCCGAATCAACCAGGTCTTTAACCTCAGCAATAATATCTAGTTCATGCAATTCAATCTCTGCAGCCTTAATTTTAGCTGAGACATTGCCAAACACTTCAGAATTCCATTTCTTTAATTCAACCTTCAGATGTTTCAGTTTCTATTGAATGACAAACCCAGCCCAGCCCACTACATTTGAGTTTACCCAGCAAGACTTAAAGAGGGAAGAGAAGCTGGGATGAAGAACCCAAGCATTGATAAACCTGAGAGGTTTAGGACCCCAGTCTCTTTCATCTTCCATCAGAAGTAGAGGGCAGTGATCTGATATTAGTCTAGGCAATCCCCAAAGCTTCATTTTAAAGTGAATCAACCACTCTGGGCTTAACAAGACTCTATCAATTCTGCTCCATTTTTGTGCCTCCTGTGCATTGCACCAGGTAAATTTCCTTCCCAGGAGAGGCAGGTCATTTAGCTCACAATTATCTATAAAGTCATTAAGCTGTTGCATTCCCCTGTCTCTTCTGGAGCAACCAATTCTCTCACCCATATACCTTATTTTATTGAGATCACCTCCCAAACACCAAGGTTTGGGGAAAGAGGCTCTGAGGTTGAGAAGAGTATTCCAAAAAATAGATTGACTACTTACATCATTAGGTGCATATACATTAAGCAAGACACAGTCAAAGGAGTTGTATAATGTACCTGAGATCAAGATAAATCTTCTGTTGCAACAACTGCCAGATAACTGGAAAACATCAGGGTCCCAAATGCAAAGGAGTCCACCTGCTGTTCCAACCGGGTCCACAGATAAGAACTCCATGTTCCTGCTACCCCAAATACCTCTAGCTGCGATAACCGAATCAACCACCTTCTTAGTTTCTTGAAGGAAAACAATATCAATGTGCCTATCCTTAAGTAACTTCTTTATTCTACCCCTCTTCTCAGACTTGCCAATCCCCCTAACATTCCATGATAGTAGCTTCATAGAGAAACAAAAAGAAACACTTTGAACACCCCCAGCTATTTCTGTTACAGCTTAACCTTACCATCCTTGGTAAGTCTATCTATATCCTTAAGTTCCAGATCAATGATCTTGTCCAGCACAGCTTCTTCATCTCCTCGGAAATTAACTCCAAGAGTCTTCCCCAGTTGAACAGTGGCTTTGGCTTCTTTAAGCAAAAAGCTATACTGACTTGATTCACCCTCAGAGAGGCCAGAGTGTGCAAGAGCAGCAGCTGCTGGTCTGAAAAGAACGGACTTGGAGGGATGTTTAGCAAGTGCCACAGCTTTGTGGCCATGGAGTCTAACAAAAGGAGAGAAGCCCTCCAACTGAACTATTCTTTTCCCAGATTTCTTGACAGGCCGAGGATAACTGGGAATGGTTGCATAAGATCCAGACTGATTTTGATTATGGAGATCCAAGTCCAACCTACTAATTACACCATTTGTAGGTGGCCCATTGGAATTAGAAGGGGCTTGAGGATTGCATCCAGATGAGCTGAAACCACTGGGCCCAATGTTCTGGGATAAATCTGGCAAAATCTTGACAAATGGTTGCACAATAGGAGGATGGCCCAGGTCCACCTCCAAATTTATTCCAGGCCCAAAGCCATCTGGAGGCCCACTCAGGCTTTTTAAAATATCCGAAGCTGAAGCTTGCTCCACACACCGAAGAGGTTCATCATGGCTAATAAGACAGGGAACACGCTCCTGTATCATTGCTTCTGGCACCCCTACAACGCTAGGTCTGCTGAGTTGATCACCACACAGAGAATCCTCAACCACTGTATCTATCTCCTCCCCGCTAGGTCCCTGCTTGATGTCACACCCCACTGCCACGACGTCATCATCTTCCTTCCTCTTGCAGCTCACCGCTGCAAGTGGAGCTTCCTTGACCCCACAGTTACCTGCAACGGAGCTGCAATCTTCCAGCCCAGATTGCAATCTACTGCTGGACACAAATGGGTTATCAAATAACTCTTCACATACAAGGATTGGGTGAAGTGCACCCTTGCACTCCAAGTGAATGGTTTTGTTGATGAACTCCATGCTTGTTGTAAGAACTCTGATTCTGGCAAAAGAAAATGATTTTGGTTGACAAGAATCACCTTCCAGATTTTGGACTGACCCCTACAGATTTCCAATGCCATGTAATGTATTCCTATTCCATAGGTTTAAGGGAATACCCTGGCACCTCAACCACACGCATCTCTCTGGAACAAGATTAACTCCTGGCCTCCATTCCAAAACAAACTCACTCCATTCTTTAAACCATTCGTTGATGACATGAATATTAGATTTTAACTCCGCTTGGGAAGAAAAGGTCAAGACAACATCACGGCTTCCTCCCTCTCTGACCACAACTTGTGAAAGCCCATTCCTGTTCAGAACATCCCTGATGCTACTGATGGAGTACTCTGAATTGAGTCGGATAATAACACTTTCATTTAGCCAGCCAAGACCATCTTCGTTAACATTGATGGTTAAGCTCACTGGCCCAGCTGCGTTAGTTGGGGCGCCTCTAAGAACCTCTGCATAAGATCTGTGGCCAACACAAGGTATTTTACCCTTACTTCTTATTGCTTCAGCAGCACCATGGAAGGAATGGGGCCTCCCTCTACTGTGCACATCCATGTTGCGCTTGACATAGGTGGCATGTTTGACTTCGAGTACTCTGTCGTCTACCAAGAGGCCATTAGCTTTCTGGACAGCAATATCTGATGCTACATGGCAGTCAAAACGCACAAAACCAAATCTAGAGTTGGTCACTTTCCGTCTTTTGGACGGGATGAAGACATCTTTTACCACGCCGAAATTTGAGAAAAGTTTGAACAGAGATTTTGCATCCATGGAACCTGGAAGATAATCCACAAAGACAGTAAATAGGCCATTCCTTTCTTCATTGCTCCGATAGGACCCTCCTTTCCGTTGATGCACAATCGGGATCCAACCACCATTCCCTCCTCTCCGATCAGCCATTTTTGATGAGGCTTCAAATTTCAAGTTATGAGTGGTAATACATACCCAACTCCACCCTCTTCATCAATAACAATTGAATTTCATGTTTCCAACATCAAGACCATTATTTTTATACAAAATCAACATTTAGGGCAAACCCCCCCCCCCCTTTTTCAAACCAATCCTAAATACCAAAACCAACCATTTTTTACCTTTACATCTCATTTCCAATCCCACAATCATTTCCATGAAACCATTTGAAAACCCCTCATTTTAATTTTGAACCAAAATCCAAGATTTGTTCAAAAGTCCATTTCTTCCACAAAATGGTTTTGTAAAAACAAATAGCTAAGTTAAAACCATAAGAAGGTGCGAAGAATTCCTACCTCAAGCTTAGAAGGGTGACAAAGAATAACTTGGAAAAACTTGACGTCAACAAAACCATGAACCACTCGTATCAAAGGGACGCGATCTACACTTTATCTCAAAGGATCAGGGTGAGAAGACACCTGTAGGTGAGTAGCTCTAAGGATTTAAGTGAGAGAAGGTAAGTTTTGAGAGAAAAAGAGAGAGAGAGAGAGAGTTACGGGTGAGAGGGGAAAAAGTGAATCAACCAATGAGAGAGAAGTAACTTTGGTTCTATTTATAGTAACTAGGTATTAATAGAATAGTAGATCCAAGGTCAAATGAAAAGAATAAGTCAAAAATCCCCAAAAAGTAAGGCCCAAGCCAAACAAGATCTGGGAAAAGAGTCACAGGGGTCAACCTTCGCAATAGTGGTGTCAATCCTCAAGAAGGAAAGCTGAGACACTTATGTTTGGCAGCAGACAAGGTGTCGACCCTTGGACTAGAGGTGTCGATACTAAATTTCAGTAGATAAACCTAGATTTTGCAATAAACAATGGTCGATACCTCCCAAACTGGTGTTGACCCCAAAGGCTAACAAGAAAAGGCAAGTGTTGACACCACCAAAGACTAGTGTCGACCCTAAATTTCAGTAGTGGTTTAGGAACCTAGTAGCAAGATGGTGTCGACACCACCCAAGCTGGTGTCGACCCTTGGACTAGAACAAGACAAAGAAAAAGAGGCAGTGTCGACACCAATAAAGATAGTGTCGACTCCTGAAACTAAAACCAAACATGAAGAGAAAGGAACGACCATCACAAATATGGTTTCTCGGATTCGAAAGTAATAAATGGGTCAGGTCTAAATCAAGATCGGTATATTTCACCATAAGTTAGTTGACAAAACCCATCAATGAAATAGAAATATATAAACCCATCACAAACAACCAATTTGATTCAAAGCAAACCTCTAGGTTCAGTTAGAACTTCTGGGAAATTGATTCAAAGCATACCAATTTGATTCAAAGCAAATCATGCCTTTAGAACTTCAGATGATGTAGAGGACTACTTTAAGGTATCCTTTTTGAAATTGATGATTATCAAGTAATGTGAGGTTGACCCATTATTATCAGTTCATACCTACTACTGGGCTAGTTTCTGCAGGAAGTACAGAAAGGGAAATTCAAAGTATTTAAACTAACTATCAAGTAAGCTAATACATTGAAAACACAATGGAACATTTCCAAATCTTAGAAACACAAACACAACCATCAACAAATAGAATAAAAAAATAAAGCAAAAACTAAGAGAGAAGGTTCATGAAGTTAACATTCGACAACTGGATTAGAAATTCAAAGGAAATGTGTTGGGTTAGTTTCTGCAACAAGTGCAGCAAAGGAAATTCAAAGTATTTAAACTAACTATCAAGTAAAACCCAAATAAAACTAATACAATGGAACATTCCCAAATCGTAAAAACAGAAACACAACCATCAGCAAATAGAATAAAAATATAAAGCAAAAAACAGAGAGAGAAGGGGAGAGGCAAAAGCAAAAACAAAAAATTATTGTAATGAACAGTCGACCAGCTAAAAGTGAACAACGATGAGAGTAGTCAGAGTGGTCCACAGTCTATAATGAACAGTCGAACAGCTGAGCAGCCAAAGTGATGTCGTAGCCGGAGTGAACAACAGTGAGAGTGGTCATAGTGGTCTATAGTCAGAGTGAGATCTAAGCAGAGAAAAAAAAAAGTGTCAAATTCAAGAAGAAGAACACGGAGAGAGAGAGAGGGAAGGTGAGGAGGCAGACGTGGATAGGTAGAAGGCAAAGAGTTGTGATGCTTAGGGAGAGAAGTGTTTGGGTGGGAACCATCTATTGATCTGAACCGTTGATATATGCTTAGGATTTATCTCAACCATTTAAACCAAATTTATCGCTGATGCATTTTGAGACAAATTAAAAAATTATTGTCCCTTATTATATATACATATATATATGTAGTGTATTTTCAAAACTTTCCAAAATCTCAATATTAATTTTTCAAGGAAAGTTAACATTCTCTCTCCTATGTGGCAGTTCCTGAAGTCTCCCTAACTCATTTCCCTAATTTTTAATATTTTAATATAATAAAAAGTCAAATAAAAATAAAAGTAATAAAATTTAGACAAGGATATGATTTGTTAATCTATATCTATCAAAAACATTTGTATCTAAACCTTGATTTTGATTTACTCCAATTTTGCCTTTCCCTCTATCACATATATTAAAAATTAAAAATTTTGAAATAATAAAATTTAAATAAGATATGATTTTTAATTATTTTTCAATATATACTACACTATATATAAGCATATGTACTGTGTAGTTCTAAAAAATTTAAAATGATTATTCTTAAATTTTCATAATTTTAATATTTCTCGCTTCTACTTAGTAATCCATTTTGATTGTCTTTCATGTTTTCTTTTTTGCTTTATTTTTTAATTGTTAAATTAATTTTCCAATGGAAATTAATTTCATAGTCTATAGTGAAGATCTAAATTTCAAAGTTGAAATTTTATTTAATTTATTCAATTTTCTCATGTTTATTTTGTTTTATCTTTAAATTTGAACTTAGGCTTTTATTTTCTTTAGAACTCCCTCTCTCTTGGAGTTTATGTTCTATTTGAACTTGATTGTTGTAGATTCCCATATATTTTAACTTAATCTTTCCAAATTTTATTTTCAAGTTAAACTTCATTTTATCTTTTAAAATCATCAATTAATTATCTATATAAATTTTAAATATGATAGAATTTCAAGTATATCTTTTGTCTAAGTTTAATCTTTCCAATATAAAAAAACGTGCCTGAAAAAGGAACCATGAACATGAGATTGAAAAGAAAAAAAAAAAAATCACAATCAACATTGAGCCCTTTTCGGCTCCTACAGCGATTCTGGTTTAAACCTAACCCGTTTATTATTTTGGAACCAGGATTCCTTGTCCTATTTAGTTGTTCATGTGCTTGTTCATCGTGTGCTTATTGAGTTTGGCTATCATTGTTGTGTTTGAAACAAGTTGGTAGCTTATTTTTCAAAGGAAATTCTGCCCAGATTTTGGTCTCTTCGCTCAAGCTGTTTTTTTGTTGCTCGAGCGGTCCTTGTGAACTCTCTGTACTTTTGCAAGTCTACAAAAGTACTGGGATGGTGGTGTTTTAGCTAGAGCGATCTTTCTTGCGCTCGAGCGATCTTGGTTTGAGTGGTCATTTGGAACTTTCAATACTTTCAGTATTTTTGCAAGTCTACAAAAGTAATGGAAGGTGGTGTTCTTCGCTCGAGTGGTCACTTTGTTCGCTCGAGCAGTCTTGCTTGTTGTTTCTCGTTGCTGGAGCGACCATTCTTGTGCTCAAGCGGTCTACGTGTATATCAGTCCATAAAATCACCTTTTTGGATCACTTTTTCACATATATCTCTCTCTAAACACTCCAAATTCTCAAATCTCTTTCCTCTCTCTAGTCCTTGAATATTTGGCCTAAATACACCTTGATCCACCAATTTCTCCACCTTATTTCCTTTGTTAAAAAGGTAGAGCTCACCTAGAGTTTCATTTTGATCGGAACAAAGTTAGTTTTCAGTTTTGCCACGTTTCAACTCTTGTTCTTCTTGGTTCTTGTGTTTGAGATAGGGATTATTTTGACCATTTTTATGATTTTTAACTTAGTTATTTGCTTTTCTAAACAAGATAGTGATTTGGGAAATTTTTGGATGAAACCTAAGGTTTGGTTTTGAAATCAAAAGAGTGGTTTTCAAAATGGGCTCTTATATATGATTGTGGCTTGTTAAAAATGGTTGGGTTGTGCTAGATGGTGGTTTTTATCCATGAGAATTGAGTTCTAAAGAAAAAGGGATTTTGCCCTATAATGTGAATGTTGGATTTTGTAAAGAGAAAATAGAATTGGTGTTGGTTTTATGAAATTGGAACAATGATGATGATGATGGTAGAGTTGGATATGAATTATCACTTCTAGTTGAAAAATATTGGAAAGTATATCTGTGTTGAAAATTAATTACCTGTTTAAAGATATCTATTTTGGGCTATCGGTGGAGGATAGCTATGATTATTGTAGAAATTGCATGAGAATTATGTGAATTGAAACAATTTTCTCATCCATTTGCATTGTGCATCGTAACATATTTAACACATTGAAATTGTTATTGTTTTGAGAAAAATAAGTGAATATCTTAGTGAATTTAGGTAGGAGTATAGTTGTGGTATTATGTTGGCCTGAGAGTCCTTGGTGAAAGTCCAAAAGCTAACGTGATTAGGTGTCGAGCCTTACATCTAATACCGGTAAAAATAACAAATTGGTAGTGGTTATAGCCTACTTGTAGACACGTCCTAAAGATTTATAGTATTGTATCCACTGCCCTATTTTCTTTTGTAAAGGAAATGAATTCATAAATTTGAGATGTAAACTTGGCATAGCCTGGTTTTGAAAAGATATATAAAATATTTTGGCATGAGCATTGCACATGCATTCACCTTATAACTCTATTAAGATTTATACACTATGTTAGAGTATTTTTATTAGGCTTTGGCTCACTCTATGTGGAAAACGATTTGCAGGTGCTGATGATATGCCTCCGCTATGGCAATAGCTTAGGAGGATTAGGAGCCAAGAGCTTCTATTTTTTATTATTGTTGTATTTATTTTGCACAAGCCCAGGGATTTATCTGTATTGAGTTCAAACTCATTTTTGTTGTAGCCAAGCACTGTCTTGGAAAGATGTAGCCAATAGGGCATTATTATATATGTTTAACTTTTATTGAAAATCTTTTACTATGTGTAGCTCGCATTTTCATGCCCCCCTCTCAGAAGACGAATAAGTCCTACAGTATCAGACTCTCGCAGTTTTGAATCTGATTCCACAAGTGCAATGTGAAATAGATTAACACCAAAGAGTCCCAATCCAGCAAATCTTTTGAAAAATCAATTTTGAATCAAATTTCCAAAAATGGACTGTTTTGCTAGATACAAAGTCGCCACCTAAATATTTTTTGAGAAATTTAGGAAACCCATGACTCGTGCCAAAGGCCACGTGTCCGTCATCACCAAGAGTGTCTCGGCTCGGGAACTTAGGTACGAGAGGGGAAGGTCATCTATATATAGAAAAACATGTTAGTATCTCAAAAATATCAAGATAGAAACAGCTGGAGCAGTGTGGAAACAACTGGCACAAATATCTGAAAAAAACTATTTTTTGACACTTGTGGCCAGTAGGCTACTAGTGGTGGCCGGCTGTCCACCAATGGGTCAATCTACTCAAAAAGGGGCAAAAGTTTCACTACTGGCCAGTAGGCCACTAGCAAGGGCCAGTAGGCCACTAAAGTGGCGGGCCACAAAAATATGTTTTTAGGCCCGATTTTAAATGGGCATATCTCCCTTATCCGGACTCAGTTTTAGATCATTCTTGAGTCTAAATTGAAGCCCCGAAAGTCTAATTTCCAATGGTGGTAGCCTCACATCTAAATTCTAAGTGTGAAAAGAGATATTCCTATTTTAGTGAAGGCTACTCAATTTTGTCCTAACGGATTGATGCCTAACTTCCTCTCCAACTAGTTTTCTTCCCTCTCCTCCAATTTTCTTCAACTCCAAACCATTAAATAAGATGTTTTAAATATTTTTTCAAAGAGTTCATCTCTCTTCCATTTATTTCCACTTTGTCTGTCACGCCCCAAACCTGCCCCTAAAAGTTTGGGCATGACCCATTCGAAAACAGACACTAATCATGTTATACATATCATACGGGGCCTGAACGGAAGTATTCAATAATATAAAATACATAGAATAACATCCATTGAGCTATTCCTAACATGCCAGGATCTCAACATCACACTAAGTAAATATTATACATAAAGTTTACACACATATGCCTCGACTCATCCCCGCAAATAGGCGTATAACCAAAATATTAATGAAGAAGGAATTATATATAATCAACCATAAATAGACATCCAAAGTATAAATCAAGACTCAGCAAAACTTTACATAATGTACGGCTTCAGGTGGTGCCTGGACGCATCAATGTTGACAAGAGAAACACAAGCCTTAAGGTTAGGACTGAACTCCCGATTGGTTACCTACAGAAATAGACAGACAAAATATAGAATGAGCGAACTCAGTGAATAATAGTACATAAATAATATAATATTTAACCTGAATAACCAAGCATATAATTGCAAATACAGATGATTAACTACACTCCGTGATTATTTCCAAAACAGCCATGGGTCCACTTTCCGTAACATAATGGCTTTAAGCCCAGTATATACAGAACAGCCATAGGCCTACAGATGCAGAACGACCATAGGTCCAGAAATAACAGAAATAACAGAACTAACAGAAATAACAGAAATAACAGAACTAACAGAACTAACAGAAATAACAGAAATGACAGAACGCATAAGTGTGGTAACAGAACGCATAAAGCGTGGGTACAGAACGCATAAGCGTGGGTAACAGAACGCATAAAGCGTGGGTACAGAACGCATAAAGCGTGGGTAACCGAAGTAACAGATGTATTATAAGTTTAACAGAACGTTGCTGATATTTATTAGCAAATGGTGAACATATTTCACAGATTGAACACTTTCAGAAATACGTAGGTACCATAGTTCTATACCTTAAATCAATAGATCTCGGGATACATAAGCATCATTGTTCCATTTGTTCACCATGAATTATTAAGGTTAATCTACGGATAACAGAATGTTAATAATGTTCTTTAACGGTAAATTAAACACAATACTATATAGATTATAGCACATTACCGATAACCCTTAATCGTGGGCGGAATACAGAATAGTTTCAGAGTCATCTCAATGGATGCCAAATCCTTCTATGTTCACACCAATTCTCAAATACAACCATGTTAGCATAATTGCCATGGAAAAACAGAATGTGAATAATAACAATAATTATCAACGGTAATTGATGTACATATGTAGTACTATTACTCACAGTGTTCAGGTGCTTGGTCCGCCCTTGTAGCTGACCCTATACAATTCACGTAATTCAAACATAATTCATCATGGTCTATTCAATTCAATATTAGTTAACACAATATAGTCCGACAAAGTCAACACCACTTAATTCATTAAAACCATTTGCAATTCAACATAATGCAAAATAAACCCTTGAATCTCATTTCAATATTCCAAAACCGAGGTCATATCATCTATGTCAATCATAGATTATTTCTCTAATTTTTCCTTTACATAATAGCATGAATTCCAACATTTCTAACAAAGTTCATTCGCAAAATTTTAAACATAATTTCCAAGTATCACTAAATTCCAATTAAACTTGTATATACATGATTCAATACCTCAATTTCATTATTCTACTTTCAATTTGGGCCAAATCTTTGGTTATCATCATTAACCAACCTAGGGTTTCAAGGAAAATGAGGGTTTTTAACAAAAAAAAAAAAAACTTCTTAAATCATTACTTTTAATTCCAAATTTCCCAATGATTCTACATCTAGGATTCCCAATCCATCATTTAAACCCATTAATTTAACTCCCAACATCACAAACCTTAAAACCCCCAATGTTCAAACCCAAAATTCCCAAAATCTCATAATTTCTTCTATATACATAACATAAATGAAAACTTGCACCATTATACAATGAAGACACCTCAAACCTATCTATGGATGTAAATATTAAAGAGTCTTAAAACCCTTACCTCCATAATCAAGCAAAGGGGTGAGCTTGAGAAGAAACCTTCACAAATCCAAGTTCTAATCGGGTAAAAACATTGATCCTCCTTAGTTCTCCATCCTACATGCCAAAAACCATGGTGGATTGTTGATCAAAGTAGAAGAAATCAAGGATTTGGGGCTAGGGTTTCGGACTTAGGCAAAGAGGAAGGAAGAGGAAAGAAGAAAATATAAGAAATGATCCAAAAATCCCGTTCTTAAAGCTGCTGTCCCGTAATTCCCGCTCGAGCGGACTGATTTCCGCTCGAGTGGACCTGCCCTCAGCACAGATTTTGAAACTTTGAATAGGTATAACTCTTCCATCCGGACTCCGTTTTAGGTCGTTCTTGTGTCCAAATTGAAGCCCCGGAAATAAGCTTTCCAATGGTTCAAACCTCACATCCAAATTCAAGTGTGGAAAAAGAAAAGGGCAAAAGAGTGACGGTTGATCGTAAGATAACTATCCGAATTAAATTCTTTGGTCCAATCTTACTTTACTATCATATTACCACCTCAACCAATACCCCAAAAATAAGATAAGAACATTCCAAATACACTAATAAAATGTCAAAAATGAGCCCACGTGCCTCAGAAGTACAACTCAACCTGGAGGCCCGCTCGAGCGCCCAACCTTGCGCTCGAGCGTGCAGACCAACAAAGCCGTCCGCTCGAGCGTAAACTCCCCCGCTCGAGCGGAGAATCACGACTCCCAGAACCTCAGGCCGTCTGCAAAATTGCTGGAAACCCCAAAAGTCCGCTCGAGCGTTAACTCTTCCGCTCGAACGGAGGGAAAAGTTCTGGGTCGTCATATTGTCCTTACTCGGTTAAACGAAAAGTGCAATTTTTAACGAAATGCGAGCCTCGGAACATCGTAGAAACATTTTCAAAAATATCTTTAAAGAGAGGATTTTAAGGTCTAAAATAGTTTTGGTCCAAAATGAGGTGTAAGTTTATGATTTAAAAACTCTTATTGCTAAAGAAATTGAACATTTGCACGGCATGACTTTCATCATCGAGTGATCAATTAGTGGCACCCAGGTCTTATGGGTGGCTAAAAATGGGGTGTCTACAGTTGTCGTTCTTTGACAGAGCTTAGAGTCATGAAATGACGTGAGTGAATGTCAAAGCCCGAAGACGACCCATTTTGACAAGGCCGTAAGACTTGGGCAAACAAACAAAATGTTGAAGCAATTGGTTGAACCTGAGGGTTACCTACGTATCCTTTTGCAAGGAATCAAGCCAACGTAGTTCAGGGACAGAATGCAAATGATACACAATGCAACAAAACAATGTAATGATATACAATGTAACGAAATAATCAAATCACAAGCAGTGCAAAACACAAGAATACCATAAAGGAATGGAGATGCAAATCAAACGACGCCTAACACAGGCTAAGTGCCTACATCTTCAACACTGGCCTCAGCACAACATGAATGCTAACACATAACATAACCATGTTTTAACGTGAAAGGGATGCGAGCACATGCAGAACTATGTTTTTCGTAGAAAGAGTACAAGTAATTGGTGGTATGATATAAGTGAAGAATGATCTGTTAGGGAAAGATAATGATCCTAAATGCTGAATGCAACATGGATGCAATGGATGAAGTGAATAAAGGGCATAAGCCGAACCACATCTTACCTAGAAAAGGTATGGACACAAAACAGACTACGTCTAACACAGAAAAGGTGTTGACACCCTTAATACTGGCTTCAGTGCAACATGGGTAGTTACACATGACAGAACTATGTTTCAATGAAGAAAATGTATGAGCACATGCCAAACTAAGCTTAACATAGAAAGGATCCAGGTGATAAAATGGATAATGCAGTAAATGCATGCAATAACTGCTATATGTAATGCGATAGAAGTACTAGATAATAAATGTAATGTAGCTGGGAAATGAAAGTACCTTACAGGGGCAATTGGTGATAACTCACCTCATGCTACTAGGGATCTTCCTCTTCTTCTTGGTTTTCAGACTTCTTCCTTTATCTTGCGTTTCCAAACCACATGTACTATTTTTCTCCCTGACTATATTTTCAACTTTTCCTATTCTCCAATAGGATGACAGACTAGGTTGGTTCAGTATCCAGAATTGAGGCACATATAAGCTACCTCATCCTATGGGGCTGTTATACAGATTTCAAGCTGAGGATACACCCTTGGGTATTTAAACCAGACTTTAGTCTCGGAAATTCCAAACCTTTGCATTCTAGGCCTCGGCCATTCATACTCTAGTTTCTACCATCTTAGTTGATCTCTTAGGAACTTAATGCAAACAGAGGCAGATGGCTATACCAGACCACCAGAAGTCGTTCAGGCACGACAAACACCAAAGGAATTATACCTTTAGAGGATTTAAGGTCTCCTAGACCCATGAGTGTATAAGATAGTGCAAGTGAGGGCGCACAAGATAGTGCGAATGAGAGTGCACAAGATAGTGTGATGTAGGGGTACACAAGACAGTATGATGCAGGTGCACAAGATAGTGCCATACGGGGTGCACAAGATAGTGCGATACGAGGTGCACAAGATAGTGCGATGTGAGTGGAATGCACGAAATAGATGCGAATGCACAAGACAGTGCAATACGGGGTGCACAAGATAGTGTGATTCAAAGTGAACACGATAGTGTGATACAAAATGCACAAGCTAGTGCGATACAGGGTGCACAAGATAGTTGCGATACAAGGTGCACAAGATAGTGTGATATGGAGTGCACAAGATAGTGCGATATGGGGTGCACAAGATAGTGCGACATAGGGTGCACAAGATAGTGCGATACAAAGTACACAAGATAGTGTGATGTAAGTGAATGCACAAGACAGTGCTGTGGAAGGTGTGATGTAGGTTAGATGCACAAAACAGTGCGATGCAAGTCTGAATGGTATGTAGAGGGAAATGAGTAGGACATAGAGTAGTGCATCATGCACCTTATGAAATGAGTGTAGGGCAACTTGCTATAACTCATTGAAATATAACACAAAGAGAGGCAACTCGACAAAACTTTGTTAAGTGTAGAAAAATTCAAGAGTAAGAGCAACCAATCATGCGGTTCAACTCAACTAGAGTGTACAAGCATGCAGGCATAATACAAAGCACATATGTTAATCAGAGGGAAGATGGCAATCTAAAAAGAGTTTTGAAATGGTTGGAGACAATTTTCAAAAGCTGAATCATATCAGAATCATCATAGGGGTAAACTCACCCTAATCTAGGGGAAAGTGCTCGATAATCTAGGTTGGGTTCATGCCCTTTGTTCAATTGATGACCCGATTAGACGCACTGAAACTTGCCCCTAATGTCCAGTCATTGGCCACCGGTTGGGTTCATGCCCTTGTTCGATGGATGGCCCGATCAGATGTACTGAAAATTGCCCCTAGCGTCCAGTCATTGGCCATTGTTTTCAACATTATGCAGGCACGTGTGATGGGGATCTTCAGATCCTAGAATAGTTGCCAACCAATCAGACTCACGCTTCTCTTCTGACATATTAAGAACTTACTCCAGTCCCCTCCGAAGCAGGGATAGCTTCCTTATATACACTTTGCAATGATCATGAACGCGATGCCCCTTGTATGGGCACTCTCAGCTTGTTTATGAATTCCACACATGGACTTGTTTTCGAGTTTGGAGCGAACATTCGTGTATGGAATTTAGGCAATGCCACTTTGTTGAACTTTGAGCGACAAACACACTATGGTGACTCGATGAAGAGTGTTGACTGAGACAAACACGTTATGGTGACTCAATGAAACGCGCTGACTGAGACAAACATGAGATGGTGACTCAATGAAGAGTACATACTGAAACAAATACTAGGCATGATAGAACAAAACTCACAACTGACCCAAAAGCATAAAAAAGACTTAAGGTAACTGATCATTCATAGTGCCCCTAATATTACTTATGCTCCCTTTAACACTCAATTTCGATTCCTATTTTGCTCAAGATAGAGATTCTACTGATAAGTTCAAGTATCGAAAATTGCTCCACTTGTTGATTCAAGTTAGTTCTTTCTTATCCAGCGCAAGTATATGATATGCACAGTAGTCGGTGTAGCTTATGGATTGATGCGAAGTTGATGACATGAATTGGGCAACATGATTGAGTTGAGCTGAATGAGATAGATATGGTTAAGACTGAACTTCAGGATGAAATTGCCTACGTATCCCAAGAATGGGAATCAAGTCAACCTAGTTCATGGCTAAGGTTCACTCGGGTGTTGACACTCTCCGTTTAACGCTCTAACTTTTGCCAAAGTCGCCCCTTCGGGGTTTTCAACTTTGCGAGCTATATTTTTTGATTTCTCATTTTTTATGCTCTAACTTTTGCCTAGGTTGCTCTTCCAGGTTTTCGGCCTAGCGAGCCTCTCAAGGATAGCGTTACAACACTTGTGGTGAATTTGATCAGTAGTCATCCTTGCGCTAACACTTGAAACTGGCTTCACCTTGATTTGAGCTTGGCTCTCCATTCTTTTATGGATGTTTTCTTCCTTTCATTTGCTCTATTTTCAGAGTTGGTTCTTCTCGCAATGTGGCCCCTTCTTGCATTGACTTTCCCAAATTCAGACAGAAGTTCCCTTCCTCACAGTTGATTGGATTTCATTCCAATGGCTGCCCCTGGCCTAATGGTTGACTTCTTCTTTTCTTCATTTTTTGTTTTTCCTTTTCTTTTTTCCTTTCTTCTTTTTTTTCTTTTTTTTGCTCTCTTTTTTTGGTTTCTTTTATCCTTTTTCTTCTTCGATTTCTTTTATCCTGTTTTCTTTGAAATAATGAAAACACCAGGGAGAAATTCTATGATTAGTGAGGTTTAGCCTTGTACTTGCAGGTCTAAAAGCTGCCTTGTGCTTGTGAAAATGATTGCCTAACGGTGAAAAGAATCCTCAGGACAATGTAAAAGACCACACACAATTCTGAACCTATCTTCGCAAGTTTTGCAAAAGAAATAGTTTAAAATTCTTGAAATCATGAATGACTTTGCGCCAATAAGTCAGAATTCACTCAGACCATTCGGGGGATCCTTCTCAACACTCAAGCTTATTAATAGAATCTCATTCAAAAAACAAATTAAAAGCCTTTTTCTATTTGTAAAAGGTCACACATGAATCACTATATGCACAATAAAATGATTAGAAACTTGACTCCCACTTATTATAAAGATGAAGACTTGAGGGTACACGAGAGCGACTCATAGAAAAAGGCTCAACTGATGCAACAATGCAAGAAAAGAAAAAGAAAATAAAACCCACAACAACTATTTGCTGGACACAATTCAAAACAAAATAAGCATTTATGAGACAAAATGGGTTTTCCTTCTCCAAGTCCATTTGTAGAATTTCAAAAACAACTTCGAGTAGCCCATATGAAGGTCCAGACTTGCCTTCAATTCAGCAATACTAACATCCATACCCAGCAAGATTGATTTCAGACTTTTAAATTGAGTCTCACAGATTAAATCTCATAATTACATTGTCTCCACACATCTTCTCGACTGAAACAATTGCTTCTTCACACCATGCCCCTAGTTCAGAAGGCCTTTCCCAAGTGCTTTCGACAATTACCCTAGCTGAGACTGAGATTCATTATTTCAACCACCAGTGCTGGCATCACTGCTTTATCAAGCTTGAACTCACCAAGATCGAGTAAACTTTCCATCTCTTCAAAGATTTTGTTCCTTTTGCTCAGATCGGAATCAGAAGATTCAGCAATGAACACAATGGGTTTGAGCTTATTGGCGGGTATCTTGTGTTGGCTAGGGTAATGGTTGGTTGTTGGCAAGCTGTGGGTGGGTTTTATGCTATGGAGTGGCAATCTATTGCGGTAAGGAAGAGGGTTATTGACAACTTTGGGGTTTTCAGGTGGGGTGATGACTTTGTTGTCAATCAAGTCTTGAATTTCATGGTGAAGGCGAAAACAATGGTCAGTATAGTGACCGTATGACTAATGGAATGTGCAATATTGGGTATAGTCGTGTGTAGGTGGGAGAGGATTAGGGAGAGGTCGAGGATTGAGTGGTTTGAGATACCTTTTCTTCATCAGTACCTTCAATGCACAGGTTAGGCTTATATGGAGTTGGGCGAAGGTTCATTTTTTGGAGGAGGAAGTATTAGGTTTAGAAGTATTGGCAAATGGAGTGGCGGGTGTTGGTTGAGTATTCATGGGCTTGGGAATGGAATCAGGATGGGTGTTTCTGATAAAGCATCCCTTTCCATTGTTTGCCCCCTGATTCAAAATGCTCTCATCCTGAGCGACGAAAGTGTCATCCACAGTCTTTGCAACAACTTCAAGCACCTGCTGCTTGTTCAATTCTTTGACCTTCAAAGTCTCAATAGCCCACTGAAGTTGTGCATAGGGATCAATACTTGTCCCAGCTTTGTTCTTGCCACTTACTTCTACTTGGTCAAGGAATTAGGCGGCTATATCAAAGCGAGACCCATTTGTTGTTGATCTGTCATTACCCAGACTTGAGATATATTCAGGTTGGCCCTTTTCAACTGCGGCTCGCCCTAGGATTGTGGAGCTTTGTGATGGGATCGAAACCCCAAATGTTAAATCTGCCATCGTTTCTTGAAGGTTTTCAATTATTCTCAACATATTAGCAGTAGTGGGTTCGGCCATTTGACACTCTTGTCATACTCGAACTGGATTGGGTGCATTGATTATGCACAAATCAGTACTTTCTGGAATGAACACCTACGGCGTAGGTAAATGGGCCGAGGTGATGTATATGCTAGGGTTGAAGGTAGGAAGTAGTGTATAGATGAGGTTAATGTAGGAATGAGATACTTGATCATGGATGGGAAGTGGGTTGGTGGTAACATTGGGGTCTTGAGGTGGAGCTATTGTTTGGTTGTCGATGAGATTTTGAACCTCATGACGAAGACGGTAGCAACGATCGGTACCATGACCGCACTGCTGGTGATACACGCAATATTTGGTGGGGTTACGTCTAGCAGGGAGTGGGTCAGGAAGAGGTTGGGAATCAAAGGGTTTGAGGTCCCCTCTTTCCATCAGGACTTTTAGTGCGTTGGTTAGGCTCATATAGACGGGGGTGAAAGTTCTGCCTTGAGCTCGAGTTCGGCTAGTTGTTTGTGGGTTGGATTTGGCAAAAGGGTCAGCTAGTGGCGACTATATTGATTTCAGTGGGTTTGGGAATAGTGCTCCCGGAAAGCACCCTTCTTGTTGGTTCGCTTGTTTTGGGAATAATCCCTTTGTTGAATGAACTCTCAATCTGAACCCCTAATTTATGCAAATTTTTTAAAGTGAACAGTGGAGCGACTATCAATTTTTGCAACATATCAGGCTCAAGGTTCTGCACCACTATCCGCACTTGGTCCCTTTCAGAAGGGCAATCTGTCATTTGTGTTGCCTTTGCTCTCCACCTTGTAACAAACTCCACAAAAGGCTCTTCAGGATTCTGGTGGGTTGTTTTAAGGTCTTAGGTGGTCATTTCAATTTGGGTATTGTAAGAATACTGATTGACAAACGCCTAAGCCAATTCTTCTCAGTTCTGCGTCACTTTATCTTGCAACTTGGCGTACCAAGTGGCTGCTATGCCTGACATGGTTCTTCTATACAGAGAAAGTTTTTGAGGCTTAATCAGACCCATTGGTTTCAGGACGTCCAAGAAAAGCTGGATATGTACCATAGGATCTCCAGACCCGTCAAAACGGTCAATGTGTGGCATTTTGGATCTGTCTGGGAGTCTGCAGCCTCGGTGTACCTATCCTCTATGTCGGGAATACACTTAAGGCCCTGTGCCTTTTTGAATTGCTTCTCAAGGTTAGCAATTTCTACCCAGGTCGGATCGAGATCATTAGTATCAAAGGGATAAAGCCCTTCATTAGGTTGTACTAGGGGTCTGAAAACTCGAGTTGGAGCCAACCCTTCTCGAGGATCCAGACCTTGCAAATCTTCGGTTGACGGAGGTGGATCAAAGCTCAGTTGGGGACTCAGGATTGAATGTGTAGTAGATCCCCCAGATGGGCGTTGCATTTCAGCATTAGTCTCATCTGGCATGGCAATTCCTTGGTTTAACGCCACTATCATGGCCACAACTTCTTCTAGACTCTGTGTCATCACGGGTCTGCTGAGTTAGCAATCGGGGAAATGGATAGGTGTAAGCTGAGAGCTGACTAACAAGGATTTAGACCAGGATATATTTGATGGATTTGAACTGGATTAGGCTTTTTTAGAGTGGGTGTTTTGGCATTGGCTGGGTCTTTTCTGAGTTGGCTTTTGGAGATAAGATAGATTGGACCTTTTGCTGAGTGAGGTTTTTTTTGGGGATTGGATGGACTGTGATGGGTTAAAGCAAGTACTGCTTCTTCTCTGGCTTAGACAAACCTAACATTAAAAACAAATGCTCCATCAGATCAGGATACTAGATATGCTGGTCAAAACAGTGTAAGATACAATTCTTGGCCTTGGCTCTGGTTCGGGTTTCGATATTTTTCCACTATATCAAATACAAACCTTTGGATTTTGACTCAAATTCTGATTCTAATATGACCCTCAAGTTTGAAAGGAATCACCTTAATATTAAGACTCTTTGAGGATTTGCATCATACATTCCCAAAGTGTTCACATTTTGCACAAAAGCATTCAAAACACCCCTATGAGAGGTTTAGGGTTTCCCTGTCCTAGCTTTGGAGTGATCTACGACTTTACTATTCAAACAAGTGGTATCACATCATCTTGCATATGGGATAGTATCATGTACTAATTTGGAACAATCACTACAGCTTTACTATATGCAACTAGGCCAAATGGTCAAAAATGGTACCTCAGCAAGACTACCTAATATACCTCTCACACTTAACACCGAGAAGTGAAAGAATGATCAAACAGTACAACAGTAGTCTAGATCCAAGTGTTGTGTTCCCAACATGGTAGAGCCCACGAGCCGGTCAGCTTTTTGGCAAGCTTTTGGGCAAGCCTCTGGCAAACCGTCCAAGAATAGCAGATGGCAAACACAGTGATTTAGACGCACCAATGCAAAGAAACATATAAGTGTAAATAAAATTTTATATCATGAATTTCAAGTCAAGTTCTCTAAGTCCCTAGCAGAGTCGCCAGAAACTGTAGCTCGCTTTTTCATGCCCCCCTCTCAGAAGACGAGTAAGCCCTACAGTATCGGACTCATGCGGTTCTAAATCTGATTCCACAAGTGCAATGTGAAATAGATAAATAGCAAAGAGTCCAAATCCGGAAAATCTTTTGTAAAATCGATTTTGAAACAAATTGCCAAAAATGGACTGTTTTGCCAGATACAGAATCATCACCTAAATATTTTTTGGAGAAATTTAGGAAACCCATGACTCGTGCAAAGGCCATGTGTTCGTCATCACCAAGATTGTCTCAGCTCGGGAACTTAGGTACAAAAGGGGAATGTCATCTATAGATAGAAAAACATGTTAGTATCTAGGAAATATCAAGATAGAAATAGTTGGAGCAGTGTGGAAACAGTTGACACAAATATCTGAAAAAAAAAAACTATTTTTTGACACCAGTGGTCGGCCGTCCACCAATGGGTCAATCTACTCAAAAATGGAAAAAGTTTCACTACCGGCAGGCCACTAGCAAAGGCCAGTGGGCCACTACTTTAGTGGTTGGCCACAAAAATCTGTTTTTAGGCCTGATTTCAAATGGACATATGTCCCTCATCCGGACTCGGTTTTAGATCATTCTTGAGTATATTTAAGTCGGTAGATTATGCTATAGCCGAATTGTGCTACATTTCCTTGCACTGTTGGCCATTAATTTTATCGCCGAATTTCGTTACATCACCCTACATAGCTATTAATTAACACATGCAGAAGACAGACAAAAAGACAATTTTCATTAATAAATTGAGTACAAACAGTCATCATCTTACACATGAAAATTGGGTACTTCCTGAAGAAAAATTGACTGCTAAACAAAATAAATAAGCAAAAATCTACAAAAACTACGTGCAGAAAATACCAAACAAAAAGAAAAATTACATTGACATTACTCATTCTTTAGGGTCAGACTCCAACGGCTCAACCTCTAGCTGCTGGTATGGAATTGACTGCTCCAATGTCACATTAGCAGCAGCCAGGGCTTTGAGCCAGCCGTGTTTGAAGCCCTGATTTTCAAACTTGGGTACTTCCTCCATGTATTGTTTCAAGGCTGCATTTTTTTTGGCTTCGAACACCTTAGAGATCTCGGAGTTGGCGATTTCTTTTGCCTTATTCGATTCCTCCAAATCGGCCTCCAGTTTGGCAATCACCTCCTTGGCCAACTTGAGCGCATCATCACTTGCGTTCGCCCTCTCTTCGGCGGCCAGCCTGAGTTGATTGGAGCATTTGGCCTTCTTTTCCTTAGCATTAGCCCTCGCTCGCTTTTCTGCTGCTTTCCTCACCTCGGATTTGGCTTTAAGAAAGGTCACTGCTAATTCAGCTAAAGCCTCTTTAGCCTTGCCATTTTTAGTTTTGATTTCGGCTTTAAGCAAGCCAATTTGCTTGATAACGTGATAGTGACAGCGGTCGATTTCGGCGATCCTGTCCGCCACCTGAAACAAAAGATTAATAAGATAGTCAGCATAAAAAGGAACGAAATATTTTTTCAAGTCAGTTATGTACCAATATCGCCGATTGAGCGGCTAGTGCTATCGATACCACATCCGACTTTACACAAAACGTTGCTTTCTCAATCGGCAAAGAAATCGACAAGGCCATGCTTAGGGCCATGGCGGCGTCCTTCAAAGTCGATGCATCAATCAAAACTGGTACATTCTTTATTCTAGGTTGGATGATAAATAGTGCCATCAAATCTTGAGATTCTTCTATGCGTGGCCGTTTATCAACTAAGTCTCCAGAAGAATTGGCTCCAATTTCGGAGGGGCATTTTTCCCTTTCTGTTTGGCCACCAGGTCATCTGATTGTTCAATGACCAACTTGTCCGCTATAACTTGCTTCGTTTCTTCAACAAGAGTAGAAGAAGATTCAACCTCAACCGGACCGGTGGAGAAGATTTAATCTGAACAGGTGGTGGTGGGGGCTCAGATCTAGCGGCTTCGGCCTTTCTTTGAGCCACCATCTCCTCGGCATTTTTTCTTCTGGCCTTCTGCGCAAGCGATTCCCGGCCATGTTTTTAGGATCTATGCCAGGAAGGTCTCCTAAATCAGTGAAAATATCGTCTTCTAACGATGTGTCAACTCGGCTTGAAATGGATGGAGCATTAATGTTGACTTCCTCAAAAGCCAAGTTGAGAGCCGCGTCGACTTCCTCCAAGTCGGCCTGGTTTGGTTGTTCAGCGACCTAATCGCGGACTTCACCATCTTGCTCCAAATCCAAATTTCCATGACCAATTTCCCTAAGGCTCTTGTAGATTGGGAAAATGAGTGTCGTGAGCTGCTGTTCGCCCTTCGAAATCGGAATGTGATCCGCAGCAAAAAAGTAGCGTATGTAGGTTCGTATCGCAATGGCGGCCCGCCCTTGGTTTTGGAGGTTGGGATGGCCAAAGAATTCTAGCACGATTTTGACTTGCTGAAGCACAACGTCGTTGGCTGAAACAAGTACTTTCTTCAAATCGTTACCTGCAGAAGTGAAACGATTAGTACATGGAATCTAAGCCGAATGAACGTATAAGAAATGCACGAAGAAATGGGACTGCACGGCCACCTGGTTCGCCTTTTTGTCTAGGCACAGGATCTAGGCAATCTTTACGTTCGCCGAATTCCCAGTTGCCTCAGACAACAACCATGACGTCATCAACACACTTACCAGAGCTAGCAAGCATAGTCACCAAATGGTGGTCGATGTCCTTGGCCTTGAGGAAGTAGTGTCCCTGCTGACTAGAAGATTTCGCCAAGGTATAACAATGCCGAATAGTAGGAATTCCTAGATTAATCCTAAGTCGGCAATTAAATTCTACTATTCCCATTATGATTCGGTAAAAGTTTACGTTAGGTTGAGAAGGAAGTAGGCCCTAGTAGCGAAGGACGGCCCTAAAAAATAGGAGAATGGGGAAACAGACTCCGTCCTCAGCGATTGACAAGAGAGAAAAGATTATCATACTCACATCAGTCCTCTTCATGTCAACTACACTATCTGTCACAAGTGACAGATGGACGTTGTTTGGAATGGAAAAATGGCATCGAAATGCGAAAACACGGTTCGCAGAAAGAAGAGCTTTCAAATGTTTCGCCATCTGAATCAGAATAGAAAATACTCTAAACTAAAAACTAACAAGAAAATGTGAGTTGGAATGAGAAAGAAATACAAAGAAGAGAAGAACTTCTAGGGTAGAGAGAGAAGGACAATGGGGAACAGATGGAAGTTGCAAAGGTTGTGAAATAAAAGAGAGATTCTGAGAGGCAACCAAGGAGCCTTGCATATTCAAAAAATATTTGCAGGGACAGTGTGACTTCAAATCGCATTAAATGAACAACGCGTACGAAGGGGCGGGAAATTGTAATGATTTCTAAACCGTGGTCATTCTGACACTTCAGTATTGGAAGTAGTGTAAGCACCGTATATTTGACTTTTCATATATAAAACCAAACATGCTGATTAAATTGGTATTAGTCGGATGTTTGGGGGGCAATTGTGGGGGCCGAATTTAATATACTAAGGAAGGCCAAATGGATTTGAAGACATCAGGCTGAAGACAATTTGGCTCTGTCCAAGGGCTCTTGAAGCCAAATATACAAATCGGCTACGTAAGGAGCCGAATAGGATCCAGCATACAACCGCAAGGCTAAGTAAGCAATCATGCGCGAGATTAAGAGTGGGCCCGACTCTTGGGCCCAAAAAGTAATATAAATAGAGGAACATCAACCAAATAGAGATATGTTTGAATAGACAAAATAACTTGACAGAGAAGTAAACTGGAGAGAATACTAAATTGTCTGTCGAAGTGCTAATTCTGACAACTCTGACCGGAGTGTTTATCCCTTTTTCAGGTAGCGATCAGAGGATCAAGGACGTCTGGCTGGATCCTAGAGTATTTCCAAACCACTTCTCCACAGACTAAAATTCTATTTTCCAATCAATTTTACTCAACAAAAATTGGCGAATGGTTTAAATTGAAAATAAATCAAAAGATTAGAGTTGAAACTGATAAAATTCAAAATTTAGAATTTATTTTGTTTTAAGGCTTAAGCCCAGGTTTTTTTTTTCCTTTGTAATTCTCCCTAATTTTTTTAATATGGATTGTCAAATACTCTAATGTTGAATTTATTTATTTATTTTTTATTTGTTATTACTGGTTAAATTCATTAGAGCTAGCTTATGATTCAGTTTTACAATTTCTAGCAATTATCTATTCTTTAATTTAAGAGATTATTTTCTTCTTCTCTTTGTTCTTTGTTTTCTTTTTCTTTTTCTTTTTTTTTTTTTGGTTTTAGTAATGGAAGTTCAATTTCCTAGTTACTTTGAAAATTTGAAATGTGAAGAGGTAGTTCTTTCACTTTAGTAACTTTGGGGGTTTGGGAAAGGATAGAATTATTACAGCGAGAAACTTATGACTATTAGAGCATCCCCATTAGTTTACCTAAATTTTATCCTAAAATATTATTAAAAAAATTCATTCTCTATTATAGGAATCACTTTTTCATTTACTTTCCCCAAAAAACTCCCTATTCTTTCCCTAAAATATTATTTCCCTATTCTTTCACTTTTTCATTTTCTTCTTTCACTTTCCCTTCCATATCTCTACTTTCTAGTTTGATCTAATCAAATCAAACCCATCTTTTATATATACAAGTTTGTGGTGACTTTTGTATTGTTGTTGTTGGATATATATATGGTAATTAATAAGGGCGATGCACCATGAAGCTCTTCTGGAGGCCCTGCCTAGTGACAACGTTGGCTTTAATGTCAAGAATGTTGCTGTGAAGGATCCGAAGTGTGGATTTGTGGCTTCAAACTCAAAGGACGATCTTGCCAAGGAAGTTGCTAACCTTACCTCTCCAGTCATCATCATGAACCACCCTAGACAAATTGGAAATGATTATGCCCCTGTTCTTGACTGTCACACCTCCCATATTGCTGTCAAGTTTGCTGAACTGGTGAAGATGATCCCCTCCAAGCCCATGGTGGTCGAGACCTTCTCTGAATACGCACACTTTCAACTCAATCCACCAAAAACGCCTCCAAATTCAAACCCAAAACCATTCAACAATCCACTGTGTTCAACCCCCTGGAACAAAGGCTTTCTCTTAAACAGAGGTGAGGTCATCCGCTCGGATCTCCGGCCGGTCGTTCGGCCGGTCAACCCCCTGGACATTCGGCCCTTTGTCTGGGCTGCTTTGTTAGCGTCTTCAATGAAATAAAATTTGAATTTATTAGATATGAGAGAGTTACAGTGACTCCTTACAAATAGAGAGTCACAGTAACAATCCTAAATTTAAGGGATCATATAAGGGATTTGATGGGGTTGCATTTTTAAAGAATCAATCCCTTATAATAGCAAAAAGCTATTTTAAGGCATCTACTGGGGATGCTCTCAGAAAAAATTATCTCACTCCTTATTAATGAATTTGTACTTATTTATCCTTTTAATTATAAAAATTATACAAACAATCCTTATAGTGAAGGTCTATGTGAAATGAAAGTGATATATTTTTATAACTATGCTATATCGGAATAATATAGTACCCCTAATCTATCCATAATTAATGAGGTGCAAGAGGGAGAAAATAGAGAGAGATAGAGAGAGGAGTATGGGCCAACACCCCTTCACATGATCCATTTCATATCATTAGGGATGAATTGGTGGTGTCAAATTAATATTCCAAAGCATTTTTTTATATTTTTATAATTAAAGAGTCAAAATATTCATAAATGAGTGGTAAAATATTATTTAGTAGATGAGGGAATGATGGTGTACTTATCTTTAAAAAAAAAAAAATTGAGAATCAAGAACGTATAATTCTCTATATGCAAAACGAATTGAACGTATAATTCTCTATCTTCAAACAAATATTGTAGAGGATGGTTCCATACACTTATTTTTATGAAAAATTATTTGGTAGTCTTAGGTGAATTCATGTGAGACCTCAACTTGATATTTATTGATTAATTAGTGAAATTTGTTACTTTTTGTTAATTTTTTGATAGATAACTTGACAAATATCAAATGATAAACGGTGTAAGTACTACTTTAAGATCACTAAATAATGTCTCTATGATTATTATTATTTTATATCAAGAGGTAGAAAAAAAATTTATTTATTATTATTATTGTTTAATAATAATAAAAATAATATTAACTATTTTTAAATTAAGAAGTAATAATGAGTATTCACATTAGGAAGTGTTAGACAATAAAAGTGTTGCTTGCTATAATTTATTATAAGTTAAAAGTTGATGATTTAAAAATATAAATCAAAAGCACCTCTAACCTTGTTTTCAAAAATCAATTTATTTATATTTAATAAGTTATAAGTAAAAATTATATCAAAAAATCTAAAACATATAAATAGTTCAGAAAAATTACACTAAACAGTTCTGAAAATGACTGATAATATTGAAGAATGAAGGGAGTGAAATATCTATTGGAGTTCTTTCAAAAAAAACGTAATATCTATCGGAGTGATGAGGTCAACTTGTAAATGTCTAAGGGGTTATCATTATATTTTATGTGACCAAATTGTTAATGAATGGAACGTCAAAGCCGCCATAAGGTCCGCAACAATTAATAATATTTAGACATGGTAATTACGGTCTGCGTCGGCGGACGATGTTACGGTCCGCCTCTAAATGGCCTAGAAGAAGTGTGCAAGGTGATGACATACCAGAAGAGAAATACAGAGAGAAAGAAATTTCTAATTATCCTTTTTATTATTTTATTTATTTTTATTATTATTGATTGATGTAACTTTGACCTATACTTCTTAATTGCGAGACAAGATTGTTGGCCCAATAATTTATGTAATTATAAGAATGCCAAAGATTTAGGTTTCAAATCGAATACCGTAGTTATAATTTAACATATTAACTTCCTAATATCCTATGAAAACATAATAATAATAATAAAAAGGACCTGCAGCTCTTAATTGAGTAATTTTTTTTAACAGTTTGTAGGTAGATGGTAAGGAAGGGAGGCTTAAATGGAGGATGTCAGAATGCAGATCGATGTTGTGCGTATCGAATCTCGCACTAGATGAAGTGGGTCGGAGTTTTGTGATTGAATTGGACTATCTACTACTAGAAAAGGGGGCTTTAGACATGAAATTTTTACGATGGTTTAACTATCATCGCAAAAAACAAGTTTTTGCGACGGCAAAAAAATCAGTCGCGAAATCATTTTTTGGTGACGGCAAGGGACTATCGCCAAAAAAGACACTGCATAAGTGCTATTATTAGAGATGGATAACCCGAAGCCGTCGCAAAAGATTTTTTTTAAAAGCTTTGTTAATTTGCGACGGCCTTTCATCGTAGAAATTAATTCCCTAATTTTGCCCTTTCGCGCCCCCTCTCTCCCTCTCCCCCTACTTTTGCGTCCGTCCCTAAAATTTCAATCTTCTCTCTTGCGCGCCCAACCCAAATTTCACTCTGTCTCTTTCACGCCCAGCCCTCACTTTCTCTCATAGCGACAACAATGCCGACGTAGGTAGATCTCTGATGTCCAGTAAGCCTCTTCTCCTCCCCCCTCCTCTTTTCTCTTCTCCTCTTCTTTTCTCCCTCTCTCCTCTTGCATACCCTCACAATCTTTCTCTTGCTTTTGCAAACCCTACAAATCTCTCTACCAGTGGCAGCGACTTCCCATTAGTGACAACATTGGCGTCTCACAGACCCTGGCAATCTCCTTTCCGCATCTAGGTTTGAATGTTGCCATTGCTTTGGATTTGAAGCGGGTCATGTTTTGTTGTGATTATTATCCGCTCTACCAATTCATGAGTTTTTTTCTTCATTACTCCGTTTTTCTTTTTCAATTTTGTTACAAGAGTTAGTATTCTAGGGAATTTATAATAGATGTGTATATGTTATATTTCTATTTTTATAATTATTATTATTTTTTTGTTCTTATTAAAATTTTGGGTTCTGAAATGCAGGTGGAGTTGAATGCTGTGTAGTGGCTAGTAAATGAGATTTAATTGGAAGCAAATCATTTTCATAGATTGTTAGTTCCTTCCTTTCTAGTTAGTTCCTACTTTTTTATGTTTCTCTTTTTGTCTTACTGTGAATGCTTTTGGATTGATCTATGGTTTATTTTCATATGTTTTTACTTGTTAGGGTTTTTTTTTTTTTTTTTTTTTTTTTTTTTAAATTTTTAACTTTCTGATTCAGTTTTATCATGATATTTTATTTTGTTTTTCTATTTTTATTTGTGGATGAAACTTATAGTTCCATTATATTATGGGAGAAATTTTTATTTTTTATTTTCAATTACTCTGTTTTGATTTCAATTATTATCTGCTCTACCAATTCATGAATTTTTTTTCTTCATTGCTCTATTTTTTTCTTTTTCAATTTTGTTACAGCAGTTAGTATTTTGGGGAAGGAGATCAAGTGAGGCTTTTAAAATTTTGGTAGCAATATTCAACCTAGACTCATAAACTAGAGCATGTTATAGGATTCAGGGCCTTGGACCTTAGTCTTGTCAAATTCTTTGTACAATCAAAATAAATTATCACACTTAAGGCAATACATTTGTAATTATGATGATAAAATTTGAAACTTAGCTGAGTAATTCTAAAATCAAATGGCTAGGGGAAAAAAAAAAAAAACCAAGGATAAAAACATGTTATGAAGACATATGAAGATAAAACTAACAAGGAACATAACGACCAAAACCCAAATCTATTCCACAGTCCAAGAAAGCAACACCTTCTAACATTTGATTCTGGATACAACAAGTATAACTGTAAGAGGCTGATAATAATGTCCACGAATGGGAAAGATAAAAAGGTAGATACATTTATGCAATAGAAAAAATGAAGTTGTGGAGTCAATTGTGACAGCATTTTACTAATAGGATATGGATAAGGTCTCTATGAAAATGCTCTAGAAAACTTATCCTCCAATTCCCTATTCACATCATGCAAAAAAACATCAATACTCTTCCCATCCTTCCTATTCCTTGCCATCATCTCTGCAGTGTATATAGCTATCCTGGTTTTGACCCGAATCTTGTGTTGTTCCGGACTTGGGTTTGATGCTTTCATATTGTTGCTTACCTCTTTCTTCCCTTGTATCTCTTGGAAATTGGCTTTTGGATTGTAGTTGTGTGTTTGGAACAAGTTAGTTGCTTGTTTTCCCAAACCTTTGTTGCCCATATTTTTGCTACTCCGCTTGAGCAGCCTTTTTTGCGCTCGAGCGGGATTTGAAAATTTTTCTCCTCTGCTCGAGTAGCACTTCTTGTGCTCAAGCTGGTTTTGCAAATTCTCAGTATTTTGCATGTCTACAAAACTACTGGGAGAATAATTTCTACGCTTGAACGGCGTTTACTATGCTCGAGCGGGTGGGGGCTCGAGCGGCCTTTCCTGCACTCGAGTGTTGGTCTACTGTTTGCAAAACTACTGGATGTGTTATCTACGCTCGAGCGGTCTTTCTTGTGTTCGAGTGGTTAGCGTCTTGTCGATTGTGTCTTGGCACTTGAGCGGCCTTTCTTGCGCTTGAGCGGAACAACTTATTGTGTTTGATGCTCAAGCTTAAACTCTTCCACTTGGGCGGACTGTGCATATATCAGATCATGAAAATGACTTTTTACAACACTTTTCAGATCTTTTCTCCCTAGAACCTAAAGTTGAGACCCTCTCTCTCTAAAACACACACACACACACACACACACACACACACACTCTCTCTCTCTCTCTCTCTCTCTCTCTCTCTACATTTTCAATTAGTTATAGTGATTTCTTCACCCTAATCCCTTTGATAAAAATATAGATCATCTCAAGATCTCTATTTTGATCCGAATAGAGTGGTATTTTGGCATCTGTGAAGTTTCACTCTTGCTTGGCTCGCCTTCTCTCTTTAAGGTAGGGATTTTCTACACTTTCATATGGTTTTTAGACTAGTTATTTGTCATTGTGCAATAATTGTGGAATTTGAGAGTGGCTTGAGCAAACCTAGGGTTTGGGTGTGAAATCAAAAGAGGGATTTCTAAGTGAGTGTAAAACAAATGGTTATGAGGTTGAATGTGAGGTTGTATTGTGGCCAAATACTTGATTTGGGCCATTTGAGTTAATATTTAGAAGAATGAGAGTTTTGCCCTAAATGCGTCAAAGTGTTATTTTGTATAAATAACTAAAATTGGTAATGATAATGTGGAATTGGATGATTGTTGATGTAAATGGTGGAGTTGGACACGAGTTGTCTCTCACCTATGAAAATTTAAATAATTTATCTATCGAGAAGATTTTATATCTGTTTAGAAATATCTGTATTGGGTTATCGGTGGAGGATAGCTATGATTATTGTAAAAATTGCATGATGATTAGGTAAATTGAAACTAATCTATTGTTGATTGTCATTGAATATGACTATGTTTAAATACATTATATATGTATGTTGTTTGGGAGAAGAAAGAGGGTGTACTCCATTGTTTGGCAAGA
Source organism: Camellia oleifera (assembly GCA_022316695.1). Taxonomy (NCBI): domain Eukaryota; kingdom Viridiplantae; phylum Streptophyta; class Magnoliopsida; order Ericales; family Theaceae; genus Camellia; species Camellia oleifera. The sequence continues at coordinate 87,120,125 of CM039312.1, forward strand.
GATAAGGGATGGACTCCATTGAAAATTAAGTTGGCCCGAGTGTCTAGGGTGAAAGTCCCAGAATATTATGTATACATAGGTGTCGATCCCGCGAACGAAATTTTTGTAAAAGGGCAGATTTGAAGTGTTTTTGTGGGAGTGTATTGAATTGGAAAACCACAGAGTCGTAGTCTCAGTTGGGTTATTGAAAAATGATGAAATTGACTTATGAATTGAGAATACTGAATGAGCTTGAAATGAATTGAAATTAAATGTATTAAGATGTAAACTTTGGTGTCTTTCGGTTATATAAATGTAGAGATTTTGTCATTGGTATTGTATATGCACATTGTACTTATATCTTCGTTAAATTTCATATATTGTGTTAGATTATTTTTGTTGGGCTTTGGCTCATCCTATTTGGGGAAAACCATTTTCAGGTGTTGGTAACATGCCTCCGCCAAGGCAATAGCTTGGAGGAATACATGGAAGCAAGGGCTTCTTTATTTTGTTGTATATTTTTGTATAGCCAAGGGCTTTAAACTGTATTGAGCTGGACTTACTTTTGTGTAACCAAGTAATGACTTGGAAAGATGTAAGCCCGTAGGGCATCTATTTTGTCAATCATTAATTGCTATTACATGGTATAGATTCAGGATGTATATTTATGAATGTATATCGCATGCATTATCTTTTGTAACACGAACTTTGATAAATGAAGGCATATTGTTCCTGTTATTACTTCTCTTATGAGTTGGATTTATTATATTATTTTTGGGACATGATAGTGTATATCGCGCTCATCCTCCTCGGAGCCTCGTCATGGTACCCTGTTGGTGCATCAACCATGATCAAATTTCACTGTCTCATAAACCTCAATTGGCAAGCCCTTGAGGGCTAGAAATAGATTGGTTGGTGATGAGGAATTAATTGTTCAATAATGAGCAGCCATGGTCGATGAGATAGACAGGCTAGTCGATCATTTAGTTGGACAAAAATGGAGTTTTTTTTTTTTTTTTTTTGTGTGGTTGTTGGAGATATTCATGTATAACTCAAAGCTAGTTTTACTCTAGCTAATATTACATCATTTAATGTAAAGGCTAAGCCTAAGCCTAAGTCATTGATTCAAGTTTTCAAAAATTTGAGGCCTCAGGCCACCATCTGTGTTGAGCAATTTTCGTCAGTAATAGAACTTCTCACTAATCAACACAAATTTTCTTTTGATCAGTTTGCAAATTCTCTTTGTTGTGGCATTAACTCTCTGTTTGGTTGCAAGTATTTTATGCCGACACAAAACACATATCAACTTCTTTTGATGCATGGTTTTATCCCTTAATGTGCAGTTCTGCCATTGGAGATGAGATGAATTGTGGTAATTTAGGACTATTGATTTCTATTTTCTTGAGGATGATAGTTTTATTGAAAGTTTGGAATTTTTTTTTTTTTTTGATAAATAAAAGTCTGGAAATTGTTGATTGGAGTAACCATATATTATATATATAACACATGGATCGAGGACGAAGTCATTGGAAACATGCCTTTTATAATGATTTATTTAGAAGATGCAATTGTTGTTCCTTTAAGTTTTAGCATACAGTTTTATAGCAGATGTAGGATAATAATTGGTTGCTTTTATTTATACCGGAGGATTCAAATGACAATTTCCTTGTCAGGGACTTCAAATGATGGATTGGAAACTCAAAGTTATTTTACTCTCTACATATTATTGGAAAGACCAGTTTCTAACTTTGTAGTTGTAGAGGTAATAGTGTTTCTAATTAGTCTTTAGTTAAATAAGTCCTTCCCCATCCTTTTTACTTCAGTATCTATTATGCTTTCCCTGATGCCATTTGAGGACGGTATTCTGCGGGCATGTATCTTGACTATTTCTACTGGAGCTGAGGGAAATAATCAAGCTCAAGCAAAATTTATTCTTCTTGAGTTTAACAAGCTAGCAGCGGAGGTCAAATCTAGCTCTCTTGTTGTTTTGTTTCTCAGCTTTGGGAGGTTATAATCTATATAATTTGATTAGTTTGTGATGATATAAATATGCTTTCTGTTGCAATAGTAACTATTGTATCATTTTGCAGTTGAAGTCACAAATTCTGTGTTCTATTGATCCAACCAAGAACCATATGGCCATGACATCTTTTCCATGTAAGATGTGCTTTAGTTAATTACCTCTTTGTTTCACTTATCTATCATGCGTCATGATAAATGTTCTATAAATGCTTAAGAAATTGTTGGTTTCTTTACAATAAAAGTTATCTATAACTATGTTTTTAAGACAATGTTTTTTTATAAAACGCTATGGGAGACAAAATTTTAGAGAGTTGTGCTTGAACTATTGACATGGATTGCAGAGACTGCTCATGTTGCATAAGGTGTGGTGACTTATCAGGTATGTATTTGACTTAATTGTATTGTATACTTTGATTAAAGACCTTGTGCTACGATTTATTTATTTGGGTAGATTGAGTATAATTTTAGCATAATCTTAAGTAGCATTTATTATCCATTCTTCTTGTGATTCAAATAATCTGTTCACGGGGCTGAATCTGCAAAGGATGTAGGTGATTTGATCGGAACCAAATTGGTCCTCAAAATTGTTCCGAACTAGAGTAAGTTGATGGCATCAACTTTGTTCTCTAGTCTTGTACGAATTCTTATCTCTGTCTCATAAATTTCCACTACAACAAAAAACATTTTTAGCGACCTGTTTTTTAGTCACCAAAAGTGTAATTTTGGTTGCTGAAAGTATCCGCGACATGAACAAAATTGGTCGCTGAAGCCCTGTCACGAAGTGCTTCGGCGACCAAATCAATTTTGGTTGCCTTTATAAATAAATTGGCGACCAAATATTTCCGTCGCCAAAAGACTAAAATTTCGTCGCCATAAATTAACATTTAGTCACCAAAAGTAGCCTTCAACTGATGACATGTTAAGTTTCAGCGACATATAAATGCGTCGCTAAAAATATCTTTCAGTGACTAAAAGAATTGGTTGTTGAATGTTAAAACTTTTGGCGACCAATAAAGTTTTGGGTCGCTAAAAAAATTGACACATACTTTCAGCAACATAAATAAAATGTCACCAAAAGTAAATTTACAACTAAAAAAACCTATCACCAAAAATTCATTATTTATAATTTTTTTTTTAACAATTTCCCTGTTCAATACATAATTCATAAACCTATAAACATAAGCAAAATGTAATTCAAATTAACACACTTATGCAAAGCATCCAAAATATAAACTTAATTCAAAAGTAGTACCATATTAAATATAAACAGCATATCAAATCCAAAACATCCAATTTAAGTACAAATCTCTTACAATCCCAAACTTGAAACATGTAATGCCCAAAAACCTTCTAAGCTTGCAAATTCATAACAAAAACCTATGACAAAATATATCCAAAAATTCAAAATGTAATCCTTTGATGCTCCCCGAGCTATATTTCATCCATTGCCAATCTATCAAACATGTGAAAAAAACTTCAAACATGTAATTCCAAAAAACCTTCCAAGCTTGCAAATTCATAACAAAAACCTATGACAAAATATATCCAAAAATTCAAAATGTAATCCTTTGATGCTCCTCGAACTATATTCCATCCATCGCCAATCTGTCAAACATATGAAAAAAAAAATTATAATGTTAAAATGTTAATAATAAAGGTCTTGGTCTAAAAACATTGGTTTCACATTATAGATGAACAAATTAAGAGCAAATTTTCCTATGGTGAATTAAAAAATTTCAACATACCAAAATCCAAAGGTAACACGTAATTCACTAGTTAAACTTGGCATATATTCCCAGACTCTACAAATGGATCGAAGAGTATGTTAATTGCTCTGTCATCAAAGAACATCTGCCACCCAGAGAGAAACTACTCGCCTTCGCCAAAACATATTTTCAACAAAAATAAAAATGTGCAGTTTCGAATTGCAAACCGGTTTTCTTTTCTATGTACTACTAGTTCTTTTGTTCTGTGTTGCGAATTAATTGAAGTACTTTAAATTTCTATGTATAAGGAGCTAGTTATCGCTCTTGTTTCATTTCAAATAAAAAGTGATATTTTTGTATACAAGCTGTGAAAGAGTAATGGTGTGCATGTGAAAGAGTAATGGTGTGCATTAGAAATAGAGTAATGATATAGAAACATAAAAAATAAAAATAAAAAGTTAAACAGAATTTGTATATGGAAGTGCATTAGCCACAAAATCTTGATAAAGAATGGCAGTTGAGTCAGGATTGCACAAAAGAATGAATAAATAAAGAATTTTCTACACGAAAAAAAAAAAGAATAAATAAAGAACGACTCAGAAAAGGATCTGTGCTGAATAAATAAAGAATTTTCTACACGAAAAAAAAAGAATAAATAAAGAACGACTCAGAAAAGGATCTGTGCAGAAAGAAGTATTATGTATCAGTACACCACCTCTTCCCCTATATTTTTAGCTTAATTAATTCAAGTTCAACCATGAAGAAGGGTTGTGACCATTGTGTGGCTCGTAATCAAATGTGAGGGAGAGAACCAAAGGTGCCGTTGTCACCTTGTCTAGGTTAATTAGTTCTAACTGCCTCAGCCATCCTTGAGACTTGATCTTGAAGTCCTACCTACTCAAAATTGGGCCTGTTTGGTTGTTTTTGTCCAAGCTTGTCTTGAAAACTTAACGTCCTTAAAATTGTGTTCAACCTTGGTTTGTTTACATAAAGAATCGATTTCAAATGAATTTTTAACAAGCCAAACATGAGTCGAGCTCAAGTAGATTGATTTGTTTAACTGCCCTATCTACTGGAGCTGGAAGAATTTCGAAGGGCCACGGCATATTCAAGGTCAATACGTTGTTGTATCCCTGTGAATATTTCTTTTTCTAACCAAACAATTACTAGTAAACCTATTGTGATTCCTAACCCTTGATTTACTGTTGACGTGAAATATTTTTCAATGTTTTAAGTTACATGGCTGTGTCGTTCTCACATTACAGGGGAAAATCTGAGAAACTAAGGATCAAACCGCCCTGAAGCTACCCAAAATTCAGTACATTTTAACAATTGATTGATTTTAACAATTCATGAAGTTATTATACCTGCTCATCAAGGTTGCATGAAGAATTGATAATTCCCACTGCCAAACTATTTGTATGATCTTCTGCAATTCCACACAAATCCTAGATAACAGGGAGGAGGCACAATTTAAACCACATAATCTGAGATTACATATGATAAACTATTTTAAGTACTATTCTCTACAAATAAACTCAAGATCATGTTGTTACAAAATGTTAAATAATTTAACCATCAAAAGAACAATAATGGTGTTGTTGACAATGAAACTAATGTCAGCAGGACATAAATCATTTATCCTCATTTTGCTAAGTTTAACGAATTTGCATTATATTTGTAAACCAGTCCAGTAGTTTGGATTTGATGTGGCCGTGAGGCAGGGCTAGTGAGGTTGGTCTTCATTTGGACAGTCATAAATTAATGGATGTATTTTCTTGATACCTTTGATTTACCATATGCTTGCGGCCTAGCCTATTGAGCTGCGAGGAATGTAATTTTAAATTGGGCTAGGCTTGTGTTCTCTCTTATTTGAGATATGTGTGCCCTTTGGGGTTGGTTTGGGTACCCAAGGGTACGTGTACTGGGCTTCATTGTCCAATTTTTCCTTTTTGGTAATAAATGCTTACTTTACCAAAAGATAAGCCATTTACTGAAAAATAAATAAATAATAATAAAAATAAAAAAACAAGTGAAATTTGATGAAACCTAAGAAGGATGGACACGGACACAGACACAACACGTGGAGGACACGTGCAAAATAAAGTCTAAAGGAGAAGAATATATACAAATTTAGATTATTTTTGTTTTATCATTGAATTTCAAGTTATTTCATTTAAACTTGTAATGTGTTTCACGTGTATCTAAGTATTCAGAAGTGTTCGCCGAGTGTCGTGCCATGTCGGCGTCAGGCACAACACGTTACTTTCTTAGAAATATCCATGCTTCTTAGGATGAAACAGTGACAAAAATTCACTCTTGAGATTTGGTTACACCTTACCCCTACGAAAATTGGATCTCGGGTTCACTTCAGCTCGCGATTTACCCAGATCCCAGGAAAATAAAAGGAAAATGCTCAGACTATACAGAACTGCTTATTTGGACCATAATGGTTAAAGTCAAACTTTGTCAAAAAAACTAACATTAGTAGTTAAAAAGCTTGCATGGAGCATAAATATGTACACAACGTTATACTTATTTTACGAAAATGGTGTCATGGAATTTATCGTAAAGCTAATGGTGGAACCGAGAACATACTTCCTCATCTGGATTGACAGGTCTGCCAGTTTCTCTTGTTACTGCCTTGGAAGGATCATCAGGCATTCCCTGTATATACCACAGATCAGGTAACAAACTACAACCTTGTCTATTCATTGATGACAATTTCATTGTAATGAACCAAAATAAATAAATAAATTATCATACAGGATTATCTAGGTTTCCGCATAAATTTTCTCCTTCAATGATTGAAGGCTTAATATCCATGGGTGTTTCCTGCAAATCCCAAACAAAACCTTTGGGTAAATCAAACATCACCACCATCATTATTATTATTATCATGTCTGGCAATGACCAATTAATATTTGGTCATAATTCAACTCACCATGAACTGAAAAAAGAAGATACGGGTCATAGAACCACAAGAAGATTTTAAATCAGGCTACCAAAAGGGGAAGTAATAGACCTTCCAATAATAAGGTGTTACAGTTGTCTTCACACAAAACGTACTGGTTCTATTTGGTCCAAACAAAGATTCCTTCCTCCCTTGCTCAAATCTCTCAGAGTTCCCTGCCTATTCAACAATATGGTGAAATAAAACAAGAAACCACCGCAAAGGACAAAAGAAAAAGGAAGCCATGATTTGTACGATTTAATAATAAGAATAAAACTCAATCCAAAGCCAAACTCAAAACATGCAGATACCAGGATTTTGGGGAGAAACATTTCTCTCAATAATAACAGAATAATCACCATCAACAACAATTTCAGTCACCTAATGTTACCCAACACATTTATTAATTTTTTTACATAATTTCCGTCAAATGAAAACAAGATTTCACAAAAACCATCATATTCATCATTTACAAATAGGGAATTTTCAAATAGTGATGCCCTGGTGAACATTTTTTTAATTAATTTTGTTATATGCCTCTACCAAAGGGAGAAAAAAAAAAGAAAAAAGAAAAAAAAGAACACAGAACAAAAAGAATCAATCCACAAACAACACTTCAATGGGGAGAAAAAATGAATCAACTAAACCGATTCTTTTCTATTTCATTTTCCTTTTTTTCTGTTCTTTTTTAAAACGGAATCCATACTTTTATGTCAAAAAACTTCTAAATGCAGCAAAAATAGACCAAAAACAGCAGGAAAAACAGCACTGAAACAGCCCAAAAACAACCCCAAAACAGCCAGAATAGCAGCAGCATAGGGCAGAAAAAAAAAACAGTAAGTTGAGAACTACAACAGCACTGCAGCAGCACAGAACATAAAAGAAAAAAAAAATCAATAAGAGTAAAACTGCAGCAGCACAAAGCAGAAAGAAAAGAAAAAAATCAGAAAGTGTAGAACTATAAAAATATGAAAAATTCTTTCATTCTTCAGGCTATTCTTTCAAGTTGAGTTTGGCAAATGCTTTTTTAGTATCTTTAAAACTTAATTCCCAAATGGGCACAACTTTTTTGGCTAAAAAACCAGTGCTATTTAAGCCATTGCCAAACAAAGTAAATAAAAAAAATTGAAACAGAGCTTAGTTATATATTTCTAGCCTCATATCATCTAGGTGATCTCAACCCAATATGAAAAACTCAGTACAGATCAAAGCTATGGCTAAACTAACTCAAATGTGACAATTAGAAAGTTAGACATTCATCATTTGAGTTCAACAACCAATATCACTTCCAAAAGGTGCATATAATTGTCACTGATAAATCTAACATAGCCTATTGTTTATATTTTGCTCTTACATAAAATAATATTAACTGATCTAATGGTCTCTCTGTGTGTGTGGGAGGGGGGGGATAGTAGATGCCAATCTCAGTTATGTGTTCATGACCTGATCAAAATCAAAATAATGGTAGAGAATCAGATGTTAAAATAAGCTTAAATATCTTCTTTACGCTAATTATCTTTAATTTGATTTAATTTTTCATCATAAAAATTTCAAACTTTTTAACGATCACTGTCATTGTCCATGCAGGCTAACACGTTTGTGATTGATCAACACACTTATCTCATGCAGAAATAGTCCCCAAGAACAAATGCAAAACAAGATATTCCCAAATGCCAAGAAACTGATGTTTCATAGAATAAATACTTCATCATGATGATCAATAGTAAATGGAATCACCAAGCCAAGGTGGAACAAATTTAGTGGCAACCATAACATATTCTCGAAAGTTCTATTTCTTTTTTTGCTTAGAGCAGGAAAAAAAAATCAATTAGTGTAGAACTGCAGCCACATTATTTCTTCTTCTAAGTGTAGAACTGCAGCACAGACCAGAACAATAGCCACATTTTTTTTTCTTCTAAATTTGTAGAACTGTTGCACCAAATAATTTTCTTCTGGAAGTGATAAAATTTCATGCAATCAGTAAGTGTAACCAATTAAAAGATAGAAGAAAAAAAATGCACTCCAGATGTTTAGCTCTAGGCTTCAACTTGGTCAGTGTAGAAAATTGAACACTTCTCAAAACATGTTATATATGTTTATTTATTAATGCTTGAACTAATTAAAACAACAACAACAACAAACAAACATGAAATAATTACAATTATTATTGGAGAAGCTCTTCACCACATATCAGTCCCAAAATCAGTTCCAAAATTAGTCCCAAAATCAGAATATCAGTCCCAAAAAAAAAAAAAATCAAAATCAGAATATCAGACCTAAAATCAGAATATCAGTCCCAAAAATCAATAAAAATTGATCAAGTTTACTGCATCAAAACAAAGGAATTCAATCATCCTAGAACAAAAGTGGGAAAACAAAACAAACCCAGAAACGAAAATTCAATAATCAATGCATTCACATGAAACCCATTAAAATTTTCAATAGACCCATGTCGATATGAGCAATCAAAATCAAACCATAGATCGATAAAACACAAAAACACGAATTAAATAATTTATATATATATATATACATTCAGTGTGTATATGCACGTAAGAGATCTCAAAGTGAGGAAAATCTGAGATTTATTATGGGAATTGCTCGATCGAGACATACCTGATTGGAATATTAGAATATCAGTCCCAAAAATAGTCCCAAAATCAGAATATCAGTCCCAATATCAGTGATGTGTTGTGTTCTTCCATGCCGAACAAGAGAATCAAATTGAAGACAAACAAGAAAAATTGGAAGAGGAGGCAATGTAAGAGAGGGAGAGGGAGAGAGAGACAAAGAAGAAGAGAAGACATACCTGTGTGTGTCTTCTGTTGTGCCGCTTGAGATTGTGAAGAGAGAGAATGAGATGAATATTAGGTCAATCCTTGTTTAGACTATTGAACATAAAAAATAAAAATAAAAAAACAGATTCAAAATTACGTCGTTTTGACCCTTAATTTATTGGCGATGAAAATTATTAAGTTGCCATAAATATCGTTTACCTTTCCGCGACTATTTTAATTCTGTCGCCAAAAATTTACAATTGGCGACCAAAAATTTCGTCGCTATATGTTAATTTGGTCGCTAAAACATTTTTAGTGCTCCCGCGCAAAAATTTAAGTTGGCGCCAAACGTTTTTAGCGACCAATTGAGATATTGGTCGCCAATAGTTTATTTTTTGGCGACCAACAAGTATATTGTCTCCAAAAATATACAATTGGCGACAAATTTCAATTTGGTTGCTAAAAAATGTCGCCAAAAATGCTTTTTGTTGTAGTGTTCATTCAATTATTTTACTTCTCGCATTTGATTCGTTATTGTTTTATTTGATATTTGGTGATTCAACATATATAGATCTGTATATTTTGATCAAAGCTTTTTGTTTTATTTGACTATGATTTTACTTTTGAGATACAAAAGTTTCTTTTGGTTCTAACTGAATTAGACGTTGTTTGCAAGTTTGTCTTATTGCTGCTTGTAGGCACTTTCTGTGGAGATTTAAGCTTTTATGCTATGTTTGATGAACTAGAATGGAATACTTATTCAATCATAATGTTGATTTAAGCATTAGACACTCTCCCTCTATTTGTATAAAATCTAGAGGTTGCAACTAGGTCTCTTTGATTAGATGACTAATTTTGATGCTATTAAGACCAACAGGTTTGTACTCTTAGCACAGTTGACATTTCAATAAATCTTCTTCAATTCCAGTTCTATTTTAGAGTTGAAGAAGTTGAAATGATAATTAGGATATTAGAGGATAGTAGTAGAGGGGCAGTTATATATGTGCTATTTGGGGTTGTTTGGTTTAGTTTATGGAGCTACTTATAATTTATTTCTAATTTTTTTCTGCCATTATACAGATCCAAAATGAAGGATATTATTTGCAATTGAGAGCTAAAGATACTTTGCTAAATGCTTTTCTTGTAGCTACTAAAAGATTTAGTTCAGTCCCCTCACATGTGCTTTCTCTTCTTTATCTTGATTGGATCTGCGGGTGCTCTAATGCTTGAAACAGATGCAATTTTTGGGATATTCTGTCAAAAAGCTCGATTGAATGTTAGATTTTGCTGATGCATCTTGTTTTTATTTTATTTTATTTTTCTGTTTTGTTTTATTTTGGTGTTGTATCTATCATTTGAATGAAGTGCTTATTTATGTATTTGTTTTAGGTTACTTAAAGAAGTGTTTGACTGAAAGTTGGTTTATCTTTATGACAGCTTTTAACACAAATCTGTCTTGCACTCTCTGCTCTTATACTTCATGTTGTCGAGCATAGTAAACCTATTGAGCAACTTTTTTACAGTCTTGAGAATATGCAAAGCTAGGATGATGGCAATATTTTTGTTTTGGAGATGCTCAGTGTCCTACCTGAAGTTGTTAAGGATCAGATTACTGATTCTATTATAAGTCTAGCTCGCCGAGGCGAGTACGGCCGAGAGGTTTAGGGCATTTTGATTATTTGAAACATTTATATACCTTCTCATCCTTATCTTCTTCTTCTTCTTCTTCTTCTTCTTCTAAATACATATAAAGAAATTACAAATTTGGCCTTCATTAACTATTAATGTATGTTTTCATATGTTAAAAGCAGCTTCTTTTGTGCACGCCTATGGTTCTTGAGTTTCTACTGTAGCAATCTAAGAAAAGGCTTGATGCTGGCAGTCAACTGCAAGAGAGGGACAAAAAGATATTGCATTCTTTATTGAGTTGGGTAAGAAAATTGTTAAGAATGTGCAATTGCCCTTTCTTGATGAATAACTTGCAGAGATTCATTTTAATACCGGGAACTGTGGACCTTTTTTTTTCTGGGTGTTATTTTTTGAATTTTATATTTTGTTCGTGCTCTAATAGTTTTCATTTTAGGTCTCCATGTCTCATGCTCATTTAATAATGCCATCCTATATTCAGGTTTGAGCTGGGTACTTCTCAGAGATTTCCCCCCAGCTCATTGGCAGCACATCCACTTCTTAATTTTGTGTTCAACTCTTTGCAGGTAATCTTTCTAACTATTATCATTGGTTGATTGAAGTGTCTTGATTAAGTCGCTCATGCAATTTAGTTCTTTGTGATGAATTAGGTTTCATTGTCATTTAATCTAGCCATTAAAGTTCTTGCTGAGCTTCTGAGTCGACATGAGGTATGAATATGTCATATAATAGCAACAATATATATACTTGTTGGCTTGATTTGTTGCAATCTAAGGGCTATCATATGTGATTTCGTTTCAGTTAGTCTGGTTTCATTTAGAAGAATATAAGGCTACTACAGACTAAACTAGAGGTGAATCTGTTCTAGATTAGAGTGACTGAACTCTCAATAAACAACCATAGTTAGTACATATGCAGAAGTGGTGTTACATTATTTTTTAAGTTTCTACTGATGTAGTGACTTTATAACTTACAAGTATTTGCCTTAAAAAATTTAGAGCATGATGAATGAAATGGAAGAATACATTAGGAGGATATAGCCAATAAACTTGAAGCGTAATGGATGAAATGGAAGAATACACCAGGAGTACTGTGTAATTGTACAATTACTGCTAAGTTAAGGAAAATTTTCTATAGGATTACTGCAAGGCTAGTTTTGTTGTATTTTGCAAATGTGGGGAGGTGAAGAAACAAGTTCAAAAAATGGGTTTAGCTTAAATGAGAATGTTAAGATTGATGAGTGGTGTTATAAGGAAATTTAGAATAATAAATGCATGCATTCATGAAATTTTGGAAAGGGCACTAATTGAATGAGCGAAAATAGTTTGAGATGGTATAAATAATCATGTAGAATGTAAAAATCAAATAATAATAATAATAATAATAATAATAATAATAATAATAATGTAGAATGTAGATCAACATCCTAAATCCTAAACTGTTAAGTAGCCATTTATGTTTGAATATGATTAGGAATCATTACGGTTTAAGAATTTTTTTAGTTAGGGAACTTTCCTTGTTGCATACAAATTTCCTTGAGAAGTTTACGTTGAGAGAAAAGTAAAGAAAAGGGCTTTGAGAGGAAAATAGAGCATGAGTGCTGAGTGATGTAAAACATAAATAAGAAAGGGTGGGAAATAATACCTGAAGAAGTAGTGGACTCCCCACGAACTGAGTGGTCTCTCACCTATGAAAATCATCCAAACCCATCAGGGTCTCGGCCAGTACCAAACCAATGCAGCTCTGGCCTCCTTTCAAGCATTGAGCCACTTCGATCAACCGAATGCTAGCTCTGCTGCAACTAGGGGCAAGAAGAAATTGTGCGAGCATAAATAAATAGAGGGCATGTTGCCGAAAGCCTCCCCAAAGAAGGTCGCCTCTGTCGCCGATGTCAAAAAATAAGTGAATTGACCCGAGTATATTTAGCCCCCTGTCATCAACAAAAGATCGAGCTTCGTGCAAAGTAAGTCCGCACATCTGTCCTAAAGCCTATGCATGACTAAAACGGGGCTAAGGCATGATCTCCTCATTGCGCTGAGATTCCATTAATACTTGAAATTATTCAAAAGTCGGGCACATTTCTTGTGCCCCAAAGCGAAATAAATATGTAATTGGGTCCCAACATCGGATTGTGGCATGGAGGAACGGATAACAAAGTGAAGTATGGCTCAATGGAAAAAGTGTGTTTATGCCAAAACCTCAGAAATTCACCTTTTCCACGCTTTCCAAAGTGGCTATCCAACCCGTGAGCTTCTTGGCAGGGAATATCTTCATTTTTAGAAGAAACAACAACAAAAATCAGGTTCTGCCAAAGAATTTACGAAAGAAGACCTTTTGTAGAAGATGAGACTGTGAGTAAATGCTAGCTGTCAGCCAGCTGTGAAGCCATAACAATTGGCTGACCGGCCACTTTTACTAGCCGGCTGTCCACTTTTGTGGCTTGACAGTTGGGAAGTTCGGTTGTGTCCTGGTTATTTTGTTTTGAGGTCTTGTTTTGAGTCTTTTGTTTTTAGCAAGTGTAAATAGTCATGTTTATGTTGTTGTTATTTTGTTTTCCATTATCGAGTTGTATTTTGTGTTTTGGTCGTTGGTCAGCTCATTATCTGATTAAGAACATCGTTCCAATACAAGCATTTTCGGTTTCAAACTCAATTCCATTTTCATTCTATGCAAGTGTGGTGCTTATGATGCAAAAATAAATCTTTTTTTATAAAACTGCAAGGTTGTACCGCGACATGGTTTTTACAAAAGAGAATACCAGTCTATTCAAAAACAAAAGTAAAACCTAACTGGAGCTATACATGTGTTAAGCTATGAAAACAAAAGAAACTAAGCAAAAAGTACAAAAAAATCAGCGCCAGTCACATCAATCTCGAGAGGCTCTCTTCGTCCTCTTCCTCGGAGGAGACTCTGGGGCACTATCTTCATCGGCGCCGCTATCAAAATCAGACTTTGACCCAGAACCAGTATCGTTATCTCCTCTCTCTAACTTAGAGCTAGCTTCAGTGCCTTCCTCGCTCCCTGACCCTGAGCCAGCATCGTCATCCTCGCTCTCAAATGACTCAGAGCATCGACTTGCTACCTCTCCAGTGCCGCTAGTCTCAGTACATCTCCACTTAAAATTGCTCTGAGGAAGGAGAGGTCTCCTTGGACTCAATGCTCTTACCCCGAGCACTTCTGCCCTTGCCTCGACCTTGATGATCGTCTCAGCCGCGTGCTGGGGCCTGCCTATCTCTCCTCCCTGCCATTGGATGAGGTACCGTTGGTGTTGCCACTGCCGTTGGTGCACTCGGTGCAGGTGGAACTTGAAAAACAAGCATCACATATTAGATACAATATATGTATTGTTGCAGAATGTAGTATGTGGAATGAGTGTAGTATGCAAAATGAGTGTCATGCAGAAGACAAATTCAACCTGAGTATAGTGTGTCAGTGCAGTTTGAGGAAGTGCCAGATTGCATATCAGTGTATTAGTGGGAATATGACTGTAACGACCCAGAAATTCTTTCCTCCGCTCGAGCGGAGGAGTGGCCGCTCGAGCGGACTTTTGGGGTTTCCAGCAATTTTTCAGACGGCCTGAGATTCTGGGAGTTGTGATTCTCCGCTCGAGCGGGGGAGTTTACGCTCGAGCGGACGACTTTGTTGGTCTACGCGCTCGAGCGCAATGTTGGGCGCTCGAGCGGGTCGCCTGGTTAAGTTGGATTCTGAAGCATGTGGGCTCATTTTTGATGTTCTTCTCAGTGTATTTGAAATGTTCTTATCTTATTTTGGGTTATTGATTGAGATGATAAGATGAGGGTAAAGTAAGATTGGACCAAAAACCTTAATTCGAATAATTCATTTTCGACCAACCGTCACTCTTTTGCCCTTTTCTTTTTCCACACTTTGAATTTGGATGTGAGGTTAGAACCATTGGAAAGCTTATCTCCGGGGCTTCAATTTGACCACAAGAATGACCTAAAACGGAGTCCGAATGAGGGAGTTATACCTGTTCAAAGTTTCGGGTTCTGTGCTGAAAGCAGGTCCGCTCGAGCGGGAATTTATACGCTCGAGCGGATATTACGGGACAGCAGCTTTTAAACCAGATTTTTGGATCATTTCTTCCATTTTCCTTTTCCCTTCTTCTCTTTTCTCTCTAGGTCCGAAAACCCTAGAGTTTTGGTCCCCAAATACTTCCATTTCCCTTAGGTTTGAGCTAGATCTTCCACCTAGAAGTGAAGAAGACAAGAAGATGAACAACTTCACCGATTGGAATTTTGGGATTTGGGGGATTCGTCTCAAAGCTTTGCTCCTCGCTTGATTCTTGAGGTAGGGACCCTTATTCTCTTACAATACTTGAATCCATGGATGGATTGTGGTATTTTGAGTATATAAATACAAAGTCCATGATTTTGAGCATTTGTGTCAAACTTGAGATTTGAGATTCTATGGTTTGTGATGTTGGAAGTTAAATTGATGAGTTTAAATGATGGATTGTGAATCCTAGGTGTAGAATCATTGGGAAAATTGGGATTAAAAGTGGTGATTTAAGAAGTTTGAATTTTTGCTAAAAACCCTCATTATTCTTGAAACCCTAGATTAATTGGTGATGATAAACATTGAGTTTGTCCAAATTAAACGTAGAAACATGGAATTGGTGGGTTGAATTATACGTGTACAAGTTTAATTGGATTTCTGAGATGTTTCGGAATTATGTTTAAATTTAGCGAATGAACCTTGTTATAAATGTTGGAATTCTTGTAATAAAGTAAAGGAAAAGTTAGGGAGATAATTTAGTAGGGATCTGGATGATATGAACTCAATTGTGGGGTGTTGAAATGAGATTCAAAGATTTAGTTCGAATTATGTTGAAGTTCAAAGTGATGTGTAATTAGAATGAAGAGAATTAAT
Organism: Camellia oleifera; assembly: GCA_022316695.1. Classification (NCBI taxonomy): domain Eukaryota; kingdom Viridiplantae; phylum Streptophyta; class Magnoliopsida; order Ericales; family Theaceae; genus Camellia; species Camellia oleifera. Next base: position 87,136,099 of record CM039312.1, read on the forward strand.
TAAGAACGAAATAAGTGTATGTGATCCGCTTTCCTTGTGTATTACAAATTATGTAGGGGCAACTACAGGGGCAGACCGAGCAGCCGAACACGGTGAGTAATAGTACGCTACATGTACATTTTACCTTTTGATAATGATTATGGTATTAACGTGCTGTTCTTTGTAAGTGATTTCACTAACATTAAGTTAATCAGAAATCAGTATGAATGTTGAGGAAGCTGCATACAGCGGTATGTCTATGGAACTATTCTGTTCTGTCTATATTGTTTATTAATCCTCTGACATCTGTAAGCAATTGGTATCATTTCGGTTATTATGAGCAAACTATGCCATTTCTTAATAAGTAAATGGACCCATGTTCGTCCTTAAACTAAGTACCCGTATGAAACTAAAATGATTTGTGTATCCTATGGTCTGGCGATATCCGGATGACTTTGGGATGGTTTTGCTCTGTTTATTTCCTCTGTTTGTACATATTGCTATTGATCTGTTCCGTTTACGATTTAGCATGATATGTCTGTTGGTTTCAAAACCTATTATTTTCTACTAGTTCTGTACCCTCACGCTTTATACGTTCTGTTATCTCTGGGCTGATAAGCCGTTCTGTTATGACTGGGCCGAAAGGCTATTCTGTAACCTTGGGACTGATGGCTATTCTGTTATTTGAGCATATGAACATTCTGGATCCTCTGTACATACTAAATTGCTTGTTAAGGAAACTGGACCCATGTTGAGCTATATTTACAGAGTGTAATTAAACATATACTTCTGCAGTTATATACTTTATTGTTTGGGTTGAACATTACATGATTTACTTACTATTATTCACTGAGCTTGACTCACTTTATTTTATGTCTGTTTATGTAGGCACTCAACCTGGGGGTCAACCTTAACCTGTGGCTTCCGTTACCAGTTGCCAAGCCTTGAATATCTAGATTCTTAGGTGTTGACCGTTCAAGTTATGGAGTTTTGCTAAGTTTTAATTTGTACCCTAAGTGTTTATTAAGCTTGATGTATATGTATATGTATTTAGCTATCTCCAGATATACGTCAATGTATATTTATCTGCATTATGTTCTGTCTGTGATCCTGGCATAGTAGTGGTAGCTCAATGGATATTATTTTTTACTATTATATGATATTAAATGCTTCCGTTCAGGCCCCATAGATAATATTTAACAGGTTTGGTGTCCATTTCGAATGGGTCATGCCCAAATTTTTAGGGGCGGATTTGGGGCGTGACAATGACAGTGTAGGGCATGACAGTTTGAGTCAGTGGTGAAATGCATATGAAAAAAGGGGAAGAATATCTAAAAACCGTGGAAAACAAGCAGGGTCTCTCAAACTGCAAAGGTCATGACCCTGCTTGTTTTCCACGGTTTTTAGATAGTAGGCAAAGGTCATGTCCTCACGACTCCAGTGGCGGCACCTGGCACCATACCGCCGCACGCAGGGAATAGCCGGAGCAATCTTGTCCATCAGCTCTGGGGCAAGGGCCGGGAAATAGGCATAAACCCACAGCTACAAGAAAATATCAACAGTGTGAATCCATATGTGCAAGCAAATATTAAACAGAAAGTGCAAAACAGAAGGCACAGTGTGTGAATAGATATCAAACAGAAAGTGCAAAGCAAAAAGCACAATGCATGAACATATATCAGGCAGAAAGTGTAAAGTAAAAAGCATAAGAAGCAAACAAAACTGAAAGTGTAGTGCATACCTCCCAGGCTCTCCAGTAGCCTTCGACATTGTTCCCCTTTATGCGGGAACTGGAGCTCATGTAGCTGAAGAGTGTAGCTAGGCCAGCTCTACTCCAGTTGTGAAATCGTACCCGGGGCAAGGTCACAAGGCCGCTCAACAAATACAAGCCCACGATATTGCACCAGTTCACAATAAAGGTGGTACCAAGAAGGTATATCAAGATGTCCTGGGTATACTACTCTGTCTCCTTTTGAGTCTCAAGATGACTCCCGCGGAAGTGCTCGAGAAACCAACTGTATCTGACCATAGCTGGCTTGTATAGAGGCGGGCTCGCTGCAAGCAGGTAAATCCAGGCTACCTTCCAGTGCCTTATATCCATGTTAAAGGGGATCAGATCACCGATCATCCTCTACGCCTAAGCCAGTGATCATCGAAAAGTCGTAAGGGGTCATCATCATTTGCCCGGTGGACAAGAAGTGGGAGGAGTTGGTGGTATCCCACCACCTCTCCACTAATGCTCTGAGTAAGGCCTGGTTGGCCATGTGGCGTGAGAGCCTGGTGTAGAATAACGAACCCTAGCAGGAAACTCATGGTACCACTCCCTAGCTGTTACGGTCCCGTAGCCTTTCTAAGAGCTAGAGTCCTCATGTAACAAGGAAAGAATGAATCAGATGAAAGAAAAATCAACGGACAGATAGTGATGAAAAGTAGTACTGAAAAGGCCAAATAGGCAATATATAAAAGCAAAGTTTGTACCTCAGTAGCATCGTGGAGTCCAGCTCCCACTGAAAAAACATCCTCCGACATGGCACTGACGAAATCATCAAACCTGCAGCATGCAACCAGGAGCCATCGTGTGTGTTTGGAGGTGGTAAATGGCCAGATCAAATGGCCTCAATCTCAGTGGTAGCAAATCAAGCCCTGGAGCAAAGACTTTCTCCGTCTCAAAATCAGTAGCAATGTCCTCTGCCGCCTCATCAGCCCCAGCGACTGCTGATTCCTTGATCTCTATAGTGTCTTCCTAACCTCCATTTCTTTCTCCCTTTTACTTAACTGCTTATGATGGTTAGTTTTAGGACATATTTCAATTAGCATACCTTATACTTGCATGTGTGCATTCATTCATCTGTCTTGCCTGCATCGGGCTCGGTGCATCATACTAACTGTATTTTATTTCAATTCCAATTTGAATACATATACTAAGTTGCATTTCATATACCATCTTAGAGTAGCCGAGCCTATTTTAATTGCATTCTCGCATGTGTTACATTAGCCATCTTAACATGAACTAGGATCATGCATGATTTCTAACTAGTTCTCTGTTTTGGCTTGGAGTACACTGTGAGTGTTTACGCTTTAGTGTACCGCATGTGTGTTAACGTTGCCATGAAAGCATGCTTCCCATGAGGCTAACTGCTTATTTGATATAATTGCCTGAATGCCTGTGGGTGAAGGTTTTGAATTGGAACAATTCATCAAATCCCGAATTTAGCCTATTTGCGAAGTAGCAAACTTCAAACTATTTTCAAATGAACATGCAATGTTTTGTTCCAACTCAGGGAATCTAGTCTATACTTGTTTGCTATGTGCATAACATAGTAATTCTAGGTTAATTAACCGGAATAAGAGCACATGTGTTTTCAAAAATAAAATATCATGCTTAGTATAGACCGAACTTTGATCGGGCGAGCGGGGGTGCTCATTGCATGACCTTCTGCAGACACCTCATTTTTTATCATCCTCAAGACTAGGATGCCATCATTTGAACACTCGATGATCATCCATGTTCGTGTTCATCTTGAGTTCTAGGAGGTCTCGTTCTCGCACCTTACCTCAAGACCTCTCAACTTATTTGTTTTGTGCTTGGTTGTGGACCAAGTACTTAGGTTTTTGCCTCTGAGGGTAGGAAATAGCTTGTTGGCCACCCCCACACCCCACCGGCCTCGGCTTGAGGACACCGGCCCTGTTTTCTTGCTACCGGCCAAAAGTGTTGGCCGGTCGGCAATGTTCTTGGTCGGCCGACCATTATTTTGGTCAATCAGTCATTTTTTCTGGCCGAGACCCTTGTTTTAGCTTCTTGAGGAAGCTTGAACCTTTTGAACCTTTGTTTTAGCTTCTTGAGGAAGTTTGAACCTTTTGAACCCTTTTTTTAGCTCACTGAGGAAGCTTGAACCTTTTTTTAGCTTCTTGAGAAAGCTTGAACCTTTTTAGCTTCTCCAAGAAGCTTGAACCTTTTTAGCTTCTTGAGGAAGCTTGAACCTTTTTAGCTTTTCCAAGAAGCTTGAACCCTCTTGTTTCTCTATAAGAGAGGGCCTCCCTCTCCTTTAGAGAGGTTCCAAATTTTTGTCTAAGGCTCCAAGATATATATCTCTCTATATCTCACTATTTTGAGCTCCAAAGTGCTTGGTTCTTGACCCCTTTACACCACAACTCCTAAGCACACACCTCCACCACTCATCTAAGGTTCTTGGAGGGTCTTGAGAGGGCTCAAAGGTTGGGTTTTGGTCCAGATGTTTGCTGGTTTTTGCTGAGCTACAAGGGTAACTCATTTTTCCTATTTTATTCCCCATTTTTGCACAAGCTTTTAGCCTATCTTGCATGCTATTTTGTGCTTAGTGTATAACTAATAAAATTTCTATTTTTGCATGCTTTTAAACTTTGTTGAAGGTCACTTTTGTGTTTGGGGTTGTTTCCTCCCCTCTTAGGCCTTGTTTGGCCTCATTTTTGTGCATTTTTTGTGAACTTCGGGACCACCTTGTATTGGCCTTCTCACCACTGAAATCCCTGGGGATGATGTTTTGAGGTCCTAAGAAGGAGAGGGCCATCTCCTCTCCTTATTGTCTTGTTTACTTGCATTTTTGGCCTTACAAAGGAACCCATATTTGCATGCTTCCAAGCCTTGTTTCAGGCCATTTTTGGTGACTTTTAGGACCTGCCTAGACTCTGTCTAGGGCTGGTTTGATCACCTTGGACTTGCCTCTTGCATGTGTAGAGTAATCCCATTCATAGCTTATCAAAGTAGCACCTCATTCTTGCATGTAGGGGTCATGTTTCAGTGGGTTTTTGGCCATCATTTGGCATGCCATGCTTCTTTTTTTGGCTGGTTTGGTAGTCCCTCACATGCTTCATATGCTTGTAGTGTAACTTATGCTTACTAGCTTAGAATGCATGTTGTTTTGGCCCTCTATTCTAGCACATTTTGGCCATGCTTCAAACATGTTTTGTTCATATTTTGGGCTGTCTTAGTTCTGTTTTTAGGCCTCTTGGTCGATTGGTGCTTGCCATGCATGGTTATAGTGTAATAGCCCTGCTTACCTTTGAGTTTTGGGGTCCCTTGCATGCATTGCTTGAGGCATTTTAGTGTTGTGGAATCATTTAGTATGCCATTTCAGAGCTGGAATGTATGCCATTGTATGCCATGTTTCATCCTTGCATTGCTCTTGGAGAGTTGCATTTTCTGCCTTAGGCTTGGAGCCCTTGCATTGTGCATGTTTGCATGAATCTTGGGCCTTGTTCTCATCTCATTTGGCCACTGATTTTGGCATGCTTGAGAGCTACCCATGTTAGTGTAAGTCCATCTCACCATGTTGTTGCATGCCTATTTCATTTTGCATGTTGTTGCATGCTATACATGTCCACATGTTTAGGTTGTATGCCTATTGCATATTGCATGTTAACATGCTCATGTAGCATTAGATTTGTTGCACACTTGAGTTATTTGCATGCTTGCTTGCTTGCCTAGGTTGCATTGCATTGTGTATGCATCTCTTGCCTCTTGATCAATCATGATAGAGGTTGGGCCCCTTTATGTGTTTTGTGCATTTCATTCCATATTGAGTTGCACACTTGGCTTCTTTGGCCATCATGCATTGAAATGCGTGATTGATGGTCCGAGGATCGAAAACCATACTCCTTTGAGTCTTAAACATGATAAGGAGGGTGGTTGTGCAAACATTGCTTTGAAAATGTATTGCCATGCTCTGTTTGCCTTCTGCTGTAGCAAAATAGGATTCTGCAGGAAGAGATGGCCGGTCGACCATCTTCAGTGCCGGCCGGCTATGCATTGTTGGTCGAGAGCCTCACACATAGTCGATGACCAGTTTCCCATGGCCAGTGGCCTTGCCTTTTGGCCGGTGACCTTCCACAATGCTCAGAAGGTGGTTTAGAAACATCCTGGAGACTTGTGCAGTTTTTAGAAGTGCAGAGCAGTGTAAACAGAGGCAGCATGAGTATGGCGATGGATTTTTGAGCGAAACCAAACATGCATGCATTCATCCCTCTTCTCAAGGCCTCTTTACTGCTTTCTTAGCTTAATCAATTCATTTAATTAGTTAAGTGTTGTGTAATAATTAATTAGCTTGTAAGTTAGTTAACTTGTATTATTCTTTCGAACCCTCCGTCGAGAGGGCGAATTTTGTAATAAGTGTGCGTGTGTGTGATGTATGTCTTCCAACCCCACGTCTTTCTCCCTTTTATTTATCAGCTTATGATGGTTAGTTTTAGGGCATGTTTCAATTAGCATCTATATGTTCGCATGTTTGCATTCATTCATCTGTATTGCATGCACTGGGTTCGGCGCATCATGCTAACTGCATTGTATTTCAATTCCAAGTTGAATACATGTATCAATTGTGTAATGACCCAGAACCGTGTGACATAATTACTGATAATTAATGACGTATTTATATGATTTAATTTGGGAATTATCTGTTGAATTGAGAAATTATCTGTTGAACTGACGACTTCGGGACTAAAAACGATGACTAAAATGGGATCAGAAAATGAAATTGAAAATACCTATGCGATACCGGGAATATTTAGAACCTTTCGAAACGAGAAATTGAAGGCTGAAATTAATCTGATTCGTTAGGTTCCGTTTGGCTCACGTTTATGGCACAACTTGATTTATTTGTTCTACATGGCTATAAAGATAAGGATGCTTGAATTATTGACTCAAGACCAAAGAGAAAAGGAAAGAAAATATCTGAGGGAGAGAGAGAGAGTTCGTGAGTGAGAAAGGGAGAGAGAACCAAGAGAAGAAAAGAGAAAGAAAAGGGGTTAAGCTCAAACTTGTTTAAGGAGGTGATTAAGGTAAGGATTCTCCTCAAATTCTTGAAATAGCTTGCTAATTCTTGTATGTTAAACTCAAGATCATGGTTAGAATGGGTTGAATCATGTTTATTGGCTTAAAAGAGATTATTTCCTCAAAGCCTCCATGGATAGTGAACTAAGAAGCTTATGTATGTATATGTTTATGGTTTCTACTTTGAGTTATGGGTTGATTTTATATACGATGTAAATGGGTTTGAATTGAAGATGTAATAGTTGAATCATGTTGTTGATCACTAGTTTTGAACTTTGATTTCAAGTTGGAAGTTAATGTTTCAAAGGAAAGGATAAAGTGTAGAAGAAGAATCAGATTTCCAGAATTTCGCAGGGTCCGCTCGAGCGGAGGTGAGCCCGCTCGAGCGTAGAAATCACCCTTCCAGCAGTTTTCGGACAGTTTACAGTCCGCTCGAGCGGACAAGTGGGCGCTCGAGCGGGAAGGCTTATTTCAGGAAAGTTTGGGAAAGTTGTTCTACTTGATTTTCATATGTTAATGGCATCACTTAAACACCTTATGAGCATGAAACGGGTATGAATTATATGAATTACATGAGATTGAAATGAGATGAATGAACATGAAGTAAAGTAAAGAAAGGAATGAGGTGCATGATTAAGGATAATGTATATTGAGAAATGTGCTATTATGTTATTGTTGCAGGTCAAATTGAGAAGACCGTGCCATCGGTTTCGGAAACCCTCTGTAAGTGACATTTCTGTAAAGATATGTTCTTATGAACTATGTTTCAAATGATATATGATATGATATGATATGATATGATACGTTTGAAATGATACTGGTAACTGTGAACGAGTGTTCTGTTTGCAAACCTAGTATGGCATCCATAGTCAGTTGAGTCATGGGGGCGAGAACATGCAGGCCCATGCGTCATGAGTCATGGGGGACGGCATGGAAGGACAAGCCCATGACCAGTTTACGAGATCTCGGTATGTGTTTAATCGGTGTCCGGGACCGGTTACTCTAGTCGTTAGTCGACACATGTTATGTTCTATGGAGTATGCCATTACGTATGTTCTATATGATGACTGATTATGATTATGAGTGTTTTATTACAGTTTTATAAGGAATGTCGGACTTCGTTCACTAACCTCTTTACTGTTATGTTACTTGCTGAGCTTTAGCTCATTGTTTGTATTTATGTATTATAGGTGAGCATTCAGGGAGTCGAGCCTAGGCGGAGTCTCGAGCCGAGCCGCCGTTTTGAAGCCTACCTGAGTTTTGGAGCCTCCGAGTTGAGGCTAGGCCTGGAAGGCCGTTGCGAGTTTTTGTTTTGTTTTTGTTGTAACTGAATGTGAAGAGTTGCATACGTTTTGATGACTACACGTTATGTAAAGATGTGGGTAATTAACTCATTTTTGGCACGTATATAAATGTTCATATTATGCACAGCTCTTTGGACTATTTATTTTTGGTTTATGCTTCCGCGAGCCCCCGTTATGTATGTTTTGTATTGGAAGGCCTTTGGTAATCTAGGATTACTGGCCGGTCTCGTCACCGAACTTCTAGGGGCGGGTTAGGGGCGTGACAGAGTGGTATCAGAGCGCACGAGTTAATTTACCCACACACGTGTCCATAAGAGCTGTTAGGTGCATTAGAAAAGAAATAGGGCATAGCATGAACATGTGCATGTGTGAGTGTGTTTATGAGAACTGTGAAGACACAGCAGAAGTATGATGTTGAGAATGAAATGTACTATCTGTTATGGACTCTATAGATCAATGGAGAATGTCGATGCAAGGAACGTTAATGAAACAGAATCTTCAGATGCAAGAATGAACAGATTAGAACAAATGGTAGAAGCTTTGACTGGATTGGTTAGACAACAACTAGAACAAAACCAACAACCACCACAGAGACAACCTTTTCCGCCTCCTCCTCCGCCACCTGTGCAAATGGAACCGATCCCTAATGATGATATGATCACCCTTACCCAGAAATATAAGAAATTGAAACCGCCAGAATTTGAAGGGGGAATTGAACCATTGAAAGCAGAAGCATGGGTACTCGAAACAGAGAAAATTTTTGAGGTGTTTCCGTGTGCAGATGCTTATAAAGTTCTGTTGGCAACATTTACCTTGAAAGAAGAAGCGAGACGATGGTGGATGTTAGTTCGCGATGCAAATAGGGACTTGACATGGGATCGATTCAAAGAGATATTCTACGAAAAATATTTTCCTCAATGTATGCGAGATAGAAAAATTTCAGAATTTGAACAGCTGAAGCAGGGTGCTATGTCAGTTGCAGAGTATGAGAGTAAGTTTACCGAATTAGCTCGTTATGCCCCACACATGGTTGACACGGAATACAAAAAGGCTAGAAAATTTGAGGGTGGATTACATGTTGAAGTCCTAGACCGGGTCAATGTTCTAAAATTGGAGAAATATGTTGATGTATTGGATAGAGCTCTGATGTCCGAGACGAATATTGCGGCTTTGAAAATGTCCAAATCAACGACAATGACTGACAGGGAGAGTAAGACATTCAAGAAACAGAAGCTAGAAATGATTAGTGAATCAGTGGGCTCCGTAAATGACAAATCGAACCTAACCATTAATGATACTAAGGGAGGTGTGCCTACGTGTAAAGACTGTGGGAAACAGCATTGGGGTATTTGCCGCCGTGGATCTGGAGCCTGTTACAAATGTGGACAGAAGGGACATCTAGCTAGAACTTGCCCACAGGTATATACCAGAAATGAGAGACCTATTGCGAGTGGAGTTAACTCAACAACGACACCGATGACGATTGCAACATCTGCTTCCGAGGGGAATGCTTTAAGGCAAGCAAGAGTTTATAGCTTAGTTCCTGAAAAGACACAAAATACTGGGAAAGCGAAGACAGGTATGACTTTACTATTTAGTACGATAGCATTATTGCCTATACGATGGAGATTATTGAACATGGAATATTTAACAGATGATAGAACGAATTTTCTTTATTATTACCTTTGCTATGGATTTTTATGTTATGATATCACCTTTGCATGGATGGAACATTTAAATGTGTAACTCAGATTTCTGATTGAACTTTTGTCAGTATAAGTTAAGTTTGGAGGACCAAACTTCTTAAGGTGGGAAGAGTGTAATGACCCAGAACCGTGTGACGTAATTACTGATAATTAATGACGTATTTATATGATTTAATTTGGGAATTATCTGTTGAATTGAGAAATTATCTGTTGAACTGACAACTTCGGGACTGAAAACGATGACTGAAATGGGATCAGAAAATGAAATTGAAAATACCTATGCGATACCGGGAATATTTAGAACCTTTCGAAACGAGAAATTGAAGGCTGAAATTAATCTGATTCGTTAGGTTCCGTTTGGCTCACGTTTATGGCACAACTTGATTTATTTGTTCTACATGGCTATAAAGATAAGGATGCTTGAATTATTGACTCAAGACCAAAGAGAAAAGGAAAGAAAATATCTGAGGGAGAGAGAGAGAGTTCGTGAGTGAGAAAGGGAGAGAGAACCAAGAGAAGAAAAGAGAAAGAAAAGGGGTTAAGCTCAAACTTGTTTAAGGAGGTGATTAAGGTAAGGATTCTCCTCAAATTCTTGAAATAGCTTGCTAATTCTTGTATGTTAAACTCAAGATCATGGTTAGAATGGGTTGAATCATGTTTATTGGCTTAAAAGAGATTATTTCCTCAAAGCCTCCATGGATAGTGAACTAAGAAGCTTATGTATGTATATGTTTATGGTTTCTACTTTGAGTTATGGGTTGATTTTATATACGATGTAAATGGGTTTGAATTGAAGATGTAATAGTTGAATCATGTTGTTGATCACTAGTTTTGAACTTTGATTTCAAGTTGGAAGTTAATGTTTCAAAGGAAAGGATAAAGTGTAGAAGAAGAATCAGATTTCCAGAATTTCGCAGGGTCCGCTCGAGCGGAGGTGAGCCCGCTCGAGCGTAGAAATCACCCTTCCAGCAGTTTTCGGACAGTTTACAGTCCGCTCGAGCGGACAAGTGGGCGCTCGAGCGGGAAGGCTTATTTCAGGAAAGTTTGGGAAAGTTGTTCTACTTGATTTTCATATGTTAATGGCATCACTTAAACACCTTATGAGCATGAAACGGGTATGAATTATATGAATTACATGAGATTGAAATGAGATGAATGAACATGAAGTAAAGTAAAGAAAGGAATGAGGTGCATGATTAAGGATAATGTATATTGAGAAATGTGCTATTATGTTATTGTTGCAGGTCAAATTGAGAAGACCGTGCCATCGGTTTCGGAAACCCTCTGTAAGTGACATTTCTGTAAAGATATGTTCTTATGAACTATGTTTCAAATGATATATGATATGATATGATATGATATGATACGTTTGAAATGATACTGGTAACTGTGAACGAGTGTTCTGTTTGCAAACCTAGTATGGCATCCATAGTCAGTTGAGTCATGGGGGCGAGAACATGCAGGCCCATGCGTCATGAGTCATGGGGGACGGCATGGAAGGACAAGCCCATGACCAGTTTACGAGATCTCGGTATGTGTTTAATCGGTGTCCGGGACCGGTTACTCTAGTCGTTAGTCGACACATGTTATGTTCTATGGAGTATGCCATTACGTATGTTCTATATGATGACTGATTATGATTATGAGTGTTTTATTACAGTTTTATAAGGAATGTCGGACTTCGTTCACTAACCTCTTTACTGTTATGTTACTTGCTGAGCTTTAGCTCATTGTTTGTATTTATGTATTATAGGTGAGCATTCAGGGAGTCGAGCCTAGGCGGAGTCTCGAGCCGAGCCGCCGTTTTGAAGCCTACCTGAGTTTTGGAGCCTCCGAGTTGAGGCTAGGCCTGGAAGGCCGTTGCGAGTTTTTGTTTTGTTTTTGTTGTAACTGAATGTGAAGAGTTGCATACGTTTTGATGACTACACGTTATGTAAAGATGTGGGTAATTAACTCATTTTTGGCACGTATATAAATGTTCATATTATGCACAGCTCTTTGGACTATTTATTTTTGGTTTATGCTTCCGCGAGCCCCCGTTATGTATGTTTTGTATTGGAAGGCCTTTGGTAATCTAGGATTACTGGCCGGTCTCGTCACCGAACTTCTAGGGGCGGGTTAGGGGCGTGACAAATTGTTACTTCTCATATGCCATCTTAGAATAGCCAAGCCTATTGTAGTTGCATATTTGCTTGTGTTGCATTAGGCATTCTTAGCATAGTTAGGATTCACGCATGATTTCTAATTAGCTTCTTTCTTTGGCTGGGAGTACTCGGTAAGTGTTTATACTTTAGCATCCTTACATGTGTGTGAGTGACTGCCATGATAGCATGCTTACCATGAGGCTATTTGCTTATGTGATATAACTGCCTGAATGCATATGGGTAAAGGTTGGGTTGCTTAAGTTGGAATAATTCGTCGAAATCCGTGTTTTAGCCTACTTGCGAGTAGCAAACTTCAATCCATTTTCAAAACAAACGAATATGCGATGCTTTGTTCCAACTTAGGCAATCCAGTCTATACTTGTATATCGTGCGCATCACATAGTAATTCTAGGCTAATAAACCGGAATAAGAGCACATGTGTTTTCAAAAACTCGATATCATGCTTAGCAGTGGCCGATCTTTGATCGGGCGAGCGGGGGTGCTCATGAAATGACCTTCCCCAATCGTACCTAAGTTCCTGAGTCGAGGCAACTTTGGTGATGACGGACACGTGGCCTTAGGCACGAGTCAGGGTTTCCTAAATTCTCCCAAAATAAAATATTTAGATGGCGACTCTGTATCTGGCAAAGCAGTTCATGTTTGACACTTCTTTCTTAAAATCAGTTTTTCAAAACGATTTGCCGGATTTGGACTCTTTGGTGATTTATCAATCTCGCATTGCACTTTGCGAGATCAGATTAAGAACCGTGACATCGAGTCCGAATTGTAGTAAGCCCAAATGAATAAAACGGGATTTTTTCCCGGGACGTTTGGGGATGTCTACACCTTCCCCTCTCGTACCCAAGTTCCCAAACTAAGGCAACTTTGGTGATGACGGACACGTGGCCTTAGGCACGAGTTAGGGTTTCCTAAATTCTCCCAAAATAAAATATTTAGGTGGCGACTCTGTATCTGGTAAAGCAGTCCATGTTTGACACTTCTTTATAAAAATCAGTTTTCCAAAACGATTTGCCGGATTTGGACTTTTTGGTGATTTATCGATCTTGCATTGCACTTTACGAGATTAGATTCAGAACTGTGACATTGAGTCCAAACTGTAAGTAGCTCAGAACAAAACGAGATTCGCACCGCCCTCGAAGGTGCGCGGATGTCGGAGAGTTCCCGAGAGCGCGTCTACATATATATATATATATATATATATAAAGCTTTACAAAATAAATATTTTGAATTATCAAAACGAGATTTGTGGTAGATCCCATAAGCTCCCAATTTTTTTGAAATTTAAATTTATACTTGTGAGAAGCTCAACCCTATTTAAATATTTCATTAAAACTTTTTACTCTTTTTACTCTTTTTTTTTTCATTTTTTTTAAATTTTTAATAGACATAACATTTATTGGTATGAAAACATATAGAGAGTAAAATAAATATGTTGATAAATAAGATTTCTCTATATAAATTAATATCATTCTATGTCACATCTTTTTTTATCACATCATTTGATAAGCGTCATAAAATATATTTTGTCTTGTTTTGTTTTTTACTTATGGAAGAAAAAAATTTCTTTGACAATTTTTTTATTTTTTTATTTTTAAACACTCACTTTTAGGAAACACACAAAAAAATATTTTTAAAAATTATTTCCTGAACAAAAATGAAAACCATAGATATTTTTAAAAAAATTTTTAATACAAATAATTGAAGTGAATTTTTTTTTTTAGAAAAAAGTATTGAATTCATTGACAGATATTAGGATGGGGAAATTTAATCACTTAACGGTAGGATAAGAAAAAAAAAAAAAAAAAATTACACAAACATGGAGGGTGAAACTCATCTTGTGATGGGATGTAACTCAATCTCTGTATGAGTGTAACTCTGAGTTGCACCTCTTTTCTTTTTCTCCTTTTTTTTTTTTTAATTTCTATTTTTATTTTTTTAATGCCACTGTTGAGTGATTTCTCAATTAGGAATATTTGTTTGTCCTGTGAAGACAAGGAGGCATTGTGCATCTCTCTCTCACAACCAATATTAACTCCACCCCTCTTGCTACATCTTATAAACCCTAACATTGTGTTTGGAGGTGGATTTAACCAGTGAAATATTAAAAAAAAATGAAATGAAATCAAAATTTTAAAATTCTTTGTATTCTTTTGTTGTTGTTCTTGTGAAATAATCTTAATCACAAAATCATCAATATTTTGAGATTATGTTTAGTTCATGAATTTGAAAAAATATTTAGAAAGGTAAAAAGAAATGTGTATAAAATATAAGAAAAATATAATTATATTTTGTTCACATTTTATCTATTTTTATTTATTTTTACTTTTTTCAAATTCTAATTCAAATTCATGAATCAAACAGACGGTTTAGTTTTATTGTTTTTTCTTTCATTTGTGGTATTTTCAACCTCGCTTGCTTTGCTATTGATCTTCAGTTAAGGTACTCATGCCATGTGTAATGGCACAACAATTTATAGGATAAATTAATAAATATATTTTTTAATTAGGTTTGTTTAAAGTACAATTTATTTCCTGACATTTTAAAAAGTACATCATATTCTTTTAAAAATTTTAATTTTATAACAAATAACACATTATTATTAATAAATTATCAAATTAATTAATACTTTTTAACAATATCAGAAATTTATTTAAATTAATAATTCAAGTATTTTATTATTGTATAAGAGAACAATTATAAATTTCATTTGTTTAATTAATTCTATCAAATAAATAATTATAACAATGAGCTATTTGTAATTTTCTAAACTATAAAAGATAATTCATACTTTAAACAAATCTCAAGTGTTGTATTTATAATTTAAGAGGAACAACATGCAGATAAGAATTGGGCCAAAAAAATTACAAATAAATAGGATTGCAAGTGTGTCTGTTGTGGAGTGCAAATAAAAAGATATAGGAGTGGAAGTGTCACTTGCACCCTTCTATCTGTCGATAATTTTTTTTCTTTTACTTTCATCTGCATGTAGTTTCCCCCTATGATTTATCCAAATATATATCTATAGAATAAAATAAAAAAGGTTTTTGAATTTATTCTACACACATTTATCTTATTAAGACATTTAGACGGCTTAGATCTGTTCAAACTACAAAATAATGACTGTGATGTATCCTATTTTCCTGCTTCTCTCTTTTATTTTTTCATTTTCTTACCCACTCTCCCATGATCCCATGAATGATCTCATAATTCTACCTTCTTCCTTTTCTTTTTATTTATTTTTTTTATTTTCCTCTCAATTCATTTTTTTTTTTATTTTTTTTATTTTCTCCTTTTTGTTCACTTAATTTTATTTACACCGTGCCTTCAGGAACAAACACGAATATACACTAGTGTGTATATATATTACTAAGCCGATTGCACACGTGAACCTCAAAACAATGCATTCATGCTGTATATTTTTCTTCACGGACACGAACATACATTAGCATATATATATACAAAAATGATTTGTCCCCCTAAAAACAATCCCCCTAATCCTCCTAATTTCCTTTTTTGAAAAATTGTTTTCTTTTTTTTTTTGTTTTTATTTATTTATTTATTTATTTTATACTTAATTTGGCATTTCGGGGGATTCGGGCTCCCCCTTTCGGGGATGAATCACTGCCCATATATATATTACTAAGCCGATTGCACACGTTAACCTGAAGACAATGCGTTCATGTTGTATATTTTTCTTCATTAAGAAAATATTAGATGTATAGGGCATCTTTTGTATAACTTTTTATATAATAATCAAAAAATAGAAATCAACGACCATACTCTCCCAATTTTTAAATAGTCATTTTTAAAATAAAAAAATTCTTTGAGTTATTTCTACTGCATAAATTGTAAATAGAGGTTGTACAAAATAATTTATGCAAATTTTCAAAATTTAAGAATAAAGATTATAATAACCTTCTTATTTAATGCATTCTTAATAAGTACCATTCGGAATATATATATATATATATATGTGTGTGTGTGTGTGTGTTTGCTTATTTTTAACATTAAATTATTCACCATTCAACAGTGTATAATAAGCTCATTAAAATTAATGCTAGCGGATTCGCTCTCAATAAATATTGGATATAAATTAATTAGTTGAATATCAAAAACTAATGTGAGTTTTTTACATTCCATTTTTTATTATGACAGCACCATAGGAATAATTGGTAGAGTAATGTAACCAAGGGTGGAATGAGTCAACCATACATACATAGGGATTGTTTATTGGGGATTTTTTTTTTTTTTTTTTTTAAGGTTCCTGCTATTCTGATTTTATAAGATAACAAATATATAATATTTTTATATTAGACGGGGTTCCTTAACATTTTCTAGAAAGATTTCAATTTAGAGAAATTTGAATCCAAAAAATTTTGATCCAGAGAAATTTCTCTGGATCAAAATTTATGTGTTTGAAATTTTTTTGATTTGAAATTTCTCTGATTTACTCAATTTTTTGTGTTTTGAAATTTTTTTATGCATTTTGAAATTTCTTTGGGTTGAAATTTTTCTGCTTTGCTTACAAATTTCTCTGTGTTTTGACCAATTTTTTGTGTGTCTTGACCAAATCAGAGAAAATTGAACTACAAAATTGAACATAAATAAACTCATAGAGAAATCATATTCAAAACCTCATGAAATCTAATATATTTTTCATAAACCTAAGGTGCATTGGTAATTTCTATAACTAACTAAATAAATAAGTTCAATATTAAGTGGGTTGGGTCAATTTTTGTGGACATATTCAGATAGAACTGGACTGGCCTAATGATCACCATTCTCATGAAAAGCCCATCACAGTTGTTCTTCGGAGACACTAAGCTCAGAGAGAGAGAGAGAGAGAGAGACAACAATCGAATGAATCAACTTGTTTAGAGAACACTATCTACATAAGCAATCGATACATCTAAATATTATATATATATATGTATATCTATGTATGTATAGTATTGGTGGTGGTGGAATTTAGGGGGTTTAGCGGAGGATGTGAATGTATCAATACTTCTGTTGAGGATACTAACTCTGCAGACACTAACTCTGCAGCATTACCTACCCAGCTCAGCTCCAGCTCAGAATCTGCACCTAGCTCAGAACCTGCACCTACTTAGTTTAGTCCTCAGTTCAGTCATCTATCTGTTCCTCAGCTTAATTAGTTCAAGAAGAAGAGTTCTCTCAGTTCAAGTTTACCATGTAGCTCAACTGCTTTACCAACTACACCTATGGTGGTTAGAGAATCTGTTAGAAGATCTGTTACTAGTTGTTAAGTTGTTAACACACATGTAAATTAGTTAGATTAGTTAGTTAGGTTGTTAGATACACATCTGTTGTATATGATAGGTTGTATAAATAAGTGATCTTGCATCACTGATATTTTCAAGAAATGAGAAAATGATATTTTCCACTATGGTATCAAGGCTAACTAAGCTCTAACGAGCAAGATAACAATGGCTACTCCTTCATCTACTTCTTCATCTCTTTCATCTTCCATTCCATTAAATTTAACTCTTCTCATTTCGAATCATTCTTCTTTTGTTACTGTAAAGTTAGATTCAGCAAACTTCATCATTTGGAAGAGTCAGATCTCCAACATGCTTCGTGCTACCAGTCTTTTCGGATATGTTGATGGTACAATCCCTTGTCTTTCGTCTAAAGTTGTTGATAACTCTGGTGTTGAATCTGCAAATCTAGATTTTCTTCAGTGGAGTTTAATCGATGCACATCTCTTAAGTTGTCTCATTGCAACGTTATCTCCTTCCATTTACTCCACTGTTCTTTAGTTCCATCATTGTGCTGAGGTATGGTCTGCACTCAATAAGAAGTTCACTTCCCTTTCCCGATCTCATGTACATCAACTCAAGAATAAATTGAACTCTGTTGTTAAGAAATCTGACTCCATAGAGGCTTATCTCTCAAAGATTCAAGAGATTGTTAATCAATTGGCTCTTGCTGTCAGTAGTTATTGATGATGAGGATCTTCATTTGATAACTTTGAATGGTCTGCCAGATGAGTTTGATGCAGAGCTAGATCTGGTACTATTTCTATGGAAGAATTGTCTTCTCTCCTGTGTTTTGAAGGCGATTCATATGGATGCAAAGACTAGGAAGTTGTCAGAGCCAACAGTTGCCTTTTCCTCAGTCAAGCAAAAATTTTCACCACAATCTTCTACTCCATTTCAAACCAAAGGCCATAATTTTGGCTATTCTAGAGGTCGCAATTCTTTTCAGAATAACAGAGAAAGAGGATTTTATAAAGGTAATGACAAATCTAGTAGTAGTACTGGTACTGGCAGATTCATCACTTCTCCTAGAGGCAGAGAAAGATTTTCTTCTCATTCTCAGTCTAATCTGATTTGTCAGATTTGTGGACGTTTTGGTCACTTGGCTCTTGATTGTTGGCATAGAATGGATTCTTACTATCAGTCCCAGTCTTCTCCTCAGAATCAGGATTCTTATACTATGCCTAATTCCATATCTAGAGCTTTTGTTACCTCACCTAATGATACATTTTCATCTGCTTTTCTAGGTCCATGGTATTTGGACTTTGCTGCCACTGACCATATCACTAATGACTTTTATAATCTCACATGCTATCAACCATATCAAGGACCGAAATCAGGTTACTATTGGAGATGGAAGTTCAGTGCCTATTACTCATGCTGGTAATGGAATTTTACCTACTCCTCACTATTCTTTCTGCCTTAACAATATTCTACATTCACCTTCAATTTCATCCAATCTGGTTTTAGTCCAAAAACTAGCTAAGGATAATCACTGTGTTATCATTTTTGATGATTCTAACTTTGTGATTCAGGACAAAGTTACCAAGAAGGTTCTTCACAAGGGAACTAACATTCATGGTCTTTACCAACTTCATCCATCTACTTCATTTCCACCTGAGTCTCATGCTTACATAACTAAGGCTAATTCTGAATCTGCTGCTCTGTGGCATAATCCATTGGGCCATCCTTCATCCTTAAAGTTTTATCATCTCAAGCCACATTTGAAGCTGAAATCTTTTCAATATGATAGTCTAGATTGTTGTTTTGCTAAAAGCCATAGGCTTCCTTTTCATTTGTCAAATAGCACTGTAAATAAGCCCCTTTCACTCATTCATAGTGATGTATGGGGCCCTTTCCATTCTTCCTCTACTTTCAAGTATTATGTTCTTTTTGTTGATGAATTCAATAAGCTCACTTGGTTATATCCATTGACTTTCAAAAGTGAAGTGTATGATAAATTCTTAGAGTTTAAAACCTATGCTGAGAAACAATTTGAGACTGTTTTGAAAAGTCTTCGAACTACTGGTGGTACTGAGTATTGTAATGCTAAAATGAAAAATTTTATTTCAACTCATGGTATTGTCCATCAGCATTCTTGTCTTATACTCCACACAAAATGGCACAGCTGAGAGAAAGCATAGACATATCACAGAGACTGCTGTCTCTTTACTTCATCACTCTTTTGTGCCTCTCAAATTTTGGTTTGAGGCCATAGCTACAGCCACTCACTTGATTAACAAACTTCCTTCCACTCAGTTAAATCATATGACTCCATTTGAGATCTGTAGACCGCCCCAAACTCTGCTCCGCGCGTGAGGGCACGAATTGTAGTTCTAGCTACTACAGTTCAGACTCTTGTCACGGTTCTGAATCTAGTCTCACAAAGTGCAATGTAAGACTGATAAATCACCAAAGAGTCCAAATCCGGCAAATCGTTTTGGAAAATCGATTTTGATCAAGAAATGTCAAACATGGACTGCTTTGCCAGATTTCAGAGTCGCCACCTAAATATTTTATTTTTGGGAAATTTAGGAAGCCCTGACTCGTGCCTAAGGCCACGTGTCCGTCATCACCAAAGTTGCCTTGGCTCGGAAACTTGGGTACGAGAGGGGAAGGTCCTACAATGAGCACCCCCGCTCGCTCGATCAAAGATCGGCCTCTACTAACATGATATGTTGTTTTTGAAAACACGTATGTTCTTATTCTGGTTATTAATCTAGAATTACTATGTGATACGCATAGCATACAAGTATAGACTAAATCACTTAATTTGGAACAAAACATCTCATGTTTGTTTTTTAAATAGTTTGAAGTTGCTACTCGCAAGTAGGCTAAGTCGCGGATTTGCCACCCTCAAGTGGGCTTAAAACATGATGATTTGCCACTTCAAGTGGGCTTAAAACTTACATTTCGATGAAATGTTCTAATTCAAGCAATGAAGCTTTCATCCACAGGCATTCAGGCAGTTAAACACTTAAGCAGTTAGCCTCATGGCAAGCATGCTATCATGGCAACACTCACACACATGCAAGATGCTAAAGCATAAACACTTACCGAGTACTCCGAGCCAAAAAAGAAGCTAGTTAGTAATCATGCATGATCCTAGCTATATTAAGATGCCTAATGCAACATATGCAAAAAAAAAAAAAATGCAACTAAAATAGGCTCGGCTATCTAGAATGGCATCTGAATGCAACACTTGATAACATGCTTTGAAACATGTATTCAAGAAAGTGTATTAAAGTACAATGCAGTTTGTATGATGCGCCGAGCCCGGTGCATGCAAGACAAATGAATGATGCACACATGCAAGCATAAGGATGCTAATTGAAATATGCCCTAATCTAACCACTAAAAGTAGGTAAATAAAAGGGAGAAAGAAATGGGGGTTGGAAGAAATACACACACACACGCACGAACCCTTATTACAATAATTGTGCCCTTTTGACGGAGGGTCCGAATAAAAGCTAAGCTAATCTAAGCTAAACTACTTAATTATTACAAAACCTTAACTAATTAAGAAAATTAATTAAGTTATAAAACCAACAAAGTAAGAAAAAGAAGCTAAATTAGGTTGCCACAGCTTTGCCTCGGAATAATGAATGATGCATACTCGGTCGGCTTCGCTCGGAAATCAACTACTGTGCCTTATGTAGCCTCTGTTTGCACTCTTTTGGACTTCTGAAAATTGTACCAACTTCCAAAAAGTTTCTGACCCACCTTAGGAACATGTTGAGAGATGGTCGGCCAAGAGGAATGGCCATCGGCTAGAGTTTTATGGCTATAATTTTGATAGCCGATCGACAGACTTGGTGGCCGGTTGGCAGCTCTGATGGCCGGTCGGCCACTGTTTCCTGCAATTTCTCCCTTTTGCTGCAACAGAGCACAAACAGAGGCATGGTAGTGTATTTGCAAGGTATGTGAGCACAACCACCCTCCTTATCATTTCTCATGCTCAAGGGAGTGTGGTACTCGACCCTCGGGCCATCAATCACGCATCTCAATGCATGATGGCCAAAGAAAGCCGAGTTTGCACAATTCAATGTCAATGAATGCACAAATGACACAATGAACCTCCACCTTATCATACATGATCAAAGGTGTCAGTGACCTAAGGAATGAGGCACGTTTCATCACTTTGAGTATGAAAGGTCCCCCTTCCCTTGTGTTTGGATTAACATCCAATCCCAAACACAATGCAATGCAACACACATGGAAACAACATGCAAAGCAAACAACATGCAAATCTTGACATGTTAACACTCATGCACAACATACTAGAACACTTAGGCACTAAGCACTTGTGAAGGATACAACACTAGGAACATGTAATACAATGCTCAATGGGCTAAACCATCACCAAATAGACCTCATGCATGCCAAAATAGTGGCCAAAAAGATCTGAAATGATAGCAATAAAAGCAATAAAATGCATGCTCATGCATTGGCTCATCAACTAGGCATAAGAGCACAACTCTTAAACACAATCAAAGAGGGATATGCATGAGAATATGGCAATGCTACATGCTCTGAAATATCATCCCAAATGATGCCCAATCATGCAAATAGCCCAAACAATGCATGCTAGTGACTCAAAACACAAAGCTAGTGAGCAAGATTGAACTAAGTCTATACAAAGCAAGGCATGCATGACCAAAACCACTTAAAACGGAGCTAAGGCATGTCAAAACATGTGCAAAAGCTTGCTGGAGTGGAGCCAAAAGCATGTTAAAACCATGGTCCAAAGCATGATGCATGTTAAGGCTATAGGAAGGATTGCATTACAAGTACATGAAGTATGCAACAAGTGATCAAACCAACCCAAAACAGAGGTATAACATGTTAGAAAAGTCACAAAAACATGCTAAGATGGAGCATGAAGGAGATAGAAAAGCATACTAACTTGGTGAGCCAATACCACATGCAAACAAGGTACGAAAAGGGGGAGGGGGACCATATCTATCTATTTGGAGCCTCAAAACACACTTTCCACCACTGATATTCCTCTGGAATTCAGTGGTGAAGAGGCCAAACAAAGGTGATCCAAAGGCCTAAAAGAGATGGCTCAAAACAAGGCCAAGTAAGACACAAAAGGGGATAGACCACCCCCAACACTAAAGAGGTCCCAAACAAACACTTCAAGCACTTAAAAATGAAGCTTTTTATAGTTGAAAGTTAAGCCAAAAGAAGCATGCAAATTGGGCCCAAATAAGCTATGAAAACAAAGCTTTAAAGAGGTAAGAGACTCACCCTTGAAGAACCTCTTTAGAACAGCAACTTCAGAGGCAAAAACCAAACCAAAACCGCTTAAATGCAACCTCCAAGAACCTCAGCTTAGTAGTGAAGGTGTTTCACTAGGTGTTTGTGTGCAAAAGTGTGAAGAAATGACACTTTTGAGCACAAAAAAGCACAAATATATATATATATAGAGAGAGAAATATAGATAGAGAGATATATGTTTTGTATCTCCAATTTTCAGAACCTCTGGAAAGGGAAAGGGACCTCCTTTCTTATAGAAATCCAAGTCTCAAGCTTGTTGAACAAGCTAGAGGCTTGGTTCAATCCCTCCATACATGTGTATGGAGGATGAGTTTTGTGTTCACCAGCTGGCACAGCTGGCAAAGAAATATCTGGAAAAGCAAATAAAAAGGCCTCGGCCAACAAACATGGCCGACCGGCCAAAAAAGGTGCCGATTGGCCAAAAATGGTGCTGACCGGCCACCACTGATGGCCAATGGAAAGAAGGAAATGCCGATAGGCATGAGGCCTGGCCGATGGGTTGTGGGGCTGACCAACAAGCCACCCCCTTCCCTCAGAAACAAAGCCACAAGCTCTTGGTCCACGACCAAGTACAAAACAAACAAGTTGAGAGACTCCAAGGCAAGGCGCGCAGCCGAGACCTTCAGAAACTCAAAATAAACACGAGCATGGATGATCATCGAGTGTTCGAATGATGGCGTCCAAGTCTTGAGGACCGTCAAAAATGGGGTGTCTACAAGATCTTGTTTCACCAAGTTCTTGATTATTCATTTCTTAAGGAGTTTGGTTGTCTTTGTTATCCTTAGCTTCCACAATACTCCTCTCATAAGCTACATCCTAAATCTCTTCATTGTGTATTTCTTGGTTATCGTCCTTTTGCTAAAGGTTACAGATGTTTTGACATTGCTACTGGAAAACTCTATCTTTCAAGACATGTTATTTTTAATGAGTTTGTTTTTCGTTTTGCTGTCTCTTCTTCTTCTGATTCTCTTTTTTCTTTACCTTAGCTTCAGTCCTTCTTTTGGTCTGCTGTGTCTTCATCTAATCTTCCCACATCTAATTTTTCTTTTTCTAACATGTTTCCATTTGTTTCTCCCTCTATTTCTGCTGCTGTTCCTAATCCTAGCAGTTCTCCTATTTCCAATCAGTCTTCTCTTATTTCTTCTCCACCTGTTGCACTTTCTAATTCTTCCCTTGCACCTGTACCTATTCCCATTTCCTCTATTTCCATTAATTTGCCTCTTTTTCCTTCTTTTTCCTGTAATGTACATCCCATGGTTACTCGATCCAAGTCTTCTTCACATTGTTTGATTCATACTAATTCTTAAACAGTCTTTTGTTACCTCTGTTCCTCTCTATTCTGATATTGAACCTCCTTCATATAATGAGGCTCTTCATTCTCCTATTTGGCATGAAGCAATGGTAGATGAAATTGATGCCTTACATAAGCAAAAGACTTAGTCCTTGGTTTCTTTGCCTCTAGCTAAAAATGCCATTGGTTGCAAGTGGGTATTTTGAGTTAAAAGAAATTCAGATGGTACTATTGCTAGGCATAAGGCTTGACTTGTTGCCAAGGGTTATCTTCAACAAGAAGGGGTTGATTTTCAAGAAACTTGTCTTGCCCAATGGAAAAACTTCCCACTATCAGAATTTTGATTTGCTTGGCTCTTCATCATGGCTGGTTCCTGAAACAGTTAGATATATCTAATGCTTTCTAGCATGGTATCCTAGAAGAAAAGGTGTTTATGCTCCAGTCACCTGGGTTTGTTAATTCAGTTCATCCTCACAATGTCTGTCATCTCAAGAAAGCTTTATATGGTCTAAAACAGGCCCCCAGAGCCTGGTACTCAACATTTTCAACCTATCTGCTCTCTCAAGGATTTTACAATAGCAAGTGTGACTCTTCCTTGTTCATTCAGAAATTGGGCAGAAATATTACTATTCTTTTAGTCTATGTTGATGATATATTGCTTACATGCAATAATCCTTCTCATATTCAGTCCCTTATCTCTCATATGCACACAACTTTTTCCATGAAAGAACTAGGGGACCTATCTTACTTCCTTGGTATTTCTATCACTACCACTGCTTCAGGCTATGTTTTATCTCAAACCAAATATGTTCAAGACATTCTCAAGAAAGCAGGTCTAGCTAACTGTAAGCCTTGCTCATCTCCCATCTTTGTCAAGCCAACTCTTCCTCCAAATGCTTATCATTCATTTTCTGATCTTACTCTTTATCGTAGTCTGGTTGGGGCTCTTCAATACCTTACCATTACTAGACCTGACATTTCCTTAGTAGTAAATCAATCTTGCCAACATATGCAGTCACCCACAGTTGGTCATTTTGCTACTATGAAGAGGTTGCTTCGTTTTGTCAAAGGCACTCTTACTCATGGTCTATCTTATTCCCCTACTTCTTTTGATGTTCATGCATTCTCTGATTCAAACTGGGCTGGAGATATCATAGACCGTAAATCCACTTCAGGCTACTGAATTTTTCTGGGTAGTAATCTTGTCTCTTGGTCAGCTAAAAAACAACCAACCGTTTCCAGATCCTCTACTGAGGCAGAATACAGGTCTCTTGCTCATACTGCAGCTAAATTAGCTTAGATTGGTATGCTTCTTCAAGATTTATCTGTTGTCTCTCCTGTGCTCCCTACACTTTGGTGTGATAATGTTTCTGCGATTGCTTTAGCCTCCAACCTTGTTTTTCATTCACACTCTAAACACATTGAGGTCGATTTCCATTTTGTGCGTGATCAAGTTCTGGCAAAGAAGCTGGTTCTTTAATACATTTCTATGTTTGATCAACTGGCTGACATCTTTACTAAGCCTCTGTCTGTTTCTCGATTTTTGTATCTTAAAGCCAAGCTCATGCTGTGTCCTTCTTTTCCTATTCGCTTGCAAAGGGATGTTGAGGATACTAACTCTGCAGCATTACCTACTCAACTCAACTCCAGCTCAGAATTTGCACCTAGTTCAGAACTTGCACCTACTTAGTTTAGTCCTCAGTTCAGTCGTCTATCTCTTCCTCAGCTCAGTCAGTTCAAGAAGAAGAGTTCTATCAGTTCAAGTTTACCATGCAGCTCAACTGCTTTACTAATTACACCTATGGTGGTTAGAGAATCTGTTAGAAGATCTGTTACTAGTTGTTAACACACATGTAAATCAGATAGATTAGTTAGTTAGGTTATTAGATACATATCTGTTGTATATGATAGGTTGTATAAATAAGTGATCTTGCATCAATGATATTTTCAAGAAATGAGAACATGATATTTTCCACAACTTCACGCGGCGTTCATACGGTTCGGGGACATAAAAGATGTGAAGACGCCATTAGATCAGGCGACTCAGAAGCACAAGTCATTCGGATTCGTGACGTTTCTTGAGAAAGAAGGCGCCTCTGCCGCCATGCATAACCTTGAGCTATGTTTGATATATAGATGTGGGTAAGGAACCTTACTAAAAGTTTGAGAGGGATGTTAGACTAAATTTCTCTTGTTTATTATAATTTATAGTTTTATATATATACATATATATATTAAGAGTCCATATTAAATATTTAATGTAATTTTTATTTAAGATTAAAATAATATAAATAAGATGAAAAAATTGATCATTTGAGAACTATAAAGGTGATACTTTTAATCTTTATTTTCTGAATTATTAATTTGTAACTTAAAAAAATTGTACCTAATAAGTTTTTTATTTTTTTATGTTTTTTTTATTATTTTTATTTTTCTGGTGTACCAAATAAGTTGATAATACTAAAATTATATATAACAATTTCAATTGAATTGGCAAAACAAAAGAACTAGTGTAAAGTATATAACCAATCACTACTAAAAATAAGGCTTTTTGAGTCGGTTTTTTTGAGTCGGCAAATTTTACCGTCGCAAAAGGTAGTCTTTTTGAGACGGCACAGAGTTACCGACGCAAATACCATACCTTTTGAGTCGGCACCGTTGGCCGACACAAAAAACTAATATTTGATAGCATTATTTGAGTCGGTAGTATTTACCGACTCAAAAGATAGACTTTTTGCGTCGGTATATACCTTTTTAGTCGGCAAATTTGTGCCGACGCAAAAAATTACATCTTTTTGTGTCGGCAACAGATGCCGTAGCAAAAAATATATTTTATAACCAAGATATATATATTTACTTGATTATATTTAATAAATATATTATATTTAATACTCATTTCGATATTAAAAATAATAGTTAAATTAAAAGAGAATTAGTAATATAAAACTAAAAGTGATTCTAATTATTTTATTTTATTTTTATTTTTATTTTTATTTGGATAATAAAAATATGTAGAAATAGAATTATACAAAATTTATTTAAAAGATTAAATATAAATATGTTGTGATTGGATTAAGAAGAAAATAGTGTATATAGGCATAAAAAATTTAAATTAAATAATTTAATGTTACATAAAAAATAATTTAATGTTAAATAAATAATTTAATATTAAGACATAAAAAATAATTTAATGTTAAATAAATAATTTAATGTTAAATAAATAATTTAATATAGGCATAAAAAATTTAATGTTAAATAAATAATTTAATGTTAAATAAATAAAAGATTAAATAAAAAATAATTTAATGTTAAATAAATAATTTAATATAGGCATAAAAAATTTAAATTAAATAATTTAATGTTAAATAAAAATAATTTAATGATAATAAATAATTTAATGTTAAATAAAAAATTAAATATAAATTAATATTAAGACATCAATCAGATCGATAAAAAATAAAAATAAAAATAAAAAAATAAATTTAATTTGTGCGATACATGTAATTAAGCACATTCTGCTTTATTTATTTGTATATCAAGATAATTTTTTCGAATATCATAATAATGAAATTATAATTATATGTATATATATTTATAGATATACTTTTATATTAATATTGAGTGTATATACTATAAATAATAAATATGTCAATTAATAACTGAAAGAGGTAGAGTGGTGAAGTGGATTTAGAGGGACGAGTTTGGGTCCGGTCAAAGCTTCCAAATGGTTGTGGGTTCGAAACTTGGGAGGGGAGGCGCCTATAAGAAAAATATGGGTTAAATTTCTTAAAACATTGAACCACTTTTTGAGTCGGCACGATGCCGTCACAAAAAAATAAAACCTTTTGCGTCGGCAGATTGCCGACTCAAAAACATTTGCGACCCCACCAATTTCGACCCTTGAGTTGCCATCGAAACGCCGTCGCAAAAACGTTTTTGTGTCGGCAAATGTACTATTTGCGACGGCACTCTGCCGACTCAAAAGGCCCTGTTTTTAGTAGTGAATGAAGGGCAGAAATACCACGAACGATGGGGATGCCATGACAACTTTTGACTCAAGGGAACATACACATATACTACTGCAACATGCTCAAGTTCTCCGACTTCTTTTTATTACTTCACTTGTCTTGTCTCATTCTTATACTGAGACGGAATTAGAAGTAGATTATAATAAGTCATAATCCCCTGTATTTATGAAGAATACTGTTTGTCACAAAATTTTAAATATATATATACATATATTATTTTATATATAAAATGGCTTCCCAATATAAAAAATATGTATTTTATTTTTCTTCCATCTTGCATTATCTTACTATTTTGCACCAAAAACTTCTTCATCCTATTACAAATTAATTCTATAGTATTTAATTTTTTTTTCTATGTAGATATAATTATATACCATATTGTACATATATGAATATTTGTGTATATGGTGAAAAAAAAAAATGCTTTTGGACCCTCAAGTAATGAAATCCTGGTTCCGTCTTTGTCCTTACACAATCAGTTCTTTCATGTTAAGGGAAATTCTATTATCCACTCCCTTGAAAGAGGTGTACCATATGCATCCCTACCAATGCTATTTTTTTTCTTTAATTATAATTAATTTTTATTCTTTAATTATGATAATATTTTAATAATGACTCATAAGATTTTTTATTATGCCTCATGTAGTGTTTGGTTATGACTGTTTTTTTTTTTTTTAGTTATGACTCAAAAAATATAAAATTATGTTATTTTCTTTTTTAATTATAAATTGCATATGCTATAGATCATTTGAGGGTTGTGTACCATAGTATTTCTATTAATTTAGAAAAAAAAAATTAAGATTATAAAAAGTTTCAAACACAGAATGTACAAATATGACGTATATGTACACATCTATAGATGTAAATACAAATGCAAATATTTTTCTCTCAAATCAGTGTATTCTGTGTTCAGAATGTTTTTGTATTTTTAGCACGTGCCATTAATCTATCAATCTATAATTTTCTCACATTTATTCAATATTGTATAAGAAAGATGATAAAATAAGAATTTGTGTTGTTAGAATTTCGGGCATTTTTTCCCCAGCAAGAGGTGGATGGGATGTTGATTTGGCACTTAAGAACAAATTTTTTATTCCACACTTGCATGTAATCATTTTTTACTACTATGATTAAGATTGTGGAATTCGAATGCTTTTAGATGATAAAATCATTCCAAAAATGCAACTGCATTAAGTTCAGGAGTGTATACGAATCAGATTATAGTTCGGTTTTAAAGTAAATTGGGAACTAAACTTTTGGAATTGATTTTAGAAGTATTAGAATTGTAACCGAATCGTTGAACTTTGGAATTGGATCAAAATCGAATTACAGAAACCGGTTGGATTTGATTTGATTTTGCGGTTCTATAAATTTTATATAATAATAAACATGATATATATTTTATATTAGTAAACAAATTAGGTTAAGTTGGTTACAGTTAATCAATTTCACAAGGAAAGTTACTTTTCGAATCTTCTAAGAGACTTTTAATATTTTAATTTTTACAAATAAAAATATAAACAAATAACAAATAAATATATTTCGGTTCAGTTCGGTTTAGAATTACAACCAGCCTTGGAACTAAAAACCGGACCGATTTGAACGGTTGCACCATTTTCATAACTATAATTAGAACCTGAACCAAATTTAATAAAAACTAGATTAAATTGACAATTTAGATCGAATCGAATTTGTGATGCCCCAAAAATCGGGAATATCAGATAATATATTAATTATTGAATACATGGTTTATCTAAGGTTATAAGAGTAAGAAATGTTACTAATGAGTCCTTTGGCTAATAACCAAACAAGATCTCAGGAAGGTCGGAGGAGTCAAAATAGCCTCCCTTCTAAGTCCAACCACCTTAGATAGCAAAGCTACCTTTTTGACAGATCTTGATAGGGTATTAACACAAGGCCTACATGAGTTAACGGAGTATAAGGATATGTTACAAATGTTATATATATACAAATTACAAAAATCATGTTTTCAATACAACATGGGATCTAACACTTACAATCTCAAAACACGTTTAACGTAACTAGTTCCTAACTCTCATAGGATAGCCATACGTCCTCAAATGCTTCAGCTTTGCCTTCGACCGGCCTAATAGTCTTTAATACCTAGCATGAAATGCCATGAGTTTTGAATGCTCAGTAAATGCACACACACGCATCCATTTTTCCAAATCCAATACACCATCACATTTATAGCAAGCAAGTAGTGAAGCATCATATTGAAGTCAATAACAGCAATTTCAATAATAGAGGAAATGAACATGTCATTTAAACAGATAATAAAGGTTATAATGTTAGTGGTTAGTATTTAAGAAATCCCCCAAAGAGATTTCATCCTCCCAACCACAAGAATTGGACACCGGACTATTCGGAACTCCCCCTTTTGTTGCTTTGTTGCAGAACTAACCTCGGATGCCTACCAACGATTATATACCGCGTAGCGCCAACCGCAGGGCCTCAATAGGGACAGCGAAAAGAAAAAATGTTTTATCTCCTGAATCCAACCTTATCCTTCCAAAAAAGTTTTATCTTCCTGAATGTCCCATCCGGACCCAACCTTATCTCACCAATCAAACCATCGCAAAGAGTTCGAATACATCCGATCCATTCTAGGGTTTACGCGACAACTGCTTGCGCAAGACTTAACCTTCAATTAGGGAGCATGTCCTATGAATCCATACATAACACATTATCATCTCTTCAATATTCAAGTGATCGAAAACCCAATACCATCCCAATTAAGTTTTCCGTTTGGATCAATGTTTTAAGTCAAGTTAGAACAAACTAAACAAGATAGTAATATTCACATAAGCATGAGCATCATTAAAATGAAGAAGATAAGGAACATAACCATAACACATGAAATACCATACCAAGACATGATCATAAACTAATAAGCATTTTCGTGAACACAAGAGCATAAAATACCCATGCACAACAAAATTTCCAGATTCAATACCCTTTAAATTTTAAAATAAAAAGGTGTGGAGAAGTGGTTTGGAAATACTCTTCAGATCTTGGGAGACGCTAGTGATCCGCAGCTAGTCACCTAAAAAGATACAAACACTCCGGTCGAGGGTGCCGGAATTAGCACTCCGATGAACAAGTTAGTTCAAACACTCAAGATAGCTTGTTTACTAAGTTAAGTGAAGTGATTCTTACATACCTTTCTATAACCGTTGTTCCTGTATTTATACATGTTCAGATCAATCCTCGGGACCAGGGCCTACTTTTTAATCATTGTCCTTTCTTTTATTCGGCCCTAAGGACTTACACTTATTCGGCACATATATTATATTCAGCTCCCCACTCTTGTAGGATACAGCCGATTAATATCAGTCTTCCAATGGTACGCACCTTCTGATTTTTTCATATATTCGGCCCCCACAATTGCCCCCCGAACTCCCCATTGATGGAAGTCAATCGGCGTGTTTGGTCTTGAATTGGAAAAGTTAAAATAGGTCAGGCGGCTTCGCGTACCCCAATATAGATGTCAGGATGCGCACACCTTTTCGTTCATCATTATGCTTTCCCACCTCAATCGTGCGTCTCGCATTTATTGTGATTTGAAATTTCAGTCCTTTCGAATGCACAGTTCGTCGAGTATTCGAGACTCTTGGACCTCCAGCGGATATCCCTTCTCTGACTCACATTTTCTGCAACTCTTCTCCGTCTACCCTCGTCTCCCTTGCTCCTCGTAAGTCTTCTTCTCTGTTCTTTGCAATCCTACTTTCTGTTTATTATTTTCATTTTGATGAACCCTTTATTCCCCGTGAAAATGGCCAAACACTTGAAAGACCTCCTTTGTGAGGGTCGTGTCTCCAGATTTCGGCGACACTTTTCCATCCCCGACGATGTTCATCTATCTCTAGTGACGGAAAACACTCTGGATATGGAGAGAGAGGATCAAAATTCAATCGTTTTTCCTCTCCTATCCATTGCAGAGTACGGGGTCCGTTTTCCCCTACATCCATTCCTTAGGGCCGTCCTCCGCTATTGGGGTCTGATTCCTTCTCAGCCCAACGTGAACTTTTTTCGAATCGTAATGGGGATCGTAGAGTTGAACCGGCGCCTCAAGATCGATCTTGGGATTCCGGCCATTTGGGACTGCTATGCCTTAGTCAAATCTTCCGGTCGGCTTGGGCGGTACTTTCTTAGGGCCAAGGATACTGACCATCATTTGGTAACCATGCTCGCCAGTTCTGGCAAGCGTGTGGATGACGTAATGGTCAATATCCGAGGGAACTGGGAATTTGGCGAAGGCGAGGGTCACCCAGACCCTATTCCCAGACGGAAGGGTGAACCAGGTTGCCGTGTGTCTTCTTGTGTTTACTGAACTTTTCTTTTACTCGGCCTTCCCTCTGTGTCGAACCCTTTGTCTTTGCAGGCAGTAATTTGAAGAAGAATCTAGTTTCTACCGACGATGCGGTCCTTACGCAGGTTGCGACTACACTCGGATACTTCGGCCATCCAAACTTACAGAAGCAAGGGAGAGCAGCCCACATACTTCTTCGATACGAGCCTACTTACACTACTTTTTCGGCCGCTGACTATTCCATCTGGCGATCAACAGCGTATGGCTCTTATCTTCCCTAGCTTCAAGAGTTTGAGACAAGTTGGTCTCGAAGCTTCTGACTCGGGGTAAGACGTCGAGCCGGTGGTAGAGGTAGTCGCCGAACCAGACAGAGAGTTCGCTGAGGAGGCCAAAGAGGTTGATGAGGCCCTAAACTCGGCGTTTGAGGCAGCCAGACATAGTTAGCCTACCTCGCCGTCCACTTCGAGTCTGGCGGAGTTTTCTTCTGGAGATATTTTTGGAGGTTTGGGAGACCTACCCGACGATTTTTTTGAAGGTATGGCTAGGGAAAGCCTCACGCAGATGGCTCAAAAGAAAAATGCCGAGCGTATGGCCGCTCGAAAAAAGGCAGAGGCCGCCCATTCTAGACCTGCCTTGGTTGAGTCTTTCGAACCCGTTATTGAAGAGCCGGCTGAGATTGTTACAGCCGAAACGGCGAAAGAGGTTGAACAACCGGTCATTGATGAACGGTTGATTCCGGAAGAGCGGGGCAAGAAGCGTAGTGCTGAGGGAGAGGCCGGTTCAGAAAATAGTCTTGCCGACAAAAGGCCTCGCTTAGAAGAATCGGACATGGTTGTTCCTTTTATTGTTCAGCCAAAGATCAGAGACACGCTGATTGCCTCTGACGCATCCATCATTACCGACCCGACGGTAGCCTTGAGCCTGGTGGCGTCAGTCTCCCTACCAGTTGATAAGGCATCCTTTCATGCCGTGCCGGATTTGGTGGCCATAGCCCTATCTGCGCAGTCGGCCCTTTTGGTAGGTGAACTTTGACTTGTTTTGATTTTGGTTGCCTATGGCATCTAACGATCCCAACTCGTTTTGCAGACGGTCGGCAGGATCGCCGACTTGGGCCGCCGCCTACACGATGCCCTTGAGAGGATTGACCGTTTGCAGTCAGAAGTGGTCGATCAAAAGAGCAGGGCCGAGTTTGAGATGATGAGAGCCGCTATGGAGACTGTGCGAGCCGAAGCCGAAGTGGAAAGGGCTCGGGCTGCCGATCAGCTCCGTTCTGATGCCGAAGATAGGGCGAACGCGAGCAAAGAATCGCTTAGGCTAGCCGAGGAGGCGCTTAACAAGATGGAGACTGAGTTAGCAGAGTTGAAGGCGGCCAAGGAAAAGGCAGAATCTGAGGCTTCTGCCGCATTCGAAGCAGGAAAAGACACCGCCTTCAAAGAATACATGGATGAAGTCCCAAAGTTTGAGAATTGGGGGTTCAAACACGGGTGGCTCAAGGCCCTTGATGCCGCTGGGGTTGCATTGGCCTTGCCAATTCCTTATGAGCAGGTGGACGTTGAGCCACTTGAGTCTGACCCCGAGGATTGATCTGGGAGTCATTCGAATTTTATGAAATGCTGTCCCTTTTAATGTATGTTTTTGTTTTTAGGACTTTCATTGGTTCCAAGTAGTTTTCATGTATAAATTGGCTACTGTCTGCACTCAATTTATTAATGAAAATTATCTTCTTGTTTCACTACTAATGCGCAGTTTGTGATGTTATGTTGGTGTAGAATTTTTGCCTTTCACTACTTTAGATGGAATGATTACTCTGTTGACCTTTCTATGATTGAATATCATGGCAATCTTATCATTCGTATGCCGAATAGTTCGTTGGTATTATGCTGAAACGATTCATGGGCTAGCTGGGGAACTTAATCCGAATAGATTGATTAATCTGCCCTTGCCCCAGGCGGTGCATGATCATTCTGAAGTCGATTCATGAGCCGGCTGGGGCACTTAAGCTGAATAGATTGATCAATCTATCACGCCCTTGCCCCAGGCGGTGCATGATCATTCTGAAGTCGATTCATGAGCCGGCTGGGGCACTTAAGCCGAATATATTGATTAATCTGCCCTTGCCCCAGGCGGTGCATGATCATTCTGAAGTCGATTCATGAGCCGGTTGGGGCACTTAAGCCGAATGTATTGATTAATTTGCCCTTGCCCCAAGCGATGCATGATCATTCGGGCGCTGGAGGAGGCGAACTTAGTTGTGGTCGATTCATGAGCTGGCTGGGGCACTTAAGCCGAATAGATTGATAAATCTATCACGCCCTTGCCCCAGGCGGTGCATGATCATTCTGAAGTCGATTCATGAGCTGACTGGGGCACTTAAGCCGAATATATTGATTAATCTGCCCTTGCCCCAGGTGGTGCACGATCATTCGGGCGCTGGAGGAGGCGAACTTAGGAGTTTTGTCGATTCATGAGCCGGCTGGGGCACTTAAGCTGAATAGATTGATTAATCTGCCCTTGCCCTAGGCGGTGCATGATCATTCGGGTGCCGGTGGGGCTATCCAGTCGGCGCCGGGCGATTGAGGTTTTCACAATTAATGAAATTGCCTCGAGGGTGCTGCCTCTGTAAAGGATAAATGATTAAGGGTACAACTTTTATGAATACAGTAAACAACTGACTCCAGCTTTTGAAAGTATTGTGTGAATGTCGAATAGACTCTTATTTAATAGTAGAGGGGAAGCGAAGATGCTAGCTGAGCTGGGTGGAGACATGCATCGAGGTGGTGACCCTTCGCGCACAGGGGGTAGGAGTTCCAGGGATCGAGAGAGGCGTCAGTCTCCTCGACGTCGAAGTAGGTCGCCCAGGTGGGACAAGCAGTCGCAGGGCAGATCTTCTTAACCTCGAGTCGAGAGGGGATCTGACTCGAATCCGTGCCCATTAAGCTTTGCGGTATTTGTGGGGAATAGACCCATGACAGAGGCGGACTCGATCGTTCGAGACCCAAATGTAGCGGTCGAGTTTGCTCGACAAATTTTTCCTCCTGAGGTTTAGCAATCGGTGGTAGGTTGTCAGAACTACGAAGTATTTCGCGAAGGCATTCATGGGGCGGTGAAGGGGCTTTACACTGCCTATGAAATCGGCATGCGGTTGCGCACTGCCCGCCATGAAATGGAGAAGAAAGAGGAACGTATTCAAAGTTTGGAGGCTCGCGCGGAGGCGGCTGAGCGCGAGTTAAGGCAAACCAAGGCGGCCCAGGCACAACCCGCTGAGCATGGAAACCCAATCGTGGAAGAAAGGGTTACCAGTCGGCTCATCAATTTCGCGCTTGCTGATCGTGAGATGGTGAGTATGTTCACAATGGAGAACGCGAAGGGGAGGGCCTATGAGAAAGGTTTCCATGAAGGCCGAAAAGTTTGAAACAAAAAGACCAAAGAAAAACTTGTCGAAAAAGTTTGCCGATGTGAAAATCGTGGATTTAGGCATGGTTGGATCAAGGCATCTCAAGCCGCAGAAGCTCTTCGAGCGTCGGGCATTGATTCAACATCGCCACTCTACCACAGTAAACATTTTCTGTTTTCTGCTTTTGAAGTCGAGAAGAGTGAGGATGAGGGTGACGCCGTATAAGTATACTTGTTGTAAGGTTGAACCGCAGATGTGACGACCCAGAATTCTTCCCTCCGCTCGAGCGGAAGAGTTGACGCTCGAGCGGACTTTTGAAGTTTCCAGCAATTGTGCAGACGGCCTGAGATTCTTGGAGTTGTGATTCTCCGCTCGAGCGGGGGAGTTTACGCTCGAGCGGACGGCTTTGTTGGTCTGCACGCTCGAGCGGAAGAGTTGACGCTTGAGCGGGCCTCTAGGTTGAGTTGTATTTTTGAGGTGTGGGTTTGTTTTGGACATTTTTATTAGTGTATTTGGAACCTTCTTATTTTATTTTGGAGTATTGGTTGTGGTGGTAATATGATGGCAAAGTAAGATTGGGCCAAAAGCTTTAATTAGAATAAATTGTCGGCGACCAGCCGTCACTCTTTTATCCTTTTCTTTGTCCACACTTTGAATTTGGATGTGAGGTTAGAACCATTGGAAAGCTTATTTCCGGGGCTTCAATTTGGACACAAGAACGACCTAAAACGGAGTTCGGATGGGAGAGTTATACCTGTTCAAAGTTTCGGAATCTGTGCTGAGGGCAGGTCCGCTCGAGCGGAAAACAGTCCGCTCGAGCGGGAATTACGGGACAACAGCTTTAAGAACGGGATTTTTGGATCATTTCATAGATTTTCTTCAACCCTCTT
Source organism: Camellia oleifera (assembly GCA_022316695.1). NCBI lineage: Eukaryota > Viridiplantae > Streptophyta > Magnoliopsida > Ericales > Theaceae > Camellia > Camellia oleifera. The sequence continues at coordinate 87,172,556 of CM039312.1, forward strand.
CTTTCCTCTTTGCCTTAGTCCGAAACCCTAACTCTCAAACCTTTGATTTCACCCATTTTTATCAACAATCCACCATGGTTTTGGCATGTAGGATGGAGAACTAAGGAGGATCAATGTTTTTACCCGATTAAAATTTGGATTGGTGAAAGTTTCTTCTCAAGCTCACCCCTTTGCTTGATTGTTGAGGTAAGGGTTGAAGACTCTTTAATATTTACATCCATAGATAGGTTGGAGGTGTCTTCATTGTATAATGGTGCAAGTTTTCATTTATGTTATGTATATGGAAGAAATTATGAGATTTTGGGAATTTTGGGGTTTGAACATTGGGGGTTTTATGGTTTGAAGATATTGGGAGTTAATTGATGGGTTTAAATAATGGTTTATGAGTCCTAGATGTGTAATTGATGGAAAAATAGTGTTGGGTTAATAAGTTTGATTATTTCTTGAAATCTCATTATTTTCTTGAAACCCTAAGTTTCTTAAGGATGATAACCAAAGATTTAACCAAAATTGAACGTAGAATAATGAAATTGACGTATTGAATTATGTATATACAAGTTTAATTGGAATTTGGTGATACTTGGAAATTATGTTTAAATTTACGAATGAATTTGTTAGAAGCTTTGTGAATCATGTCTTAGTGAGGAAGGAGATTGGGGGGAAGGGTTTGTTGATGATGTGGATGATGTAAATTGAGCCTTAGCAATTTAATTTGAATTATGTGAAATTATATTTGGTAGCACTGAGTGGAATGATGTTAAATAGTTTGGATTGTATTGGATGGTGATAATTATGTGGAGTTATGTTGATCACATGGGGTTTTGTTAATGTTGTTGAATTGAATTGTGTAGGGTTAGCTGCAGGGACGGACCTAGCATCTAAACACTGTGAGTAATAGTACTACAGATGTACAAATGTACCTTGTTTACTGTTAAGAATATTGTTAACAACACTCTATTTTTCGTGAGCTAATATGGTAACGTGTTTGTTGATTGAGAATTGATGTGAACATTGAAAGAGTTAGCACACGTCGGTATGATTCTGAACCTACTCCGTATTTTGAGTTATGGCTATGGATTATTGTCAATATACCATCCTGTGAATTACCCATACATCTGTATACGAATTGCATACAACCATTAACACTGTGAAGTTAGTTTATAAGTTATTCCGGCCTGTTGATGTACATTACGGAATTGTAATATTTATGTATTTCTGAAAGCGTGCAAGCTGTAAACTATGTTGCCTTTGTTAACAGTTATCAGCAACGTTCTATTAAACTTATGTTATGTATTTTCAGTATACCATAATACGAATGATTGATTCTTGAAAAGCTATGATATGTTGGAAATGAACGAACGAATGTCCAGTTTTCTAAAAAGTATTTGTGGCACCCTTAGTCCGGATGGCCCTTACCCGGGGGTAACAATACCGTGGCTGTTGGTATGAACTTTGTGGTCTTCGGACCTACCTGTTGTGGTCTTCGGACCTACCTGTTGTGGTCTTCGGACCTTCCTGTTGTGGTCTTCGGACCTACCTGATCTGATGGCTAATGGGTGTACCACATATGATCTTATGCAAAATCTGAATATGGAAATGATTATGAGAAATGGTTTGGAATCTGGAAATGCACAAGACTCTGTTTCTGATAAGATTATGTTTATGATATTTTAGGTCATTCTAATATGTTCTGGTATGGAACAAAGTGCTGTACGGAACGAAGTGCTACACTTTGGTGGAAGCCACCTCTGGAATCCGTACGAGCCACCTCTTGAGTCCATACATTGGTTATTTTTGTTACCACGCTTTATGCGTCCTGTTACTACGCTTTATGCGTTCTGTTATTACACTTATGCGTTCTGTTATTTCTGCCATTTTTGCTATTTCTGTTGGTTCTATTATTACTGTTATTTCTGGACCCATGGTCGTTCTGCATCTGTAGGCCTATGGCTGTTCTGTATAAATTGGGCTTAAAGCCGTTATGTTAAGGAAATTGGACTATAGCTATTTTGGAAATAATCACGGCACGTAATTAATCATATGTATCTACAGTTACATGTTTGGTTATTCAGATAAAATATTACATTATTTATGTACTATTATTCACTGAGTTCGCTCATTCTGTATTTTGTCTGTCTGTTTCTGTAGGTAGCCAATCGGGAGTTCAGTCCCAACCTTTAAAGCTTGTGTTCCTCTTGTCAACCTTGAGGCGTCCAGGCACCACCTGAAGCCGTTCGTTTTGTAAAGTTTTGCCGAGTTTCAATTTATACATTAGATGTCTATTTTTGGGTTGATTGTAAATAATTCCTTCTTCATTATTATTTTTGTTATGTGCCTATTTGTGGGGTTGAGTCGAGGCACATGGATGTAAACTGTCTGTATAATATTTACTTAGTGTGATGTTGAGATCCTGGCATGTTAGAAGTAGCTCAATGGATGTTATTCGATGTATTTTATATTATTGCATGCTTCTGTTCAGGCCCCATAAGATATGTATAACAGGTTTAGTGTCTGGTTTCGAATGGGTCATGCCCAAACTTTTAGGGGCGAGTATGGGGCGTGACAGCAGATCACGTTCAAAACTATGTAATAAATTGCTTGTTTTATTGAATAAAAAACGTTCTATGATAAATATTTTGTTGCAGTTCGTATTTGGTATGTATGCATTTCATTTCATTGTATATGTTTGAATAAATGTATAAACGTTGATCGGCAGGGTCGACCCATACGTGATAGTCGTTTATTCCTGAATGAGGTTATTGTAACTTGAGGAAGCTGAAAGCCAGTGGGTAGAGTGGCTGCGGCAAATTCAACTCGGCTTGGGGCATAGATTTTTGGCCAGTGCACGTGCTTCAAAAAGTCGTTTGGATAACTACGCCGTGGCGAATGTCAACCGACGTTTTTCTCATGGAGTTTAGTGTTAGTGAAATCACCTCGGGATTGGGGCCTCGAGATCGCTGCCCGTATTGAAAATAAAAGGAGTGGGCGCTTCGCACAGATAGACAATCACTTATATGATGTTAGTTAGACTGGAGTTCAGCCGAACTTGGTGTTGCCATGGAGCGCGGCAGAGGACCCATCTGTATGGGAAGTAGGGCGTCCAAAAGTTGGCATGAATCTTCAAGTCGTCGAAGCAGATCACCTCGAAAGGAAAGGCAACGATTGTTGGGTTTATCCTTCCTTGTCCTGGATCTTTCCCTTGACATTGTCAATGGTATTAGGGGAGGACTTGGGCACAGTTGGCTCAAGGCATTGCAAACCGCGGAGGACTTTCGGGTGACGGGAGTTGATTCGGCGCTGCCGCTTTACCAATGCGTCTTCTCGCCTTTTTAGCTTTTGAGATTGGAAATGGGTATTGTAATGCTCAAATGCAAGTTGCGTTTATGTAACAATTGTCTGATTAAAGAAAAATTGTAATGCTCAAATGCGGGTTACGTTTATGTAACAACTGTTTGATCGAATAAAAAGCTTTATTTCAAACATTTGCGTCTTATTTTGAATTTTTTATATGCTTAGTTAAGCACCTTATTTGCGTCGTGCTCTGAATTTTTTATATGCTCAGTTAAGCACCTTATTTGCGTCTTGCTTTGAATTTTTTATATGCTCAGTTAAGCACCTTGTTTTTGATGTTGGCGAGTTTTGTTTTGTTCGTGCCAAAGGGTACTCTGAATCCGGAGGCTAAATCGGCACTAAGGTGTCATGCACCAAAGGGGGCTACGAATCCGGAGGCTTAATCGGCCCTAAGGTGTCATGCACCGAAGGGGGCTCCGAATCCGAAGGCTTAATCAGCCCTAAGGTGTCATGCACCGAAGGGGGGCTCCGAATCCGGAGACAACGTGACCAATCGTAATATCCACGAAACGCGCTCCGAATCCGGAGGCTTAATCTGCCCTAAGGTGTCATGCACCGAAGGGGGCTCTGAATCCGGAGACTTAATCGGCCCTAAGGTGACATGCACCGAAGGGGGCTCCGAATCCGGAGACTTAATCGGCCCTAAGGTGACATGCACCAAAGGGGACTCCGAATCTGGAGACTTAATGTGGCCAATCGTGATATCCACAAAGGGCGCTTTGAATCGGGAGGCTGAATCGGCCCGAAGGTTTCATGAGCCGAAGTGGGCTCTGAATCCAGAGACAACGTAGCCAATCGTGATATCCACGAAGGGCGTTCCAAATACGGAGGCTTAATCGGCCCTAAGGTGTCATGCACCGAAGGGGGCTCCGAATCCGGAGACTTAATCGGCCCTAAGGTGACATGCACCAAAGGGGGCTCCAAATCCGGAGACTTAATGTGGCCAATCGTGATATCCACGAAGGGCGCTCTGAATCCGGAGGCTTAATCGGCCCTAAGGTGTCATGCACCAAAGGGGGCTCCAAATCCGGAGACAACGTGGCCAATCGTGATATCAACGAAGGGCGCTCCGAATCCGGAGGCTTAATCAGCCCTAAGGTGTCATGCACCAAAGGGGGCTCCGAATCCGGAGGGTTAATCGGCCCTAAGGTGTCATGCATCGAAGGGGGCTCCGAATCCGGAGACTTAATCGGCTCTAAGGTGACATGCACCAAAGGGGGCTCCGAATCCGAAGACTTAATGTGGCCAATCGTGATATCCACGAAGGGCGCTCCGAATCTGGAGACTTAATCGGCCCTATGGTGTCATGCACCGAAGGGGGCTCCGAATCCGGAGACTTAATCGGCCCTAAGGTGTCATGCACCGAAGGGGGCTCCGAATCCAGAGTCTTAATTGGCCCTAAGGTGTTATGCACCGAAGGGGGCTCCGAATCCGGAGACTTAATCGGCCTTAAGGTGACATGCACCAAAGGGGGCTTCAAATCCAGAGACTTAATGTGGCCAATTGTGATATCCACGAAGGGCGCTCCAAATCCGAAGGCTTAATCGGCCCTAAGGTGTCATGCATCGAAGGGTGCTCCGAATCCGGAGACAACATGGCCAATCGTGATATCCACGAAGGGCGCTACGAATCCGGAGGCTTAATCCACGCTAAGGTGTCATGCACCAAAGAGGGCTCCGAATCCGAAGGCTTAATTGGCCCTAAGGTGTCATGCACCAAAGGGGGCTCCGAATCCGGAGACTTAATCGGCCTAAGGTGACATGCACCAAAGGGGGCTCCGAATCTGAAGACTTAATGTGACCAATCGTGATATCCACGAAGCGCGCTCCGAATCCGGAGACTTAATCGGCCCTAAGGTGTCATGCACCGAAGGGGGCTCCGAATCCGGAGGCTTAATCGGCCCTAAGGTGTCATGCACCAAAAGGGGCTCCGAATCTAGAGACTTAATCGGCCCTAAGGTGACATGCACCAAAGGGGGCTCCGAATTCGGAGACTTAATGTGGCCAATCGTGATATGCATGAAGGGCGCTTCGAATCCGGAGACTTAATCAGTCCTAAGGTGTCATGGACCGAAGGGGGCTCCGAATCCAGAGGCTTAATTAGCCTTAAGGTGACATGCACCAAAGGGGGCTCCGAATCCGGAGACTTAATCGGCCCTAAGGTGTCATGCACCAAGGGGGCTCCGAATTCGGAGGCTTAATCGGCCCTAAGGTGTCATGCACCGAAGGGGGGCTCCGAATTCAGAGACAACGTGGCCAATCGTGATATCCACGAAGGGTGCTCCGAATCCGGAGGCTTAATCGGCCCTAAGGTGTCATGCACCGAAGGGGGCTCCGAATCCGGAGACTTAATCGGCCCTAAGGTGACATGCACCAAAGGGGGCTCCAAATCGTCATCATGACGAGCGTTACAATGGGGTTTGTGAAATGAATTGAGCGACGAAGAAAAATGGTTTGCATTGCAGAAGTGATATATATACAAGTATCAAAGCCCACAGGTCGGGTCAGTGATAGGGTTTTCATAAAATCTCTGCTTATGCCGATTGGGGGAAGCCGCAGATCGCTTCAATGCCATGGGCTGTCGGGAAGTGCACAAGCTAATGATAAGTGCTTGGAACGGCTTTCATAATATGTATCCAGGTTCACCCCATGATGACATTATACGGCGAACGGGAGCTTTACGACCAGGAATTCTACTTCGACCGTTCTGGAGCCTTCTCGAATAGGTAGTATGATCTTCCCTAACGGGTATTCAGGATTCATATTAAAGCTGAACAATGGGTGAGGCGCCGGAGACAGATCTGACTCGTTGATGCCGAGTTTGATGAAAGTTTGGTAATACATAACCTCTGAAGTACTCCCCAGGTCTATGAGAATGCGTTCAATGGTGAACCGATTTATGCGTAATTTAATGACCAATGGGTCGATGTGGGAAGCTGTTGTGCCGCTAAGATCGGAGTTATTGAAAGTAATTGTCGGAGCTTCTTTGGGCCATTCAGTCGGAATATGTTGCTTTGGGGATTGGATGCGATTGAATTGTGTGCACGGTTGGGAAGGCAGGAAGGCTGTAGATCATATGGATCACATCAAGTGGAGGTGAGTCTTGCCTCAAGGCTAGTGCCTTGGTTGTCTTTCCCTTTCTCATATACTGTTGCAGTCAGCCGTCTTGCACTAGTTCTTTCAAGTGATCTTTTAATGCGTAACAACTCTTCGTTTCGTGGCCGTGATCTTTGTGATATTCGCACTGCCTATCCCTTCTCGTGTGCGGGCGGCCCCACCATTTTTTACGGCCATTTGAAGAATGGAAGGTGTTGGACTTTGGTCATTATTGCAACAATTGGTTCTGACAACTCTGTGTACTTCTTGTCGGCACGCCTCAACACCTGCTGTCGCTTGCAGTTGTTCATTGTCTGGTGGGAGCATTGATCGCTTGATCGGTGAGTATCTCGCCTTTTGTCTCGTTTAGCGCGTTGCCGAGGCTCTAGGCTAGGAGGTGGCACGAAACTTATTGGTTGAGCAATTTCAGGGGGGGCCGTTTTGTTGGACATTTGGCCGGCTTTTATTCTCAAGGCATCATCTTCCACTTTGCAATACTCTTCAACGTTCTTCATCAACGCCCAGACTGTTTTGGGGGGGTCTTCTGGTCAGGGAACTACGAAGAGAACTGTCAGGATGTAGTCCCATTTTGAAGGCGTGATGGCCATGGAGTCGTTGCAAAGCGTCGTCGACGAGGTTAAAGCACTCCCAATAGCAAGCCGAATACGCTCTGAGCGTTTCTCCTGACTAAATCTGCATAGCCCAGAGAGAGTCGTCCTGTTTCGGCTGTACCTCGTTGGTGATGAACCTGGCCCTGAAGGATTTCTGTAATTGAATGGAACTTTTAATTGAGGCCGGCTCCAGCTTGTAATACCACCTGACAGCTAATGGCCCCAGGCTGCTGGGGAAATATTCGGCACATGAGGGCTTCGTTGTCTGTATGCAATGTCATGGCCTGCTTGTAGTGACGGATATGATCAGTGGGGTTTGATTTTCCATTGTAAAGAGTGAATGACGGAGCTTTGAACTTCTTAGGCAGGGCCGCCCTCGCAATCCGTCGGACAAAAGGATCGTGCTGGTCCTCTTTGTCTGAACTGCTACATCCTAACGCTTGTTCCTTATATGTAGACTCTTTTCAGAGGAGCTGGAAGTTTTGGATCGTCCCTTCTTGCTGATCTCCATGGGCAATGAGTTGGAGTCGCTATCGGTATCCTTTGGTCGGGCTCGAGGTCGTGTCCACCGGCCCTCGGAGGTCGTTCGGGATCTTGACGCATGGCTTCCTCTCGATTTTGCAACTTCGAGGACCAAATCTTGACGGAGACGTTCATGTTTCAGCAATCATGTTCTCTAGCCTTTGTTCATTCTGCTTTGCTTGTTCCATGATCGCTTGCATTGTCCTCTTTACGTTGAGGTCGTTAGTGAGTCGAAGTTCAAGGCGCGTCTTGCAGCGATGGTTTCTTTTTCGATCATATTTGCCGGAGTAAGGTCATCTCCCTGTGCGGTCTCGTCATGGCTACCAGAGGATCTTCAGTCATGCCATACCATGGACGTATTTGAGTATCCCACAGACGGCGCCAATTGTGGAGAAGTGGTTTGGAAATACTCTTCAGATCCTGGGAGACGCTAGTGATCCTCAGCTAGTTACCTGAAAAGATACAAACACTCCGGTCGGGGGTGTCGGAATTAGCACTCCGACGGACAATTTAGTTCAGACACTCAAGATAGCTTGTTTACTAAGTTAAGTGAAGTGATTCTTACATACCTTTCGATACCGTTGTTCCTGTATTTATACATGTTCAGATCAATCCTCGGGGCCAGGGCCTACTTTTTAATCATTATCCTTCTTTTATTCGGCCCTAAGGACTTACACTTATTCGCACATATAGTATATTCGGCTCTCCACTCTCGTAGGATACAGCCGATTAATATCAGTCTTCCATGGTACGTACCTTTGATTTTTCCATATATTCGGCGCCCCCACAAAAGGGCTATTTTAGATTTTTACCAGACTCGGCCTTCCTATGGTTCGTAGAGAATTTAATCTAATTTCGAGAACATATTTCAGAAATGGGATAGCTTTTATAGATTTTTAGTTATTTAAGGAACACTCCAGCGCTATCCAAATTTGTCGACCGTTACGAAAATTTGATTTTATTACAAGCCGCTCACTATTTTCATGAAACCAATTTTAGTTGAAAGCTAACTCCTTAAGGAATATTTTGACATAAAATGGAGGTCCAGAATAATCTTCTAACATTTTTTAGAAATTTTGAAAGTTGGCTATGAAAATAGATTTTAAGGCACAATGCCCAAAACAAGAAGACTTGTGAGAAAGGGGATCCACTAAGGGAAATTTTTTCATTTCTTTTGTGATGAAAACATGATAAATAATATATTAAATTCAAAAAAATATCTTGAAGGTGTGCCTTTGGAAAGTTTGAGAGATTGGCATGAAAAAGATAGTTTTGTACTGAATATGAGGAACTACAAGAGGGGTAGAATCATGGCTCAACTCTTACCATTTTAACACAAGGAAATAATTAATATACATCGAAAACAATGGGTAGAACCCTTAAGAACATGTATTTGAAAAAGAAAAATAAAGAGAGAGTTGTGTTGTGGCTTACTTGCTAGGCTTGAACAAGATTGCTCTCTCTTCCTTCCTCTCCCTCCCAAGACTTTTCTCTTGCTCTCTTTCTCTCCTCTAGGCTGAATGTAGGGGTGTGTGTGTTGTTTGTGTATGCTATGCTAAGTGGGTTGTTGTATATATAGGCAAATTTGGTGTGAAAAGACACAAAGGCCCATTAGTTGGAATTGGATTGAAAGTTTGGATTTACTTGGAATCTAATGAATAGGGAGTGATTAGGGAACGTAATCATGTGATTAGACAATATTTAGTTGGCCTCTAGTTGGAATGGAACTAGTGTTGGGAACACAACCCTAGATTAAGGGTACTAGGTACTAGAGCTTCTAGAATGTCATAATTACAAGTCTTGAAAATAGGTCCCTCACATTCTCCTAGGTTGGCCGGCCATGGGGAAGGGAAAAGGAGAATATTTTATTCATATATGTGTACTATGGACATATTCCCATGTATATATAAAGAATTGGTACCAAGGTCATCATTGCTCCAAGATTTCAAAGGATTTGTTTGTACTAAAGTAAAATGATTATGGCCTAGGAGGTATGATGGCTAGCCATGTGCTCAAGATTTGGAGAGATTTCCTATTTATTAAATTCCATAGATATTGTGTACCAAAAGATTTGATGAATAAGAGGTACAAATATATATATATATATAGATCTCAAAGTGATTTGATGGTACCTATAGTATAAAAAGTACATGTATTACTTTTGGGGTAATTCTTGAAATTAATAAAAGAAGTGAGGGCTTGGAATTAAACTCATGTATTGGAACCTTATTTATGTAGAATTAAATTAAATTAGACTAAGGGAACCTAATTCGGCTAGGATATTCCTGTTTCGATAAAATTAAAAAAAAAAAGCTAACCGACAAGATTCGAAATAATTTAAGACACTAAGGGGCTTTCAAGGAAATAATTGAAAGATAAGGGTTTTTAAAGAGAATACATTTTTCTGTTTTCAGGGGCTTCACAACCTATCCCCCTTAAAACAATTTCGTCCCCGAAATTTCAATCATTCTTCATGGCTCAAATTGTTGTGGGCAATTAGCCGGATCATCTTCTTCTCTCAAGTTCTTCTTCCTTTGTCCAAGCCACCATTGGTCTTATTCTAATAATAACGTTTTGAATCGAATTCCTCCCGGATTAATGACTAAGGAGATAAGCTAATCTTCCGCGCTTCTTGAATTGTTCACTATATGGGTAATGATGTTGCTGCTCCAGTGTGAGGGCTTGTATTGCCAAATTCCTGATTTGGTGATCTATGCTCTTGCTAAGAATTGATCCCTTGGTCATTTGCTGATGCCATTGCGTTGTCAAATTGTTGTGTTGAATCATGGAAACTAATCCATCCCCCTTAAATAATAAAAGCGTTCCATTGGATGGGTAAGTCATCTCTTTTTTTTGGTAATCATCAATAATAGCTAAGGTACGTGCAGACCGCCGGAGAACTCCCCGGCTCTGCGCCTGTGAGGGCGCGAATTCATTTTGTTCTCTAGCTACTGTAGTTCGGACTCAACGTCACGGTTCTTAATCTGATCTCATAAAGTGCAATGTAAGATTGATAAATCACCAAAGAGTTCAAATCCGGCAAATCGTTTTGGAAAACTGATTTTTATAAAGGAAGTGTCAAACATGGACTGCTTTGCTAGATACAGAGTCGCCACCTAAATATTTATTTTTGGGAAATTTAGGAAACCCTAACTCGTGCCTAAGGCCATGTCTCCGTCATCACCAAAGTTGCCTCGGCTCCGGAACTTCGGTACGAGAGGGGAAGGTCATGCAATGAGCACCCCCGCTCGCCTGATCAAAGATCGGCCTGTACTAAGCATGATATTTTGTTTTAAAAACACATGTGTTCTTATTCCGGTTATTAACCCAGAATTACTATGTGATGCGCACAACATACAAGTATAGACTAGATCGCCTAAGTTGGAACAAAACATTGCATGTTCGTTTGTTTGAAAATGGTTTGCTACTCGCAAGTAGGCTAAAAATGCGGATTTCAATGAATTGTTCCAATTCAAGCAATCCAACCTTCACCCAGAGGCATTCAGGCAGTTAATCATATAAGCAGTTAGCCTCATGGCAAGCATGCTTTCATGGCAATCAGTAACACACATGCAGTATGCTAAAGCGTAAACACTCACAGTGTACTCCGAGCCAAAACAAAGAACTAGTTAGAAATCATGTATGACCCTAGTTCATGTTAAGATGGCTAATGCAACACATGCGAAAATGCAACTCAGATAGGCTCGGCTATTCTAAGATGTCATGTGAAATGCAACTTGATAACATGCTGTTTGAACACGTATTCAAGTAAGTATTGAAATACTATGCAGTTAGTATGATGCGTCGAGCCCGATGCATGCAATACAGATGAATGGATGCACACATGCAAGCATAAGGTATGCTAATCCAAATATGCCCTAAAACTAACCATCGAAAGCGGTTAAGTAAAAGGGAGAAAGAAATGGGGGTTGGAAGACATGCATCACACACACGTACGCTTATTACAACAATTGGCCCTCTCGACGAAGGGTCCGAATAAGAAGCTAACTAGCTAATCTAAGCTAATTAAACTAATTATTACATCACAACGAAGCTAATTAACTAATCCTAGTTAACTAACTATTACAAAGCAGTTAAGCAGCTAAACGCATTAACTACTTAGGTACAGAATCCAAAGCATAAACTAGCTAAGCAAATTAGCTAAGTAGTAAAACAATGTCCTCAGAGGAAGAAGAGTGTATGCATGCCTGGTCACCTTGTTTGGGAAATCTGTCGCGATGCCCCAATTTGCCTCTGTTTGCAACTGTCTTCAGAACCTTGCACCAAGCTCTAGAAAGCTTCCAACTCACCTTGGGACCTGTGGGAGGGTGGCTGACTAGTTGTTGATGAGGGAGACCACCTGCCGACCACTTTTCTTTGTTGCAGACCAGAAAAAGTGGTCAGCCAGCTAGTTTTCTAGCTGGCCGACCAGTTGTTGCTGCACTTCTCCAGTTTGCTGCAATAGAGAGCAAGAAAGGGGCATGGCAATGTATTTGCAAGATATGTGTGCACAACCACCCTCCCTATCATTTCATAAGCTCAAGGGAGTGTGGTTCTCGACCCTCGGGCCACCAATCATGCATCCCGATGCATGATGGCCGAGAGACGAAGTTGCACAATTCAATATGAAATGAATGCACACATAATCACATAAAGCCTAGAACTCTATCATGATAGATCAAGAGCGTCGGCGACCGAGAATTGAGGCACGTTTCATCACTTCAAGTATAAAACGTCCCTCATTTCTCGTGTTTGGACTAATACCTATTCCAAACAAAATGCAACAAAAGCATGGCATACACAATGCGACTCAAGCATGCAAACATGCAATGCAACTAAAACAAGCATGCAAAACAACATGCGAGGGACAAGCATGCAAGCATGCAAACATGCAATGCAATATAACATAGCATACTCAATGCTAAATGGCATACATACTCAATGCAAAGCAACAAAAAGCATACACAATGCAAACAACAACATGGCATACTCAATGCAATGTAACATGGCATACTCAATGCTTAATGGACTTAAACCGAATGTGGGTAGACCTCAGCCATGCCCAAAATAGTGGCCATAACACCAAAACAAAGGCATGAAATGCAAAACAAAGCATGTACATGCATTGGCCCATCAACTAGGCCCAAGAGCACAACTCTCAAGATTGCTCAAGAAGTGATAAACATGGAAGTGTGACAACACTAAAGGCTCTAAAATAAGGTATGAAATGATGCCAAATCATTCAAACAACACAAGCAAGGCATGCTATGGTCCTTAAAGCACAAAGCTAATAAAGAGGACTACAAAGGGGGCATGCAATACATGGCACAAATGCATGAACCAACCATGGACAGAGCTCAAGTAGGTCAAAACAAAGACCAAAACATGCTGAGATGAGGGCTCAAGGACCTAGGCAAGATGGCATACATGCTAGGCCACAAACAAGGCAACAATGCATAACACTCAAAGGCACTTAAAGAGTGAATGAAGTGGGAACATGGCAGTCCTATATGCTCTGAAATGTCATGGTAAATGATGCCAAATCATGTACACAACACAAATGAAGCATGCTGTGGTACCCAAAGCTTGAAGCTAGCATAGGCATTTGTACTACAACTATGCAAAACATGAAGCATATGGTCAAGGCAACCTAAAACAATCCTAGAACATGTCAAAATGATACTAAAACATGTATGGAAGGAAGCCAAAACAAGCTAGCATGAAGGGCATAAGGCATGATGCATACAAGGCAAATAAGATGGATTACACTACGCCTATCAAGACCAAGCATGAGATGACTTAACCAACAAAAATCTGAGTTATATTATGGCAAGATAACCCCAAATACACACTGAAATGATAGCTCGCAAGCTTAGGCATGAAGGCATACACAATAGTTCATGTTAAGGCATAAAGGGCAAACCCTCCAATGCATTGAATAAGTGAAAGATGCAAGTGTATGACCATGAAACGTGCACTGAAATCTCATGTGAAATGATGCCAAATCATGAAAATAGTCTAAGCAATGCATGCTAGTGGACTTGATACACAAAGCTAACAAGCTAGAATGCACCATAGCTATACAAAGCATGGCATGCATGACCGAAACAACACAAATCAGAGCTTAAGCATGCTAAAACATGGACAAAAGCTTCTTAGAGTTAAGCCAAAAACATGCTAGAATGATAGTCTAAAGTATGGTACACACTAGTCTAATTCATGGAATTACACTACAAGTGTATGGAGCATCCAAGGGGCCATCAAACCCACCCAAAACAGAGTCATGGCATGCTAGAAAAACACCAAAAACCTACTGAAATGGAGTCAACATAAGCTAGAAAGACATGCCACTTCATGAAGCATACAAGACTAGTTTAGGAAATTTACACTACAAGTGTATTAAGCATGCATGAGGTGATCAAAACAACCAAAAATAGTGGCATGCCATCTCGAAATAACCCCAAATATATGCTAAGAACAAGCCAACACAAGCTTAATAAACATGCTCAAACATGAGGCATATGAAGCAAGTATTCAAAATACAAGGAGAGGGAGTGACCCTCTCCTATTTGGGACCCCAAAACCACCTTTCCACCACTGAAAATCCTCTGGATTTCAGTGGTAGAAAGGTCATGCAAAGGCTAGAACAAGAGCCAAAAGGGATGGCTCAAAACAAGGCCTAACAAGGCCTAAGAGATGGTAGACCACCCCTAACAAAAAAATGACCTTAAACAAACATTTTAAGCATGCAAAAATAGAACTTTTTGTAGTTAAGAGTTAAGCTTAAATCATCATGCAAATAGGTCCAAAAGCTTAAGCAAAATCAAGGGATTTAAGGATTAGAAGCTCACCCTTGATGAACACCTTCAAAAACACAACTCCAGCAGGTTTTCCAAGCTCAAACCAATCCAACAACACCAAAACCAGCTCCTAAGCACCTCAGCAACAAAATGATGGTGTTTGAGTGTGTGTTTGTGTGTTAAAGTGTGGTAAAACTACACTTTTAAGGCACAAAATGAAGAACAAGAGCAAGATAGATACAAGTATGTATGTATAACTCTCAAGCCTCAAGAACTGAACCTAGAGGAGGAGGGGGGAGGTTCTTCTTTATAGAGAACAAGTAACAAGCTTGTTGGACAAGCTTTAGGCGTCAAAGTCATCCCTCCATACACGTGTGTGGAGGATGGTTTTTGTGCCCTGCAGCTGGCACAATTGGAGGAAAATATCTACAAAAAGGTGACAAAAAGCAGCCAACCACTTGAAGTGGTTGGCCAGTTACTTGAAGTGGTCGGCCGACCACCACAAGTGGTCTCCCAAGACAACAAGTGGACGACCATGGTGGGAGAAGGTCTAGAGCATGAAAACAATGTAGTCGTGTGGTGGCCGACCAGAAAAGATGGCCCAAAGACCAAGAAAACCAGTTGGCCGACCAGAAAACTGGCTGGCGGGGAGGAAAGTGGTCTCCAAGGGAAAGAACTGGTCTCCCACCCTTGTACCACCTTCCAAACAAGGAAAACAAGGTTTGTGCCAAAAACAAACCAAAAAGGATGCAAGACGAAAGTTCAGGAGGCAAAGCGCGCAGCCGGAAGCCTCGAAAACTAGTCTACCGGCATCAAAAGTGGTCTACGACCACAAAAGTGGTCTCTCGGACCACAGTGTCCCTCTAGGCAAAGGCAACAAGGTGTGGTTCAAAAACCACGCCAAACGGAGAACATTAAGCGGTCCCGAGTCAAGGCGCGCGGCCAAAGGCTCTGAAAACCGGAAACTGGTCTCCAAACGAGAAAAGTGATCTATGACCACGAAAAATGGTCTACGACCACAAAGAGGTGGTCCACAAGACCCCTCCCTCCCTCCAGGGAAGAGAAGCAAGGTTCGGTCCACAAACCGAGCCAAAGCATAAAGAGTTCAGAGGCCCGGAGGCAAGGCTCTCAGCCAAATCTCCGAAACCTCGAAATGAGCACGACATGCACAATCACCGAGCGCTCAATTGATGACGTCTAAGTCTTAAGGTTGGTCAAAAATGGGGTGCCTACATACGTGTAACAATTCTATTTTTAAGATGAGGTCAAAGTAGGGCATCTCGAAAATTGCACAAATAATTCCTATGTCCTAACACAAATTGGAATGCGACGAATAAAATGTGTACCCAAAAATTCTAAGACTGGATTCAATAAGGGAAATTTACACCATCTACATTCAGATTAAAAAAAGTCATTCCAAAGGAGTTCTAACTACTTAGTTACATCTTCCCTAAGTTAGTCATTAATTATATCCATCCGTTCTTGTCTATGCCTTACATAAGGTGCTAATGTGGTCTGGTTTCTAGTGTTCTTTAGCCCTTTCCCTTTAAATAGTCATCCTTGACTTCTTTCTGTATAATTGATGTCCCTTACTATCTTGGGGTATGTTGTTGTATTCTTCTGGTTGCTCTTTTTTGGTCCCGCATGAAGTTGGGTTTCCTTTCCATAAGCTCCAAATCCTCTTGGATTCTACCTCATCTCATTCTGAAGTCAATGTTGTGCCAATTATTTCCACAAAGATGTTAAGACTCCTCCAAAATTTGATTCATGACAGGGTTCGAGATTTCAGCCACGGTTACTTGTCCATTCTTAAGGTTTCAATTTCCTGGTACTGCATTCCTATTGTTGCTTGTGAGCTCGTGTTATTGCTTGTCTTGAAGTATGGTCCACCACTTGTCGTTCTTTGAATGGGGTGAGGCGTAAGTGAAATTCTAACTACAGAGGCAATTCCTTATGGGTAATCAACTAATCTTAACTTAGAGTTTAATTATCATAGGGTGTTCACATGTCACGACTTCATATATACATAATAATTACAAGATTCTTAAAATTGGATCGAAGTGGAGACGAAGAATACGAAGCAATTATGGTGATAATATCAGGATTAACTGAAATATAGATGAATGGTATGATGTTACGGTTTCGAACTTTAATGTGATCAAGGTTATAGAGGTAGTGACTAAACTAGATATTTAACTTGAAACTGCGTTGGCCATCCGCGTTTCTAACTAAATATCCAAGATTTGTCACTGAGTAAAGAAAATGATATTATTTACAAGAAGCCTTGGGCTAAATAAAATAATCAAGGGTCAAAGGAGGCCAATTTTACAAATAGTAGTAGAAAAAAAATAGGAGTAGATGGACAGGACTTTATCTTGGAAAAGGATTACATCGAATAAAGGTTACGAGTACAAGATGAGGGTACGACGATCGATAGAAGACGCGTAGAACTAATATTACCCCTACTGCGCGATGTGAGGCCGTACTCAAAGTTAAAACCATTTCATGATCTTGAAATACGTCCTCATGAGTTGATGTTGGTGTGCCCGAAATTCGAAGAAATTCCCTAAGATAGGTCAAGAACAATTCTATTTTTGATGTCTTTTAATTGATAGGATAGCTAGTGATTTAACATAGTCAGGGCAAGGTAGTCACTAACCGCAGGTCGAAACGCGTGGGTAAGGGTTGAACCTAGGCTCTGATACCAAGTTGTGACGTCCCAAAAATCGAGAACATCAGATAATATATTAACCATTGAATATAGGGTTTATCTAAGGTTAAAAGAGTAAGAAATGTCACTAATGAGTCCTTTGGCTAATAACCAAGCAAGATCCCAGGAAGGTCGGAGGAGTCAAAATAGCCTCCCTTCTAAGTCCAACCACCTTAGATAGCAAAGCTACCTTTTTGACAGATCTTGACAGGGTATTAACACAAGGCCTACATGAGTTAACGGAGTATAAGGATAGGCTACAAATGTTATATATATGCAAATTATAAAAATCATGTCTTAAATACAACATGGGATCTAACACTTACAATCTCAAAACACATTTAACGTAACTAGTTCCTAACTCTCATAGGATAGCCATACGTCCTCAAATGCTTCAGCTTTGCCTTCGACCGGTCTAATAGTCTTTAATACCTGGCATGAAACGCCATGAGCTTTGAATGCCCAGTAAACGCACACACACCCCATCCTTTTTTCCGAATCAATACACCATCACATTTATAGCAAGCAAGTAGTGAAGCATGATATTGAAGTCAATAACAGGAATTTCAATAATAGAGGAAAGGAACATGTCATTAAAACAGATAATAAAGGTTATAATGTTAGTGGTTAGTATTCTAGAAATCCCCCAAAGAGATTTCATCCTCCCAACCACAAGAATTGGACACCGGACTATTCAGAACTCCCCCTTTTGTTGCTTTGTTGTAGAACTAACCTCGGATGCCTACCAACGATTATATACCGCATAGCGCCAACCGTAGGGCCTCAATAGGGACAGCGAAAAGAAAAAATGTTTTATCTCCTGAATCCAACCTTATCCTTCCAAAAAAGTTTTATCTTCCTGAATGTCCCATCCGGACCCAACCTTATCTCACCAATCAAACCATCGCAAAGAGTCCGAATACGTTCGTTCCATTCTAGGGTTTACGCGACAACTGCTTGCGCATGACTTAACCTTCAATTAGGGAGCACGCCCCATCAATCCATACATAACACATTATCATCTCTTCAATATTCAAGTGATCGAAAACCCAATACCATCCCAATTAAGTTTTCCGTTTGGATTAATGTTTTAAGTGAAGTTAGAACAAACTCAACAAGATAGTAATATCCACATAAGCATGAGCATAATTAAAATGAAGAAAATAAGGAACATAACCATAACACATGAAATACCACACCAAGACATGATCATAAACTAATAAGCATTTTTATGAACACAAGAGCATAAAACACCCATGCACAACAAAATTTCCAGATTCAATACCCTTTAAAGATTAAAATAGAAACGGCTATTTTATATTTTTACTGGACTCGGCCTTCCTGTGGTTCGTAGAGAATTTAATCTAGTTTCCAGAACATATTTCGGAAATGGGATAGCTTTTCTAGATTTTTAGTTATTTAAGGAACACTCTAGCGCTGTCCAGATTCGTCAACCGTTATGAAAAATTGATTTTATTACAAGCTGCTCATTATTTTTCAATGAAACCAATTTTAGTTGAAAGCTAACTCCTTAAGGAATATTTTGACATAAAATGGAGGTCCTGAATAATTTTATACATTTTTATAAAAATTTGAAAGTTGGCTGTGAAAAACAGATTTTTAAGGCACAATGCCCAAAACAAGAAGATTTGTGAAAAAGGGATCCACTAAGGGAAATTTTTCATTTCCTTTGTGATGAAAACATGCTAAATAATATATATTAAACTCAGAAAATTATCTTGAAGGTGTGCCTTTGGAAAGTTTGAAAGATTGGTATGAAAAAGATAGTTTTCTACCGAAATGAGGGGAACTACAAGAGGGGTAGAATCATGGAACAACTCTTATAATTTTTAACACAAGGAAATAATTAATAATACATCTGAAAACAATGGGTAGAACCCTTAAGAACATGTATTTGAGAAAGGAAAATAAAAGAGAGAGTTGTGTTGTGGCTTACTTGCTAGGCTTGAACAAGATTGCTCTCATCTTCCTTCCTCTCCCTCTCAAGACTTTTCTCTTGCTCTCCTTTCTCTCCTCTAGGCCGAATGTAGGTGTGTGTGTGTTGCTTGTGTATGCTATGCTAAGTGGGTGGTTGTATATATAGGCAAATTTGGTGTGAAAAGACACAAAGGCCCATTAGTTGGAATTGGATTGAAAAGTTTGGATTTACTTGGAGTCTAATGGAATAGGGAGTGATTAGGGAACTTAATCATGTGATTAGACAATATTTAGTTGGCCTCTAGTTGGAATGGAACTAGTGTTGGGAACACAACCCTAGATTTAAGGGTACTAGGTACTAGAGCTTCTAGAATGTTATAATTACAAGTCTTGAAAATAGGTCCCTCACATTCTCCTAGGTTGGCCGGCCATGGGGAAGGGAAAAGAAGAATATTTTATTCAATATATGTGTACTATGGACATATTCTCAATGTATATATAAAGAATTGGTACCAAGGTCATTATTGCTCCAAGATTTCAAGGGATTTGTTTGTACTAAAGTAAAATGATTATGGCCTAGGAGGTATGATGGCTAGCCATGTGCTCAAGATTTGGAGAGATTTTCCTATTTATTATGTGTACAAATTCTATAGATATTGTGTACAAAAAAATTGATGAATAAGAGGTACAAATATATATATATATATATAGATCTCAAATTGATTTGATGGTACCTATAGTATAAAAAGTACATGTACTATTTTTGGAGTAATTCTTGAAATTAATAAAAGAAGTGAGGGCTTGGAATTAAACTCATGTATTGAAACCTTATTTATGTATAATTAAATTAAATTAGACTAAGGAACCTAATTCGACTAGGATATTCTAGTTTTGATAAAAATTATAAAAAAAAGCTAACTGACAATATTTGAAATAATTTAAGAAGCTGGGGGGCTTTCAAGGAAATAAGTCAAACATAAGGGTTTTAAAAGAGAATGCATTTTTTTTTCAAAGGCTTCACAGAATTAGTTTATCGATTTCACCAAAATTTTTGTAAACCTCAATTTGAGTTGCATTTTTACTAATTTGTAAACATAATATTTCCCCTTATTATCAATCAATAATAAAACTCCTCACAATAAATAAAACTACCATTAACTAATTTGCACCGGGTTTATATAATAATTAGGGCGAATTATGCTACCAGTCCTTATAGTTTGGAACTCGTGTCACTTTGGTCTTTGACTTTTCAATTGTGACACATTTAATCCTGACTTTTGAATCTTGTTTTAAATAAGGACAATTGAAGATATCATCCATCAATTTCATGGGCAAAATTGTCAATTTGATAAAATATAAACTAATTTGACATAAATAAATGTCAAAAAAATATTTTTGAATTTTTAAAAATAATTTCTACCCACCAAAGATAAAATTATATAAAATTGATAAATCTTTTAGACATTATTTATTTATTTATTTTACCAAATTAATTTTTATTATGTGTTTGGATAATGATTATGTAATGGGTGGTTGTTACGCTTTTGAGCGACAGACACACTATGGTGACTCGACGAAGAGCGCTTTTGAGTGATCGACAAGCTGTAATGACTCGATGAGGAGAGCTCTTGAGTGATAGACACGTTATGGTGACTCGATGAATAGTGTAGACTAAGACAAACACTAGGCATGACACAACAAAACTCACAACTAACCCAAAAGCAGAAAAAGACTCAAGGTAACTGATCATTCATAGTGCCCCTAGTATTACTTGTGTTCCCTTTAGAACTCAATTTTGATTTCTTTTTTATTTTTAATTTTTTTTTATTTTTTAGGTTCACGTTAGAGATTCTACTGATAAATTCAAGTACTAAAAATTGCTCCACTTGTTGATTCAAGCTAGTTCCTTCTTACCCAACTTAAGTTTGTGATATACATAGCAGTTGGTGTAGCTCAGGGATTGATGCGAAGCTGACAACGTGAATTGGGAAAGATGATTGAGTCGAGATGGATGAGATGGATGTGGTTGAAGTTGAACTTCAGGAAGAAGTTGCCTACATATCCCAAGAATGAGAATCAGGTCAACATAGTTCATGGCTGAGGTTCACTCGGGTGTTGGCACTCTTCTTTTGCGCTTTGACTTTTTACCTTTTCAGGTTTTCAATCTTGTGAGCTCAATTTATTTGATATCTTCTTTTTCATGCTCTAACTTTCGCCTAGATTTCCCTTTCAGGTTTTTGGCCTAGCGAGCCTCTCAAGGATAGCGTTACAACATTTGTCATGAATTTGATCAATAGTCATCCTTGCCCTAACAATGGAACTGGCTTCACCTTGATTTGAGTTTTTTTTTCTCCATTCTCTTATGAATTTCTTCTTCCTTTCTTTTGCTTCATTTTCAAAGTTGGTTCTTCTCGTAATGTGGTACTTCCTCGCATTGGCTTCCCCGGATTCAGACAAAAGTTCCCTTCCTCATAATTGATTGGATTTCATTCTAATGGATACCCCTAGCTTGATGGTTGACTTATTTTCTTTTTCCCTCTTTTTTTCTTTCTTTTGTTTTTCCTTTTCTTTTTCTTTTTCCTTTTTGGTTTCTTTTATCTGTTTCTTTTTGAAATAATGAAAACACCAGTGGGAGAAATTTTATGATCATGAGGTTTGAAAGCCGTCTTATGCTTGCTAAAATGATTGCCAAGGTGAAGAAAAGCCCTAGGACAGTATAGAATATCACTCACAATTCTGAACCTATCTTCGCAATTTCGCAAAAGAAATAACTTAAAATTTTTGAAATCATGAAGGACTTTGCGTTGATAAGTCAGAATTCACTCAAACCATTCAGAGGATCCTTCTTAACACTCGAGCTTATTAGTAGAACCTCATTCAAAAAATAAATTCAAAGTTTTTTTCTATTTTTAAAAGGTCACACATGCATTACTGTAGGCACAACAAAATGATTAGAAATTTGACTCTCGCTTTCTTATTTAGCAAAACGAAGACCTGAGGGTACACAAGAGTGATTTCAAAAAGAAGAAATTCAATTGACACAATAACACAAAAAAATATAAAAAAAATAAAACTCTAAACTCGACTATTTATAGGACACAACTCAAAAGAAAATCAGCATCCTTGAGATAAAAGGGATTTTTACTTTGCAAGTCTATCTGCAGATTTCAAAAATAACTTCAAGTAGCCCATGGAAGGGTCCAAACCTGCCTTCAATTAGCAATACTAACATCCACACCCAGTAGGATTGATTTCAGACTTTCAAACTGAGTCTCACCAATCAAGCCTTACAATTACCCCGGTTGTCCCCTCACATCTTTTTGACCATGTTGGCTAGGGTCAAGGTTGGTTGTTGGCAAGCCATGGATGGGATTTATGTTATGGAGTGGCAATTTATTGCAGTTAGAGAGAGGTTTATTGACATCTTTAGGATTTTCAGGTGGGGTAATGACCTTGTTGTGAATCAAGTCTTGAATTTCCTGGCGAAGGCAAAAGCAGCGGTCAGTGTGGTGACTGTATTGCTTATAGAATGTGCAATACTAGGTAGGGTCATGTCTAGGTGGGAGAGGATTAGGGAGAGGTTGAGGATTGAGCGGTTTGAGATACCCCTTCTCTATCAGTACCTTCAAGGCGAGGGTTAGGCTCATATAGAGATGAGCGAAGGTTCATTTTTTGAAAGAAGAAGCATTAGTGTTAGAAATACTAGCATATGGGTTGGCGGGTATTGGTTGGGTATTAATGGGCTTGGGATTGGAATTAGGATGGGTGTTCTTTGTAAAGCATCCTTTTTCATTGTTTTCCCCCTGAGTCAAAATGCTCTCAACCTGAGTGATAAAGTGTCATCCGCAATCTTTGCAACAATTGTGAGCACTTGCTGCTTGTTCAACCCTTTGAACTTCAAAGTGTCAATAGCCCATCGAAGATATGCAGAGGGATCAATACTTGTCCCAGTGTTGTTCTTGCCACTTGCTTCAGCTTGGCCAAGGGATTGGGTGGCTATATCGAAGCGAGGCCCATTTGTTGTTGATATGTCATCATCCAGACTTGAGATAGCTTCAAGTTGGCCCTTTCCAACTGTAGCTCGCCCCAAGACTGGCGAGCTTTTTGACGTGAACCTTTTGGCATATAATATGGTTAATGATGAAGCCAAGACCCCAAAGCCTAAATTTGCCATTGTCCTCTAAAGATCTTCAATCATGCTCAACAACTCAGGAGTAGCGGGTTCGGCCATTGGTACCCGTAGTGCATTTGACCCAACTCGGTCTTGATGAATAGGTTGGGTTGGACTCTTTGGCGTAGGTTGGACTGGAATTGTGTTGTTGTTAAGTTTTGGGGTTTGAGATGATTGAGATTCAAGTGCCTCCATCATGCATAAGTCCGTGCTTCCTGGAATGAACACCTCAGGCTTGGGTAAATGGGCCAAGGTGATATATATACTCGGATTGAAGGTAGGAGGTAGTGCATGGATGAGGTTAAGTTGAGGAAGCGGAACTTGGTCATAGATGGGAAGTGGGTTGTTGGTAACATTGGGTTCTCAGGGGGAGCTATTGTCTATTTTTTGATGAGGTTCTGAACCTCATGACAAAGGCGATAGCAACGATCGGTATCATGGCTATGCTGTTGATGGTATGCACAGTATTTGATGGGGTTATGTCTAGTAGGGAGTGGGTCAGGAAGAGGTTGGGGATCAAGGGGTTTGAGATACCCTCTTTCCATTAGGATTTTCAGTACTCTAGTTAGGCTCATATGGAGGGGGTGAAAGTTCTGCCTTGAGCTCTGGTTGGGTTGGTTATTTGTGGGTTGGTATTGGCAAAGGGTTGGCACTTTTGGGATCAATGGCGATGGTATTAATTTTAGTGGGTTTAGAATAGTGCTACTGCTAGCATTAGTACTCCTGGAAAACACCCTCTTTGTTGGTTCGCTTGTTCTGGGAATAAGCCCTTTGTTAATCTGAATCCATAATTCATGTAAATTTTTGAAAGTGAACAGTAGAGCAACTATTAATTTTTGTAACATATCAGGCTCAAGGTTTTACACCATTATCCGCACTTGGTCCCTCTTAAAAGGTCGATTTGTCATTTGTGTTGCCTTTGCTCTCCATCTTGCAACAAATTCCACAAAAAGTTCTTTAGGATTTTGGTGGGTTACTTCAAGCTCTTGGGTGGTCATAAGAATACTGATTGACAAATGCTTCAGCCAAATCTTCCTAGTTCTGCTTTACTTTATCCTCCAACTTGGTGTACCAAGTGACTGCTATACCCGATAGGGTTTTGTAAACACCCCATTTTTGACAGCCCCTTTAGACTTGGATGTTCTTGCAGGTACATCCGATAATGAGTTTGATTGCTTACCGAACGCTCGAAGTCCGCGGCAAATGCCACAGGTTTGAGTTTTCTAAACCCAACATCCATTTTGCCTCATCTTTGGACCATGCTTAGGTCTTTTTAGAGTGAAGTTATTGATGGCCTGCCGGCCATCCTTGAAGGCTTTCGGCCATGGCTTTTGGCCTGCTGGCCATTGATGTGCCTTGCCGACCATCAATGAAGGATGGTTGGCTGGCCACTAGTGTTTCCTGCAAATATTTTGTGATATTTTGTGCCAGTTGTTTGCACAGGTTTATGCATCTTCCAACATGTGTGTGGCTGGATATTTATGAGGGGATTTTGTATTTTCTATATATAGGACCCCTCTCTTGCATGTAAGGGGGTTCGAAAAATTTGAAGACAAAAAAAATCTCTCTCTCTCTCTCTCTCTCTCTCTAGATTTCCTCTCTTACAATTTTGTGCTTTGAAGCTTGTTTTCTCTACACCTTTGCATACACTTCCTTGATAAAAGTTACTTCACTTTGAGTTGAGGTTCATTGAGACTTGATTTGAGCTCTGGCAAGTGGTTTGGGCTTGGATTGTTGCCCATTTTGTGCCTTAGCTTTAAAAGGTATAACACTTGTTATTTAAGCTTGCTTTCAATACTTACTTTGCCATCTTTTTCAACTATTTTGGGGTTGGCTTTGGCATGTAAAAAGTTCTATTTTTGAGAGCTAAAAGTGGTGGTTTGAGCCCTTTTGAGTTAGGGGGTTGTCTACCCTTTTTGCTTCTTAACTTGTTAAGCTTTTGTGCCACCTTTTCACCACTTTCAAAACAAATTTTTTGGGCCTTTTAACCACTAAATCTCAGAGGTTTTTCAATGGTAAAAAATTTGTTTTGAAGTCCAAAATTGGAGGGGTTAGCCTCTCCTCCTTGTGTCTTGCTTGTATGCCTAGTTAGCTTCATGTGTTAGCATGTTTTTCTAGCTTAACTTAGCTTAAGTCCAACATGTTTTTGCCTCTATTTTGACCTGTTTTGGCTCTGTTTTGGACTGGTTAATTCAGTTGAGGCTTGTATTGCATAGTTGTAGGGTTAATTCCTTCACTAGCTTAGTATTTTAATGCTTTGATCATCATTGTTTTGAGTTGAAAGCATGTTTTAGTGTTGTTTTGCACTCCATTTTAGCACTTTAATCTCTGCAACCTCCCTTCATTTTCCACTCTTTTGTTTGCTTTGAAAGTGGTTTCAAACCACTTGTTTGCCTAAGTGCGGAGTTGAGGTGTTGCACCTAATGGTTTAATCCCTGGTGTAACCATCAGCGAAGATGCATGCGCTCTCCGTTCATTACCAACCAGTAGCCATCCCTGAATGGACTGATTGGAATCAAAACTGAAATTGAATAAGTTTACCTATTATACTGCAGTTCTATCTGTTTGATTGATTGATTATCTGTTTGAATTCATGTGTTTAAACTGCTAATTGAAGGCCTTATCAGCGGCCGAATTAGGAACCGTTTAGTGTTTTGTGATCAGGAGAATATTTGTGATTTAGTGGTATAATTATCTAAAATGTGATTAGGGATGATTAAATTAGATTAAATTGAGCTAATCGAAGACTTAGGCCTATTTACGATTTTGCCATTGGTAGTGGGCCTTATTATATTATACTTGAGCCTTTATTATACTCCTACACAACCTTTGATCAGCCATATTGAGAGCCTCAGCCGACCAAACTAGAGAGAAACAAGGGAGAGTGAGAGTTGAGAGATGCATTAAGCTCATCTTGTAGAAATTGCTTGGAATTGGTGTATAACTTGGCATAATCTAGTTTCCACACCTTGAAATTGACACTCTAGGTAAGGAAATTATCTTCTTCTTGTTGTCTTTGAGCTTCATTTTGCATGGTTCATGCCCAATTAGAGAGCTAGGCCATGATTTAGAGCAAATATGTTGAATTGGAGCTCAAATGTTACATGCATGCTTGAATTGATGCATTTTGAAGTTGAATTCTTGGAGAATTGTACATGCATGTCCATGTTTTTATCATAGTCCATGTTTTCATTTGGTTTTCAAGGATTGGAGCTCATTAGAGCAAGATTTGAAGCTTGAATTTGGTTTGAAGTTCATGCATTGCATGTTTTGAAAAGTGTCCTTGAAATGGGTTTGAAAATGGAGTTTAATTGGAACACCCTTGGGCCTTGATTTCTTAAATTGAGCTTTATAATTTGTTGTTCTATGTGTTTGAAAGAGTTTTCCAGAAAATGGGCTCAAGAGGATCGAATTTGGAGCATTGAAACTTGGTTTGAAACTTGGAGGTTGAATATGGATTTTCCAGATTTTGGCCGTCCGCTCGAGCGGGGGAAGTGCCGCTCGAGCGGGGAAAACAAGCTCCCAGTATTTTTTGGCATGTTTTACAGTCCGCTCGAGCGGGGTTTTTCACGCTCGAGCAGGAAAATCGAGCATCCAGTACTTTGCATCGTTCATCAGTCCGCTCGAGCGGGGAAGTTGACGCTCGAGCGGGTCCCTTTGTTTGCATGTCCGCTCGAGCGGGGAAACCTGCGCTCGAGCGGAGGCCCTGTTTCATTGAAAATTCTGGGATTGTTTTCTAAGTGCATTTTCGCATCCTCATCCCATCCTAGGCATTCTTAGGCCTAGTTTAAGACATCTTAATGAGGATATAGAGGTAGAACACAACGAGGCATAATAGGGGGTTAATTATTGTATTTCCCAACTGTTAAACTTAGTGTGTGTTCTATTTGTTAACTGTTTAGGGTTGGCTCTCGGGGACGCGCTCTAGCTGCTATTAGCCCAATCTCTGTGAGTAACAGATTGTGTAAAGATATGTTCAAATGGTTATATTTTGAATACTGAATTGAACTGTTTATTGAATTGATATTGTCTATTGAATGAATGTATGTCCTGTATTTCGAACTTTATTGTGGCATCCTTAGCACCCACTGTTATTGACTGTTACAGAGCTCTGTCGGTTTCCTTGTGGAACCATATTGTTTATCGATTGATGGCCATCATTATTGTTGGGTCTGTTAAGTCCTGGTCCTTTCGGACTTACTGTTTATAGGCTAACGGATGTACCACATATGACTGATTGATTGAAATACCGATTGACTAAAATACTGAAAGATTGAAATACTGTATAATGAATTGATTTCATTACTGTAAGGACATTCATTCATAACCTCTTTACACATTATGTTATTCACTGGGCTTTAGCTCACTGTTTATATATATATGTAGGTTCTCAGCAGCTAGACCGGAGCTAGGAGCGTGGGTCGGTCCCCAGTTTTGTTAAGCCAGCCTATGTGCCTCACTGCGAGGTTCCGGGTTGCCATGTTATGGCTTGGGGTGTTTTTGTTTCCCCCACCTGTCTCTCTACTGTTTTGTAATACTGTATAGACTGTTTCCTGTTTTACCGCACTACTATCGAGGGATTTGATCCCCGCACTGAATGTTTGTATATGATCGTATAGACTGTATATAGACTGCATTGTGTGAATGCATGAAAAATGTTTTTTGGCATACAGATTTTCACAGCTCAATGGATACTAGTTATTTACTGTATTGGCTTCCGCCAGGCCCTGTACTCTGATTAACTGTATTACTGTTCAGTAGGCCTTCGGTAATCTCGGATTACTGGCCAGTTATGGTACTAAACCCATAGGGCTGGGTTTGGGTCGTGACAGAGTGGTATCAAAGCGATACTTAACCATGAGTTATACCGCACACACGTGTCCAAATGAGCTATAGGATGTCCTAGAAAAGCTATTAGGGCATCTTATGAACTGGAAAAGTGTGTGCTTATGACTGACTGATCATATGTTAAAGTGTTAAACTGTTTAATGATACAACTGTTTATAATGATAACTGTTATAACTGCTTATAGTGAAATGGATAACGTGAACACTGCAAATAAAACTGAATCATCATCCTCTGAGGCCAGAATGGCCAGACTTGAACAAATGATGGGACTGATAATTGAGAGACTGGATCAACAACCGAACCAACAGCCCCTACCTCCACCTCCTCCTCCTCCGGTGCAACCAGAACAGAATGTACAGAATGTGAATGCCAATGAGGTGGATATTATTGCACTGACCCATAAGTTCAGCAAGATGAAACCGCCGTCCTTTCAGGGAGGCCTGGAACCGCTAAAGGCTGAAGCTTGGGTACTGGAGACAGAAAAGTTGTTTGAAATGTTTCCGTGCTCTGAAGCCAATAAAGTGCTGTTAGCAACCTTCACCCTTCAGGAAGAAGCAAGAAGGTGGTGGATGTTGACCCGTGACGCGAATACTATTGTGACTTGGACTCAATTCAAGGAGTCCTTCTTTGAAAAGTATTTTCCCCAGTGCATCAGGGACAGAAAAGTGACTGAGTTTGAACAACTGAGACAGGGCAAAACATCTGTTGCCGAGTATGAGAAGAAATTTACTGAACTTGCTAGATATGCACCACATATGGTGGACACCGAGTATAAGAAGGCCAGAAGGTTTGAAGGAGGCCTTAGTGCAGTTATACAGGACCGAATAAATGTTTTGAAAATGCCAACTTTTGTGGGTGTTCTCGACCGAGCATTGATGGCCGAGGCGAATATTGCAGCGGTGAAACAATCGGAAACGCCAACAACTGAATGGCAAGGTAAAAGGCAGGGTTTTAAGTTTAAGAAGGGCAAGCATAACCCGGCAACCAAGAAACAGAATACGGGGTTGACGACTAGCCCTAGCCAAGGGAGCGGGTTTACTCCACCCTGCTCCGTATGTGGCAATAAGCACAAGGGGGTTTGCTACCAGATTTCTGGAGCTTGTTTCAGGTGTGGCAAGGTGGGCCACAGAATTAAAGACTGTCCCTCTGCCCCGCAAGCCAGTAGTAAAGCTGCACCAAGCGCAGCAGCATCAGTTGCAACACCAAAACCGAACCCCAAAGCCACCGGGAAAGAGCCTATGAGGTAGGGCCGAGTGTTCGCCCTAGTACCGGGAGACGTGCAAAACACCGAGACCGTTGTGTCAGGTATCCTCTCTATTTGTGCACAAAATGCATATGTATTGATTGATTTGGGGTCTACACATTCTTATGTGTCGCATGCTTTTTCGCGTAAATTGAATAGACCCTTAGAACCCATGAACTATTTGCTAGCTGTATCATCACCTGTTGGGGGATCCATGACATGTGCATATATGTACCCTGCTTGTGAGATTATTGTTGGGGATATGCACCTATTTATTGATTTACTGCCATTGAATATCGATCATTTTGATGTAATATTGGGGATGGATTGGCTACAAAAATATCATGCTACCATTGACTGTGTGACAAAAGAAGTTATTTTCCGTCCACCTGATTTGCCTGAATTTGTATTTAGTGGAATTGGAGTGGTACCTCCCCCATACTTGATTTCTTCTGTGAAAGCCATGAAATTGATTAGAAAGGGGTGTAAAGGGTATTTCTGTTCTGTATTGACTGTGTCTACTGATAGTGTTAAAACTGATGTGAATTGTATTCCTATAGTCAGAGAATTCCCAGATGTATTTCCAGATGATTTGCCAGGGGATTTGATTGACAGGGAAATTGAATTTAGTGTGGATGTGGTTCCGGGTACACAACCAATATCCAAAGCTCCTTATAGAATGGCTCCAACTGAACTAAAGGAATTGAAAGTGCAATTGCAAGAACTGTTAGACAAGAAGTTTATCAGGCCCAGTACTTCACCGTGGGGTGCACCTGTTTTGTTTGTAAAGAAGAAAGATGGCTCACTGAGACTGTGTATTGATTACCGCGAACTGAACAAGGTAACTGTAAAGAATAAATATCCCTTACCGCGTATTGATGATTTATTTGATCAGTTACAGGGTGCACAAGTGTTTTCCAAGATTGATCTTAGATCGGGGTATCATCAACTGAAGGTAAAACCGGAAGATATTGCTAAAACTGCTTTTAGAACGAGGTATGGCCATTACGAATTTTTAGTTATGCCATTCGGAGTCACGAATGCCCCTGCTGCATTTATGGACCTTATGAACAGAATTTTTAAACCATACCTTGATGATTTTATTATGGTGTTCATTGATGACATATTGATCTATTCTAAGACTGTTGAAGAACATGAACATCATCTGAGACTTGCCCTGCAAACCTTAAGAGAACAGAAACTGTATGCTAAACTGTCTAAATGTGAATTTTGGCTTGATCGTGTGATGTTTTTGGGGCATGTTATTAGCAAAGATGGAATTTCTGTTGATCCACAGAAAATTGAAGCTGTAGTGAACTGGCCTAGACCAACAAATGTGACTGAAGTCCGAAGCTTTTTGGGATTGGCTGGATATTACAGAAGATTTGTTAAAGACTTCTCCAAAATTGCCTTACCACTGACTCAATTGACTCAGAAGGGGACATCATTTGACTGGACTGACCAAAGAGAATCGGCATTTCAAGAATTGAAAACCCGACTTGTGACTGCACCGGTTCTGACTCTACCTTCAGGTACAGATAATTACACTGTTTTTAGTGATGCTTCTCATAAGGGTTTGGGATGTGTTTTAATGCAGAATGGGAGAGTTATTGCTTATGCTTCCCGACAGTTGAGACCACATGAAAAGAACTACCCGACCCATGACTTAGAACTTGCTGCAGTAGTGTTTGCACTGAAAATTTGGCGTCACTATTTGTATGGAGCAACATGTGAAGTGTATACTGACCACAAGAGCCTGAAGTACTTTTTCACCCAGAAAGAACTGAATATGAGACAGCGGAGATGGCTTGAACTGATAAAAGATTATGACCTACAGATTTTGTACCATCCGGGAAAAGCCAACACCGTTGCCGATGCATTGAGCCGAAAGTCAATTGCCAACTTAGCTTGTTTGCTGATTGGACAGAAAGAATTGCTTCATGATCTGGAAAAGTCTGAATTTGAAATTGTTTTGAGAGAACAAGGCGGAACTTTAGCTACTATTTCTGCTCAACCAGCTTTGATCGAAGAGATTAAAGAAAAACAACAACTGGATGATTTCTTGAAAAAGGTTATTGAAGAAAGAGATTCAAAACCGAGACCGGGGTTCAAGTTTGAGAACAATGTTTTGAAATTTCAAGACAGACTGTGTGTACCAAATGACGCTAAATTGAAAAGGAGAGTTCTGCAAGAAGGCCATAATTCGAAGTTTTCGATTCACCCGGGGAATACGAAAATGTACCAAGATCTGAAACAGAATTTCTGGTGGCCGGGAATGAAGAAAGAAATTGCCGACTTTGTGTCTAAATGTCTTCAGTGCCAACAAGTTAAAGCGGAACATCAGCGACCTGTAGGCTTACTGCAACCCTTACCCATACCAGAATGGAAATGGGAGCATATCACGGTGGATTTCATTGTTGGGTTGCCTCGCTCCAGGAAAGGTATGGACTCTATTTGGGTTATTGTTGATAGATTGACTAAATCTGCACACTTCCTACCTGTCAAGACAATTTATAATGCAGACAAATTGGCTGTTATCTATATTGATGTAATTGTGAGATTGCATGGAGTGCCTGTATCTATTGTTTCTGACAGGGATTCGAAGTTTACATCGAGGTTCTGGCAAAGCCTACAGACTGCATTGGGTACTGAATTGAGGCTGAGTAGTGCCTATCATCCTCAGACAGATGGCCAGTCAGAAAGGACCATCTAGACTTTAGAGGACCTACTGAGAATGTGTGTCCTTGATTTTCAGGGAAATTGGGAAAGTCATTTGCCGTTGGCTGAATTTGCCTACAACAACAACTACCATTCGAGTATCGGTATGGCGCCTTTCGAGGCATTGTATGGCAGAAAGTGTAGATCTCCAATCTGCTGGGCAGAAGTTGGAGATGGGCCGTTGCTTGGGCCCGAAATTGTGTATGAAACGACCGAAAAGATAAAACTGATACAGCAAAGACTGAAAACTGCACAGAGTAGACAGAAGAGTTATGCAGATGTCAGAAGACGAGATAGAGAATATGAAGTGGGTGATCACGTGTTTGTGAAAGTGACACCAATGAAAGGCCAGACTCGCTTTGGAGTCAAAGGCAAGTTAGCGCCGAGGTATGTCGGACCGTATCAGATTATTGAGAAAATCAATCCGGTGGCGTATCAAGTTGCGCTTCCTCCTGAAATGGAGCATATGCATAACGTCTTCCACATTTCGATGTTGAGAGATTATCTCCGGGATCCTTTCCATGTGATTGAGCCTACTCGGATAGTGCTTAGTGATGACTACACTTACAAGAACGGCCGATACAGATTGTGAACAGACGGATCAAGAAACTAAGGAACAAGGAGATCCCGCTAGTGAAAGTTGATTGGCAGAACCATGGTGGTGTGTATGCCACTTGGGAAAGGGAAGATGACATGGCTAGGCGATATCCTGATTTGTTCCCGCTGAACCCTGTTTTCTTCCAGACTGAAGGTAACTCGAGTTTAGAGGACTAAACTCCTTATAAGGAGGGGAGACTGTAACAACCCTCGTACTGATTATCGATAAACCACTGAATTACGTACTGATTACTGTTAACCTGAACTGATAATGACTGATAATTGGATTAACCTAAGTACTGAATGGACTGATTGGAATCAAAACTGAAATTGAATAAGTTTACCTATTATACTGCAGTTCTATCTATTTTATTGATTGATTATCTGTTTGAATTCATGTGTTTAAACTGCTAATTGAAGGCCTTATCGGCGGTCGAATTAGGAACCGTTTAGTGTTTTGTGATCAGGAGAATATTTGTGATTTAGTGGTATAATTATCTAAAATGTGATTAGGGATGATTAAATTAGATTAAATTGAGCTAATCGAAGACTTAGGCCTATTTACGATTTTGCCATTGGTAGTGGGCCTTATTATATTATACTTGAGCCTTTATTATACTCCTACACAACCTTTGATCAGCCATATTGAGAGCCTCAGCCAACCAAACTAGAGAGAAACAAGGGAGAGTGAGAGTTGAGAGATGCATTAAGCTCATCTTGTAGAAATTGCTTGGAATTGGTGTATAACTTGGCATAATCTAGTTTCCACACCTTGAAATTGACACTCTAGGTAAGGAAATCATCTTCTTCTTGTTGTCTTTGAGCCTCATTTTGCATGGTTCATGCCCAATTAGAGAGCTAGGCCATGATTTAGAGCAAATATGTTGAATTGGAGCTCAAATGTTACATGCATGCTTGAATTGATGCATTTTGAAGTTGAATTCTTGGAGAATTGTACATGCATGTCCATGTTTTTATCATAGTCCATGTTTTCATTTTGTTTTCAAGGATTGGAGCTCATTAGAGCAAGATTTGAAGCTTGAATTTGGTTTGAAGTTCATGCATTGCATGTTTTGAAAAGTGTTCTTGAAATGGGTTTGAAAATGGAGTTTAATTGGAACACCCTTGGGCCTTGATTTCTTAAATTGAGCTTTATAACTTGTTGTTCTATGTGTTTGAAAGAGTTTTCCAGAAAATGGGCTCAAGAGGATCGAATTTGGAGCATTGAAACTTGGTTTGAAACTTGGAGGTTGAATCTGGATTTTCCAGATTTTGGCCGTCCGCTCGAGCGGGGGAAGTGCCGCTCGAGCGGGCAAAACAAGCTCCCAGTATTTTTTGGCATGTTTTACAGTCCGCTCGAGCGGGGTTTTTCACGCTCGAGCAGGAAAATCGAGCATCCAGTACTTTGCATCGTTCATCAGTCCGCTCAAGCGGGGAAGTTGACGCTCGAGCGGGTCCCTTTGTTTGCATGTCCGCTCGAGCGGGGAAACCTGCGCTCGAGCGGAGGCCCTGTTTCATTGAAAATTCTGGGATTGTTTTCTAAGTGCATTTTCGCATCCTCATCCCATCCTAGGCATTCTTAGGCCTAGTTTAAGACATCTTAATAAGGATATAGAGGTAGAACACAACGAGGCATAATAGGGGGTTAATTATTGTATTTCCCAACTGTTAAACTTAGTGTGTGTTCTATTTGTTAACTGTTTAGGGTTGGCTCTCGGGGACGCGCTCTAGCTGCTATTAGCCCAATCTCTGTGAGTAACAGATTGTGTAAAGATATGTTCAAATGGTTATATTTTGAATACTGAATTGAACTGTTTATTGAATTGATATTGTCTATTGAATGAATGTATGTCCTGTATTTCGAACTGTATTGTGGCATCCTTAGCACCCACTGTTATTGACTGTTACAGAGCTCTGTCGGTTTCCTTGTGGAACCATATTGTTTATCGATTGATGGCCATCATTATTGTTGGGTCTGTTAAGGCCCGGTCCTTTCGGACTTACTGTTTATAGGCTAACGGATGTACCACATATGACTGATTGATTGAAATACCGATTGACTGAAATACTGAAAGATTGAAATACTGTATAATGAATTGATTTCATTACTGTAAGGACATTCATTCATAACCTCTTTACACATTATGTTATTCACTGGGCTTTAGCTCACTGTTTATATATATATGTAGGTTCTCAGCAGCCAGACCGGAGCTAGGAGCGTGGGTCGGTCCCCAGTTTTGTCAAGCCAGCCTATGTGCCTCACTGCGAGGTTCCGGGCTGCCATGTTATGGCTTGGGGTGTTTTTGTTTCCCCCACCTGTCTCCCTACTGTTTTGTAATACTGTATAGACTGTTTCCTGTTTTACCGCACTGCTATCGAGGGATTTGATCCCCGCACTGAATGTTTGTATATGATCGTATAGACTGTATATAGACTGCACTGTGTGAATGCATGAAAAATGTTTTTTGGCATACAGATTTTCACAGCTCAATGGACACTAGTTATTTACTGTATTGGCTTCCGCCAGGCCCTATACTCTGATTAACTGTATTACTGTTCAGTAGGCCTTCGGTAATCTCGGATTACTGGCTAGTTACGGTGCTAAACCCATAGGGCCGGGTTTCGGTCGTGACAGGTTGGAAGACATGCACACACGCACGCACAGTTATTACAACATTGTGCCCTCGCGAAGGAGGGTCCGAATAAATAAGCTAAGCTAATCTAAGCTAAGCTAATTATTATAAACCAACTAATTAACTATTCTAGATAATTAATTATTACAACACAATTGAATAACTAGCTGTGCTAAACTAATTAAAATATTACAAAACGAATTGAACTAATTAATTACAACACATGTAAATAATTAGCTACAACTAGCTAACAAAGCAATGAATTGGCTGCGCGAGCAGAGGGGAAATGCATGCTCAGTTGCTTCTTTCCCGAAAATCCATCGCCTTGCCATCGGTTGCCTCTGTTTGCACCTTTTCTATTTTCTGAATATCGAACCAACTTCCAAACTGCTTCTGCTCCAAAACAGGAACACTTT
The DNA here is from genome assembly GCA_022316695.1 of Camellia oleifera. Lineage (NCBI taxonomy): Eukaryota > Viridiplantae > Streptophyta > Magnoliopsida > Ericales > Theaceae > Camellia > Camellia oleifera. Next base: position 87,208,209 of record CM039312.1, read on the forward strand.
TACACCAAAAATAGACTGATGGCCGGTCAACCACAAAAAGTGGTTATAGGCCACAAACACTGGCCGGTCGGCTACCTCAAGTGGCCGGTCAGCCACCCATTTCTCCAAAATTCTGTTTTTGCTGCAATAGAGAGTAACAGATGCAAAGCAATGTATTTTTCAAGAAATGTGTGTACTGACACCCTCCTCATCATTTCTCAAGCTCAAAGCAGTGTTGCACTTGGCTCTCAAGCCACCAATTAAGCATTTTTATGCATGATAGTTAAAGAACCAAGCTTGTACAAGCTTAATGAATGCACACATAAGACTCAAATGGCCGTCACCCTATCATGCATGATCAAGGGTGACGGCGATCAAGAAACGTGACACGTTTCATCACTTTGAGTATGAAACGTCCCACATTTCTTGTGTTTGGATTAATGTCCGATTCAAACACAAGCAATGCAACACAAATGCTTATCTTGCTCAAGTTTTACTTGATTCATTTTATTTACACATTTTAGCATTACCAAGCCATTCTTTAGTCAATTTGTCTAAGGTGATTGTCCTCTAATGAGAGAGGGGTCAACAAAAGGATGATTTAAGACATGAGAGAGTTCATGCCTTTGGCTAGGAGGAACCCTTAAAAGAGAGTTAAAGCCATTGAGCACAAGCTCTATCTCAAGCTTAAACACAATCATAAGGTTAACCACCCTCAAAACAAGTAGAAAAATGAAGAAATGAGGGAGGTTGCAGACTTTTTTTAGTGCTGAAATGGCATGCAAAAGACACTAAGTCATGCTAGCAATGCATGCACAACATGTTAAAAGCCAAAAGCATCAAAACTAGTGAATAGCATTACACTAGAGGCATGCAATATCAAGCTAAAATGACCAAACCAACTCAAAACAGAGCTACAACATGCCAAAACAATGGCTAAAACATGCTAAGATAGAAGCATAAAAGGCAAGAAAAACATGCTCACATGTTGGCTCACAAGCAAGGCTCACAACACAACTCTCAAAAGCAATGAAAGAGTGATATATGTGGGAGTGTAACAGTGATATATACACTGAAATAACATGTTAAATGATGCTATGGCATGCAAACAACTAAATATTTCATGCTCAAAGCCTCAAAACAATGGACTAGTGAAGACCATTACACTATAGCCATGCAAACCAAGCCTCAAAGGACTTAACCGACCCAAAAAAGATTTAAAGCATGTCAAAATAGTAGCTAAAATATGCTGGAGTCAAGCTAACACAAGCGAGAATAATAGGCTAACTCATTGGGCATGCTAGACTAGTAAGTATAATTGCACTATAAGTGCAAAGAACAAGCTACAAGTGCTCCAACCAACCAAAAAAAGAGTTGAGACATGTCAAAATAGAGCCTAAAACATGCTTAAATTAAGCTAACACAAGCCACAAAAACATGCTACTTTGTAATGCTAACTAGGCATGGAAGAGAGAGACAAGGATGGGAGGCCACCCCCTCCTATTTTGGTCCTCAAAACACACTTTCCACCACTGAAATAACTCTGAATTTTAGTGGTTTAAAGGTCCAAAAAGTTTGATTTGAAAGCCTTGAAAGATGGCACAAAGAGCTATACAAGCTAAAGAACAAATGGGAAAGACAACCCCCTAACTCAAAAAGGCCTTAAACCACCATTTTTAGGACTAAAAAACAGAGGTTTTTGTAGTTGAAAACTAGGCCAAAAACAATTTGAAAAGGTGGCAAAACAAGCATGCAAAATAAGCTTAAATAGGTGAGTCTTATACCTCTTGATGGGAAGACATAACTTAAGCCACAATCTGAGCTTAAACCACCTTCTAGAGCTCAAAGGAAGCTCCAAGAGAGCTTCAAGCAACCTCAGCCCAAAGATGAACCACTTTCATCAAGGATGTCTAGGCAAAGGAGAGATGTTTCTCTACTTGCATGCACAAAAAGGCAAGAGAGAGAGAGAATTGTAGAGAGAGGGGATTTTTAGAGAGAGAGGCTCCCAAAATTTGCTAACCTTTCAATATGAGAGATATGGCTTCCATATATAGCAAAAAGGAGAGCCTTGGTTGAAATATCTGATTTAGAGATAGTTGGCACCGTATAGGACAACTGGAGGAGAAATATCTGCAAATTCTGAGCTTTTTAGACATTTGTGGCTGACCGGCCACATTGTTGGCTGACCAGCTACTAATGGTGGCTGACAAGGGTCGCTTTTGGCCGACCTATGGCCGGCACCCTTCATTTGTGGCCGGCACACTCCCCTGGTGGCCGACAGAAAAAACTAGTTCTGGTCCCGACTTCAAACCGACATATCTCCTTTGTCTGGACTCCTTTTCAGGTCATTCTTGTGTCCAAATTGTAGCCCCGAAAGTCTTATTTCCAATGATGTCATAATCACATAAAAATTCCAAGTGTGCTAAGAGATATCCCTCTTTTAGTGAAGACTGCTCAGTTTCTGTCCAACTGAATTGATGCCTAACTTCAACCAGCCATATCTCCCTCATCCAGACATGGCTTTAAGAGATTCTTGAGTGCAAAATGAAGCCTCAGAAGTCTAGTTTCCAACGGTAGTGGCCTTATAGCTGAAATTCAAGTGTGCAAATGGATGGGCCTAATTTAGCAAGGGTTGCTCAACTCTCTCTTAACGGTTCATGCCCAACTTCTCCCCCAACTAATGTTCTTCTCTCTCCTCCAATTTTCTTCAAATCCAAACCTCTAAACAAGATATTTTAAATATTTTTTCAAAATTTCACCTCTCTTTCATTCATTTCTACTTTTTCCTTGCTCGGTTTACCGAAAAGCGCAACATTTAAGGAAATGTGAGCCTTGGAAAATCGTAGGAACTTTGTTTCAAAAATGTTTTGAAAGAGAGGGTTTAAAGGTCTAAAATCATTTGGTCAAAAGGCTTTGGTCCAAAAAGGGGTGTGAGGTTTGGGATTTGACGCTCTCATTGCCAAAGAAATCAAACCTTTGCACTGCACAACTTTCATGACCAAGTAAGCAATCAGTGGCGCACAAGTCTTAAGGGCAGTCAAAAATGAGGTGCCTACAGAAGGCTTGTTGTTCGAATTGGAACGATTAAACAAATGTGCGTTTTAAGCCCACTTTGTTGTGGCAAATCTTGTTTTAAGCCCACTATGTTTGGTGGCAAATCCACATCTTTAAGCCCACTTGAGGTGGCAAATTCAAACCATTTTCGAAAACAAACATGAGTTGAATTGTTCCAAGTCTTGCAACTAGTCTATACTTGCTTGTGTGCGTCACATAGTAAGGTTAGATTAATAACCATAATAAGAACACATAATGTTTATAAAAAAAAAAACATATCATGATTAGTAGAGGCCGATCTTTGATCAGGTGAGTGGGGGTGCTCATTTCAGGACCTTTCCCTCTTGTACCCAAGTTCCCGATCCGAGACAACTTTGGTGATGATGGACACGTGGCCTTTGGCACGAGTCAGGGTTTCCTAAATTTCTCCAAAAATAAAATATATAGGTGGTGACTCTATATCCCCTGCACCTTCAAGTCAATTTTTATTCTCTATACACTTTACTACATCTAGTTGAAATATAACAATGCTCCTCTTGCCATATATGTTTCTCGCTTCATAGTTACTTGCAATTAATTCCACTATCCATAAGAAGGAGAGAACAAGCTATCAATCTATGACAGCTCCTGAAGTAACTTAAGCGCGAATTAGGCTAAAGAGTCTTATTCAACACAATCCTCTCACAAGCGATGCGTCAAATTCTTAGAGTCATAATAACCTTGTCGACCTTGACCTTTTCATTACTATGCTACAACGTTTGCACTTAGTGGTAAACGTTATTCAAAAAATGTTAGCCTAGTAAAGGAATCATACAAAGAAGCACCTCCTCATGTCTCACACTCAAGTGTGGAAACAGTAAGTGTCTAGACTTAGACAAGTTGGCAATGCTAATAGATTTTGCAGCCACTTGACGCTAATCTCTCTACTTAGTTGTAGACACCCCATTTTTGATCGACCTTAAGACTTGGACATCATCGTTTGAACACTCGATGATCACCCTTGTTCGTGTTCGTTTTGAGTTCTCCAAGGTCCCGGCCACGCACCTTGCCTCAAGACCTCTCAACTTGACTGTTTTGTGCTTGGTTGTGGACCAAGCATTTGTGTTTCTGTGTTGAGGGAAGAGGGTGGCTTGTTTGCCATTTCCTCAACCCACCGACCATGGTCTGAGGTCACCGGCCATGATTTCCTTCTACCGGCCAATTGTATTGGCCGACCGACACTATATTTGGTCGGCCGGCCATGTGTGTTGGTCGACCAGCCCCTTTGTCTGGCCGAGACCTTTTCTTTGCCTTTTTCAGGCATTGTGCATGCCAGCTGTGCCAGCTGGTGAGCACAAATTCTGCCCTCCATACACGTGTATAGAGGGATTTCATTCTTACACTTAGTTTTCCTTGGAAGCTTAGAATTGGAATTCCTATAAGAGGCGGACCTCCCCTCCCTTTCCAGGGGTTAAAGAACCTGTGATATAAAATATATATCACTCTCTCTCTCTATATCTACCCTTCTCTCTACATTTGTGTGTGTATTAGTGTTCTAAAGGGTGTTTTGGTTCATATTTTTGCACTAAAGCACCTAGTGTTGAGGGGTTGATTTCAGAGTTTTTGAGTTGGTTTTGATCAGAAGGAGGTGCTGGAGTTGATGTTCTTGAAGTGTTCTTCAAGGGTGAGAACTACCCCTTTTATTCCCCATTTTGCCTTAAGCTTTTAGCCTATCTTGCATGCTGTTTTAAGCTTAGTGTATAACTTATAAAAGTTCTATATTTCCATGCTTAAGGTGTTTGTTTAAGGTTACTTTTGGGTTGGGGGTTGTCTACTCCCTCTTAGGCCTTGTTTGGCCTCTTTTTGTGACCTTCTTCTTGAGCCTTGGAACCCTTTTATTTTGACCTTCTCACCACTGAAATCCAAAGGATTTTCAGTGGTGGAGAAGTGGTTTTGAGGTCTTGTATATGGGAGGGACACCCCTCTCCCCTTATGCCTCATTTGCTTGCATTGTTGGCTTGTAAAGGTAGCATGTTGGTTTAATGTGTTTTAGCTTCATTTCAGTGGGTATTTTGTGTTAGTTTATCATGTTATACCTCTGTTTCATGTTGGTTCGTTGGCTTATTGCATGCATCATGCACTTGCTTTGCAATCCTCTCATTTGCCTAAACATGTATCATGCATTTAGACCATCCTGCTTGCATGTTTTAGCTTGACTTCATGAAGCTTTTATCCATGTTGTGACATGTTTAAGCTCTTTTTGGTGTTGATTTGGTCATGTTTTCCATGTTTTGTATAGCCACCATGCATTTTAGCTTGTTAGCTTTGGGTGTGTGAGTCATGAGCATGCTTTACTTGGGCTATTTCAGTGGCTTGGAATCACTTGTCATGCTATTTCAGTGCATGTTCCATGCTTGTATGCTTGCATTTGCCATCCTTTCAATGCTTTGAAGAGTTGTTGTCTTATGCTCCATGTTTGGGCCATTGTGCATACCTCTAGACTTAAGTCATTTAGGTGCCATCTAAGTGGGTATTAGGGCTTATCTTGAAATGTTATAGCTTTGTTTTTTTTTTTTTTTCATTGCATAACCCATGCCATGTTTGGTTGAGGTAGTTGTAGTGGAATGCTCTCTTTGTGGCCTTGAATGCCCTCTATTTTGCGCCCATTTCTTAGCATGTTTTGGCCTTGTTCCATGCCTAGCCCAACCCTATTTTGGTCTGCCCTAAGATTGTTTTAAGTCATCTTGGCTCTTTGGGGCTCGATGGGTTTGGCCATAGTTCGCCCCCCTCCCCCCTTTTGTTAGTCTCAAGTTTTGGGCTTATTGCATACCTTACTTGCATGGCTTGGTTGATTTGGCATCATTCCTTGCACATTTTCAGAAGCTTATCATGCTTGTCATTTGTCAATATTTGTGTCTTCTTAATGAGCTTAGAAGTCGACTCCTTTTTATGCCTAAGTGTTGGACCTTTACATGAGCATGTTTGGGTGTGTTTTGTCCATCATTTCTTGGCACTTTGGCCACTGTTTTGGTACGGCTGAGGCCTACCCATCCTTAGTGTAAGCCCATGGATCATGCACTTATGTATTGTTGTAGGCTTACCGCATTGCATGTTGTCTCATCCTTGTGGTTGGTGTCATTGTTGCATGCCTATCACTTTGTATACTTGCATATCTAGGTTACATTGTAGTATTGCATACCTACTGCATTACCATGTTGCTTGCATGTTAAGTTGCATTGTTCATGTTGCATTGCATTAATTGCATATTTTGCATTGCATTTGGCATATATGCATTGCATTTTGTTTGGTTTAGGATGTCAAACCAAACATAAGGATCAAGGGACGTTTCGTACTTAAAGTGACAAAACGTGCCTCAATCCTCAGTCGCCGACACTCTTGACCCAATGTGATAGAGTGTGTAGCATTCATTTGTGTGATGCATTCATTCCATATTGATATGCACCTTTGACACCTTTGGTCGTCATGTATCAAAATGCGTGATTGGTGGGCCGAGGATCGAGAGCCATACTCCCTTGAGTTCTTAGCATGATAGGGAGGGTGGTCGTACATACATTTGTCTTGTAAATTCTTTGTCATGCACTGTCTGTCCTCTGCTACAGCAAAACCAGTGTTTTGCAGGAAGAAATGACTGGTCGGCCACTTTTAGTGCCGGCCGACTACCAAAATCCAGCCAATGGTCCCACTTTTGGTCGATGACCATATTTCCATGGCTAGTGGTATTTTCTCTTGGCCGGTGACATCCCACAATTCTCGATGAGTAGTTCAGAAGCATATTTGGGACTCGTGCAGTCTTCAGAGTCATAAAACAGTGCAAACAGAGGCAACAGAGGCATGGCTACGGGTTTCCGAGTGAGGCGAATCGTGCATGCATCATCCAATCATTCTGAGGCGGAGCTGCGGTGGCCTCTTTAGTTTAATGTTTAAACTGTTTTATAATTAATCTGTTAATTAATTAAGGGTTCTGTAATATTTAATTAGCTAAGGTAGTTGATTAATTATTCGGTTTGTATTATTTATTCAGACCCTCCGCGAGAGGGCGAACTTTGTAATAAGTGTGCATGTGTGTGTACGTGTCTTCCAACCCCACGTCTTTCTCCCTTTTATTTACCAGCTTATGATGGTTAGTTTTAGGGCATGTTTCCATTAGCATCTATATGTTCGCATGCTTGCATTCATTCATCTGTATTGCATGCACCGGGCTTGGCGTATCATGCTAACTGCATTGTATTTCAATTCTAAGCTGAATACATGTATCGATTGTTGCATCTCATATGCCATCTTAGAATAGCCGAGCCTATCTTAGTTGCATTTTTGCATGTGTTGCATCAGGGATCTCAGCATAGTTAGGATTCATGCATGTTTTCTAATTAGCTCCTTTCTTTGGCTCAGAGTACTCGGTAAGTGTTTATGCTTTAGCATCCTTGCATGCGTGTAAGTGACTGCCATGATAGCATGCTTACCATGAGGCTATGTGCTTATGTGATATAACTACCTGAATGCCTGTGGGTGAAGGTTGGGTTGCTTGAATTGGAATAATTCGTCAAAACTCGTGTTTTAGCCTACTTGCGAGTAGCAAACTTCAATCCATTTTCAAAACAAACGGATATGCGATGCTTTGTTCCAACTTAGGCAATCTAGTATATACTTGTATGTTGTGCGCATCACATAGTAATTCTAGGTAAAAAAACCGGAATAAGAGCACATGTGTTTTCAAAAAGAAGATATCATGCTTAGTAGTGGCCGATCTTTGATCGGGCGAGCGGGGGTGCTCATGAAATGACCTTCCCCAATCGTAGCCAAGTTCCCGAGCTGAGACAACTTTGGTGATGATGGACACGTGGCCTTAGGCAACGAGTCAGGATTTCCTAAATTCCCTAAAATAAATATTTAGGTGGCGACTCTGTATCTGGCAAAGCAGTCCATGTTTGGCACTTTTTCCTTAAAAATCAATTTTCCAAAACGATTTGACGGATTTGGACTCTTTTGGTGATTTATCAATCTTGCATTGCACTTTACGAGATCAGATTAAGAACCGTGACATCTGAGTCCGAACTGTAGTATGCCCAAATGAACAAAACGGGATTTCTCCCGGGACATTCGGGGACGTCTACATTAGTGTTAATAGATTTTTCTGCTACTATGCGCTAATCTTTTAACTTCAAGTGATACTTTAATGCATACTCTTATGGTGCATGAAATTTTGCTCCATCCACTCCCAACAATTGGATAGAGAGCAAAACACTGCTCATTCTAGCTACTCATCTTACACTTAATGACTAATTCATTTAAGCTCACATTTCTTTTATAACGTGACTCTTGAATGTTACTTCATCCAATGATGCAACATCATTACAAGTCAAATTATAAAGTCAATGCGCGCAGCTCAATAGTCATGATCATATACAGATCTATTGAAGGCTTACTTGTTTCATAACTCCAAAACTCGCCAACCAAAACTACGTAGCAGTGCCGCTATCCATAGTGCACACATTAGTTTTTATTGTGCCAGACAAGGCAACAAACCCACAGCGACTTTGAGTCATGTTTCCTTTGGCTCAATTAAGGTCTGACCTAAAGTCTCCAAGACTTTTGCTCATCTAAAGAATAGCATTACATTGTTCACATTTGAACATCTCTACTAAGTCTAGGTCAACAAAATTAACTTCCATAAGCTAAGTCAATTTAGAGAGAAATTTGCATTGGGATTAACTTGATTAGCATAATATAATTTTGTCCACAAAAATCTAAATTAAATAGTAACATTATTACACAAGTTACAAGATCGAAAATCCGCTATGCTCGTAATCATCTCTTGCGCCACAGGTGACAATTATCCAAAATTTAATTTAATTTATGCCCAAAATATTAGTTTTCGGGAGTAAATCTACAAAGATTTCTCTCAACCGAATAACATCCCACTGACTATGGCATGTCTAAAAAACATGATAAAATATTCTAATTCCATACAATAGCATTGTAATGTAGATTCACAATCAACTCATACTATGTTACATTTAATAATGGAATTTAAATAAAAAAACAACGAATCGTGCTATTCTAATTACAACATATTAGAAACTCTAGGAAAAAAAATAACAATATGCTGAATTTAATATTTAGATTATGCCATAACATAAAGTATATCACTTCTAAAATTTTTTGGAATTTTCTGGTAATTTTTAGAATTTTAAAAAATTAATAAACACACAAAAAATCATAAATAAATATTCTAGAATCTAGAAAAATACAACAACCATACCAGCAAATAGTAAACCATAACAGTAGTCTACAATAAAAAATTCAGCCCCAGAAACTTAGTCATGCAATCCCAAAAGCATTTTAAAGCAGAAATAATGAAATATTATTTTAGGAAAAATATTTTTTATTTTCATAAAATTTTGAAACTTTTATAGAAGATAGAAAATTTGATTCTGAGTCTAACAGTACCAACCACACTTAAAACAAAGCTATAACAAATTGCTTATGACCATTTAATGCAATTCTAGATTTTTTTTAAAAAAACAAACAAACAGACCCTTATACGCAGCTGTCAAACCAGCCAAGCCGGCGTGGAAAACGGTGCGACTCGGCTCAGTGCGTGGCTCAGCGCATAGCTCGCGTGTGGCAGCGCACATGGCGTGGCTCGAAGCGGCGCAGCTTAACGCGAGCGTAGAAGGGCACAAGTTGCACCCGTGGACAACGCAAACACCGCGTGGGAAGTGCGCCTGGCGCGTGACAGCGTGTGGCAGCGCGTGGAAGCATGTGCCTGCCATTAATGGCGTCATCTGGCATGTGCGACTCACACGCCGCCTTCCGGGGTGTTTTCTGGTCTTATTTTGGTACTTCCGGACTCCATTTTCCAAAATAAAAATATTTGTGGTCTCTTAAAAGACATTTAATGGACATAAAAGATTAGGTGTATTACACTCTCTCTCTCTAATGAGAGTGGAAGTGCAGAAATCCTGCACTTCATCTTCCTCCTCAAGCCATCAAAAAACAAAACGAACCCAAATTAGGGTTTGATGTGCTTCATCAATCGTAAATCCAAATCTAACAAATAATATATGGTTTCAAAGGTCTCGAAACAAGGATTCTACATATGTAAGATTTGTAAACTGAAATTAAAGCATGTAAAACCATCATGCATGTAAAGTTTTGAAAAATTATTAATTTTCATGCATATATCGTGTATATATTTATATAAAATTATACACATATTTTAATGCATAAAATAAGCACAAAAATACCCATTAAGGCTCTGATACCAATGTAAAACAAGTATAACTCAGCGAGGAAAAAATTTCAGACCATACCTTAGGTGATAAAAGCGAAGAATCTTGTGGGTAAATCACGTGCTTCAATAAATGCGAACAATGAACTCCCAGCAGTGGAGTGGATACCACAATATAAGTATCACCCACACAAGTCACAGTGCAAAGGATGGATCGTTCTCATAATGGGAGAGAGTTAGAGAGAGAGAGTATATAAAAATGTTATGGGTAAAAACCACATAATGTTTCTGATATCAATATATTATTCAAATATATAATCAGATATATAACCATATATATCAATCTATCCAAATCAGTTGATATGATAGATATAGATATCAAGAGTGGGTTATCCTAAATAGGTTTTGAATTCAAATTCAAAACTTACATGGATAAGGTTCAAAAGGGTCATGGGTCATGCCACATGGGCACCCAATTTCTAACAGACTTAAGGTCTCGTGAGAATTGGATTGTGGTCTTACGTGTATTTAATACATATGCTTAGAGGTTTTGTCCTTGGTCATCGGTGGAGGATAATATTGTTGTGTTGAATAATATCAGTGCATGTAGTACACTTGTGTTATTATGCATTCTAGTTTGTTGAGATGGTTGGAAATGTTCACGCGCTAAGAATAAAAGGTACCATTACCTTCCAGCTAGTGCTTGGAGAATTGGTCACGCTTAGAATGAAAGGTTTCAGTACCTTCTAGCTAGCACCTGGAGAACTTGGCAGAGGTACCATTACCTTCCAGATGGTGTCTGGTAAATTGGCAGAGGTACCATTACCTTTTAGCTTGTGTCTGGCAAATTGGCATGTTGTTATGAAAATGTGTATCCTTGGCTCACCGTGCTTAAGGCAGGTAGAGCATTGTTTCATTTCTCATTTTGTCTCAGGTGTATCCTTATATATCATGAGTAGGAGATGGTTATGGTTGGGTGAGGTCGGGTTATTTTATGTGATAGTGTAGTAATCATTGTACAGTTATTGATTTCGTATTCGTATTAGGACATATATGTATGTACATAGCCATATTGAACGAGTTGTTGAAAGTGTTTCTTGACCATGGTCTTAGGGCCAGGGAAATTTTATGAATGTATCAAAAGTGAACGTATGTTTTGTATTGGGCATAAATAATGAGAAGTAATCAGGGTTCACAGTATTTTTAAAACAACCAGTTGTGATGCGTTATTTATAAATGGGCAACGAGAAAGAAAAGTGAATTGTTTGTGTTGTTAGGCAAATTGAATGATTTTGTGAAAAGTACCTATATGAGTATATTTTCGTTATACACTAGTCACATTATGTATATGATATGATTTAAGCATTCACGATCATAGCTATCTATATGTTGTTATTGTTTAGAATCATGTTGAGATCCCTACTGGACTTTATGTTCATTGCACGTTGCTAATACTTTTTCAGGTGAATGTCGAGAAGTATTTCAAGATTAAGGATCTTCTTTATCTGTTGGCCATGAGGCCTTTTATTTGTGGGCGAAATGCCATTAGTGTAAAGGTATTAAACCCTTTCTTTTAATTTAAGAGATGTAAGACTACGGGCAACTTATTAAATTATAACTGTTGTTGCATTCATATTGTATTTGAATGAGGGAATCTTTATTCATGTGTTCATGTTGATGTAAAGAGCTTCTGCATGTTGTCTCTGGAATTAAATCTATAATAATGGTTTGGTAATAGAATCCGAGGAATAAAAAGTGGGGCATGACAACTTGGTATCAGAGCCAGCCTGATTTGAATACCTTGGGCTCGTAGGGAGTGATTTTTACCTCAACGGGTTTGCTATGCTTGGTGAGGATGTTTGCATATAGTTAGGATAAGCGCTAGGACTTGTATGTTGCATTTATGTGAGCATGGGATTAAGTTTAAGGTCTTATCGAAAACATGCCTAATCGACGTGGTTTTTGATAGGAATTCCTTGACAGTTATGAGATGAGTGTCTATCTTTGAGGACTTGATTCAATTGTGTGTTTAGGTGTTTAATTGTTTATATGCAATAGAAATTGTATGTTTCGGGAGCCAAGTGTGTCTGGTAGCTTAGCAGTGGTGAGTGTGTATCTTGGGGAAGGTCGTTGTGTTGGGCAGTAAGTTCGGTTTTGTTTTTGGAAATTATGGGATGTCTACATGAGGGAATAGAGGACGAATAGGGAGTAGGATTTTCGGTGGAGGCACAATGGTTCTTTTAGCACCTATCGTTGTAGCATCGGTTGTTGGCGAGGAAGTTGCTCGCGAGATTGTTAGAGCAGTGCAAGATGCTCTGGCTCGCAATGAGAGTGATAATGAGCGTACCCTCAAGCTTACTAAGGAGCTTCTTCGCTCCAATCCACCGAATGTTTTGGGGGAGGCTAAACCGTTAGAGGCGAATAAGTGGTTGGAATATATTACCAAGACTTTTGATATGCTCAAAGTCGAGCATGAAGGGTTAAGGATTTATTTGGTGACTTTCCAACTGAAAGGGGATGCTGGGTATTGGTGGAAGTATGCTAAGGACATAGTAGGTAACATGTGGGTTGCTCTCACGGAGGCCTTTTGGGCCAAGTACTTCTCTCCTTCCGCTCATGAAAGATTGAGGGAACAGTTTCTTGAGTTGCGCCAGATGCTACTTTTTTGGCGAAGTTTGAGATGCAGTTCACTAGTTTGTTGAGGTTTGCTCCAGAGGAGCATCGCTGTTATGAGTTTGAGAGGCGGTTGTGTGATGATATTTGGAAGAAGGTACCTGGATCTATGCGGAAGAATTATTATGCCCTAGTTGAGGCGATGGCCCATGTAGAGGCTGTAGTTGTGCGTGTTGGTCAAGTTAGGGAGGAGACTATCTCGGTAACTCCTACGGTTCATAAGCACTCTAGAGTTAGTAAAAGGTAAAGGCGAGTGCATGCTCACTCCCAGGCTCAGTTCTTGTCTTCGTCGGGGATTTTGAACTTGTCCGTTGAGAAGTCCAGGAAGCATTAGGCCAGTCTCAGATTTGGGGGCTTGTTGTTTGTTTTGATTATGGTCAACTAGGCCATGTTAGATGTTTATGCCTTTTGCGTGTGAATTCTTCGAGTGTTTCTGAACCTAGTCAGACTCAGTCTCACTAGTCCAATCAGGGGCAGTATCGGTACGAGGAACGGGCATGCTAGGCTTCGAGATCCTCGCAAGGGTTGACTTTTCAGCTAACATAGTAGTATTACTTTCAAGGGGGGCTTTTGTATTGGAGGTCGATGATCTAATATGTGAATTCTTTTTGTTGTTGACTAGTGTACTGTTAGATGTTGAGACAACCTGACTATGTGTTATATATGTATATATATATTGTTGTTGTTTGGTTATGCTCCTATGTTGGGGGCACGTAGTGAATCTCAAACTCTCTTTTATATATATGTAGTGAGAAGTTATTAATAGGATCAATGATCTTAGTGTTGTTGTATACCTGATGTTAATTTGTGAGATGGTTATGTGATGGCCTGTGAGCTTTGTTTGGTTTGGAAGTTGTCTGTTGAGAATGGGAAATCCGTGGGTTATTGTGATAGGTGGGGTTGTGTTATGAGAGCCGAGTTATAAGGCTTAATTGTGTCGAGATTAATGAAGTATGAGACTTTAACGTTTTGTAGAACTGCTAGGTTACACGGAAATGTTTCATGAGAGTGTGAGATTTGAATTTTGGGGTAGTGAGGGTGGTACTTGTGTGTGGTTTAGTGTTTTGGTTTTGTTGGCCAATGAGTTTGTTGCGATCGTATCGATCGTGTTAAGAGTAGTGTTTGTGTTATGGCTGTTACGAGTTGGTATGGGTTTGTGATATTATAAGATATTTGATGGAATTTATGAATGCTGAGGAGAATTTAGTAGTTAAATGCGAGAGGTATTCCTTGGAAGGAAGTAAGGCTGTGTTCTCAGGTAATAAGTGTGGCATTGGTGAAAATTCTTTTGTGTCCATAGTTAGGTGATTGTCGTTGACCATATCGGTCTTATGTTTGAGAGGTGAGGGAGTATTTGCCATGTAGGCATATGAGTGGTGGTTTCCTTGGAAACGAAGATGGAATGACCAAATCTTGAGGAATCCAGTGAGATTCAAGGAATATAAGGACTTGTGTGTGGAACTCTATCATTGGAGTAAGTGGTGTTGGGTAGCATGTCAGTGTTTGGTACTGGGTGTAAAGTTTTATTGAGTTGGTTAGTCAGTTGGTTGATATCGGGATTTGGTTAACAAGTAGTCACCTTGGGAGTAGCTTGGGCTAGTCTGTGAGGTTATAAGGTTGTGGGTGCATTAGAGTGGTTTGGCGAGCATTAAGTCTCGTGTAAGTGGTTCTGAAGCTTGTGTGAAATTTGTCTTGAATTTGTGGAAAATCCTCTAATTGGGGTAATGTATTGTGAACTCTTTGTTTTACGTGTACATTATGCCTCGTTTAGTTGACAATTTATGATGATAGTTATTATGGAATAGAATTGCAAGATTGCGGATTTTCTTGTGCCTTGTTATGTTAATGGCACAAGTTGTAATTTCTATTAACTGTATTATAGAAATGTTACGTTTATGTTGGTTGTGGCATCACTATAAGAGTAATGGGTGTTATTGGATGATGGTAGAGGTTCACCATTTGTTTTATGTGGAGAAACGAACTCGGAAAATGAAAATTTTCCTTATGTTGTAGCCTCGGATGGCAATGTTGAACTGTAATGCCTGTGGATTTAATCTAAGTGGTAATAAAGGATTTCGATGCATAGTTTATTTGATTTAATAAAAGCTTAATCTAACAAATCATGATAATGTGAATGACTAGGTGTTCTGAGTAACACTTTATTTTGTTGTCGGATGATGGTTGCAAAATTTTAAGGTTTTACCTAGAAATTGAGAACGTATTTTGGTTGTGGACAATACAAGTTTGGGGATTTTTTTTAAAAAGAAAAAAAAAATTACATACAAGAGGGAGACTTTCACAAAAAAGAAAAGGAGAAAATGTAGAATTTTTTTTTACATGGATGTGTTGCGGATAATGTCACCTTTTGTGATTGGTTTGCCTTGTGTTGCGATGTGTTCTTAATTTTGAGGATGAAATTTCCTAAGGTAGGGAGGTTGTAGCACTTGTGTTCTTTAAACTATTGGAGAGTGTATTTAATTCATTTATTTTCATTTTGGGAGTTGTTGGAGTTGTTGTATCTTCATTTTGAAGGAGTACAATTCAATTTGGACTTGTTGGGATTGTTCATTCACGCTTGTTTTCATTGAAAAGTTCTTTAGAAACTTGAAAAAAATGTTTTGGTGTCGACATTAGTCTTCCTGGGGATCGATACCACCTTCTTGCCATGCTCTTAGTGTCTCTGCTGGTTTAAAGGGTCGGCACGACTAATTCCAAGGGTCGACTATTGTTTGCTGCTATATTCTGGGTGTTGCCTACTGAAATAAAGGGTCGACACCACTGGTTCCAAGGGTCGACCCTTGTCTACTGCACACATTGGTGTCTCAACATTTGTTCTTGAGGGTCGATACCACTGTCTTGAGGGTCGACCTCTGTGAGTAAATTTCAAATTTTTGGTTACGGTTTAGGCCCTACTTTTGGGGGGTTTTGAGTTATTCTTTTCATTGACTTTGAGGATATTATTCTACTACTATATGTAGGCTCCAAACACACTTTCCTCATTATTTCTTTTCTCTCTCTTTCTCTTTTTTCATCTCTACACCATGAGTTTCCCTTCTCTCTCTCTCTAAACTCAACTTTTTCAGTTAGATCTTTAGATCTACCCACCTAGAGCTGAGAAAGATTAGAGATCTCGTCAAGGGCTTCGTTTTGATCCAAGTAGTTCGTGGTTTCATCATCGGTGATTTTTTGGTTGTCGCCTCTTCACTTTAACCTTTTCAATACCTCGTCTATAGATAGACATGTGGTAGATTTTATTGCATAAAAACCATATTTATTACAGATTTCCTTAAAAGTCATGAAAAGGGATCTAGGGTTGATATTTTTTATTGAAGTTATTTAGTTGGTTGTTGTTTGGGTTAATTGGGGATTAGTTTAACATGTTTATGTTGAGAGGAAGACCCTAATTTAATGTTATTGACTTAATGGATTTAAAAAGGAGGAAGTTGAATAATCTTTTGTATTTTGTTAATATGGATTGTGTAATAGTGTTAATATCTAAAAGGGAGAAGTAACCATGGTATTGGAATTGTTTGGATTAATCATGTTGAGTGGGGTTGGGTTATGGCTTTGGCATCAAGGATGTGGTTTTTAATTAAATGAAGAGAATGAATTTGTAGAAAATGATTGGAGTGGTGTGGATTGGAAAATAAGGAAAATTGTTTTTTTTTTTTTTTTTTTTTTTGGAAAAAAAGGAAATCATAACCCTTTGTAAATTAATAATGAACTTGAGGTCAGATTTTGAGACCTTTACATATTATTATTGTTATTAGACTTAAGGTCTCATGAGAATTGGATTGTTGTCTTACATGTATTTAATACACATGCTTAGAGGTTTTGTCCTTGGTCATCAGTGGAGGATGATATTGTTGTGTTGAATAATATCATGTATGTAGTACACTTGTGTTGTCATGCATTCTAGTATGTTGAGATGGTTGGAAATGTTCACGCGTTGAGAATAAGAGGCACCAATTACCTTCCAGCTAGAGCTTGGAGAACTACCCGTTCTTAGAATGAGGGTACTAGTACCTTCTAGCTAGCGCCTGGAGAACTTGGCAGAGATACCATTACTTTACAGCCGGTATCTAGTAAATTGGCAGAGGGACCATTACCTTCCAGCTTGTGTCTGGCAAATTGGCCCATCGTTATGGAAATGTGTATGATTGGCTTACCGTGCTTAAGGCAGGTAGAGCATTGTTTCATTTCTCATTTTGTCTCGATGTATCCTTATATATCATGAGTAGGTGATGGTTCATGGTTGGGTGAGGCTGAGTTGTTTTATGTGATAGTGTAGTAATCATTGTACATGTATTTATTTCTTATTCGTGTTAAGATATATATGTATGTTCATAGGTGTATTGAACGAGTTGTTACAAGTGTTTCTTGACCATGGACTTAGGGCCAAGGGAATGTAATGAATGTATCAAAAATGAACGTATGTTTTGTATTAAGCATAAATAATGAGAAGTAATAAGGTTTTACGAAAGTATTTTTAAAACAACCAGTTGTGATGCGTTATTTACAAATGGAAAATGAGAAAGAAAAATGAATTGTTTATGTTGTTGGGAAAATTGAATTATTTTGAGAAAAGTACCTGTATATGTATATTTTCAGTCTGGACAACAAAAGTTTGAAAAACAAGTTACCAACCTAGTTCCAAACGCCATCAACACAACCCAAAAGCCAAACTCAAAGAGATATAAGGGGAAACAAGACATGGATCACTATAAAAGACCACGAAACTCGGATCCAAAACATTGAATGGGCCGGGTCTAAGCTAGAAACGCTATAACCTCCCCCTTTAAGGAATTCTGTCCCAGAAATTTAAGCCAAACATTAAAACCAAGTTTAAATCAATTACAACCATGATATTAATTTAAATCCATCACCATGACCCATCCACCGGTCATGTTCTCCAATCAACATAATAAATGAATTTCTAATACTGAATATACAATTCACATTTTCAAAATATATACAATGTTTGCATTACATTAACATAAAAAAGTTTTCAATACATGCTCAAATATCAACGAATTGGTCCAGATATTTCTCATGGATTTCTGCCTCATGCTCCCAAGTGGCCTCCTCAACCCTGTGGTGTCACCACAACACTTTTACCTAACGAATTGTCTTACCTCGCAAGACTTGGTTTCGAGTATCTAAGACTCTAACCGGTCTCTTCTCATACGAGGTATCCTCATCAACCTCTAACTCAGTCTAATCCAACACGTGTGATGGATCTGGCTCATACTTCCAAAGGATACAGATATGGAACACGTCATGTATCGCGAAAATCTGTGGTGGCAAGTCCAGATGATAAACTACCTCCCATTCTAGGATCTCAAAAGGTCCAATAAACTTAGGAGACAACTTTCCGCTCTTTGCAAATCTCATCAAACCCCGTCTAGGCGATATCTTCAAAAAGACGTGATCTCTTACCTCAAAGGACAATGGCCTCCTGCTACGGTTGGCATAGCTCTCCTGACGACTTTGAGCCATAACCAACCTCTTACAGATAAGTGCAATTTTCTCTAGTCGTTTCCTAGACCAACTCTGGACCAAACATAGGTGCATCACCCACCTCGGCCCAACACACGGGAGACCTACACAGTCAACCATACAAGACCTCAAACGATGCCATACCAATACTCGACTGGAAGCTGTTATTATAGGCAAACTCCACTAAGGGAAAGTGTCTCTCCCACGACCCCTTAAAGTCAAGGATACAACCTCGAAGCATATCCTCAAGGATCTAAATAGTATGTTCGGCCTGCCTGTCAGATCACTATCCAAAATTATAGTCACAAGGACCCCATGAAGTCGAACAATGTCCCTAATGTAAAGGTCGGCTAGAAAATCTACTGAGTTATTCGTGCAAATAGGTAGAAAGCGCATTGACTTGGTCAATCGATCAACTACCACCCAAATGGCGTCATTAACCCGTTGAGTCCTTGGAAGACCCATAACAAAATCCATCGTGACATGATCCCACTTCCACTCAGCTATAGGCAAAGGTTACAACAAACCTACTGGCCTCTGATGCTCGACCTTCACTTGTTAACAAGTAAAGCACTTCGACACAAACTGAAATTGACTGACTAAGATCGTGATACATCTTTGTGTCTCTCAGATGCACCATAAGTGTGAATGGTGAAATTCTTGAAGTACTTCCTCTCGGCAAGGCTCCGGTACGAAAAGACGATCAAGGTATCTAACATTTGAGTTAGAATACACATTCAAGCCCTTCTCTACTTTTCCACTAGAGATTTCTGTGATAACCCTACTCCGTATTATGCTAATTGATCTTTATTATGAATGTGATTATGTGTTTGATATGATTTTGAGTGCCATTTATATGAATATATGTGGTTTTGAATTTCTATCTGTTCACCATAGGAAAATCTGTTTGATTATCTGCTTTAGAATTTAAATTGAAGGCCCTATCGACCACAGAAACTGAAATTGACTACGCCATTGTGATTAGCGTAATTTTTAGAGCCTACAGTGAAATTTAATTGAAAATTGATTTGGATCAAATTAAATAGATTAAATTGATGGTATAGTGCTCAATTAATTAGTAATAAGGAAATGTGATTAAGAAAGAGCCTATAAAAGGGGTCATTTGCACTCAACTCCTCTCTTTTTATTCAATTTGGCTGAGATTACTCTAAGGGGATAGGGAGAGAGAGGGAGAGAGAGAGAGAGAGAGAGTGAGCTAGAATGAGAGAGAGGGGCCAACATTGAAGGTTTGATCAAGAAGCTTGGAATCTTGAAGATAAACTCAAGAATTAACCATAATTTGGAAGATTTAAGCTTTTAGGTGAGTCATTGGCTATGATTTCATAAGTTTGAAGTTGTAACTTTGTGAATTCAAGTTAGATAATCATCTAGAGCTTGAATTGAAGTTGGTATGCTCATGCATTCATAAAGTTGCCATGAATTGCATAAACTAGCATGAAATATGTTGATTATGAAAAATTGAGCATTGAAGCATACATGCAAGCATGGTTTTGTTGAGTTTCATGATTATAGACACCATTGGTGTCATTTAAAAGGGAATTGGAGTAAAAAATGAGCATGCATGTGTAATTCAAGGAGTTTATGGAGTATGGGTATATGTATATTGAAATTGAACTTTGAAGCTATGTGTTTTGTTGTGATGAATTGAGGGTTGGATTATGATTTTGAGCAATTGACCTCATATTGCTTGTATACTCATGATATATAATGTGTTTCCCTATTTTTGGTGCCTTAATTCGAGCTTTAAAGCCTTTGAATGTTGAATTTGAGCCCCAAGAACAGTTTTGGAAAACCCAGAATTTGGCATGTCCACTCGAGCGGGGAAAGCGCCGCTCGAGCGTGAAATGCGAGCTCCTAGAACTTTTGCAGACATTGTTGTCCGCTCGAGCGAGGAAGTTCACGCCCGAGCGGGGAGCTATGTAGAATGACTTTCAGCTCGAGCGTTCGAGTTCACGCTCGAGCGTAAAAATGAGGCAACCAGTACTTTTGCAGGACATGAGGGTCTGCTCGAGCAGCGGAACCCACGTTCGAGCGGGGACCCCTATTTCAGAAATTTTGTAAAGGTGTTCTGTGTGTCGTTTTCCGTTCTCTTTCATTTCTAAGAACTCTTAGGCATGCATTCAGCATCATAAATAAGTTTAAATGGATGTATGAATTAAGAACGGATTGAATCATTTGTGACCCATATGTGTTATGTAATGTGTAGGGTCGAGCTCAAGGGTGAATCCACTGGCCGAACACTATGAGTAATATCTTAATAAAGATATCTGAAGTATGTTATTTGTTCAATTGCTTACTTCTATATAAGTCTTATAACTTTGTTACATTGAATTGGGGACAAATATTTGACACGAATGAATGGGCCAGAGGCCGTATGACATGAATGAATGGACCAGAGACCGTATGACAAGAATGAATGGTCCAGAGGCCGTATGACATGAATGAATGGGCCAAAGGCCGTTTGACACGAATGATTAGGCCAAAGGCCATCGGACAGGAACAGTTGGGCCAAAGGCCATCGGATATGAATGAATTGGGCCCGAGGCCGTTTGATGTGTTTGGAACTGCGGTCACTTGACCTATGTATATATATTAGATAGAAATATGAATTGGACCCAAGGCTGTCTGTTGTATATTATTCTAGTGTATCTTCTTTATTTGATATTATTCACTAGGGCTTTCGCTCACGCTCATTCATGTGTCTGTAGGGTGAGCCAAGGGAGATCTAAACCCAGCCTCAGTGAAGTTTGTGTGAAACAGTCAAGGTTTTGAAGAGTCAGCCCAAACGTCTCACGCAAGAGACTTGTCTTCGCCTCTTTTGCTCTTTTGATATGGTTTTGTTAAATTGGCAAAAACATTGGATTACTTTTGTATATAAACTTTGGGTTGATCGACTTAGACTTAATGATCCTGTATGTACAGAACTTTGTGTTATTACTTATTTTGACGTGAGTTATTAACATGTATGTATATGGATTGTTATGATGTGCCATGTAAGCACAGCTCTGTGGACAATTTGTAAGTTTGCTTCCATTTGGCCCCTTTACTCTGATGAGTTCTGTCTGGTTTGGTTTGAGGCCGTAGGTAATCCCTTGATTACTAGTTGGTTATGTCCTTAACCCATAGGGGCGGGTTCGGGTCATGACATCTTCTCCCGAAGGGATTCTACCTCAAGGTCATCCCTTTGTGCTTCTATAACTTGGCTCACAAGTGTAGGTTGTGCAACTATCAAAAATAGGATTGCAGACTCAATGGACTCACCAAGATGCAAGTCAAACTCACCAATAACACCCAATGTCTCCCATTCTCGGATGACAATATAAGCTACACTGCTAATAGATTTCCTACTCAAGACATCGGCCACTACATTGGCCTTTCTTGGATGATAGTGCAACTCAAAGTCATAGTCTTCTATAAACCCCATCCACCTCCTCTGCCTCAAATTTAAATCTTTCTGTGGAAATAGGTACTTCAGATTCTTGTGATCAGAAAACACCTCAAACTTCTCACCATAAAAGTAATGCCTCCAAATCTTTAGGGTAAAGATCACAGCTGCCAATTCTAAATTGTGGGTAGGATAGTTCCTCTCATGTGTTTTATACTTACGTGAGCCATAGGCTACTATCTTTCCCTCTTGCATCAAAACACAACCCAAACCTTCCCTTGAAGCATCACAATACACTGAATAACCCAAACCCTTCTCTAGAATAATTAACACTAGAGCAATGGTAAGTCTAACTTTAAGCTCTTGAAATGACTTCTCACAAGTCTCACTCCACACAAATTTGATTCCCTTCTTCCTCAGTCTAGTCAATGGTGAGGCTAATCTAGAGAAATCTTTCACAAATCGACGGTAATACCCGACCAACCCCAAGAAACTACGGATCTCAAAAGCATTCTTAGGTTGCTCCTAGTCTTGTACTGCTTCTATCTTGGATGAATCTACATCCAACCCTCCCTCGGATACCACATGGCCTAAGAACTTTACTTCTCTCAACCAAAATTCACACTTTCCCAGACTTAGCATATAGTTTGTGAGCTCTAAGCAACTCAAGCACAACTCGCAAGTGTTTTTCGTGTTTCTTCCTCGAAGGTTGAGTAAATCAGAATGTCGTCAACGAAGACGACTACGAAGCAATCTAAAAACTCACAGAATATTCAATTCATTAGATCCATAAACATGGCTGGTGCATTGGTCAGCCCAAAAGGCATCAGTTAGGAACTCATAATGGCCATACCGCATACGAAATGCCGTCTTCTGGATATCTTCCTCCCTTACCCTCAACTGGTGATAACCCAATCTCAAGTTTATCTTAGAGAAACAACAAGACCCCTTGAATTGGTCAAACAAATCATCTATGCGAGACATTAGGTACTTGTTCTTAATAGTTACCTGGTTTCAACTTCTAGTGATGAATGCAAAGCCGCAAGGCACCATCCTTTTTCTTAGTAAAGAGAGTCGATGCTCCCCATGGCGAAGTACTAGGGCGAATGAAACCTTTATCTAGCAATTCTTGGAGTTGAATCTTCAACTCACTTAACTCAACGAGTGCAAATCTATATGGTACCATAGAGATTGGTGTCGTGCCAGACACTAAATCAATAGAGAACTCAATCTCACGATGGGGTGGCAAACTGGTGAGATTCTCGAGGAAAATGTTCGGATATTCACAAACTACCCTTGGCAATTCGACTCGGACTTCATCACACTTACTACCTAAGAAGTTTGCAAGTAGACAACCTAAGCTCACTCCACCCTCTCGGATCATACACTAGTGATAAAAATCTATCGACTTTGTCCCCTATGAAACAAAAACAATCACCACTCAAGATACATACAATAACTCTCTGACGGTAACAATCTATGACAACCCGATATGATGACAACCAGTCCATACCCAATATAGCATCAAAACTCGACATATCAATCAATACAAATGCAAAAGGAAGTCGGTGACCGACAACCTTTATATCACAACCTCGACACCCCTGTTCCAAAATAATCTCACCGCTAATAGGTAAACTCTACACTGAGTAGAGATGCTAACCGAGCCATTTCTAACCCCAATGTTGATACAAATGCAGACGAGATGAATGAATGGAATGCACTCATATCAATTAACACATTGGCAATAGAATTGCATAACAAGAAAGTACCTCTCACAACTGAAGGTGTTGGCACTAAGTCTAGCATAGAAACAACATACACACATTCAGTAGGTCTGTGCTCCACCTGCTGACTAAGCCAAAGAGGCTCCCTTATTGGCCCTCGAGGCCTGTACCGACTGTGCGGGCTAGTGGCTCTGTGTTTGCCTTGAACCTGACGCACCAAGCATGCTACCCAACTGAGGGAAAAACCTCTTCATGTGCCCTAACTGCCCACATGATAACAAGTGGGTGGTTGGCCTCTCCCTTGACTCTCTCTCTAAGAATGAGCCGCAGGCGGTGTAGACTGTTGCCCTCCCCTTCCCTGTGGGTAAGCTGGAGACTTGTGACCCAACTAGCCACACTTGTAACAAAAGAAACCTCTCATATTACCTCTCATTGAACCCAAACTCAGCACAGGGAAAGTGGATTAGGACTATGCAGCCTGGGATTGCTGTGGAGCGAGACCTCTCTGTCTCTTATTGTTCTGACTCTCTCCCTGAACCTCTTGATGCCTCCTAGAGCCCCTCATCCGCTCCTCTTCTGCCTAAATTACGGTCTCAAGATGAGTCAGCTGCCTCTACATGGCATTTGTAATCCCTAAGCATCGACCCAAGCTACTTTAAAAAGGAGCCCGATCCTCAATCTGTTCTCGAACTCAATACAATGGCATTCCTCTATCGCCACGAGTTCGGGTGTAAATTTAGAGAGGCTTGTGAAAGCTACCTCAAACTCGGCTACTAGCAAACTGAGTTGCTTGAGCGTTAGACACAGGTCTCTCAACTTCTCCCTAGTAGTGGGAAGCAAGAACTTGTCCTGAAAGGCATTGACAAAGGCCTCTCAAGTCACTCCAATGCGCCCCCGTGTATACTTCCACCATTGACTCGCATCCCCCTTTAGGTAGAAGGATGCCTAGGTCACTCTCAGCCCAGTCGTCCTCGATGCCAAGCATCTTGAACGTCTTCATCATTTGTTCAAGCCATTCATCCTCTTTCAAAGGATCTTTGGATCACCCAAAAACTCATCCGGATTAGACCAGAAAAACTCTCTTTTCAAGAAAGACGGCCCTACTTCAGCAATTTGGGCCTGGACTTGATTCTTAGCCCTGAGAATGTCCATGGATTCTTGCAAGGGTTAGGCCATTTCTTGGGCCAAAGCGCCCATGGCCTATTGACCAACTGGTTAGGCCACATTGGCTTGACCAACCCCTTCTTCTTATGCCAGAATCTCATCCGGTAAAGGCATCTCATGCCTTTTAGGCCTACCACGCCTACCACCACCATGCCCACGTCCTGACATCCTAATGAAGGTAACAAAAGAGATTAGTGCATTTATAAATGTTCTGAAGCTAACTCACTCATTTCCTAATGCAATGGACAATATTAATTCACTCCACATAGGCACATAATCATATAAACACATGAATTTCCTTCTTAGATAATGACTATCCCTCGGCATTGCCAGAGTTCCAATTAGAAATAGCAGTAATCAAGTGCTCTTCTAATAGGACATCTAGAAACCTGTAGACCCAATCGATATCTTAGGAATAAAATCTCATACCCATAACCACATAAGCATGTTATCACATAAGCATACTACACATATAAATATCTATGTCAACCGAGACAAACCCATTGTGATAATAACCACTTCCTACGTACCAAAAGTATTCAAACTCAGTACGCTCTGATACCAAGTTGTAACGCCCTAAAATAATTACAATAACCTATCCACAATATCAATAAATTACAACAACGATAAAGTAATTATCTTATATTAAATCCATTTGAGTTTACATAAAGGGCAACATATGGGGTATACATTCATTGCTTGGCCTTGAATCTATAGAATATGTTGTGAACAAAAGAAAAGAACATAAATTAAACAGATAAGTAATGTCCTAAAGGTTACAACTTTCAAAGATAGTTCTTGGTTACAACAAAAGTGGACTTTAGGTCCAATACATTTAAAGCCCTTGGCTATACAAAATGAATACAATAAAAAGAAGCTCTTGCGCCAAATCCTCCCCAGTTACTACCTTGGCAGAGGCATATCATCAGCACCTTGAAATGTTTTTTCCACATAGGGCGAGCCAAAAGGCCATAGAAATAATCCAACACAATATATGAATCTTAACGAAGCTATAACGTGAATGCGTATGCAATGCTTGTGACAAAACATTTTTATATGTCTTTTCAAAACTATGCAATGCCAAGTTAATATCTTGAATCATAAATCATTTTCATTACAATAGAAAATAGGGCAGTGAATCACACTCTGGAAATTTCAAAACAAAACAAACCTTTCCCATAAATTTTGTCCGAAGGAAATTGTAAACTGGGACCCATGTAAACATAGCCTATACAAGCACTGCTATTGCCATTTCATGAAAATTTCATCCACGGGATCGGCACCAATGTATACTGCACAATTTTCGGGACTTTCACCCTGGACACTCGAGCCAACTTAGTTCAACATTTCAATTTATATTTCCCAAATTCACATTTTTTTCTCAAAACAATAAGCATTTTCAATGTATAAGTGTCAAATAATGCTCAATGCAAATGAATGAGAAAATAGTTTCGATTCTCCTAATTTACATGTAATTTCTACAACAATCATAGCTAGCCTCCACCGATAGCTTAAGACAAATACTTCTAAACAGATAATTTATATTCCATAAAGATAAACTTTTCAAATCTCAAGAGGTGAGTGATAATACATATTCAACTCTACCATCCTCATCAATACCAATCCAATTTCATGGTTTCAACTATCAATTTCATTATTGATATGAATTAAATATTTGAGACATTTAGGGCAAAATCCCTTCTTCTTCCAAAACACATTCCACATATCTAAATCAATAATTTCATCACAACTCGAACTCATCTCCACTTCCACAACCATTTTCAATACATCCATTTAAAAGCCCCTCTTTTGATTTTAAACCAAAACCCTAGGTTTGTCCAAAATTCCCCATATCATGAGATTGTTTTATAAAGACAAATAGCTAAGTTAAAAATCATAAAAGAGTGTAGAAAATTCCTACCTCGATCATGGACAATGAGAAAAAGAGTAAAGAGACTCTAACCATACCGAAACCCAACTTGGTTCAGATCAAAATGAAGCTCTAGGTGAGCTCTACCTTTTTAACAAAAGGTGAAGAAATCACTTGATCTAGGTGTATTTATAGAGAGAATGTGAGTTTTAGAGAGAGGAGGTCTCAACTCAGGGTTTTGAAATGTTTTAGAGAGAGAGAGATGAAAAAGTGATGTAAAATGGCCTGTTTATGAACTGATATACGCACAGTTTACTCGAGTGCAGGAGTTGTCGCTTGAGCGACTAGACACAATAAGTTATTCTGCTCGAGCGTAGAATGCACACCCCCAGTAATTTTGTAGACAGAGGTCGTCGCTCGAGCGCAAAAAGCTTCGCTTGAGCAAAGAATACAAACTCCTAGTAGTTTTGTAGACCTACAAAAATATTGGATGTTCACAAAGATCGCTTGAGCACAAGAAGCTTCACTCGAGCGAAGGAACAAAAATCTGAACAACAAAAGTTTGAAAAACAAGTTACCAACCTATTCCAAACACCATCAACACAACCCAAAAGCCAAACACAAAGAGATATAGGGAGAAACAAGATATGGATAACTATAAAAGACCATGAAACTCATATCCAAAACATTTAATGGGTCGGGTCTAAGCTAGAAATGCTATAGTGGCTGTTTGACGATTTGTCTTCCAATGGCGTTCTTTCAAGCCTAATTATTTAAGAACTGATTTTCTAATCTAGTTCACAAACGATGCATTCTATGCATATTCCGTAAATTTTTTTGGTGTTTGTGCTGGTTTTGATGTACATTCATGACTATTTGAAAATTTGCCCCTTCATTGGCCATTTTTCAAGCCTAAGTATAGGGAAAAAGCATTTTTTTAGGCTAATTCACGAATGGTGCATAGTGCCATAAGTTCCTAAAAGTTCAATTGGTCCCTCCTAAGTTCACATGCACATTCATGGTTGTTTGATAATATACTCCTCTAATGGACTTTTTCCAATATTATGGAAAAAACAAAAAAAAAACCAAAAAAAAAAGAAGTGTTTTTTAGACAAATTCACAAATGGTACATCCCATTCATTTGCAATAACTTCTTACAAGTTATATTGGTCCCTTGCAATGTTTTTGAATTGATTCTTATGCACATTCATAGTTGTGTGATAATTTAGCCCTTCAACAACCCTTTTTGAAGCTTAAGTATGAATAAAATCATTTTTTTGTCTAATACACAAACCATCTCATGTATGCCGTAAGTTCCTACCAGTTATAATGGTCCCTCCCAAGTTGGTTGTTCTTGCTTTCAGGGCACTTCCATAGTTATCAACTATTTGCCCCTCCAATAGCCTTTTTTGAACTAGTTCCCAAATTGCATGTCCTATAATTGTTTCCAATACTTCCTAATTCTTCAAACATCTATTTATTTATAAAATTGTTATATTAAAGTTAATATAATTTACCAAGAAGTATGTCCACTTCGCAGATGAATTCCCCTATAATAGAATCAATTATCTAGCTAAGAAATTGATCTCTTGGTTATGAAACTTTTTATACAATAATCTCCTTATTTTCCAAATTATACTTTTCAGCTTAATTGATACCTATGGAACACTTCTTGGATATGCAAATTGTAAAGTTTTGAGATATTTATGAATTATGAATTTTGATTTTCTAATGCACTCTGATGAAAATGAGCTATACTAAATATTTTTTGATTGTAGTAATTGTCTTGATACGTATGTATTCATCATAAAATAAATAGGATTCCATAATGAAAAGGTGATTGATCTTGAGTCTTTATGCCTCAATGATGTGGAGGTTTCCTCTTTTTTTTTTTTTTCCTAAATAGAATTATGGATTGTAAGCTTGTAATCGTCAATCCCTGTGGCTTTGCTATGTGCATCACATTAATTTCATGCTCTAAGATTGTGATGTCTTAAGCAATCAGAGCCTAAATGCATATGTACTACAGTCCTCCATAATTAGCTACATGGAACATGAATTTATTGTTTTAAACTTGACATTCATGTTTGGATATTTTATATATATATATATATATTGATGTAATAATTTATTTTTTGATTTTGCTACTAAAAGAAGAAAGTTCAACTAAAAATCAAACTTACATCATCCAGCAGCATACTGTTGTTGTGACACTAAATTATTTGATTAATTTCACCATGTATTAACTATACATTTAATAAAATTGTCAATTGTAGAATATAAATTAAAAATTGAACTCAAAATTGGACTTAGTTCTTAAGAAAGAAATGAGTCAATGGCCCCAGGTAAATAATGGGAATTTGAGAAAAAAATTAAAAAGTAAAAAGTAAAAACATCCCCGCTAGGCCTTCAACCTAGCATATAGGATGGGAAGTGTGCATGCATAGCTTTGGTGACATCCATAGCTTTGCAACACGTAAGCGACGTGCGGAGGAATGGGCAAAGTGGCACTTGTTGGACAGGTGGCCGAATTTAAACATGCCACACAGTTGCCACACATTGAAAGTTTTTGAGGGACGAAACATATTCACCAACTATAAATAGTTATTGAGTAGAGTTACTAAGCATTAGGAAAAAAATAATAAACTGAGGTGCAGCATACAAGTAATAGCGGGGACTCATAGTAGGAAAGTAAAAACTAAGTCAATATTAAGGTGAGTTATATTATATCTTGAGTAGCCACAAAATATTTTATTATTGTGTAAATTATTTTATGCTAATCATGTTTTTTTTAATTATATTATCATTTAATTATGTTATTCATTTTATGAGCCCTGCTTATTTAAAAATTGAAATCCATGGATATGATTGTTTAAATTTGAAATTTATTTGACAATGAGTACATAACCATTTATTTTTATAAGTACCACCACAGAGGTCCCATGTCTTGGGGACTTAAATAACTTTTGGCCCTCTGAATTGTCACTTTAGTGACCCTCTGACGGTCTCATGCCTTGGAGGACTTAAATAACCATTGGCCCTCTGAATTGCCACTTTAGTAACCCTCTGACGGTCCCATGCCTTGGGAGAATTAAATAACCATTGACCCTCTGATTAGTCACGTTGTGACCCTCTGTCATGTTCTGTTCTATACCGTGGTTATGATTATTTTGCATATACGATTTTTGTATTATATGTCTATTATTTAAAATAATTTTTTCTAATTGTTTAGCCTAAATAATTATCCATAGTGATTTATATATCCTTATACTCTTAGTATAATATTCCTCACTCTACCTTGTGCTTATGACTGTTAAAGCCCTTTTCAGGTGAAGAAACTTAAAGAATGATGGTTTTACCCCATTGATCAAAACCCAGATTTGATATGAACATCATTTTTTTTTTTTTAGGGTGTGTGTGTTTACTTATAATCACTATCTGACTAACATTACATCGTTACATAAATAATAATTTCCATGTACGCTTCAAATATTTATCTACATATTTTATTTTATTCTGCTGCATTATTTAATTTAATTACTTGGAATTAATCTGAGAAATTTTAGAAATTAACTAGTTGTGAATCCAGCCCTGGTCACTGGGATGGGTCGTGGCAAAGTGGTATCAGAGCAATGTTTAAAAAAAAAAAAAAGAAGCACCCATTAAGCTAGAAGATATGCGTACCATTAGAAAACAAGATAAGAAAAATCTTACCTTAGTCCTTATGATTATAGTCTTTTATTAGTTCTATAGCTGAGTTAGGTATCCTGTGGTGCAGGTAATGTCGGAACTTAACTTTGGCGACTCTTTTTGGTACTGGCCTCATCCTCCGAACTTTGAAGGAATTTTTGAAAATAGCAGTTACGTTTTAGAATTACCAGAGGAAATAGGAGATTCAGAGGAAATAGTTAGACAGATGGACCCGACCCTCAACCAACTAATGGGCCGACCAGTATACTTAAGGGTCGTCCCCACAGAGGTAGATACACAGTGGTGGAGGATTGATGCTATGAGTACCCTGAACAGGTTTTTGGGGCCAACACGGGTAGTAGGCATGGCCCCGAGTCAGGGATATCCTCGCTACTTAGTGGCACCTTTACCTTTAGAATTTATGGCTTGGCAAGGGAATGCCTTCTTAAGTGACCATATTCAAGTAAGAGTCCCTCCCTCTCGCAACCTGATTGATACTCAGACGGTTGATTTTCGTGATATTATGACATATGTGGAGGTGCCGGTGGGTATCACGGGATGACAACTATGGGGTTACGCGGAAGACATCCCCATTTACCGAGTGGAGGTGGTGTGGTGATGCTTTGGTATCGAGCAGAGCGGTTGGGAGTTTGAACATCATATGCAATTGTAGTACCCATGGTTATTTTTAGTCTAAAATCTTGAGAACAAGATCCTTTCTTTTGTTGTTTCTGTGTTTTTCTTTTTCTTTTTCTTTTTTTTTTCCTTTTTTGTTTGTTGTAAAAGTGAGCTAACCATGACCTAGTTCTAACCCATTTTGTCATGGAGGGCTAGGCACTAAATTGACATAACTACAAGTAATGTACCAACACCATTATAGATAAATAAAAACGGTATTTTGTGAGTAATGTATATATTGTCTTGTGAACTATGTTTTGTAGAATATGTGAACATGTTTTAAATTAGATAATTAATAGGAAATCGTGCACCATGTTTATTAAAATTATTAATTTATAGTTATGGCTAACGATGAAAATGGTATCGGATCATCATTTAATGGAGCTGATCCAATGGAAAAGATTATGGAAAGAGCTGTTACTAGTTTCTTGCAAGCCTTGCATAATATTGGGTTACTAGAACATCGTAAAGGGACAACTACGATTAAACAGTTCCAAGACTTGAAACCTTCCATGTTCACAGGAGGCTCAAACCCATTACTAGCTAAAATGTGGGTTAAAGAAATGAAGAAGATTTTTAGTGCCCTACCCTGCACAAAAGCACAGAAGAACAGAAAGTGTCCTTCACCACTTTCACTCTCAAGGAAGATGTGCAAGAATGGTGGCTTCTCACCTTGGAAAAGGAAGATATCGTGGCTTGGGTGAGATTCCTAGATGTGTTCTATGAAAAGTATTTTCCATAATCACTACGGGAGTAGAAGGCATCAGAGTTCCTACATTTGAGGCAAGGAAAAATGTCGGTGGTGGAATACAAAAGTAAGTTCACCCAACTAGCATGATTTTCATCATATGTTATTCTGACAGAAGCATGAAAAGCAAGGAAATTTGAAGCAAGACTGGATGCTGAAATCAAAGATAGGCTTGAGGTTTTCAAACAACCAACCTATACAGAGGTGGTGGATTGAGCATACATCACCAAGAAAGGAATTAAAACTGCACGTTCAAGTGGAATGGGTCAAAAGAAGCGATTTTGGAAACCGGTTGGAGGATTTAGGGCAGCCCCACCAAAGAGAGTAAATACCGGACCTACTAGCTTAACTGGTTTGGCCAACCAAAGTTTTACTATTCCCAGGGGTAGCACCATTCCGAATTGTCTGAGTTGCGGAAATGCTCATAGGGGACATTGTTATCGGGCAATAGAAGCAAGTTATAGATGTGGCCAATTTGGCCATTTGGTGAAAGATTGCCCAAAATTCACCAACTTTGTGATGGGTACCTCTGAACTACTTTAGAAACTAGGAACAACCACAGGGGTAAAGAAAGAACAGAAGCACCAAGGGAGGAGAGCTTTTGCTTTAGTACCCGAAAATTGCAATGCTACGGAAAACGTTGTGACATGTACACTTTCTTTCTGTGGTCACTTAGCTCATGTTCTTGTTGACTCTGGTTCCACTCATTCTTTTGTTGCACTACATTTTGTTCCCAAGTTAACGTCAACACCTGAACGGTTGGGATATGCATTATCTGTGGCTTTTCCATCTTGTGTCTCCACACTTTGTACGAAGGCATACACGTCTTGTGCTATATCTCTAAAAGATGAAACTTTGTATGTGGATCTGATTCCTCTCTGCATTAGTAATTTTGACATAACCTTAGGAATGGATTGGCTTGCCACCAACCATGCCTCTATTGATTGTACGACCAAAAAGATCTTTCTTCAGTTACCTAACCAACGCGAGCTGGTCTTCGAAGGAATTAGAGTTTCTACCCCTCTGTATTTGATATCATTCGTGATAGCCTAACGAATTTTAAGAAAATCTTGTGGTGGTTGTATTTGTTATGTGGTCGACATTCAACAAATAGACCCAACACTCGATTCAATGCCTGTTGTTTGAGAATTTCCTGACGTTTTTCCTGAAGACTTACCTGGTACTTAGTTGATCGAGAAATCGAATTCACCATTGAACCTCAATCCAATACATAATTGATCTCCAAAACTTCTTATCGTATATAAATAACGGAATTAAAAGAACTAAAAACCCAACTCCAGGAACTCCTAGACAAATGCTTCATTCAACCAAGTACCTCACCATGGGGTGCTCCAGTATTGTTCGTAAAGAAAAAGGATTGCACGATGAAGTTATGCATCAATTACGGGAGCTGACCAAAGTCACCATCAAGAATCGATACCCCCTACCAAGAATCGATGACTTGTTTGATCAACTTCAAGGTGCCCAAGTATTCTAAAAATTGGACTTGCGTTCCTGCTATCATCAACTAAAAGTCAAAACGAAAAGCATCAAGAAGACTGCCTTCAGAATACGTTACAGACACTACGAGTTTCTCGTCATGCCATTTGGCATTACCAATGCTCCAGCAACCTTTATGGACCTCATGAACCGAGTGTTCAAACCATATCTTGATGAGTTCATTATCGTCTTCATTGACGACATTCTCATATACTCCAAGGCACCAAAGGATTATGAGCAACACTTACGAACCGTTCTGCAAACACTATATGATCACAAAATTTATGCCAAGTTAAAGAACTATGAATTTTGCATCACTAGTGTACACTTCCTTGGTCAAGTCGTTAACAAAGATGGCATCTCGGTTGACTCCCAAAAAGTTACAGTAACCATGGATTGGCCATAACCTACTAACGTGCCTAAGATTCAGAGTTTCTTGGGTTAAGCAGGCTATTATTGATGCTTCATTCAGGATTTCTCAAAAATAGCATCACCCTTGACCCAGCTAACTTCGAAGAACACACCCTTTGAATGGACGAACAAATAGGAACGTTGCTTTCAAGAGTTAAAAAGTAGACTTGTACTAGCACTCCCTACGGGAACGGATGGGTTCGTAATTTATAGCGATGCCTCATGCAATGGTTTGGGTTGCGTTCTTATGCAAAATAGGAAAGTCATTGCATCTGCCTTATGTTAACTAAAGACTCATGAGAAGAATTACCCAACCTATGATCTAGAGTTAGCTGCGGTGATCTTTGCCCTCAAGATTTGGCGTCATTATCTCTACAGGACTAACCTGCGAGATTTATATTGATCACAAGAATCTTAAATATCTGTTTACACAAAAGGAACTAAATATGAGGCAACGACATTGGCTAGAATTCATGAAAGACTACGATGTGGAGATTCACCTACCATCTAGGCAAAGCTAACGTAGTAGTAGATGCGTTGAGTCGAAAGACTACCAAAAGTTTGGGACGTACCCTCATCCCCCGCAAGATCAATGGACTGCTCGCCAACATAATCATGGAACCTACGTTGATTGAAGAAATTAAGGTACCACCAGCATGAAGATAAACTTTTGAAGCAAAAGTACGAAGAGTAGAGAAGTACGCTCGATCCTGACTTCACTATAAGCAATGGGATACTAAAATTTTGAAATCGAATTGGCGTACCCGACATTCCAGAGCTCAAGAAAGAAATATTGGTGGAAGCTCATAGCTCAAGGTTTACAGTCCACCCTGGCAATACAAAGATGTATCATGATCTAAAGGAACACTGCTGGTGGACAGGAATAAAAAGAGACATAGCAAGCCACGTCTCCAAGTACCTATATTGTCAACGTGTTAAAACAAAACATCAATGACCTAAAGGAACGTTGCAACCACTCCCTATTCCTGAATAGAAATGCGAGCACATTACAATGAACTTCATGGTCAGATTACCACAGTTAGTCTCGAAGAATGATGCAATATGGGTTATAGTAGATCGATTGATGAAATCGGCACATTTTCTGCTGATCAAAATCATATACTCCTTTACTAAGTTCGCTACTCTATACATCAAGGAAATCATTCATTTGCATTGGTACCCTAGCTTTAATCGTGTCTAACCTGAGAGCCCCGCTTTTTGTCTCACTTTTGGAACAAATTGCAAAGAGGCTTTGGGAACTACGTTGAATTTTAACACTGCTTATCACCTACAAATTGATAGAAAATCCGAAAGAACAATCCAGACTTTGGAAGACATGTTACGTTTGTGCGTGCTGGACCTCAAAGGTAATTGGGATGATCACCTACCTTTAGTGGAATTCGCCTATAATAACAGCTACTAAGCAAGCATTGTATGGAAGGAGATGTCGATCACCTCTTTGTTGGGCAGAAGTCGAAGACAGGAAACTGTTAGGCCCTAAAATTGTGCAAATAACAAGTGATAAGATTCAACTCATCTAACAGCGAATTTGCACTGCTCAAAGTAGCCAGAAAAGCTATGCAGATACATGGAGACGAGATTTGGAATTTCAGGTAGGAGAGCACGTTTGCTTAAAGGTCTCACCAACAAGGGGAGTCATTCAGTTTTGAAAACGAGGAAAGTTGAACCCACATTATGTCAGACCATTTGAAATATTGGAGAGATTTGGCCCTGTAGCATACTGTCTTGCTCTTTCAACAGAACTGTCCAATGTTCACAATGAATTCCATGTTTCGATGCTACAATGGTATCTTCGAGATTCAGAGCATGTTGTCACTTATGAAAACCTAATAGTTCAAGAAGATCTCTCTTATGAAGAACAGCCAGTACAGATTCTCGATTGTTGTGATCAGGTTCTCCGAAAGAAGACTATACCTCTTGTAAAAGTCTTGTGGATAAACTATCGTGTTGAAAAAACAACATAGGAAACTGAAAGTCAAATGCAGACTAAATACCCACACCTTTTCGAAAACCAAGGTACATTAAGTTTGGGGACAAACTTTCTTTTCGGAAGGGAGAAATGTGACACCTAATTATTTGATTAATTTCACCATGTATTAACTATACATTTAATAAAATTATGAGTGGTAGAATACAAATTAAAAATTGAACTCAAAATTGGACCTAGTTCTTAAGAAATAAATGAATCTATGGAACCGGGTAAATAATGGGAATTTGAGAAAAAAAATTAAAAAAATAATAAAAACATCCGCTCTAGGCCTTCAGCCTAGCATATATGATGGGGAGTGTGCATACATAGCTTTGGTGACATGCATAGCTTTGCAACACTTAAGGGACATGTAGGGGAATGGGCAAAGTGGCAACTATTAGACAGGTGGCCGAATTTAAACGTGCCACACGTTGCCACACATTGAAAGTTATAGATGGACGAAACGTATTCACCAACTATAAATAGTTACTGAGTAGAGTTACTGAGCATTAGGAAAAAGAAATAAATTGAGGTGCAGCATGCAAGTAATAGCGGGGACTCATAGTAGGAAAGTAAAAACTAAGCCAACATTAAGGTGAGTTATATTATACCTTGAGTAACTATAAATTATCTTATTATTTTATAAATTGTTTTATGTCAATCATGTTTTTTAAATTATATTCAATTATGTTATTCATTTTATGAGCCCTGCTTATTTAAAAATTGAAATCTATGGATATGATTGTTTAAATTTTGGAATTTATTTGACAATGATTATATAATTATTTATTTTTATAAGTACCACCATGGAGGTCCCATGCCTTGGGGGACTTATATAATCATTGGCCTCTGATTAATCACGTTGTGACCCTCTATCTGTCATGGATCCATTGACGCTCTGTTATGTTATGTTCTGTTCTGTACCATGGTTATGATTATTTTGCATAAATGATTTTTGTATTATATGTCTGTTATTTAAAATAATTGATTCAAACCAAACTATTCATTGTTTAGCTTAAATAATTATCCATGGTGATTTATATATTCTTATACTCTTCTTATAATGTTCCTCACTCTGCCTTGTGCTTGTAGTTGTTAAAACCCATTTCAGGTGAAGAAACTTAAAGAACGATGGTTTTACCCCATTGAACAGAACCCAGATTTGATATGAACATCATGTTTTTGTGTGTGTGTGTGTGTGTGTGTGTGTGTGTGTTTACTTGTAATCGTTATCTGACTAACGTTGCATCGTTACATAAATAATAATTTCCATGTATGCTTTAGATATTTATCTACATCTTTTATTTTATTCTACTGCATTATTTAATTTAATTACTTGGAATTAATCTGAGAAATTTTAAAAATTAACTAGTTGCGAATCCAACCCTAGTCACTAGGATGTGTGGTGATAGTTGTAATAAGAACCAATGTTAGATAGAACCTGCATCACATAATGCACATTAGCCATATGCAAAAAAAAAAAAAAAAACCAACGAAAAAAAAAAGAGACTAAAGCAAAGCAAATAAGATGTCTTCCTAAACATTATTAGCAAGCTTAGTAAACTACAAGAATCTAGGCGTTCGTTAGACTCTTATGAAACAATCAATTTGAGTACCTCCCAAATTCATAAATTCACTGGTTCCTTAAACAAAATTGAAAAGATTTGTATTCTGAAAGACAAATCCAAAATTGTTCACTATCCAATCCAATTATGATATACTATGAATAGAGATTTATGAAACTGATGAGAGCACCATGTGATAGGGGTTTGTTAAAAAATAAAAAAGAAAAGAAAAAAGAAAACAAAGCTGCAATATATACATATATAATTTAATAAGCAATTGAAAACTAAGAGGAGAATAGGCATCTTTTCTAGGACACTAAAATAGAGTTAAGACTGCAGAACTCCCACATATATTGATTTATTAGAAATTCGGAGTCAATATGTCAAATAGCATTCCCGATCCATTAGAAAGAAATATACTAATATGTGACATCAAGCATAATTGAGAATATTGAAACTGCTTTTGATTTTTATGAAAAAAGTAAAAGTTATGTTTACTTTGATTTTTAATTATTTTTTTTTTTCTAATTGTCGTTTATATTTAGTGAATTTTTTATTTTTCTTATTTTCGTCAATTTTTTATACTCTTTACTTTCACCTAATCTAAATGCATCTAAAAAAATATTTTAAAAAACAATTGACTAAAACATCATAAAAATTCATTATGAAGAAATAACAATTTGAATAAAAATCTGTGTGCATTTTTGTTTAGATTTTCGTTTGCTTTTAATGAATTTTTTTTCATATTTAGTTATTATTATTTTTAATTTTATTTTTTTAGATGCATTTGGTCTTAATATGTTTACAAAGTACAAAAATTTGACTAAAATACGGAGAAAAAAAATTATAAAAACAAAACAAAAATTCATTTAAAAATGATTTCTAAGAATTTAAACAAACAAAATTTAAAGTTGAAAAAGTAGTGAAGAACAATATTTTTACCACCAATATGTTTGGTTTTGAGTTTATGTTTTTTCGATTGTGTTTGGAAATTTTTTTAAAGTTGTAGTTATTCTTTTTTTTTTTAATTTTTTTAAATACATCTAATCTAAATATGTACTTAAAAAATAAAATATTTGTGAAAAAATCTAAAAATAATTCAATAAAAATATGAAAATATACTAATTTTTTTTATGTTTTTTTTTTTTTTGGGTGAATTTTTGAAACTGCTTTCATAAATTTTGTACTTTTTAAGTTTATTTGAATCAAAGCGATATAAAAAGTAACTAAATATACATATTCAAATATTAAAAAAGGTTCACTAAAAAAATACAAATTAAAAATTTATTCTTTAAAACTTCAAAATAAAGAAGATGATGCTATCTTAATTTTGAAAATTGGCAACAAATTCTTATTTTTTTCATCTGCATTTTTGCTCACAAAACAAAAAAGAAGAAGCTACATTAATCATCTTTTTTTTCCCCCCTTATCTAATTATTCTTATTGTTTTCTTTTTGTGGAGGGGGTTTTGGCCTTCGATTTTCTGAAATGATTATTCTGGAGGAAAAGTGAAGAGTTGGTTCAGAGAAGGAGACAAAGTGCATAGTGCAAGAGGGGGCTTCACTGTGAGAAAGAATAGTGGCTTTGCAAAAGGTGTCTTCTTCGATAACAATGCCTACATACACAAAGGGCTTAAATGTGACAGGGAATAAAGGAGCTTCAGATCGAAATAGAAGAGATGGCTTATAGATGTTGTTTTCTCGAGTCACGGCTTCTATACTTGTGAGAGAGGAGGCTCAAGTGTGAGAGAAAAAGGAGGGTTTGTAGAGCATGTCTTTTTGGGTCACGACTTCAGTATTTGTGTGTGTGAAAGTGAGTGATTAAGGTGAGAGTGTCTGTTGGGGTCACAGTTTCAGTGTTCTGACGATATTTTAATAAAGAGAAATTATTAGTGATAAAATATTTTCGTCTCCTTGAACTCATATGTTCATTGTCTAATCAATAAAAATACAAAAATAGAGAATTTATTGGTGATGAAATATTTTCGTCTCTCTCAACTTAACCTTATGATATGAAAATATATTACTTGCGCAATCAATCAAATACAATACAATACATGGAGAATTTATTAGTGACGAAATAGTTTCGTCTCCCAAAACATATCCTTCCAAGACAAAAATATATTTGTCGCCCAATTAACAGAAAGATAAAATGAGCATGAAGAGTTTATTGGTGCTGAAATATTTCGTTTCCCATAACTTATCCTTCCCAGACAAAAAATATATTTGTCACCAAATAAATAAGAAAATGAAATGACATCATCTAATTGGTTTGGAATTTATTAGTGATGAATTCCTTTTGTTGCAAAAAATTTTAAATTTTGTGACAAAAGAGTTCGTCTCCAGTGAGCTAAAATAATTGGCGCCAACAAGAAAAAAATTGGCGCCTCATTTTTTCTGACGAATTTATTTGTTCGTCTCCTATAGTTTTGAGAAAAATTAAAAGAAATGACAAAAGTAATATTTTGTCATGTTTGGGTTACATTCTAAGAAGAAAATAAATTTTATCACCAAATTTCGTCACAATAGCTTAGATTTGTTGTAGTGTTAGAGTTAGAGAGAGAACTCAACATTTGTAGAGAGAGAGAGAGAAGAGAATTCAAGAGGGTTGAAGAGATTAAGCTTAACTAAGGCCAATTCAAGCTCCAGGTAAGCTCTCTACCCATAATTCCTAAAGATAAACCATGTAGGAAGATGAATTCACCAAGTTATAGGATCATTTGCACGTATTTGAACGGAATGAGCATGAATCATCAATAATTTAGTGAGTTTGAGTGAATTGTGTAAATGCATGCTTAATTATTCACTTTTGAACTTGGTTTTCCACAAATTCATACATGCATGAAACTTACATGAGTTATTTCTTAAGGTTCTTCATGATTTTGCATTCAACATCTCATATAATCATGTTTTGTAAAGAAAAGAGTTGAGTTTGCTACATGCATGGTAAGATCATGGCATTTTGGGTTTTGTTTTGAAGAATTGAAAGAGAATTTGAGATCATTGTTTCATATTTCCCAGCAATTCATGTTTTATAAAGTGTTTCTAAGCTTTTGAGACCAACAATGCAAGCTTTGAACTTGAAAGGAATGATTTTGAATCTGGAAACCCATAATTCGTCTAGTTCACTCGATCAAAGAATCCGTCACTCGAGTGAAAAACGAAGGCATCCAGTACTTTTATAGACATTTGGCTGTTGGCTCGAGCGCACCAAGTGTGTGCTCGAGCAAACCCACTTTTGTTCAACACTTGGCTCGAGCGATCATTGAGCAATCATTGAGCGTAAAATTTGAGCATCCAGTATTTTTGCAGGCAAGCCACACCGCTTGAGCGACCAAGTGTGCGCTCAAGCAAAGACTGTGGTTTCAGCAAATTCTGACTAACACTTATAAGTGCATATTTACATCCTCATGCCCATTTAGGCATTCTTTTGCATCATTTGAACATCTTTAATCATGGAATAAGCTAGAAATACATGTAAGAGAATAAAATGAAGATACAATACTTGTTTCGAACGTATATTCAATGTGTATTTGTGTTATGTGATTTGTGTAGGTGGTCAACCAAGGGCTACCATCAATACCTGCCCACTGTAAGTAATATCTTTGTAAAGATATGTTGAATATATTTTTGAGTTACTGCAAGAATG
Organism: Camellia oleifera; assembly: GCA_022316695.1. Classification (NCBI taxonomy): domain Eukaryota; kingdom Viridiplantae; phylum Streptophyta; class Magnoliopsida; order Ericales; family Theaceae; genus Camellia; species Camellia oleifera. The sequence goes on from CM039312.1 coordinate 87,249,042, forward strand.
TTATTTTTAAATGTTGTTTAGACACAAATGAATGATCGTCCCTGTGAAAATGTAATTGTGGCATCCTTAGTGTAGCCCTTGCCTAGGGGTACCAATATCATAGCCCTTTGTTATAAGACCTTCGTTCAGAGGCAACAATACTGTGGCCTTTTGCTATGTGGCCCAAGCCCAGGCGTAACAATATTGTGGCCTTGCAGTATGAGGCCCTCGCCTAGGGAAAACAATACTGTGGCCCTTTGTTATATGTGCACAGAGATCTCTGACGTTGACTTAAGTGGTCCTTTCGCATGACCTATATGGTCCCTTCATTAGACCTATGTGGTCCATTCGTTATGCCTTCATGCCCTTCGTTGCACTATTGGATGTAACATATATGAATATGATTTGTGAATTTTGATACGACAAGTGCTCACTTATGCTTTGCTTCGAACTCATGTGATATGATTTTGTACAATGATAGACATCATTTATTTAACCTCTTTATATTGGTATTACTCAATGGACTTTAGCTTACCCTCTTCCCCTATATATATGTAGGTGAGCAAATGGAGCGTCAAGCGTAAAGCAACCTCAAGAGTCCACCCTTCAGTCAAGCCAATTTGGAAATGCCTCCGTGATGGGGTGATCTTGGACTCATGCAGAGCCTAGTTATGTCAACCTTGTGGATCAAGATGATTTGCTTTTTGCTTTTGTTTAGATCTATTGTTTTGGAACTGGCTTGTTATGGATGTTTTTGTGTGTGTATAAGATGCTAAGATGTATTTTGTATTTGCATCTACAAGAAAGATAAAGTTTAAATTTCCTATGAACTGCATGTATGCTTTTCTCGATAGACATGTTTATATTTTAATATTGCTTCTACAAGGCCCCGTTATTATTATTAATTATCAGTTTTGCCTTTGAGGCCGGAGGTAATCTGGGATATTGGCCGGTTACGACCTAAACCTCTAGGGGCAGGTCTGGGTTGTGACACCTACCCTCGTAGTTGGCTGGAATATACATGTCTTTCACGTGTCTATGCTACGAAAGTACCTTGTGGATCCATAGCACGTCATCAATTGGGATGGAATTAGTGTTGATAATAATGTTACTTTTGAAGAAAGGCATGTAGCAATTTATAAACTTATTTTAGAATTACTTTAGTGCAGACCCTCGATTCCTTATTGGATTGCAATTTAACTCTAGAATCGTAAATGCGTTCCAATTGAAAACTCGCAAACCCTAATTAATCCCAAGAACCCAGGAATCATTTCTAATCAACTCCTTAATTGGGGATTGGTCACTCAAAATCCTAGATTTTCAGTTCTCATTACGTCCATCGTTTATATCGAAACACAGAAACTATAATTGTATCAAATTTCCAAAACCTAAATTGATTAAATACTACACTTAAGTAAATATTCCAAATCATAAAATTAGGCCCTAGCGTAAATAATTTAGCCAAATTATAATTGGACCCCAAGTAGTACCATAATATATACATATATAATATTTTTGTTTAAACTTGTGCACTTTGAACATGGATTACTAAGGAAGCTTTAATGAATACTTGAGGAAGCTTTGATAAATTGTTGAGCAAGCCTTGATGGATTACTGAGGAAGATTTAGTGGATTCTTGAGGAAGCTTGGATGAATTCTTGAGAAAGCCTTAGGAAAATTGTAGAGGAAGCTTGTGAATCTATAAATACACAATTCCTCTCCACATTTGGAAAAAAAGAAACAGCACACTCACACCACCTATAGACACCCACAACTAAAAGGAGAAGAGAGTAGGAGAGAAAGCTTTGGTGGTGAAGGAAGGGAAGATAGAAGGAAAGTCTTGAGCAACTATTTCCAAGAAACTCATGTAAGCCACAACACAACCTCCTTTTCTATTTTCCTATTCAAATACATAATTCTAGAGGATCTTTATTATCATTTTCAGTTCTGAAATTTTGTTGTTCTTGTGTTTAAAGTGGATGAGTTGAGCCATGAGTTCTCTCCTACTCAGATTTTCACTTAAGGGATGAAAAACCATCTTTTTCAATTCATATCTCACATTAATTCTAGACTCTAAAAATATGAGTTATAACTATATTATTTAACATGTTTTCATCTCATAAGAAGTGAAAATTTCCCTTAGTTCTGTGCTTTTCTCTCAAATCCTCTTATATTTAATATTATGCAAGAAGAACAAATTTTACAGCCTACTTTAAAAAATTATAGAAAAATACAAAAAAATCTCATTGACTTCATTTTTACATCAAAATATTCCTTTAAGTGTCCGCTTTCAAGGGAAAAAAAAGGTTTTATTAAAAAAAAAGTGAGCGATTTGATAGAAAATTCGTTTTTCGTAATAGCCGACAAACCTGAATAGCACTGGTGTATTTCTCAAATAATTTAAAATTTAGGAAGGCTATTCAAATTCTGAAATATGTTCCAAAAACTAAATAAAATTATCTACAAACCATAGGGAGGCCAAGTTCAGGAAAAATATGTAAATGTCTTTTTGATTTTGATCTTTAGAACGTATCAAATCTGGAAATTACTTTTATTAGTGATCTCATGCTCCTAGCTTCATGAATATGCTTATAGTTGTTGTTCATGCCTTAGTATGATTATCTACATGTGTTGCAGCCATTTGTCATGACTTGTTGTCTCATGGCATGTACTAACCCTAACCAAGTTCAACTAATTCAACGAGAAACTGTTGTGGGAAGGTAATGGGTTTGTGAAGACTTGGAAAGCTTAATGAGTTTATGTTATGATAATCTGGATGGTGGGACAAGTTCCCTAGTTAAAAGTGAAATCTTGCGCAAGTGGTTATTCAGAACTCTTGAATGGAACGGTTGTATTTAAACCCTAGGTGCGATGATGGATAAGGTGGGAGGAAGTTATGGGCAAGGCCCATATTTTACCATCTCTTTTGAGGTCCTCGGTTGGCGCCACGCAGTACGTAACTATTGTGGGCATCCGAGGTAAGGTCTGCAAAGCAGCAAAAAATGGGACATACCGAATAATCCGAATCCAATTCATAGGGTTGTAAGGATGAATTCTCTTTGGAGGATTATTAGTTACTAACATCTAACCTTGTAACCCTCTATCTTTTTGCTTGATCTTCATGCTTAACAGATTTAGTTTCCATATGAATGTGTATTGGATTAGAAAATGGGGTGGCGTGGGGTGGCATGGGGTGCATGTGCATTTACTGGGCATTCCAAGCTTATTGAATTTCAAGCCAAGTATCTACCAAACTGAAAAAAAAGTCGGAAACTTTCGAAGACTACTAGTTGTCGTAAATAATAATAGAATTTCCTTTTGATTAAACTCCATCTAAATGTGTATTATTCTTTTTGGAAATATAATGTCGATGGAAGTTCTGGTTTGTAACTAAATATGACTTCGTAATCGTTTATCTACGTATATATAAATATATGTTTGAACTTCTATATTTCTACCTTTCATCTACTGATTGAGACCTTGTGTTAATACTCCGTAAGATTTGTCAAAAAGATAGCTTCGCTATCTAAGAAGATTGGACATCGAAGGGAGGCTATATTGACTCCTCTGATCTTTCCTGGAATCTTATTAGGCTATTGACCAAAGGACTCATTAGTGACGTTTCTTATACTTGTAATCTTAGAAAAACGCTGTATTCACTTGTTGATATATTTTTTGATATTCCCGAGTTTTGAGGCATCACACCACGTCCCACGAGCTCCAAGTATTCAAACCCAATTAGCATTGATTCCAATTTGTGACATCCCGAAAATTATTATCTTTTTGCAACATTAATTCAAAAATAATTTGATTTATAATAGAAAGTTAGACCATTAGATAAATCAATTTCGTAATTTCAAAATTTATCTCTTCGCCGTTAAACTATTCGAGTATTACATCATTGTCAAGTACATTCATCGATAGAATAAATAGTTCAAAATGCAAGAGATAATACAAAACATAATGTCCTAGGGGCTTACATCTTTTCAAGGATTTTCCTTGAATACACTTATCTCCGCACAAAATTGCCCCATGGCCTCAATATGTTGCATTCATAAAGCCTCTGTGCTCCCCTCCAAAAATAGATCTCATGCCAATCACTTGGGTATCATCACAGCATCATCTCCTGAAAGGTTGTTAGTTTTGGGGTGAACAATTACCTAGTAGGAAATACCATCACAAGTTATATAATTAATCAAAATACATATAATCATGCCATGCTAGAGATGAGGAAACCCAAGCCATTTCCTTTATACCATATATATATATATATATACTGAACGTAGTCCCTATATTTTTTTACTCTCAAACCAGTGGGGCGATGGGCACTCAAGACCTTTCCCTTTCCAAATTTGCCGACTTCTTAAACGACAAGCTCATGGACACCAAAAATCATGTTTTCCACATTCAGCTGACTCTATAAATGGCAGGCTCGTGGACACCCTAAAACATTTCTAACATTTGTTTAGTGATATGCACAAGATAGGGCAATTGGGCACCTTGACTCCCCGTGTGGGTACCAATATACATTACATGACTCAAACCAAAGCCTAACTCACTACCCGAACTCATATTATATTTACCCCCTTCCAACACTTTCCATACATCAACTTCTAAGAGTTACAAGGTATAATTATAAATATATAGATGCAAGAATTTCCAAATCTCAATTTCCCCTACATGTAATTTCAATTCACAATAATCCAATAATTTACACATCAACAATCAAAAGACTTTCAAATTCACAACCATCACCATCTCAAGGTTTTGTGTTAAAAGTCTTAAAATCTTATATTACAAAATCAAAGTCAAGTCAATACACCAAATTTCAAGTTTTAGAGACTAATTGAGCAGAACTCCTTTTTATTGAACCAATTTGAAAACTAGGTTTTTAAGAAAATTAGGGATTTTCCCTCTTTCATGATCTAAAGGCCAATTCTTATTATAAACAATAATAATGAGGTATAGCCCCCTTTTTTTTTTTTTTTTATCAAACCTATTTACTAACGCAACACATAGCATATATATATATATATATATGTATGTATCTTGATATCTAATGAAAATACCATATATGTGTCTCAAATCAAACATATAGCTAGTTAAAAGTACCATTACCTCAAGAATGAAGACAAAAGATGAAAGCCCAACTCCAACTTTGATGAAATTGCAAAACGATCAGTAGAACTCTTGATCTAAACTTTCCTTTCAACCTTCTTGAAGGATCTAGGGTGGATTTAAGGTTTAAAAAAAAAGAAAAAAAATAAAATAAAATAAAAATAAATAAATAAATAAACTAGAGGAATCTAGCGTTTTAGGGTTAGGGTTTCGAAAATGGGTATTACAGAGAGAAAGGGTGTGAAAAAGTGAGAGAAAATGATGTTTAGATTGATTTTTAAAGTTGTTGTCTTGAACAGACCGCTCAGAGCGAACTTTTCATTGCTCAAGTAGTAAACGCATGGTCTTGGAAGTTTTGTAGAGCTATAGTGAAAATAGTGGGAGTCTCATTTCTATGCTCAAGCGACCACTAAACTGCTTGAGCGATCTTTCCAGCAAACATGCAAGACATTGGGGGCTTTGCATCACCGCTCGAGCAACTGATTGACCGCTTGAGCAGTCACCCAGAACAAATTGTTACACTACTAGAGGGGTATAGTGACGCGAATTGGATATTTGATTGTAGACGCGCCCTTGGGCCTCACTACAGTTCGGACTCAATTTGTCACGGTTCTAAATCTGAACCAAAGAGTCCAAATCCGGCAAATTGTTTTGAGAAAACAGATTTTGAGAAAGAAGTGCCAAACATGGACTGCTTTGCCAGATACAGAGTCGCCACCTAAATATTTATTTTGGGAGAATTTAGGAAACCTTGACTCATTTGCCTAAGGCCACATGTTCGTCATCACCAAAGTTGCCTCGGCTCGGGAACTTGGGTACGATTGGGGAAGGTCAGCTATGAGCACCCCCTCTCGCCCGATCTGAAGATCGGCCTCTACTAACCATGATATCTCGTTTTTGAAAACACATGCGTTCTTATTCCTATTAATTAGCTAGAATTACTATGTGATGCGCACAGCAAGACAAGTATAGACTAGATCGCCTAATTTGGAACGAAGCATTGCATATCCGTTTGTTTGGAAAATGATTTGAAATTTGCTACCCACAAGTAGGCTAAAACACGGATTTCAATGAGTTGTTCCAACTCAAACAATCCAACCTTCACCCACAGGCATTCAGGCAGTTTAATCAAATAAGCATCTAGTTCGCATGGTAAGCATGTTAACATTCACACTCATGTGAGATGCTAAAGCATAAATACTTACTTCGTACTCCGAGCCAAAACAAAGAACATGTTAGTAATCATGCATGATCCAAGTCCATGTTAAGTGGCTAATGCAACACATACAAAATGTCACTATAATAGGCTCGGCTAATCCTAGGATGGCATGTGGAATGCACAGATAGCATATATTCAAGTTAGATTTGAAATACTATGCAGTTAGCATGATGTGCCGAGCCCGGTGCATGCAATACTGATGAATGATGCACGCATGCATAGCATAAAGTATGCTAAAATAAGTATGCCCTAATACTAACCATCAAAAGCAGGTAAGTAAAAGAGAGAAAGAAGTGGGGGTTGGAAGACATGCACACACACACACACACTTATTACAAATTTGCCTTCACTCGGAGGGACCGAAAGAATAATACAATTAATTAACCCACAAGCTAATTAAAATATTACAGACAGTTAACTAGTTAAGCAAATTAACTAAGCTAATTAAAACAGTAAACAGCCTCGGGAGGAGGGCCCGATGCAATGCGTACTCAGCTCCGCTCGAAAGCCACTGCCATGCACAAGGTGCCTCTGCTTTGACTGTTATCCTCCTCTGAAGACTGCACAAGTTTTAGGATATGCTCTCTGTACACTGTGGAACACCACTGGCTAGAAGGAATGGCCACCGGCCACTGATTAAGCTATCGGCCACTGATGGATGGCCGGTCGGCACTAGAGATGGACGGCCAGCCAAATCTTCCTGCAGAATCTGTTTTGACAGTAGCATAGGGCAAAACATAGCATGGCAATGCATATCAAGCAATATATGCACCAACCACACTCCTTATCATATTCATGACTCAAACGGGGATGGGCCTCGATTCTCGGACCACCAATCGCGCATTTCAACGCATGATGGCCCAAGAAACCAAGTATGTATTTTGATTTCAAATGGAATGCAATGCACATAATCTAACAAAGGGGCTTTCAACCTTTATCATGGTTTGATCAAGAGGTGAAAAATGCATGCAATGCAATGCATCCTAGGCATGTGAACTAGTATGCAACATGGACATGCAAATAAGCAAGCATGTAACAATACATAAGGCAAGCATGGAACAATGCGAAGGATGGTCTTAAACTAATTTAGGCAGCCCTCAAACAAACCTAAAACAGTGGCCGATGCTATGGAAATGAGGGACAATTACACATACAAACATGCATGCTAATGGGCCAACACTTAAGCATCAAACAAACAACCTTTAAGCACACTTAAAAGAGACTAAATATGGACTAAGGGCATGCATTACAAGCTCTGAAAATCATGCTATAAAGGTGCCAAACCAATTGAACAAGATAAGCATAGCATGCAACCAATGGTCCAAAGACTAAGGCAAGCTAAGGAGGTATTGAACTACCTTTAACAAAACCAAACATGGCATGAATTAAATGACCAAAATCAGAGTTTTAGTATGTTAAAACAAAACTAAAAACACAATGACATGGCATCCTAGGGGCCTAAACATGATGGCATGCATGAAGGCACAATCATGGAGCATGAGATGACAACCTTATAAAGTATTAAAGGGACATCAAATGCAAGCATACAAGCACACCATGAGGACTGAAATGACATGGCAAGTGGTTCCAAACCACTGAAACAAAGCAAGGATGGCATGCTAGAGGGGTCAATGCTTAAGGCATACAAGGGAGATTACATGGTAGCTATACAAAGCGAAACATGGATGACCCAAATGACCAAAAATAGACTTCAAACACATCAAAACATGCATACAAGCTTCACAAAGCTAAGCCAAAATCATGCTAGAACAAGGGCCAAAGCCTAAAGCATGTTAAGGCCAAAACATGGCATTACAAGACATGTATGCTAAGCAAGCATGACGTGTCTAAACCAACTAAAAAAAGAGATAATACATGGAAAAATACTACCAAATAACACTTAATACATGGCCAACATGCACTTAAATTAGATGCTCTCTCAAGAGGCTAAAATGCCTCTTTTCAAGGACAACAAGGAGAGGGGGTGGCCCTCTCCTTCTTAGGACCTCAAGGAACCATCCTCACCACTGAAATCCCTCAAGATTTCAGTGGTGAGAAGGCCCAAACACAATGGCCCCAGGAGCTCACCAAAAATGCACAAAAATGGAGCCTAACAAGGCTTAAGAGGGGTCCAACAACCTCAAACTACAAAACACTCTTAAAAAACTATTTAGAGAAATGAAAAAAAAGACTTTTATATGTTATACACCAATTCTAAAAATAGTTGCAAGATAGGTAAAAAAGCTATGCAAAAATGGGAAATAAAGGGGTAAGAATGTTACCCTTGTAGACCCTCTTCAAAAATGGTGGACCAGCTGGTTCTTTGAGCTCAAACCAGCTCCAAAACTTCAAGAACATCCTCTTAGTACCTCATTAGCTAAAGGAAGGTGTGATGGTGGGTGTTATGTGCACAAAAGTAAGACAAAACACACACTAAACACAAAAGAGATGGAGGTATAGATATAGGATAGATACACAACTCAAACCCTAAAACCAGAGCTCTCTGGAAAATATTGTCTAACCTAATAGAGAGAGAAGAGACTTCTTCTTATAGAAGACTCAATGTTGTAAAGCTTCCAAGGCAAGCTAACAAGAGGGAGATCCCTCCATACACGTGTATGGAGGGGAGCAAAGTGTATGCCAGCTAGCATAAAAATATATGCAAAAGCAGATGAACAATGGTCGGCCAGCCAAAAATGCAATTTGACCAAAAAAGATGGCCGGTCGACCATCTAGAGTGCTGGCCGGCCAAACATTTGGCTGGTGGCAACAAAACACAGCCGGTGGCCTCAAACCATGACCGGTGGGTGTCAGGGGATGGTCAACAAGCCCTTCCCTGCCCCTCAAAGGCAAAACACAAGTGTTTGGTGCAAAACCAGACACAAAACAGTCAAGTCGAGAGATCCTAAGACAAGGCGCGTAGTCGAGACCTCCGGGAACTCAAGACAAAAACAAACAAGGATGATCACCGGGTGTTCAAGCGGTGACGTCCAAGTCTTGAAGACGGTCAAAAATGGGGTGTCTACACTGATATAAAAGACTTCAAATCCACTAGTGGTTATGTGTTTACCCTTGGAAGGATAGTCGTGTCTTGGAAATCTTCCAAGCAGACGTGTATATCGAGCTCAACGATGAAATTTGAGTTTATTGCTTTGGATAGAACAACAGAAGAAATTGAATGGCTATGCCAATTCGTTGAAGATATTCCCACGTTGGCTAAAACCTATGCTCACTATCTATATTCATTGTGATAGCCAATCGGCGATTGGATGGGCATAGAATAATATGTATAATAGAAAGTCTAGACATATCCGTCGTAGACATAATTCTATACGACAATTACTCTCTAATGGAATTGTTTCTCTAGACTATTTGAAGTCTGAAGACAACATTGTGGATTCGCTAACTAAAAGGTTAAATCGAGAGTTAGTAGAAACGTTGTCTAGAGGAATGGGGTTAAGGCCTTTAGCAAATGTTACCGGAAATGGAAAACCCAACCTAGCTGACTAGAGATCCCAAGATCAAGGTTCAAGCGGAGAACCTAATTGCGTATAACATGTGAGTCACTGAAGAGGTAAATCCTCTTGCCCATTCCTTTATACAGTGATACCATGAGGGGTGAAAGGTTAAGCTAATACTTTTAATGACCTAAGTGATGTGGATAGTCAAGCGTGGTATAGCGAGATACTTTATGTAGGTCACCTAATGTGAGGACGGAGTAGGGCTACTTCTCTAAGAATTGACAAGGCCGAATTCTTTAAAAACACTCACTGAACCAAACAAGTGTGCCAGGCCAAACTGAACACAGTACTGAGAACAAGAACAATGATTGAAGTAACTGTTGTGTGAGGTCTATTGTCTCGGTTTACATAAACGACATAATCGTTCAAGACATCACATTCGGTAGTTACCCAGTAAATCCGATAGGCTTTCACTAGGAAAGGTTCAAGGCCAATAGCTATCTTTTTTGATGCAGGGTTAGTCTATGTACTCTCTTTCTGAGTCTTTATTGATAAACGTTGTCTATTTTTCTTTATTTGGTCAGTTTTTATTCATGTAGGAGATTGCTAGAAAAAAATGATTTTATGGTGGCTTTAATTTAAAATTGAAGTAGGTCTCAACCATCACTTGAGGTAGGATGAAGTGGGTCTAAATTCTTTGCAATAAGATCTTTATACCACAAGAAGAATGACAAAAAACCATTAAGAATTGAATGAGAAATTGTCTCATAAAATTGGCCTCATGAATGAGGTATTAAGAATGGTACGTAACCACCTATCCTACATTGATTGTAGAGGAAAGCATTGATGAGTATTTAAATCTCAAGTTTTTGATCAGAGTGCAAGCTCTTTGGGGCATCCAAATTTTCAGAAGGAAGGGAGTTATGGACTCGAGCCAAGACTATGGTCCAAGTTGGTTATGCAAAAAGTGCCACGCGCGCGCGGGGGTTGTTTGTCCTAACTGGATTGAACTGGGCCAAGGTCCGTGGTTCGTGATCCGCAGGTCATGGATCTTGGAGCTGGAGCTTGGGCTTGGGCTAAGGCTCAAGGCTTGAGGTTTGTTGGGTTGGTGGCCGATCAACCTAATCTTTTTTTTTTTTTAAATATGTCAGATTGTGGTGGCTGCAAATATACACACGTGCATATAGTGTGTAAGCTCTACACTTAAGATGAGTTTTACTCCATCAATTTTGCAGAATTTATTTCAGCATTAGTTCATCAGTTTTGCTGCATTACTTCATTAGTTTTACAGGCTTTATTCCTGCATTTGCTTCTAGCAGTCATGGCTGGAAGGCTCCTCCTCTATCCCCTTTATGTATAAATAGAGACCACGTTCTTTGGGTTTGGTATACTCAGAATTTTTGCTCTCAAGTCAATATGCATATATTATATATTATTATTATTCTTGTGTAAGAGAGTGTTGCTGTTGTCTGTTTGCTAAAACTTTATTAGAAGGTATTTTTTCTTTAGCTGGTTCCGACTGTCGTATCTTAGAAAACAAATGTCGACATACTTCTAACACTCACGGTGAGGCGGCGAATCTATTTTAAGAAAACTATGGTTATACCGATTTCGGTTTGCATTCCTAATTTCTTATTTCAGAATACATATAATATGTTTGCTTTATCTTTCTATTTGTTACCTTGTAAGTCCTAGTTTAAATTAGTTTAGTTCCATCATTTCTAGTTCTATAATTTGAATTTGTTTAAATATGAATCCCTTTATTTTATTTAAAGATACATTTTAATACAACAATTTTTTTAATTATTATCAACTTACTTACACCACAAATAAAAAATAAAAAAAGTAAAAAGAACTTATTAGCTACAAATTTTTTAAGTTAAAAATTAATAATTCAGAAAATAAAAATTAAAACGATCACTTTTATAGTTTTGAAATGATCAATTTTTTATTTTATTTAAATTATTTTTACCTTAAATAAAAATTATACTAAACATTTTGATATAAAAAAAATGGCTGACTCATTACTTTACCAAACATTCGTATTACCTTAAATTATTATTTTTTGATTTTGTATATACGGTTGACTCATAAGTTGGAGTATCATGGCGTCCCCATCTTTCAAGGTAGTTCCACTATTGGTTACATTATTTTACCAATTATTCGTATGGTGCTGTCATAATAAAATAAATAAATAAATAATGGAACGTAAAAAATTCACATTAGTTTTTGATCTTCAACTCATTAATTTACATTGGTTATATACTTTACCGATTGTTCTTTTGTTTTGCCAACTTGTTCAATTGAAATTGTTATATATAATTGTAGTATTATCAATTTATTTGGTACACCATCCAAATAAATAAATAAATAAATAAAATTATTAGGTACAAATTTTTTAAGTTAAAAATTAATAATTCTTAAAATAAAAATTAAAAGTAACACTTTTATAGTTTTCAAAATGATCAATTTTTTCATCTTATTTAAATTATTTTTATCTTAAATAAAAATTACATTAAATAATTTGATATAAACTCTTAATATATATAACCACTGCAGGAAATTCAGCTTTTAGTGGCGTTTAAAAAACGCCGCTAAAAGTGTCAAAAACGCCGCCAATTCTTTTTGCGACGCTTAGCACCAAACGCCGAGGACGCGGCCGTCGCTATAGCTTTATGGCGTTTTAAAAACGTCGTAATATTAGTATAGACGGCGTTTTTAAAAACGCCGCCAAATGTCCTCCTAAACACACGCTGACGTCACTGACTACATTTAGCGACGTTTTTGAAAAAACGCCGTCATATCTTTTTTAAACAAATATGACCGTTAGCATGCAAGGTTTAAGAGGCGTTTGTAGAAACGCCGTCATATCCTCTTCTTCTTTTTTTTTTTTTTTTTTTTTTTTGGAAATTGTACTAATTTTATTTGATTGAACTAAAAAAATATCTATAATAGCACTAATATAAAATAACAACTCCCATTCAAATAGTTGTAATGAAGCATTAATTCACTTTCTCATTCAATTAATATCCAATCACTATAACCCACAAAATTAACATATCCAAAATCTAAAAATCATGTTTTAACGTTAACCACAAACTAACATATATCCAAAAATCATGTCTTAACATTAACCACAAACTAACATATATCCAAAAATTATGTCTTAGCATTAAAGTTGTAGTCTTCACTAGTCTACATGCCGTCTACATGCCTGCATCATAACATAAACTGTAATGAGATTCACCAAAATAAACACAAATTGAAGAATTCGTACCCAATACTTAGCAAAACACCATTCTTTCTAAAAAAATTGCAAAAATAAAAATAAAAAGTTTTGTAATTGATTAACAATTGACTACTGCATATAAAATGAAAAATAAAAAGATAACCTCACAAGCAATGCTCAACAAAATCCATCAATGAAGCCTTAGTTACATTGAAGATGAAGATCAAAATCGTGTACTCGGATGAAAATCTAGGAAACATGGTTACATACAACTACAAGTAGTTAGCTTGCCTGATATAACTGCATTGCATCATGCAAATGTTGCCTACCATCTTCACAAGGATAGGTCTCCAGCACACAAATTTGAGATACTTGAGCTCCTGCATACAGCATATACATCAGGAATTCGATGACTACCTTTGTTAGTAACTTGCAATTACCATAGATTTAACTCTCAAGTCATACCTTATCTCTGGGCTGTGTTCATGTTTTCTGGATTGGAGGAATCCCTCTCTGATCAAAACCAGTGCCGAGGCTACTTTCTTGTACCCAAAAAAAATTGGTCTACTTTCCTCATCTTCCTAATTTGATCATGCTATGAGAAAAAACCAGAAATTTCAGACATTAAACAAAAAAATAAAGTTAAAAGCAGAAAAGAAAAATATTGAAAACCAACAAAGATTTCTTCAGGAATGGGCCGAATACTTATGGAAGACCTTGGCCGAATTCATCGATCGGAGGTAATTGCATGCCGTTGTTTTGGCATAATGTGGTGCTTGTATGGTCCCCATTGGAAAGATTAGTATGTATTGGTGGAAATTCCTAGGTCTGTTCTCCAAAGAAAGCAGAAGCAGAGGAATCTAATGGGTATGTTTGATGAGGGAAAGAGCCATTAGGCTGAAATACCTGGAATTTACAACCAATTTTAGAAAAAAAACATCACAATAGATAAAAGATAGTGATTTTACAACAAGTTTCTATACTCACATCTTTTGACAAGACACTATCCATGTTAAATTCCAACCTTGGATTCACAGAAGCTAACTTCATTCACAGAAACTACAAAATACAAAATGAATACACAATACCCATTAAGTCATAGAACTCAATTATGCAATCAAAATGAAACCCCATGGTATAGAACAAGTCCTAATTTACCTCGACTTGTCGTTGCAGTGACTGCACATAGTTTATAATTTCATCAAGCATAAGTGCTTTTCCATTCACCTACAAGTAAAATGGAACGAAAATTTCCAAGGCCAATTTAGTCATTGCCCAACAATGAATTCAAGCTCTACTATGGCTTAAATTTGTTGCAAAGCATTCTGTTACACACACCTTATTGCAACCTGGCACGAGGTCTTGGAGAAGCTTCATTCTTTCACTGATCTTCTCCCTTTGAACCTGCCTAAATACCCGAAAATTGCAACGTTAATGCTAAGCTAGCCGCGGAAGAATTGGAGCGAATGATGAGAGAATTGGACTGTGATTCTTACTCTTTCAGCAAGGCTATGGCTATCAGCAGCCTGACCCCTTCTTGCTCTTACATGAATGTAGTCCTTTGGGGGCTCGGGAGGCTTCTGGTTAGCCTTTGTTTGTTTCTCATCCTCGTCCCCTGTTTTAACACTATCATTTTCACCTTCTAGCTCAAACCGTAAGAGACAAGAATGGTACTGAAATTGGAACTTTCGACTCAATTTTGGCATGTGTATTTACTTTAGCAAACCATAAATGCCCAAAACTTCTGGGCAAGCCAAAAGTTTATAAACAACCGACTCTCAGCCACAGCACAAGAATGCACCTCAAATGCTTCAAAACCACATAATATATGAGCACATGTATACAACTAATCATGAAGGCATCACATTTAGGAGGAAAAACCTGGATGGGATCTAGATGATCAATCAAAGCATCCGTAAGAAGGTTCTTGAATGTGCCCCAGTTCATATCTTGGCATTCTTGTGCAACTTCCTGTAATAGAAAAATGTCCAGTACACACTTGAAGCATGTTAAAAGCTAAGAGGAAGGATAATAACTACTAATAAGTTGTCAAACTTTGATATCATAGTGCCTTCAATGAAAAGGCGATCAGATAGGAATTCTAATCTAAGCACATTACCAAAAATTTTACAATAATGAGTAATTCATTTCTAATTAAAATTGTATGCCCTACAGTTTCTGGTCCATATATTGAATTCAAGCATGAGACTATATCACTAATAAGATGATATGACATTTAATCATGACAGACCTAAATATTTATGGACAACAGAAGCCTATTTTCATGGAGATTGTCTTATCAATTAAAGCAATTACAAGTTTCTCTGACACATCCATTCATTATATTCCACACTCGTAACCACACAAAATTTGTCACATCAGGCAATTACTGTTCACAATTGCATAAACAAAATCTACATATTTCCCCTGCCCACTAACCAAGCTTCAGTTTTGTAATTATACCTGCACAATCAAACCAAAAGACAGACCCACTAGGCTTTGTGAATTTATTCATTTAAAAACGACTTGCTCCTTTAATCAATGCCACATTTGTTTAATGTTAACAGAGATGTCAATGAGTTGATCCAGATTGGAATCCGACAATCACCAATGTGGGGTTTAAAAAAAGATTGCTTATATCTATCCCAAAAGATAACAGTATCACATCATGTTCCATGAATTGCTAAATTAGTAGCTACTTCATTTAACAATTGGCTCAAATAGCATAAGGTTAATTAAATATCCTGTTCCAACCAAACTGTAAGTAGAAATGATCATCACATTCAAACAATCACCAGATTTCAACAAATAAAATTTCAAAACAATTTATACATATGGATAGATGCAACATCAAGAATAGAATTAAAGTACGGCTGCTATTAATGAAATAATAGATGTGAACTCCAATACCTGTTTTGTCCTGCTTGTAACGACTTGATATATTGAAAGAAGGTTGTTGGATTCAGGTCTGTCAGAGTTGTCAAATTCCAGGCTGCATAATTTACCGATGAAATAGAAAGGAAGGAGCTTATCACACTTCATGGAAATAAGTAATTTTGCAAGAAATGAGTAAACAAATAGAAAAAGAAAAAAAATCTGGGCAGGACAATTAGCATGCAGAATAACAACAAAGAAATAAATACTCAGCAAAATCAGGAAAAAAAATGCAAGTACTAACCCTGGAAATGAGTCAGTCTTGCAACGTTTTATCTTGTTTGCTATTACCTACAGAACAGAAACAAACTTACATCATGTATCAAGAAAACATTATGGTAGACAACACCAAATTGGACAGGAACCAGAACTTGGTTTCCTAGGTGAGAAGAATTTAGTTAAAATGAGTACAGATTAATGGAATAGATGCACAAAACGATCATCCTACAAAATATAAGTTATGAAGAATAGTCAACGAGAAGAGGCAAATTAAGGCAATACGTATACAACTCACATCTTTTGGATCAAGCAAATTAATTCGAGACTGATCAGAAGTTGCAGACTTGGACATCTACAAACAAACAAAACAAAAAGTTCCAATTTCAGTACCATTCTTGTCTCTTACGGTATAGGGGTGCACACAGGTTGGGTTGGTTGGTTGCGGTCTGTACCAAAGCCCTAGAAGGAGCCCACCAAAGTCAGTTCCAGAAAATTGAACCTTGGACCGAATTATTATATTTTATTAATCATATACTTGAAGTACAACATTATCAATAGATTAAAAAATAATGGCTGCTTAATTGGGCTGGCCTTATGAGTCTGTTTTTCACCTGTTAGTAGGCTTAATTAAATAGAGGCCTAAGGTGAATCTTACACTGAAGGTAGAGTGAGCGATGTAAATCTTTCAAAATCAAGGTGAATAAGGCCCAAGTTGAATCTTTCAAAATCAACCTGGTATCCGATGTCATCTGTGTTCTTCAAATCTTGGAAGCATAACCAGTAAGCACAGTAAAACCAAATCAAGCAGCTTGAATTGGTCAGTTTCAGCCCTGGTCTTAGTTTCACCAAGTCATGCACTGCCATTGGGTATTTTACGTTACCTATGGGCTGCACATGGAAAAGCAAGATTGAGTTGTTGCTGGGCATGATGTGTTTCTACAGGAAATGAATTTCATTATTCCCTATATATTGTACACACCATAGCTTTTGAGGTTTCTGCTAGTTCAGTGACTTTAACTACTGCATGCCCTGTACAGGTTTTAGAAGTAAATTTAGTGAAAGGAGATGGTGAATTCTCCAAGGTAGTGAAAACGATGCAAGCAAAGGCCAGTCTAGTTCAGATTGGTTCCATCCCACCAAGTGAGTTGGGAAAACTGAAAGCTTATCTATTGAACACTAGATCAGATGGTTAGTTTTTCACAGAATTGTAACCTAGCTGTAATTTAGGGAAACTATATTTAATAATCAGTAAATTCTGAAACTGGAATCTTTAAATTTTATTTCTTCACCGAGTTAAAAGGACCATTATTGTGTTTCATGCCTTTATAGCCGAAAACTTCACTTTCAGAGTACATCTTGACTTTTTATCTTTGCAGGTATTTGGGATGTTCTGGTAGAAGTTGTAGCAGCTCTGCAACATGTTGAAGGAAGTATATAAAAACAGTGGCTTGTTGATGCAATATTGCTTCCTAGACCTTAACCTAAGACACTAATAAGGTCATGTTCTTCTTCTGAAACCCTTTAAACAGTTCTAAGATCCAATCATCCCGTAGAAATTTAATGGAAGCAAAAAAGAAAAAGCATAAAATTCTGTAACATAACTCAGGAACTATGGCTTAAACAAAGTTGTATCTCCTCTTGGACAAGGAAGGTTTTGTTTGCCTTCTTCTAGAGCAAGAAAATTGGGGGAAAAAAATTTTAAAATTAAAAACAACAATATCATTTAGCTATCACACTCTGTTTCACCACAAAGGATCAACCATATCGAAACAACACCAAAACACTTTCATACCTCGAATTTTGAAAGAATATTTTATCATTTTATGATATATTATATGAGATTTTAATGTTCCAAAATGAGGATAAATATGCAATCATTTTCCTTATAAATGGACGCAATTTTCACCCAGTAGCATTAAGTGGAATTAAAAAGGAAAGATTTGGTCAAATAAAATTCATATCCATCCCATGTTAATTTGACAAAATACAGAAAATAGTTGAATCTGAATGATTAAAACCGAGTCCAGAGTCTAAACTTCATATCCATCCCATGTTAATTTGACAAAATACAGAAAATAGTTTTGAAAAGTGATGATTCAAACAAAAATCAATGCAAACATCACCTACTGGCCAGATCATTTATATATATCTAAGGCTTTCATTGCTTCATGTCTTGGCATCTCAAAAAACTGAAAAAAATTAAAAAAAACAAATAAAAAATAAAAAAAACTAAAGCATAAAGGCTAAGCAAGCGAAAAGCTCCACCTAATACCATGTTAAAGTTAGAAATATTGCAAGAAAATAAAGGCAATTCACCTTATCAACCAGATTGATGATTCCATCATTAATTGCACAATAAATTTTGAGTACCTGAAAATTACATATATTGACGAGGTCAAGCATAAAATTTAGTCAAATTTAGGACTAGCTTTTATTCGCCAATAATTTTTCCCTTTTTTTTATTCTAATCCTTAGGCTAGGATTAGGATTTCTTCTATTATATATAGCCTTTTAAGCCTTAGCACAAATCATAGTTTTGAAGTTTAATAAAATTTCAAAGAAGGAGTTTCTCTTCTTTGTATTCTATATTCTTGGTATTCTCAGAATCAACACAGTTATAGACAAATTCATGTTAATCTTTGTGCTTGCATGCATGGGGAAGGCCTAGGAGGGTAGAACCATATTAAGAGAACACTATTTAGATGGAACTCCAGGGACACTTAATTGAATATGGGTCTGGAAGGGATAAATTGAGTCCTAACCTAACCTTTCTCATAATTTGCACAAATTAGTTGCCCTCAGGTTCGAACCCACAGCCTCGAGGTTAATAATTATTGAATATCTATTTGATCTGGATATAATCAGCTAAGCCAAACTGCCACTAAACCCATTGACTAATAACACTATTGAAACAAGGGTAATGGCTGGCATCCTTCAATAACAGTAGCAAGAATTTTAAATAAAGTAGTCAGCCTCATATTGCGAACTAGAGGAACAACTCATCAATGATAAATGTTTTCCCTGTACAAGACTGAACAAAGAATATAGTATCAATGATAAACTTCAACAAAAATTTAAAGAAATGATTTATGTGATTAAACAGAATCCGATAATTTAAAATAAAAACAAACAAATTACAGAGAATCACCTCAGCCACAATGTAGAGAACTGTAAAAATCTAAGTCACTGATACACTAAAATTTAAATTGACAGCAATAATTCAATACCTCCAGAGACAAAAAGTGGCTGAGATTTGTAAAAGTGAACGCCACGAACAGGACCATCATGCTCATCGAATCTGTCGATGAGAGTCCCCATCCTGTAATCCCATAGCTGGATCACACCGCTGTGAAGACTCGCGAGGATCCACGGTCTCTTAGTGTGGAAACTCAGTCCCTTCACTCTATTACTCTTCGTCTCAAATTTCGTCAACATTTTCTCCAATCACAACAAATCTCAAAAACTCTGTACACAACAATCACTTAAATTTAAAAAAAATCCACACAATTCTCCAAAAAAAAAAAGAAAAAAAGTACCAAAATTAACGCGATTTGCAACTCAGAAGGCTAAATCCAGATCTCACCATACACGAATTACAAATCACAAAAACGCCCAATTAATCAATTTTTACTTAATCACTAAATAAAAACCTAATGATATAAATTAATCACAGATCTACCGAGATCATAGCTTTCTTTTTGATGAATTGATTCAGAAAACGAAGCGAATATTTACCTCAGATCTGGCAAAGTTAAACGATTGATCCGATTGGATTACACTACCGAACATGTAAGAGATGAATAGAGAGATAGAGAGGAAGAGATAATTTTAGATAGAGAAAGTAATCTACAGGCTCGTAGATCCGAAGAGAGAGAGAGAGAGAGATCAAAATCGCTCTGAGATGAAATCAAAGATGAATCTCTAAGAGAGAGTCGAAATCGGGGTGGCAGTGCAGACCGATCTGAATCGAAATCGCGGTGGCGGTACAGATCGATCTGAAATCGGTGAATCTGTGAGATTTGAATCGGTGAATCTATGAAATCGGTGAATCTCGCTACCTCGCGGTGCAGATGGTGGTGGAGGTAGAGCTTCGAAATCGGTGAATCTGTGAGATTTGAATGTGAGATTCAATGTTTAGAGAGGATTGAGAGACAGGCTACGTAAGGATAAGGGTTTAGAGAGGATTGAGAGCAAGAGGCGACGCGAGGATATGTCTGAAGACCTGAGGGTTTGCAAAGGCTTTATTTTCAGATTCAAAATAGGCGCGTGTGACGTACCGCAATTGAAGGCGTTTTTAAACGCCTTTGATCATAAAACGGCGTCGTTTTAATCAAACAAATATGCGACGTTTTTAAAACGTCGCTAAATGTTAATAAGAACGACGTTTAAGAAAACGCCGTTTAAAAAACGTCGCAAAAACCCCTATTTCTTGTAGTGAACTATAAACTACAATAAACAATCCCTATGTATGTATGGCTGACTCATTCCACCATTGGTTAATTTACTTTACCAATTATTCGTATCTGCTATCACAATAAATAAATAAATAAATAATGGAATGTAAAAAACTCACATTAGTTTTTGATATTCAACTCATTAACTTACGAAAAATGCTAGAGACCTTAAAATTTGTATTAAATATTTTTATCAAGTGCATTATACATATGTGCACCTTACATTTATGTGGAATCCATCTCATCTGAGACATTTTTAATAAATATTTAATATAAATTTTAGTATTCCTGACATTACTCTTTATTTGCATCCAATATATATTGACAACGAATCCACTAGCGTTAATTTTAATGAGCTTATTATACATTCAACAGGCCAAGTTTGGCTAAACTAAAAAAGTACACTTATTTCATCTTTTTATCTTTTTTAGATCACATCAATCAACATCTCCTCTCTACTTTTTCTACACATAATACAAGAAAAATCAAAAAGTATACTTATTTAGTCTTCCCAAATTTGAAAGCAAACACTAACACACACACACGCATATATTGTCAGGATGGATATATTAAGAATGAATTAAATAAGAAGGTTATTATAATTGTTTTTTTTTTTTTTAATTTTGAGAATTTGTATAAAATTATTTTGTATAGTTATCGTTTATAATTTATTAAATAGAAATAATTTAAATAATTTTTTTTAACAAATCACTATTTGGAAATGGGGAGAGTAGTGTAGTTGGTTTCTATTTTTTAATTATTAATTTTTAGTTCATAAAAAGTTGTACCAAAGGTGCCCTATATATCTAATATTTTTTTAATGGATAAAAATATACAACAATAACACATTGTTCTGAGGTTAACGTGTGCAATCGGCTTAGTAATATATATATATATATATATATTTGGATAAATTGAAAATACATCACTTTTTTGAGATTTTTTTAAAATATGAATTATTTTTTATAATTTAAAAAATTACAATTACCCATTGTTAGAATTATTTATTTAATAAAATAAAATGAAAAATAAAATTTTTAACTGCTCTCTTATACAATAATAAAATAGTTGAATAAGTAATTGAAATAAATTTATCACATTATTAAAAACTGTTAATTAATTTAATAATTTATTAATAAAATATGTTATTTGTTATGAAATTATAAATTTTAAGAAATATGATATGACTTTTAAAATCACATGAGATAAATTATATGTTAAGCAAACCTAAAACAGTATATTTATTAATTTATCCCATAAATTGTTGTGTCGTTACAGATGGAGTGAGTTCCTTAACTGAAAGATCAATAGCAAAGCAAGCCAGGTTGAAAATACCACAAATCAAAGAAAAGACAATAAAACTTAGGAGTTTTCTTAAGTGTGCAAGTGCACACCATGTGCCACGTACACAAAAGGTGTAAGTGTAAGGTGTAAGTAGAAGTATAAGGTGTAAGTGTAAGGTGTAAGGTGTAAGTGGGTTGCATATGGTGTGCAACCTTAAAAAATGTGTAAGTGTAAGGTTTAATTTTTCACAAAATGTGTAAGTGTAAAGTGTAAGTGTAAAGTGTAAGTGTAAGGTATAAGGTGTAAGGTGTAAGTTGCACACCATAACCAAATCCCTTATGATTCATGAATTTAAGTAAGAACTAAAAAAAATAAAAATAAAAAAAATAATTAAAATATGAATGAAATATAATTATATATATTTGATACACTTTTTTTTTTTCCAAATCTTTTTCCAAATTCATGAACTAAATATAGTCTAATAATATTGATGATTTTGTGATTAAGGTTATTTCACAAGAACAACAACAAAAAAATCTAAAAAATTTTAAAATTTTGATTTCATTTCATTTTGTCTTTATATTTCGCTGGTCAAATCCATCGTCTAAACACAATGTTAGGGTTTATAAGATGCAGCAAGAGGGGTGGAGTTAATATTGGGTGAGAGAGAGAGAGAGAGAGAGATGCACAATGCCCCCGTCTTCACAGGACAAGCAAATATCCATATTTTCCGAATTGAGAAATCACTCAACAGTGGCATAGAGAGAAAAATATAAATATAAATATAAATACAAATACAAATACTGTCACGCCCCAAACCCGCCCCTAAAAGTTTGGGCATGACCCACTCAGAAACGGATATTAAACCTAATATACCTATCATACGGGGCCTGAACGGAAGCATTGTATATTTGAAATACCATATAACAACATACAAAACATCCATTGAGCTATCTCTACTATGCCAGGATCACACACAAAACATAAGGCAAATAAACGTATAGTGACATGCATCAAAGAATTTAGCTATGTACATATATATACAGACTCAGCCCTCGAGATTAGGCGTATAACAAAACATTGACAGGTAAAGGGACTATATACACTTCAACCTTAGACAGACACACAGGGTACAAAACCAAAATCTTAGCAGAATCCCATAAAATGAGCTGCCTTCAAAAGTGCCTGGACTCTCTGTGGTTGATAAAAGAGGAATGGATGCCATGGGTTAAGACTGGAGAGGAGTGCCTACAGAAACAAACATAACATAAAGTGAGCCAAGCTCAGTGAATAGTAGTACATAAACAATTTAACAATTAACTTGTGTTATAATGTACATATATCAATGCAGAGAGCATATTGTTAACTTTATTTGTAATTATTTCCAGAATGGCCTTAGGCCCAAACTTTAAACAGAACGGCATTAAGCCCTTAGACAGAACGTCATTAAGCCCTTAAACAGAATGGCATTAAGCCCTTTTTATGCATATATGAACTCAAGAGGTGGCTCGCAAGGATTCTAGAGGTGACTCGCAAGGCAGCACTTAGTTTCGTGCAGCACTTTGTTTCATACTAACAGATCATATAGAATGGCCATAGGCCCAGATGTCACAAATTGACCATAGGCCTCACAAATGTTGCAGAACAGCCATAGGCCTCATAACTTTCACAGAACGGCCATAGGCCTCATAACTTTCACATCGGCTTTAAGCCCAGTTCACATATGTATGGACTCAAAAGGTGGCTTGCACGTATTCTAGAGGTGACTCGCACCGCAACACTTAGTTCCGTACAGCACTTTGTTCCATACCAGTATATATTAGGTCTTCAAGACGGAACAATTCATATCATGCCACAGTATGAATGGGACGAATAAACAGAGCGGAATAACCTCATGGTTTATAGCAAATTAACACAAGTGTTTTATGTGTATGAAAACATTAACACAAGACACACATATTATTAGTCTCAGAGTTATACAGAGGCACACATCCTTTCCATCATTTACTTACATTTTGTGATTCATTTACTTAGTTACATAATCAACATACGATAACAGAATGCTAATGGACATCATTAGCTATAAGTAAAGCGTATGTTACAGATTAACACAGTGGACGGACGTATAACAGAGCATTAAGAATAATTGTTTACAGAAGTACATGCATCATTACAATACTTTTCATGAGAATGGACCAACTCACACTATAACATGGGTCATCTAACGATGTTGTTGATATTCACTTCTTTGACGTATAAGGCGATCCATGGTTCTAACCGATTATTCATTTTGATAATCTGTTCTGGGTAGATGTCTGTATCGTAAAACATGCGTCGAACCAACCAGATTATAGGAGTCCATAATAAGCGGGGTTTACATTCACAATCTCTTCTCGTCAATCAATTGCACAGTATTAATAAATCGTATGTAATTCTTATACAGAGTCATAAGTAACTTACAGATTGTAGCACATTAATGCGTAACCAAAATGCAAGGTGACTTCAAAGTCATG
Source organism: Camellia oleifera (assembly GCA_022316695.1). Lineage (NCBI taxonomy): Eukaryota > Viridiplantae > Streptophyta > Magnoliopsida > Ericales > Theaceae > Camellia > Camellia oleifera. The sequence goes on from CM039312.1 coordinate 87,273,452, forward strand.
CCAATGTACACAAAGTCCTTTAACGTTCTCATCGATTTCCAAACAACATAAACATTAACGGAATTACTCGCAAAGAGCAGAGCATTAACAAGAATAAGTATTAACGGTAGTAAAAGTGTGGTTATGGTACTACTACTCACAGTGTGCTGGTGGAGCATTTGTTCCTCCCGAAGCATGTCCTACACACACACGAAGTCATACATTAAGTCTCTTTTCGTTATTACATCGTTTTCTGATTCTCTTTACTTCGGCTAAATTAACGAACATTAAAACAACATCAATTACAGGTTTCGACAACACTAGAGGATTCAGCACGCAAAATGGAGCAAATAATTTTCTCAGCATGAGCTGCACGTGCGGCAGTTGGCCCCGCACGTGTGGCAGTGGTGCCCCGCACGTGCCTTTTAGGCAAAACCAAAACCAAAAAAAAAAAAAAACAGCATTTGCCGCACGTGCGGCAGTAACTCCTGCACGTGCGATGATTCCCTTATTCCAGTCCGAAAATTGCACAAAACCCAATCCTTTGGTACATCTTCACAAGGCTCAACTTAGCATTCTTAATTGATAATACATGGCCTAAAAATCATGTTAACAAAGGCTTCAAATACATACATTAAACTAGATAAACACTAGTTCTTGAATTCTTAAACATAATCAACTTTTCTTTTGCATTCAACATCACACAACATCATAACCATATATATATATATATAGATAAGTTCTTCATAACCTTCATAAGAAAATAAGAAATAAAAGCTAGTCTCTCCACATATATGCATGAGCAGCTCAATTCAACATCAACAAATTGAGAAAACACCCCTTTTCTTTTAATTTCTCTAACTTACATGATCATCAAAGGAAGTTATTGAAGAGGGAACTTAATTCAAGCAAAACACACATACTTCCTCTTTAGTTTTCTCCTCTTGATCAATATTTGAGATGATAAATAGGGCTAAGTACTTGTCTTGAGAGGGAGCGTGTATATATATAGAGGGGACTAAAGACGAAATTCAATCGTTTAATCATCCCAAATCAAATTTCTGCAACCACACTCATAATTACTTAAAAATTATGCTGATTTCAAATGTAAAATAAATTTTGGATTATCAAGTCTTAAAGGACCTCAATTCTTGATTTAACTAGTCTAATCGTGATAGATACTTCCCTTGCCCAACAGATATAGATGAAATTCATAATATCTATGCACTCAAACTTAATTTCTCATGAAAAATTTCCATTAAGGATGTAAATGTATAAAATAAGGGACTAAAACATTCCAGAAGCATATGCGAGGGTCGGGTTATTACAAATACAAATACAAACATGGAGGAGTACAACTCAGAGTTGCACACGTATACAGTTTGAGTTGCACCCCATCACAAGATGACTTGCACCCTCTATATTTGTGTAATTTTTTCTTCTTATCCCACTGTTAAGTGATTTTCTGTAACGCCTTCAAAAAAATAACATTAAACCCAACAATAAGGACAAGCATTGAGATATAAAAGTTCCGCCTCCTTCTATTTAACACAGTTTCATTACAAAAGTATTACATGTTAACAACAAAAGCAAATGCCCTAAGGGCTTACAGCTTTCCAAGTTAACACTTGGTTACAAAAAGAGAGCACTAGCTCAATTACACCTTAAGCCCTTGGCTTGAATTTACATGGAATACATCAAAGAAAATAGACAACCAAAAAGTCTGCCACGCCCCTAGCCTCCCAAGCTATGTCCTTGGAGGTGGCATGCTGCCTGTACCTGAAAATGATGTTCCCATATAGGGTGAGCCACAGCCCAGTAGAAATATACTAAACCAGTTATGAATAATGACTAAAAGATTAACAGTTGATAGATGGTCAACACTTTTACACTTTTTCATAACACATTACAGTTCCAAGACTTTCAAGTCTATGTTCAATTCACTCTCCATTTTCATTAAATTTTCAATTTATAATTCATGGCTCAGAACCTGGCCAAACAACTCATATGAGACAATAACTCGTCTTAACCACTTTCAATTTCATTACTTCCACAGATAAGCATATTAGCTATATCACATTCCCAAGACAAGCATGTGAGCTCTGCCAACACACTTCTAGATAAGCATATGAGCTCTATCTACGGAGTCCATCCCCTATCTTCTCCCAAACAACATCCGGTTTAGAGGTACATCCCCTATCTTCCCCTAAACCGTGGAGTACATCCCCTATCTTCTCCAACACAACACAATGCATATAAACAATAATTATACACATCACAAATCAATACATAAAGTTAATGTATTCTTCAACTGTCATACTCAATGACACATTTCAATGATTGGTTTTAGTTTGCCTAATCATCATGCATTGTCTACAACAATCAAGACTATCCTCCACCGATAGCCCAAAGTAGATATTTCTAAACAGAAAATAAATGCACAAAATGGATATTAAATCAACATTTCAATTTGGTGAGTGATAAGTAATTCAACTACACCCTTCAACCCCATACACTTTCAATCTCAACATTTCCACTTCAATTCCTCATTTCTCATAATTAATCATATCAATTAATTAATCAATGTAATTAGGGCATTTTTCCAATTGACATTACAACCCTTAAGGTTCCATTTTCATCAATGTTTCAACATTAATCCCATGTTTCTACACTAAACATGCCTCTAGGTTCATTATAAATAAAAAACCCCAATTTTTGTAAAATTACACAAAGGCCCAAAGTTTCTCAAAATTACACTACAACTTCCAACACATCAAAATGCTAAAATTTAAAGACAAAATCCATAAAGAGGAGTAGGTTATCCCTACCTCAAAGTTGGAGCTCGAATGGATAAGAGACCAAAATCAAAACGCTCCAAACACCAAACTTTTTGGATCAAAACGACGCCCCCGACGATCAACCCAACCTTTACAAAGGCCGAAGGGAAGAAGAACACTCTACCTAGATCAAACCCTAGAGAGAAGTTATGGTTTTAGAGTGAGAAGCTCTGAAAATGGCGTTTTGGAAAAGTAGGAGAGAGAAGGAAAAGTGAAAAGTGATTTAGAATGCCCAGCCACTCTTAGTTATACGACAGGTCCGCTCGAGCGCAAAACACACCGCTCGAGCGTACAGACACATAAAACATGGTCCGCTCGAGCGCAACAAGGTCAGCTCGAGCGCCAAGAAACAAAATAAAGTTCGTCCGCTCGAGCGTGAAATCCAGCCCGCTCGAGCATAAATCTCCCTCTCCTAGAACTCTTACCAAAAAGGTACTGTCCGCTCGAGCACCAACAATCCCGCTCGAGCGCAACCCGCTCGAGCTCATAAAACCCGCTCGAGCGTAGAAACCACACCTGCAGAAATTTTGCAGAAGCCCAAGATACCGGATGGGTGTATTCTCAGCTCGAGCGCCCAAAACCCCGCTCGAGCGTACAAGTAACAACAAGGTCCCCGCTCGAGCGTAAACCTCTCCGCTCGAGCGGACCGGCTAAAAACCTGGATGACTAGACTTGGTTCCTAAGTTCAACCAACCTGTAACAAACCTGCCCAACACATCCCATAACTCAAATACAAGATATAAAAGGATGTAAACAAGATAATAATCAACTACCAACATCAACGGACGCATGTCCGGATCACTGTACAACAAGGGTAAACCCGGGATCGCTATATTTTCTCATCCTAATTTTTGTCAATTAATTCAATACTATTTAAAAAAAAAAAATTTGCTTCCATTATTTGTATTTGAAAAAAAAAACCCTATGGTTTTCATTTTTGTTTAGGAAATAATTTTTAATAATAAATTTTCGTTTGTCTCTTAGAAGTGAGTGTTTTTAAAAATAAAAACAAATTTTTTTTCTTCTAATAGTAAAAAACAAAACAACACAAAATATATTTTATGACGCTTATCAAATGATGTGACAAAAAAAGATGCGACATAAAATGATACTAAATTATATAGAGAAATGTTATTTATCAACATATTTATTTGACTCTATAAGTTTGCATACAATAAATAAGTATATTATGGAATCAAAAAATTAAAAATTAAAAAAAAAAGTAAAAAGTTTTAATGAAATATTTAAATAGGGTTGAGTTTCTCACAAGTTTAAATTTAAATTTAAAAAAAAAATTGAAAGCTTATGGGATTTATTACAGATCTCATTTCGATGATTTAAAATATTTATTTTGGAGAGCCTTTTGTATATATTATTCATTAAAAAAAAAAAAAAACCTTAGACTGATCAATAATTGTTAACTTTTTATTTTATCGTATCTGTCTCAAAAAAATAAACGATAAGTATATTTTTAAAAACAGATCATTCATTTTTTCAATAACAAATACAATAAAATTATAATTATCAGTTTAATTTAATTTTTTTATTAATAATTTATAATAAAAGATCTACAAAATAAATACTTAAAATCAAACAATTCGAAGGTTCCCAAAATTCTTAATACGGCTCCTCCACATAGAATGTAGAAGCGTCCATAAAAAAGCAACGTAATTGAAGGTGCATTCATAGTGCATTACATGGCTGTTTACTACAAGTACAATACATATATATATATGCTTCCTCTTCCGCAATTGTAGCTTCAACGAAATCCCAATCACATGTCAAGGGGCAAAAGATAAATGGAGCAGACCCAAACCTTGGGTCTTATCCAAATCATTAAGCACAAACAGAGAGGGACGGAGGGAAGTAAAGATTAGAGAGGACACATACCTATTGGCCTGTATATTTTGTACAAATCAATCATAGTCGGACACATGGTCCATAAGGGGTAATATGGGGAATCAGTGAAGGGTCTCCAGTTATGAACAGACACGTGACAACTTGTATTAACTGGTGATGGATCTAGGAGGCATGGGAATAGTCAAGATACACAAGGTGACGTGGCCAAACAGTTGCTTATAATTTAAATTCAAATTCAAGAGGGGAGCCCAACCGTAAGAGTGGTATAATGGAAGAAAATTGTTCAAAGCCATACCCAGTGATCATGGAGATCATTGTGACAGTTATCACCTACTTTGATGGTTATCACTTACCTCAACAATTATCATCAGAGCCTATAAATAAGAGGAGAAGGCTGATAATGAGGCCCCCAGATCCAGATTCAAAAACTAGTTTATTTTACTTTAAATTTCCATTTACATTTCCAGTCCTTTAATTTCTAGTCCTTTTACTTTCCTGTACTGCACTTCAAATTCCTAGGAGTAGTTATAAATTAGTCTATCACTGTAATCCCCTTCGAAGTTATGAGAGTGCAAAGGTACAATTGTAAACTCTTGTTTACTTAATAAAATTTGATTTCTGACAATGTTCTCCCTCTTTCTTTTATTTTTATAATTAGTCTTTCGAATTTTCTCCTAAAAAAAAGCAACCACTAAAAGTCCTTTTCATTGAGGCTAAAAGAATTTCGAAGCAATCGTCTGATTAATTGGTTAGCATTTAATACTTCTGTAACGACTTATTGATCCTTACTATCACGCTCAAATTACATTTATAACCTTGGAAAGCCAAAAAAGTCAAAATTTATTTTTGGCATGCCCGGTGGGACCTTTTATAATGGCTAGACGTAGAAGACAATGAGAAAATGAAAGCCTTGAAGAAGGTGTAGAAAGAGATTTAGACAGACTATCACGACCCAAACTTACCCCTAAAAGTTTCAGCCATGACCGACCTTGTACTTAGGTCTCAAAACAAAATTTCAACACAATATTTTATTCAATAACGGGGCCTAAAGCAGAAGCCTATAAACAACAAAATGTCCATTGAGCAGTGCTTAATGTAAGGATTCAACACAAATTGTATCACATATATAAATGTCACATACACAGTTCACATACGTACAAATCCAAGTTGTATAGGTATATACAAAGAGTGGATAACCCAAAAGTTATACACAAGGTCACCAATGACTTGACAACATATGACGTAATGACTTAACAACATGTGACGTAAAAAGGAACCCCACAAAAAGGCCAATGGCTCCACTTTGGGAGACTCGACAAAACAGTTCCAACAAAAGGCTCTTGGAGCTGACCTAGGGCTGGCCTCCGAGTTGGTCACCTACAGCTCAATGAATAATAGCAATGTAAGGAGGTTCATGTGAATGAGCATAAGCCTTGAAGAACATAATTATAAGTCATGTGCCCATTTTATTCGTAAGTTCATTCCAGATCGGCCTCAGGCCCACATAAGACGGAACAACCTTGGGCCTAGCATAATACAGAACGGCCTTGGGCCCAACATATCAACAGTTGTTTGGAACATTATAGGGTAAATGGAACATCAACATGTCTCCATCTCCCTTGGCCTTAGGCCATGAGTCATAAATAATCCATATCCTTATAGGGTAGATGGAACATCGGCATGTCTCCATCTCCCTCGGCCTTAAGGCCGTGAGTCATAAGTAGTTCACATTATAATGGCCTCAGGCCCACATTCATAACAGAAACAAAATGACCTCGAGTCCATTTCGTATGCCATTGTTCAATCATTTCAATTATTCCAATCACAACACAATGTATATAACGTATGCCATTCACGAGCAAAAACATATATAAATCATAATCACAATACGTAGATAAAACATATCGTTACACTACTATTACTCACTGTGATGTGGTCATGTAACGGTCCCTTCCTATACGTGACCTATATATGGCACACGACTTGTAAGTAATTCACTTTTTCCTTAGCCTTTTCTCTTTAATCATTTGTTCGATTCGTTTAATTCCTATTCAATTGTAAGCACTTCAGAAGGGTCAAATATACACATTAACAGATTCAGAGGTTCAAAAAGAGTAAAAGAAGTTGATAGAATTTTTCCCCACTAGCCGCACGTGCGGAAATCCCCCATCCCACGTGCAGAGAGGTGTGCCGCACGTGCTTTTATTTTAGATTGCTTAACTTGCCTCCTTTGTTTTCTGCATGTGCAGGCTGTGCATCCTGCATGTGCGGCCATGAGCCCTGCACATGCAGTTCTAGGCACTGTTTATGCAGTCCAAAATTCCATCAAAAATCAAACTTTCGAAACACATTTCTAAGGTTTAATACAAGCCAATTCACTTCAACATCATGACATGTGAACATAATAAACATAAATCTCAAGCTCAATTAGATCATAACTCATTTTAATGGGACATATACAACTCAATTTGCCACATTTCTTTCATGTCTTCATATTTTCATGATCTATCAAAACATATACAAACATATATACATATATGAGTTCAAAGCTTCATATTTTCATGGTCTATCAAAACATATACAAACATATATTCATATATGAGTTCAAAGCATACAAAAACTAAAGATTAGAAGGCGATTCCTCTCGAGCTAACTCAAAATGCAAGGGGCAACTCTCTATCAAACAAATACAATGAATCTTTATGGCTTCCATGGATATTTACTTAAGCAAGAAGATTAGTTCCAAAACCCTAAGTTATATGAGTGTAAAAACTTCATTTTAGGACTTGATGCTAATCAATTGAAGAGAGATTTAGGGTATTTTAGTTGGTTTATACATACCTTGAACCCTATTCTTTAAATCCCCTTCCAAAATCTTCAATCTCCAAGCTCTTGGTTAATCTCTTATTCCTCTCTCTTTTCTCTTCTTTCCTTCTCTAGAAACTCTCCAGGAGATATTTTTAGTGTTTGTTGAGGCTAAGTCTTCTAAGGCTCATATAACTGACTTTTATATCTATCAAGACTTGGGTTATGAGTCTAAATTAGGTTTAATTAAGAATTGAGCCTAAATAATTCCAATTAGTTTCTCTTTTACAAAACTTCATATAATGTCCTAAAAAATATGCTAATCATATCCGTAAAGTCAATTTCAGTTTATCGTGTCTCTAAGGCTTCCAATTTCCAGTCTAAAGGTCATAATTTCAACAGATTTTCTCATAACCGACAGATACAAATTTATAAACTATTAATTCACACATTCAAACATAAAATTTCACATCAAACACATAAACACACATATGATGAGGTACTTTAAGCATATGAGTGAGTCAGGTTATTACACTCTTCCCCCCTTAAAGAAGTTTGGTCCCTTAAACTTGTTTTACATTAAGGTGAAAATAATTCTGGATTATCGTTATTTCATTTCCTTAGGTGGCTTCCTTCCCGTAATGTTCTTGCCATTCAACTTTCACCATTGGAATTGCTTTGTTTCATAGTTGCTTCAATTGTTGATCCAAAATTTGAATCGGTTTCTCTTCATAGATCAAGTTGTCATCCAAAGCAATCTGACGGTAGTCTATAATATAGGATAAATCGTGGAGATAATCTCTCGTAACATTGATACATGAAATACATTATGTATTTGTTCCATACTTGGTGGAAGAGCAACACGATAAGCCACTGACCTACTATTTCCAGAATCTAAAACGGGCCTACATATCAGGGTGCTAATTTACTCTTCTTACTGAATCTTGTGTGTCTTTTCATTGGGGTGACTTTCACAAAAACATAATTACCCACCTCAAATTCCAAATCCCTTCATTGATGATCCACATAACTCTTTTGCCTACTTTGGGTGGTTTTCAATCTTTCCTGAATGATTTTAATCTTCTTCGTCATCAATTGTACAATTTTAGGCCCAAAAAATGACCTATCACCGACTTCAGTCCAACATAATGGGGAGCGACATTTCCTCCCGTACAAAGTTTTAGTAGGGTGCCACTCTTATGCTTGAGTGGTAACTATTGTTGTATGCGAACTTTGCTAATGGTAAATAAGTTTCCCAACTCCATTGGAAGTCCAAGACACACATTCGAAGCATATCTTCCAATGTTTGTATTGTTCTCTTTGATTGGCCATCAGTTTAGGGGTGGAAGGCCTTGTTGAATTTCAACTCTGTTCCCATAGCATCCTGTAAACTCTGCCAAAATCTTGATACAAATTTCAGATCTCTATCGAACACAATTAAAACTGGAACACCATGTAACCGCACAATTTCATTCATATAGACGGTAACAAGCTTATCCGCATTGTATTTGAGTTTTCACAAGTAGGAAATGAGCTGATTTAATTAGTCTATCAACAATAACCCATATGGAATTCATACCTTGGGGAGTTCGGGGTAAGCCAACAATAAAATCCATCATTAGGTGTTCCCACTTCTACTCCGGAATGTGAAGAGTTTGAAGCAAACCTGCT